>CM076571.1:326627563-327230719 GCA_034641835.2 Pinus albicaulis
CCAGAGAAACCAGAAAATTCCCCCCTCTAATCTGTCCATACAGACCTAGACTCTTTTATCCTTTACAATGATGAGTTTACAGATGAGCAAGAACTAGAGAATAAAAATTCAAACAACAGAGTAGAGGCCACAAATATAAACATAATGGCAGCTCTGGATACAGAGGGAAACAAGGGAGAAACATTTCAACAGTTTGCAGAATTATAAAATCAGAACCAAGACTGTAGAGAGCAAATTACGCATCAGCCTGCTGACCTTAGGAAACAAGATGACAGTAAGGAGGAAACTGATAACAAATCTGCAAAAAATCCCTTATGGAGTATGAGCTTTGATGGGTCTTGCACTAAAAGGAATGCAGGAGCTGGGGTATGGTTGCACAACACTGAAAACAGTTATGCTGAGAGCCATGCATTCAAGTTAAATTTCAAATGTAAAAACAACATATCAGAGTATGAAGCACTCCCCTTAGGATTACATCTATTGAAAAAACTAGGAGCCAAGAGGATATTTTTTCATGGAGACTCAGAACTGGTCATCAAACAAATAAATGGAGAGTATACTACCAAACATCCTAGGTTAAGGGCATATAGGAATGATGCCATGGATATGTTGAAAACATTTGTAGAATATGAGCTTGTGTTTGTCCCTAGAAGTCAAAACATACTTGCCAACGGATTAGCTTGTGCTGCTAGTTCATGTCAAAAACCACTCACTGACAAACAAATCATTGTCCAAACAAAATACAGACCAGCAGTACCAGATAATGAAAAATATTGGCAAGTCTTTGAGGGTGATAAACAGATAGAGGATTTCCTGCTTTCCAGGAATGAGTTTGAATTTCAAAATTCAAACCCCAAGTCTGATGAAAGTTGTTTGGATGAAAAGCCTCTTGATGATGAAGAGCCATTCCCTATTGCAGAAATAAACATGTTGACCAGAGAATTTGAAAATCAAACAGAGGAACAAATGAATGCAGATAAGGAGGACATAGAGGTACTACAGTCCAAAGAAAAAGGTATACCCCAAGGGCTGGCCCCTCTAGAAGACCTCTTTGATTACAATGACGTGGAAAAGAAGCCAACAATAGAACCCACTGAGTCTGATGTTGAAGAATGCAATATACACAGCAAAGACCAGCCTAAAATGATCAAATTATCTAAAACATTGCCAACACACATCAAAAGGAAATACATTGATTTATTTAAAGAGTTTGTTGATGCTTTTGCTTGGAGCTATGAAGATTTGAAGGCCTATGACACAGAGATCATCCAGCATAAGATTCCATTGA
Organism: Pinus albicaulis; assembly: GCA_034641835.2. Classification (NCBI taxonomy): domain Eukaryota; kingdom Viridiplantae; phylum Streptophyta; class Pinopsida; order Pinales; family Pinaceae; genus Pinus; species Pinus albicaulis. Next base: position 326,628,852 of record CM076571.1, read on the forward strand.
AATAAAACCAGAAACCTTTTAGGCAAAAGCTATGCAGAATAAACCCTGTACAATTACCCCTGGTAGAAAAAGAAATTAAGAAAATGTATGAGGCTGTAATCATAGTCCCTGTGAGGTTTTCAGAATGGGTGTCTAACCTTGTGGTTGTAAGGAAAAAGATAGGAGAAATTAGGATGTGTATTGATTTCAGAAACTTAAACAGAGCCTCACTAAAGGACAATTACCCCTAACCCAAGATGGAACACATCCTACAAAGGGTAGTTGGTTCAAGGAGGATTTCACTGCTAGATGGTTTTTCAAGATACAGTGCTCCCAGAGGATCAGCTTAAAACAGCTTTCACCACTCCGTGGGGTACCTTCATGTATGTGAAGATGCCTTTTGGATTAATGAATGCTGGTGCCACCTTTCAAAGAGCCATGGACATTGCATTCTCAGAAGAAATAGGTCACTTCATTGTAAGTTACCTTGATGACATTACAGTTTACTCCAAAACTGATGAAGAACACCTTAAACATTTGAGAAAAGTCTTTGAAAAATGTAGAAGGTTTGGGCTATCTTTAAATCCCAAAAAGACAGTGTTCGGTCTCCAAGAAGGTAAACTTCTTGGTCATATTATATCTGAGAAGGGGATTAAAATAGACCTAAAAATGGTTGAGGGTATATTTCAGATTAGCCACCCAAGAAATATCAAGGAACTACAGTCTTTCATTGGGAAGATAAATTTCTTAAGGAGGTTTATACCCAACCTAGCAGAAATCCTTAGAAACATGACAAACATGCTAAAGAAAGAAGTAGGAGTTAAATGGACCCTAGAAGCCAAAAAGTCCTTTGAACTGGTAAAACATGCACTCACCCGAGCACCAGTTCTCATCAGCCCTAATTTTACTAAGGATTTCATCATCTTCTCATTTACATCGGAACATACTGTGGCTATTGTCCTGTTACATAAAAATCCAGAAGGACTAGAGCAGCCAATTTCATTTTCCAGCAAGGCATTAAGAGATGAACCTCTGAAATATAATATCATGGAAAAATAGGCTTATGCTTTGATAAAGGCCTTGAAGGATTTTAGGGTTTATATCTTACATTCTCATATTATTGCCTTTGTGCCTAATATAGTGGTAAAAGACATTTTTTCACAAGATCCAGATGGAAAAAGAGGCAAGTGGATTGTTGTGATACTAGAATATGATTTGGAAATCAAAACCACTAAACTCATCAAGGGTCAAGGCTTAGAAAAATTAATGGCTGAATCTAACTTACAAGCCCTTGACATTAATATGGTAGATTCTTTGGATAAACAGGAAGGATTTCCAGCTCCCATTGTTGAAGAACAGTTCCAAAACTCACCTTGGTATGCTGATATCTTATATGTGCTTCTCAATCTAAATGTTCCTCCTGATTTATCTAAGACAAAGGCAAGGTTTTTAAAGTTTAAAGCTAGAAATTATTGTGTTTTAAATGAATGCTTATATTGGAAAAATGCCAATGGTTTATTGCTTAAATGTTTTCCTGAAGTTGATGCAGATAGGATCAAGCATGAGTTTCATGAAGGAGAGTGTGGAGGCCATCTCTATTGGAAAGCCACTCCCAATAAAATCCTTAGAGCTGGCTATTACTGGCCCACCCTCTTCCAAGATGTCCACAAAATGATAGTTGCCTACCACAAATGCCAAGTCTTTGAGGGAAAAATAAAACTCCCCCCTTTACCTTTACAACCAGTCACTGTTGAAGCTCCTTTTCAATAGTGGGGCCTAGACTTTATTGGAGAAATCCATCTTGCTTCATCTGCCCAACATAGATGGATACTCACAGCCACTGACTATTTCACCAAATGGATAGAGGCCATCCCTTCTAGGAATTCCACAGACTCAGTTATCATAAAATTCCTTGAAGACCAGATCCTATCTAGATTTGGCTTCCCTAGGAAAATTATCACTGACAATGCTGCTGCATTTCATTCCAAAAATATGATTGATTTTTGCCACAGGCATCAGATTCCACTTGGTCATTCTACTGCTTATTATCCTCAAGGTAATGGGCTAGCACAATCATCAAATAAGAGTTTGGTAAACATCATCAAGAAGCTCCTGGAAGAAAATAAGAAGTCATGGCATAATAAGTTAGTGCATTCTTTATGGGTAGACAAATTGACAACAAAGAAATCTATTGGAATGTCTCCCTATCAGCTTGTTTATGGAGCATATGTAGTATTCCTTACCAGTTTAGGGGTGCCAGTGATAAAATCGGTCCAAGAAATACAGTCAAAAGAATACAACATGGTAAGGAGGATCAGTCAGACCATACATCTCCAGAAAACAACCAAGAAGTCTACAACAGAGCTTAGAAGGTGCAAGAGAACATCAAAAATTTGTTTGATAAGAGGACAAAGGCCTGTGATTTCAAAATTGGGGACAAGGTACTCAAATGGGACTCTAAGAGAGATGATAAGGGTAAGCATGTCAAGTTTGACAGTCTATGGCAAGGCACTTACATCATTCAATCTGCCATTGGTCCCAATGCATTTTTTCTACAAGAATTGGATGGTACAGATCTGCTTGGCGGTCTTGTCAATGGCAGGATGCTCAAGCATTATTTCTGCTAAACCTCAGTTTAAGTTTTCACTTCCATTGTAAATATCATTTCTCTGTTTTGGTTTTTGAAAAAAAAAAATACACAAAAAAATAGAAAGGAAAGGTTCAGACAAGCTCAAATCTTGAACCTATGAAGTTCAAAAAGAATGGCACAAATTAGGTCAAAACCTGAGCCAGAGCAAAGGGAAAGGGCTGGTTCTAACATGCTCAAAACTTGAACCAACAAAGAAAAATAAGACAGCTCTAACTGGGTCAAAATCAGAGCTGAAATGAAGAAAGAAAGGTGACTCTAAAAAGCTCAAAATCTGAGTCACAAGAAGAAGGAAGGATGCTCCTAATTTTCAGAATTTTAAGCCTTCACAATTTTGTTTCAATTTTCTACAAAGTTTTAGTTCATGTGTAGCTTGTCTTTATGCCATGGACCCATAGCAAATCAGACAGCCTAATCCTGGTTTGGCTGTGTTTTCAATTTTTGTTTTAGAATATAGAGAATGAAAATCTACCAAACTGTTTAATCCTGGAAAATATTAGTCTAGGTAGAGAAGCTATGAGTCCAACTGCTTAATCTGGTCTCATGGAGGAATAAGGGTAGAATTATATTAGTTTTTGCTTTCAATAAAAAATGATGATGTGAAAGGTCTGCAAGTCTAAGTGCACCTTGAATAAAAAATGTTAGGACAGTAGGATGGGTAGGTAGTTGTTTGGGGAAGTATTGCTGCTAATATAATGCTTTCACTTATGTAGTAGCTGATCAAAGAAGAAAAAGTGGGTCAAGTACTAGGATCCGGCCTACTTCCAAAGATTATATCTAAGATTCTTAACACCTTCAAGAATATGCCATCCCCATGTGGAGCCACTGTTAGCCACCTATAATAATTTGTCAAAGCAAACAAGTGGCTAAATATGTTTCTGAGCCTTCAAGAGAAACATTTTCTTTGAAAATATATCATTCTTGAAGCCTTCATGTGTCTTCTATCCTTCAAAATTATCTTCACTGCTATTTCCATTGATGAGCCCTACTATTTTGTGAAAGAAACTGTTTTCAAAAGGCCTCCATTTTCTCCTTTTCACTCCCACAAAATCCCCATTTTCATCCTTGTTTCTTTCAAAAAATCCCTCAAAAAACACCCTCATTTAACCTCTAAATCCTCCTAACCATCTTAAAAACTGATATTCTCCCTTATTTGGTTTTGAAAATCCCCTCTTTCATCTATCGGAATCATTACTTGGCCTTACAAATCCGTATTTTTGGCCAACACCCTTTTGCATTATAATTTTTTTTAGCCCCCAAGGGCTTATGGCTTTAAAACCCCTCGCCTCATATGACTATAGCGTTGCAATCGGGCGCTAAAGGGCCAAGAAAACCCCATTAAAACCTTGTCTTCTGTTTATTTTATTATGTCCCGACATTATGGTTTGAAATAAATCAAGACTGTTGATCTACAGAGATCAATGGCCATCGGGCATCCTTCCTCTGCTCGTTCACCCGCTCATACGCTCCTCATCCATTTCAACTTTGAATCCCCATCGCCTGATCATCAGATCTGACGGTTCACATTTAAGCCACCGTTCACCTCACTAAAAAGCCACCTTACTTCACTACCTGGACCCTACCTACCTTTCTGCCCATGCACCTTATCCTTTGTCGCGCTCTCCCACAACCGTTGATCTCCGGCCTTAAGATCGGACGGCCGATGTGCGATATCGCGTAATTTTTGTGCCCAAGTTTAACGTTTCAAAATTGCGCGATATGGGCAGTTTTTATTTTCCACGTGTCAGTTAGTGTATGGAATCGCGCTCCAAAAGAAAATACCACCTCTGCCCCATTTCGTCGCGCGAAAACCATTACTGGTTTTCTGCCTGACCGCTGCCCTTTGCATCGTTGCCTTTCCTGTTTTTTCCCAGCCGTCGATCTCTGAGATTAGACGATTCTGATTTAATCTTGCCCCCATCCATTTTCCATTCATCTGATCTCCCAAATGACTTCATCGACAAATCCCCACCGTTGATTGTTCTAATCCAATGGCCCCTGTTCGTCGTCACGCCCAGACCTCCGTTTACACCTAGTTAGCTGCTCTGCCAGGATTTTCCCCCATTTTTCTGCTGCGCTCACATTTCCCCTCACTACTCTTCCACCCTCACGAGCCTTCGTAGCAGTCATGCCCACTCCTGCTAGTTTTTATAATGTGTTTTTTGTTTTTTGCAGGTTTCAAAGTGGTGATGAATCCATACAGTTTTCATAGTCACAGTCATGGTGAAAGACCGTCGCATAGCCGAAGATCACAGAAGAAGAAATCACATAGGAGATTTAATGACATGTTTTATTGAAGATTAGGGTTATTAACCCTGACATAAACCCTCTGACGCCTCTGTAACCTATATATTCACACAAACAGGCCAGCAGAATTCAAAAGAGTATCAGAAGAAGATCAAAAGGATTAGTGCACGATATTGAAGACTTAAGTATCTAATCCGCAGCTAAGGACAAGGAAGAAAACTTAATAAAGCTCAGACCATAAAATAAACAAGTCATCTCAGTGTTTCAAAGAAGTTATATCAGTGATTTAATATCAGCAGAACGTTCCTTTCCTTAAGAAGGAACAATTCACATGGCCTACTACATTCCTCATCGAGGCACCAGAACAATTATTACTCTGACATAAATCCTTAAAATTGTCAGTGCATTAGTTATAAGGCATGGAAGACCTGCAAGACAATCTTCACCTTACTTGTCTCAGAGTATAAACAGAGTACCAAAAACCAGAGAGTACTTCAAAGGAACATACCTGAAATTATTGTCAATCTGAAAAAAAATTCTGAATTGAATAAAGGGTACTGAAAGTTAATGTGAAGATATTAAACAGAATGGGCTCCGAAGACATTTCTCCCTCTGTTTTCAATGAATCATTTAAATCCTATCTGCCACTACTATCACTCATTCTCCTATAAGAACCCCTGTAAAATACATTGAAAATGTTGGTTGGTTGGGATTTTATTGACTATTTGAACTGTTATTGAAGGGAAGTAGCTAAGTATTTTGTAATATAGTAGGCTAGGAAGGAAAGTTTGGACTGTAAAAAGCCACTGGACTCAAAATATGTGACTGGTTTTTCAAATCAATTGAACAAGAAAATTCACAGGATCCTGGTCTATATTATTGGTGATGTTTTCCTTACTGTAATTGTCTCCTTTCATGTTTTTCATACTGTCCATTATTCTTTGATAAAGAACAACAAGTATAGATTAGGACATACTGTTGGAAGTACCCTAAATCTCACTGTTAAGCTTTATCTGTATGTTTTCCTCTGATTGTGTATTTAAGAATAATTCTATAGAGTATAACTAGTCAAGGAACGCTGGTGAGCCCATGTCTTTCTGAGTACAACTTGAAACATTTTTCTTGAAAGATATTTTCATTTCATGCTAAGTAAAAGATTAAACTAGGGAAGTCTATGGTTAGCCCTATCCTCTAGTTTCTTCTCCAATAGTTTGTCTTGAAAATTTCCCTGGGCGCTAGTGTCAAAAGCAGAGAAGGTTAAAAGTCTTTCTCTGATCGTAGGCCTTGCTCTGTGTTTAATCTTAAATGTTTTCTACTGTCTGAAGGCAATTATGAGGATTGCTGGATTTTTTCCCTTGCGAGTATGCTGAAAGCAGGTTAGGTTAAAATTCCTTACTTGATCTTAAGCTACCCTTCGTGTCTTTATTTAGAGTTTCCTTTGTGAGCATGTCAAAAGAAGGATAGGTTAAAAGTCCTTACCTAATCTTAGGCTGCACTTTGGTTTCTTTCTTTCACCTCACTTCTTAATCTTCCATCTCACCACCTATCTAAAGAGATCCTCTGGTATAGATGACTTGCCCTATGGAAACCCTTGGATAGTTGTTATACAAGTAAACCCTTTTATGACTTCATAGCCCAATGGATTGGCACTCCTCTCGACCTACCTTCCCATGCTGAAACATCATACTACTTAGTTCCTTCTTCACTTCGCATAACCTTCTCAATTAATGATCTCCAACCAAACAAACAAAACAAACCCTTGTCCTTCATAACTAGCCTAATAATTTAAACTGACCTTAAAGATATATCATCATTTACATTTATAGAGAGATCTCTCTATGGATCCAGGAGGGCTAGATCCTAGGATCCCAAAGTGGTTTGATGTTGTCTTGTCTTTTGGTTTTTCCAATCTGGCCAAAACACAGGAACCCCAACAGGTAGACAGCGGATGCAGTAATCATATGACTGGTCATAGTGATTTTTTTTTTCACATCGCGATACATCTTTCAATTCCTCTATTGGTTTGGGTGATGATCGTCAGGTTAAAGCTTCAGGAAAGGGTGTTATACCTGTCTTAACCAAACAAAATGTTGTGAAGAATATCTATGATGTTTATTATGTACCCAATTTCAAGCATAATTTGTTGAGTGTTGGTTAGTTAGATGCACATGGTTAAGATTTTAACTTTCACAACACTACTTGTATGATTTGTTATCAACATAAGTCTCTTGTTGCAAAGATTCCTATGACAAAGAACAAGTTATATCAATTACAATTGAAAAGTGAGAAATTGTATGTACATAATTTTTCAACGCCCACTGACTCTGACCTGTGGAATTTGCGATATGGTCAATTAAATATCAAAAGTATGAGTTTGTTTCAAATACAGTCTATGGTGAAAGATTTGCCTGCTTTGTTCGATCATATCTCTTCATGTACAAGTTTTATAATGGGTAAACATAAGCGCGATAGTTTTTCTTCAGCCCTTTGATAGAGCCAAAGAACAACTAGAGTTAGTGCATACAGATTTTGGCAGTCCAATGCAAGAAAAACCAGTTGTTGGCAGTCTCTATTTTCTTACTTTTACTGATGATTTTAGCTGGAAAATTTGGGTGTATTTCATCAAATACAAATTCGAAAATTTTTCCAAGTTCAAGGAGTTCAAAGCCGAGGCTGAAAAGCAGAGTGGCAAGTTTATTAAAGTTCTAAGGTCTGATAAATAAGGTGAGTATGAATCTAATGAATTCATTTATTTTTTCAAACAACATGGTATTAAAAAACAAATGACAACTAGTTATACTCCGTAGCATAATGGAGTCGCAGAAAGAAAGGATCAAATAATTATGAATATGGCTCGAAGTTTACTCAAAACACGAAATCTGTCTAAAGATTTATGGGTTGAAGCAGTTGCATGTTCGGTATATATTTTGAATATATCGCTAATTTCCAGTGTTCAAAGTTTTGTACCTGAAGAAGCATGGAGTGGAAAAAAGGTAACTGTTTCACACTTTCGCGTATTTGGTTGTATTTCTTTTGCTCATGTCCCAAGAAAATTAAGAAAAAATATTGATGATAGGAGTGAAAATTATATCTTTATAGGGTATAGTGATCAATCTAAGGCATACATAATGTTTAATACTATAACTAAGAAGTTTTTCGTAAGTCGAGATGTGAAATTTATGGAAGACAAATCTTGGAATGAAATGGAGAACAATACTTGTCCTAATCCTTTTATTTTGTTAGACGAACATCAAGCTTCTACAACTAGCACTCCAAGATTACAGGTTCGAGACAAAACCAGTAGTAGTTCATCAAGCAGTAGCAATTCATCATCTTTTGAGTCTGATTCTGATAATCCTAAAATGAGCAACTTAAGTGATATTTACGCACAAGACGATGTTGATGATATTGTAAATTTTGCATTTCCTTCATTTCAAACTACTTGTTTTGAAGAGGCTATAATGGACAAAGAATGGGTAGATGCAATGAATAATGAAATCGATGTTATTGAAAGAAATCAAACTTTGTATTTGGTCGATCTACCTAATGATAAAAATTCTACGTCAAATGGGTTTTTAAAACAAAGTTAAATAAGAGAGGTGAGGTTGGTAAGAACAAAGAAATATTAGCTGCCAAAGTTCTTTCACAACAACCTGGCATAGATTATGGTGAAAAATTTGCACCTGTAGCAAGAATTGATACTTTTCGATTTGTATTAGCTATTGCAGCACAAAACAAGTGGCCTATTTACCAAATGGATGTAAAGTCTGCTTTTTTGAATGGTGTTTTGAATGAATAAGTGTATGTTGATCAGCCACCTAGTTTTGAAATCAAAAGTCAAGAACATAAGTTGTACATGTTGAAGAAAGCATTGTATGGCTTGAAGAAAGCTCCAAGAGCTTGGTACAGCTGAATAGACCATTACTTGTTGAATACTGGTTTTAGAAGGATTGACCATGAGCCCACTTTGTATATCAAGAACGATCATCAAGGTAATATTTTAATACTTTGTCTTTATGTTGATGACATAATTTATACAGGTAACATGCAGTTAGATGAATTTAAAGTTGAAATGAAAAATGAATTTTAAATGACAGATCTTGGATTAATGAGATACTTCTAAGGAATCGAAGTGAAACAAACACACGATGGTATGTTTATGATTCAACAGAAGTATGCTACTGACATTTAAAAATGGTTTAAGATGGACAGGTGTAAATCGGTGGATACTCCTATTGAAGTTGGTACAAAGTTAAGTAAAGATGATGTGGATACTACTGTTAATTCGAATTTGTATAAGAAACTTGTTGGTAGTATTATGTATCTTACTGCTACTAGACCTGATATAGCATTTGAAGCTAGTTATATTTCCAGGTCTATGGAATCTCCTGAAGACTTTCATTGGAAAGCTGGAGAAAGGTTGTTAAGATACATTGCAGGTACATCTACTTATGGTTTATCATATGCAGCCTCTACAGATAGTAAGGTTGTTGGTTATACAAACAATGATTATGAGGGATGTATTGATGATCAAAAAAGAACTTATGGCTATGCTTTTGTATTTGGCAGAGACTTGATCTCGTGGTCATCCAAAAATCAACCCATTGTTGCGTTATCTTCAATAGAGGCCGAGTACGTTGCAGCGAATTCAGCATCATGTCAAGCAGTATGGTTGAAGAGACTTCTCTTTGACTTCGGATATACAGAAAATGAACCTATTTCAATCCTTTATGACAACACTTCCATTATTTTCTTATCGAAGAACAATTTCTTTCATCAAAAGAGAAAACATATCGACACTTGTTTTCACTTCATTCGTGAACTCATCAAAAATGGTGATATTGTTCTTAAATTTTGTGATTATAAGGATCAGTTAGCGGATATCTTCACCAAACCACTAGGAAAAGTTAATTTTCAATTTCAATGTCAAAAGTTTGGAATAAAATAATGTAACCCTCAAAATTAAGGGGGAGTGTTAAAGATTAATCGTTAGTCAGTTGTTAGTTTAGAATTAGTTCTAGTCAGTTTAATTGTTTCTTAACTGAAATATATATATATATATATATATATATATATATATATATATATATATATATATATATATATATATATTTCGTACAAATATATCATAATAAAATATTCACCGTGTGTGCTTTTTCAGCAATCGGTTTTGTATTTTGCTCTCTTCTTGTCTAAATTTGTCATTATCATCCCATTTTTAAGAAGACGGACAATTGAGTTTAATCGTATGCAGATAAATTATCTCAAAATACCTTTCATATATCCTTCACCACATCGCCCATTCTAGGATGATTCACAGTTGAATCCCCAACGTAGTGCAACAATAAACTTACGAATCTTTCCAGAATTGTTTCAGAAATTGGAGTGTCTTTAAGAAAGGGGTCGAGTATGTGGCGTCAGACTGCATTCAATCCATCGATGTCTTCATCTCTGGAACCATATATTTTCCTCCTTCAGCTAGGGGATGCTGAGATGTTAGGATTTCCATTAGTACACCACCAAAACTGTATACATCTCTCTTCTATGTCAGTTGCTGCGACAACCAATATGACTCTAGATCTAGGTAGCCCTGCCCAACTCATTATTGTTCAGATTTCACAATTGAAATTTAGATGCATTTTATAGTTTCGAACGAAGAATGATTTTATTTAAAAAAAATTAGTGGCAACAAAATTTGAATTAATATTTTCCTAATTCAACCCATCAAAATTACAATATTTAAAACAATCCGTCCATACTAATTAATTTAATTCACTCAACTAATTTAACTTGGATTTGGATTTAGGAAAACATCCCCAATTTTTCATAGAGTATATACCAGTAAGCATTTTAACTTGGAGACGCACTTAGATCCCAAAGTTTCCATGGAGAGTCACTACTTGTTCTAACAATTTAGATCTGGAAACGTTGGAAAGGTAATTTGGAAGTGTGTTGATACTTACAATGGTCCCTTTGGCTTGAGTTGATACATAAATTTTATCCCCGGTATCAGTGAAAAGTTAGGAAAGTCCAAAGTTTGCTACCTTCGCAACCATATTGTCATCCAAAAAGATGTTGGACAACTTCATGTCTTTGTGTATTATGAATAGATCTGCATGCTCGTGAAGATGTGTCAATCCCCTCGCTGATAGAACTGTGATACAACACCTCTTCTGTTAGGTCCCTGTAATCTGTTAGATTAGTGAGAACAAATGAATAGGGGTAAAATTAGACCAATATTAGGAGTCCTAGAACCTAGCCTTCCTAGACTCAGAGAGGGCTCTCTCTATTTTGTACAAAGGATGTGATATTTCTTGCTTTTAGGGTTTGATTTTAGGCTAGTGGTTAAGTTAAGGGTTTGTTTGCTTGTTTTGGTTGGGTAGATGATCAAGTGGAATAATTGGGGTGAGGAAATCTTCAATTCATTGGACTATGGAGTCAATAAAAATTCTTGGAAAGTCCAACAATGAATCAGGGTGCATCACAGGGTAAATCTAGCATGGTCAAATGGATTTTCAAGGTTTGTGTGAGATGAAATGAACATCAAGTTTTTGAACAAAGTAGGGCAAAGGGTAGTTAAGAATCCTTTGTCAAATAATTTAACAAGAAGGGCCTTCAACACTATTTAGCATTAAGAAGTAATCATAAGACATGGCACACCAATAACTCTTTGATTAAACTCAAGAAAATAAGCATTTAAGACAAACAATCTAATGAAATATAGAAAGCAAGAAATTTATTTAAATTGTAGTGATTTCACTTTCAAGGTTAGAAAACATTTAAGATAAACATATAACTTTAATCAAAGAAGAGGGAACTCCTAAACATCATTGATCATAGCCATAAATATCTCCAAAAAAACCTTTCAAGCATGGTCAAAGGGTATGATCGAAACATAGCCTCTTTGGCAAAAACTAATTAGTGGTACTTCAAAGAAAGATCTCAAGAACAATGTTTTAGTGACATAAAACAAGCAGGCCTAACCATAAAAAAATCTTTGATATCTACTGTATTGAATAATTCATAAGATAAACAAGCTTGGGTGGGTCTAGAGAGCAACTAATAATTCTCTAAACTGACCTAGCAGAGGAAAACATAGAGGCAGTGAAGAACAAACAGAGCTAAGGTGCCTTTGAAAAACATTTCTTAGTCTAAAACCTTTTTTCTAATGCAATATATAAGGATGAAACACAATCATACATAAGAAAACAAGAACAGAATAGAAGCACATCACCATTAACCAAGCTCGGGGATCCTACAAGCAAGCCTTCTCCATCATCAATCAAAACAAGCCATCCACAAATTCCACAACACCAATTTCTCTTCAATCTCCAAAAAACTATGTATTTCTCCCAAGAGTCATCAAATGCCAACTTTTTACGATAAGGCCCTCATGCTTTATTTATCTAGCAAAGGAGGGAAAAAACCCTAAATAGGGTTTGAAAATTTCAAGAACACCCATAAATGTCATTTATGTCTAAGAGACCATGCAAGGCCCAAGACACAAAATATCTCATGAAATAAATGCAAAAATAAATCTTAGCACCTAACTTTGGAGTGATTTGCCCCAAAAAACACTAAAATATCATTTTTCCATAAATGAGTGTGTTTTGTTGGATTTTTGGCCAAAAACACAACACAGAGGTATGAACGCATAGCACCTGCACAGAAAAAATTATATCCACTTGCAGCCAAGTTTTGATGACCTTCCTTATGTTAGAATTGGCTCCGTGATGACCCTTTGGAAAGCCTGTTGAGTCTAATTTCCAAAAATTTCCTTGGTTTTCTGATTGGGCTCCATTTACCTATCCAAAAATTTAATTTCCCAAGGCTGATCTAGGCGCAACACCAGTCCTAAAAATGAGGTAGAAAGGTGAAAAATGAGGTGTTTTTTAGCCTTTTGAGGGACCAAAAATGCTCCAAATGCTCTGAAATTTGGTGACCATTCTATGCTTGAGCCGAGGATTCCAAAAATGCAAATTTTTTCTCCTGAGAATGCTTGAGATGAAAGCGTAGCACCAAGGGTGTTGCGCTTATAGGCCTTAAAATTAGCAAAAACCCAAAAATTCTCAAAAAGTTCCCAAAATTGGTAGACATCTTCCTTATGGGGTTTAAGAGGTCTATAGAGAAGCTTGAGCAATAATTCCAAGGTTTTCATGATTTTTAGCCTCATTTGTTCCATTATATCCTTCATAAGCCTTATTTCCCTCACTGCACTTTCTTCACTTGTTTGATTATTCAACTTTTCCCTTTGTCTCACTAATGTTAGCTTTATGACCTTAGCCTCTCTTTCATCATCTTGACTATTGTTTGCCTTATTGTTTTTAGACTCATTTCCTTTACTGTTTCAATGCTTTTTGCACTGCTCTCATCGCCACTGTTGGGTGCTTCATCATGGCTCTTTGTTTTATTGCCATCATTATTTGTTTTCTCTGCTTTATTACTCGTAGACCTCTTGGACCTACAGCCATGTTCTTTATTGCCTTATCCTACCCTCATTGTTTGTTTCTTCATTGTTGCTTCCCTTATTGGAACTGGAATTTCTTCACCACTACCATTTCCTCCTTCTCCTGACATTTTAATTACAGCTGTTTTGAAACAAACCCTAGCTCTTCTTGTGAAACTTGATATAAGAAGTGAATTGGAATGATGGTGAAAGGCAGCCTTTGCAAGTGAGTGAGAGGAAGGTGTAGGTGTATGATTGATCCTTTTAAGCTTTGATGAATCATCAACTTCAAATCACTGCACCCACACTACTTCATACCCTACTTTGACTAATATATTCTTGTTTGTAGGTTTAAACAAGGTTTTAGCATGAAGATTTAGGGTTTTTCACTCCTTAGTTTTGGTCAATTTCTTTTGACATTAAATTATCAAAATTCACTGGAGAATAAAACAAGGCATCCACCTACCAACTTTGAAATGCCCTTGAAAGTCTTTTGATGTCAGCGTGAAGGAGCTTTTGATGTTTTTTGGGCGCTTGTAGGTGAAGGAGGAACTTCAGGCAAAAGCATAGCACCTTCACGCAAAGTCGGGTCCTCCCTGTCCAATGCGTAGCACCTGCACATGTTTCTGGGTCTGCCTGCCCAACGCGTAGTGCTTGCATGTAGAGTCAGGTGTCGGGCTCTCCTAGGCGCAGCACCTGAATGCGTTTAGGGCTTGTCGAGCTTCCTGGGTTAACACGTAATGCCTGCCCATGGGTCAGGAAAAATCACAGCGCCTGCCCACGAGTCAGGCAAAGGTGCAATGCCTCCCCACAGGTCAGGCAAATCATGAACGCGTAGCATAAACTCCTGAACGTGCAACGCCAATGTTCAGAGGGAATTTGGAGGCCTTACCAGTGTCCAAATTGGGCCCATGATAGCTCGATGGAAATCTTATCCTGTATAATTTCCAAAAATACCTTTTTTCCTCTGATTGGAGTTGATTTGACCTATCAAAAGTTGATTCTCCCGAGACTGGTCAAAAAGTGTTGAATGATGGTGCATAAATGCAGAGTGCTGGTGCAGACAAATTTTGGATGCCTTACTCAACTCCAAATTGAGCTCATGATAGCTCATTGGAAATATTACCCTATCCAATTTCAAAATATACCTGTTTTTCTTTGATTGGAGTTTATTTGACCTGTCAAAAGTTGATTCTCCCAAGACTGGGAAAAAAGTGTTGAATGATGGTGCAAAAATGTAGAGTGATGGTGCAGACAACTTTTGGATGCCTTCCTCAACTCCAAATTGAGCTCATGTTAGCGCATTGGAAAGCTCTTTTATTCTAGTTGTCTTTTGACCCATCAAGAAAGTCATTTGGACAAGACAACTATGAGAAAACCTTATTTTCCCAAGGTCACTCCAGAAGTGCAGCAATTCTCCCGTGACACCTGCATTTTTTATATTTCTCCCAAACAATGATACCTGTGTAAGAAATGAAGGAGGTGTTTCTTCTTGTACCTATGATGGAAAAAAAATTTCTCACGTTTGTCAAATTCATCTTTTTTGGGTCAGAAACATAGTTTGAAGAAAAACTGGCCCTAGGTGTGGCAAATGATTTGTCCTTTGGAATGAATTATTGGAAAATGATGGAGGCATGAAGTTTATGAGTTGGTATGGCTTTATTCTTGATGATATGAACTATAATATGGATCCTTTTCTCCTATGCCTCTTTTCCATAGCAAACCCTAGCTTAGTTGGAAGGAGAAATTAGGGTTTAGTGTAGGCAAAACAGGGGATTTAGGACTGCCTTGTAGAGGGAGGGGAATGAAGGGGTTAAGGGTTGTCCAAATTCTTGGGGAAATTTTGGGGGATAGGGATAAATGTTAGAGAGTAGGGGAAAGTTGAATTTCAAGGATTGAGTGAGGGGAAGGGTTCCAAACGGGAAAAACACATGCCTAGTCTCGAAAAGTGTTAAATTGTAGCAATAGGCTAGGTTTTGTAGAAAAATGATGAGTTTGAGGGATATGAGTGATGGGAAGTGTATATGAAGGTATATTAAGGATAGGGGAAGGTGTAAGAACATCATGATACAAGCCTTGTTGATGATTTAACCATGAAAGTCATGAAACCAAGAAAAATTCCATCAAAAACCCTAGTCATCTACAAGAACAAAGGTAGGTAAAAGAACATAAAAAGTCTTTTATGATCAGCGGGGTGACCATGGAATGAAAAAATGGTAGAATAGTGAAAAATTTTCTCTAAGGATAATGAAGGCAGTGAGATTTCTAAAACTCACAATGGTCATGGAATTTTGTTTTTAGAAATCTAGGACCAATATATAGTCATCTACAGATAGTAAAAATTATGCAGGACTAAGATCTTCCACCAATTGAGATGAATTCCAGTTTTGCCCTATAATTGAATGGACAAAAAACTTTTGTCGAATTGCAGCCAATTTCTATGCTGGACTAATGAAATAGACATGAACCAAAAGAGGATGAGATGTGAGAAGAAAATTGACGGAGAGATTATATCTAAGCATTCCGTTTGGGATGTACTCATAAACCAGCATTCTCTCAGAACCTTTCTCGAAACAAAATCTAATCAGCCCCACCAGATCCTTAATATGAAGTTTGAACGTGACACAGCAGTTCTAATTCCATCTTAAATTTTGTGATACCTTGTTTAGACTCTTTCTGCGATACTATTGGTTAGACAGAAATAAAAATGTCGAGGCTTAACTCAGAAAAAGGGATATTCTTACCTTGTGAGTCGTGGTTAATATGCTACTACTTATGATGTCTTCACTTGATAACCTGCTTAATCCTCTACTGCCTGCGCCTTGGTAAGATACCTAAGCCTCTGTTGCCTGCACCTAGGTAAGCTACCTAAGCCTTTATTGTGCCTCTACTTTTGTGTTTCCCATGTTCTTGTCCATAGATTTATCTATTCTTGATTCATTTCAATAAAATTCTCTATTTGCTTCCATTTTTTAGGATTGCTTGCTTGCATTTAAAGATATAAAGGAACTTTTTACTAGCTACTATCAGAGTTCAACCAATAGCGCCACAAAATACATGAGCTACCAGTTACAGATCCTAGTACAGGTGCAAGTGATTTGGAACTTGTTGATCTAGATTGAGTTTATGAAGTTAGAGGTAGATATAGTTCCACAGTACTGCCCATGAGCCTCCACCTCTCACGTTAATATAAAACGAAAGAAGGTAAAGGCCTTAGATTTTTTTTGTGAGTCTTGTGTATAACCAGGTTTTCCTATAGAGCTTGCTTCATATACGGAGTGAGAGGAACATTATTTTATGGGTGTTATAGATTAAAAAGCTAGCAAACTAACTGATTGAATCATAAATGAGAATCACATGTTTTTCTACCAATTTGTGTCTATTTTCCTTCAGGTTCTTTTTGTGTTCGGGCAACAGGGTGGATTTGTCAATGGGTGTGCGGCTGAGCAACGTTTCTTTGTGTTTTTGCAGTGATATGTTCCAGAAATATTATTCTACATTAAAGGTGTCCGGAGTCAACCATGGAATTTGTGTTTTTGCAGTGATATGTTCCAGAAATCTTATTCTACTTTCAAGGTGTCCAAAGTCAACCATGGAATTTGTGTTTTTGCAGTGATATGTTCCAGAAATATTATTCTACATTCAAGGTGTCTAGAGTTGGCCATGGAATGTTTAAGCATGTCATACATTAGAATCCTTAAGGTGGATTAAGGCATGTACACCAAGTGGCGAAGCGGATGAGGGAACTTGGCACCCTAATTTTACGCTAATTCTAGAGCTTTATCATTGTATCAATAGCCACCACGCACTACGAAAAGTATATAAATTTAAATTCATGGTTTACATAGCTCCATCACTACTTCCAATAACAATAACCATCATTATGCTAATAGTTGTCATAACAATTATTCACCAACACGGTCTTATTCTAAATCACTTCATAAATCTTTATGAAAAACTCTGTGTGAACCATATTATATCTCCAACCAATGCAGTGTTATACCTTTTCAACTAGACAATATTATAATAGATTTTCTGAGCCAAATGGATTTGGCTGACTGTCTTGGTGTTTATTATAGTTGGGTTATCCGACACTTGGGATTGTCAACCCCACTCCACGCTCAAGGCAATGACTAGTTGCAATGCAACCTCCCTTAAACACAAACACTATTTTTTTTAATGTAACTAACATCAAGGTTTTAGAAATATAACATTAGCTTTGAATCTATTGATATCAGATAAGATATAAAGAAATAGATTCACCCTAATTTCATTTTATTCAGAAGTTTAATCATGCTTTTAAATTTAATAATTAGGCTGATAGGCCTTTCTTTTGAATAGGTTAAGTTGTCAATATCGTCAACCATTTTTATGAGCCTGTGACATCTACTAAACAACTATTTTTAGGAGCATGTGACCATCCAACATTTGTGTTTTACACCCATAAATTACTTGCGGTAAGGGCGGCTCCGTGTCGCGCGTCTGTGCAATTGATTTCATGAAGTGGGCTCGATCCATATTTACCGTGTTGATAGCCTTACATTATGTCCCACACAACATTTTTGCATTTATACTTGTGTCATTGTTATGGTTGAGTAGTCCCGAATCTCTCTCTGTAATCTCCACTTATCAATCATTGATTTTTTCCTTACTTGTCTCGAAAACTCTCTTCTTGGCCTGCACATAGACTGACACTCAGTTGTGTCACGTCAAGTAATTTCATGCAAAAATTCATCGGAGTATAAAATTTCTTGCTCCTATGTTTCTCTGACAGTTTTTTGTTTGCTTTAGCAGGCATTTCCAATACAGGTATGTTGCCTCTCTCTTCCCAAATTTCTCTTAGAAGTTGGGAGAACATATTTATGTATCCTTTCAAGTATCAGGATGCATAGTAGATGAAAGGATTTGAAATGTCATTGGCGTAGTTTTTCTTACTATGAATCCTCCATTATCTTGTTGTATGTGTTACCTCTTAAACTTGAGTCTTATATTTTTACTTCAGAAACATAATTTCAATGTTCATAGTGTGATCACTAACTTGGGTCATTTTTATTTTCGAAATACATAGAAGGATGATACATTTTATTCTCACTTTTGACTACCCATCACATTGTTTTATTCGTTTTTTTGTAGATAGCAGAGCGAAATTTCTTAAAGGCTATGTAGATGGTTATGCAAAATATTTTGACGGATGGCCTCGAGAGGCTATCTCAATCAGCCTAAACGATTCACAGTAGATGACAAAGGAAACGTGTATGTTGCAGATACAATGAATATGGCTATCAGGGAGATTAACAAGGTAGGGATTATCACATTTCCACGTTGCGGCCTGAATCCTCCAAAATCCCAAGTGTTCAATATAATTGTAAAAATAAGTATTAAGTAGGTAATATCTGAACTCCTGTAGGACTCCTATAGCAGAAAACTAGGGTTGCAAGTCCCTAATTCCTAGGAACACATTAATAACATGGCAATAGTGATTAATATATTTTTAGGAATCACTAGAGGTCTAGTAAAAGGAAAATAAAATGATGGAGGTTAATTTTTTTGGGATTTGGTTGTAATATAGTAATTTAGTTATTTAAAATGTGTTTATAGGTTTATTGTTTGAAAATATTTTTAAATTTGTTGCAAAATTCACTAGGAACAAAATTAAAGAAAAGCAAAACCTAAATTTGAAACTCGAAAAACCCTAAATTTGTTGCAAAATAGAACTTAAAAGGATAATTCCTGCTCTACTATGTTTATTTTGGTTAAGAATCTCAGATAATTTTCAGCTCTACTATGTTTATTTTGGTTAAGGATCTCTGGAAATTAGTGTCCGTAAAAAAAAAACCCTAAATTTGTTGCAAAGTAAAACCCCTAAATTTGTTACAAAATAAAATCTAAAAGGATAATTTCCAGCTCTACTATATTTATTTTGGTTAAGAATATCTGGAAATTAGTGTCCTTGATTTTAGTTGTGGCCTTTCGCCTCCCATGTCCTTCATTTTAGCTATGGTATTTCCCCTCCCATCCCCGCCATCACAATTATATGATTATAAATTTAATTTATATATTATTAAATTAGCAAATATTCATTCATATCCATTAAACATCACTAACTCAAATATTAACTTTAACAGGATATCAATCATACATAAGCATTGTCAGAAAATTTCTACATCACCATGATTGATCAATCTTTATATTTTTCTATCATTTAATAGATAAGAATTTCTCATAATATTTATGTGATAGATGCATATGATTACAAATTAAAATAAATAGATAAATATATATTTATATATACTCTAACCATTCTAAATTTAATATAACAATTATTATTTCAAATCAAAGTACATAAGCATTGTCAGAAAACATCATCATGATTAATCAATGTCGTAGTCTAAAAAACCCACAGAATAATCTAGAAATTCTGGTAAGATTATGAAAAATTTTGGCAAAGATTTTTGAAAATCTGGGTTATAGTAGTTAAACTTCAGTATTTTGGGTGCCCTAAGGGTTTTTGATGGTGTTGAATCCATTTCTACCATCAGAAATGCAATTCAAACACTCCGACTACCTGATTTTGTGAATTTTTTTTATCAGATTCTGGCAAAAAACGGTTATCCGAGCTATTATGTTGCATCGGTAGACAACTCCTTAATCAATTGCTATATTTTTATTTCATTTAATAGATAATAATTTATCATAGTATTTATTTGATAATAATTTATCATAATGTTTATTTGATATGCATAAATACATATGATTTAAAAAAAAAAAAATTATAAATTTAATATAGCCATATTACTTCAAATCAAATTATAATTATTTCAATTTAACATTCCTATCTGCATTTTTTTGCACTTTCTAGGGAAATTTCTAGTGTATATTTCAATCTATTCTAAGATGATTTATGATTTTTGTTGAATAAATCATCCTAGAATAGAAATATTTTGAATTTTTTTACCTATATTTAGAAATAATAAATATTTAATAATAAATATTAATAAATAAATTCAATTTAATTAATAAATATTTTAAAATGATTTTTATTTTATAAAAACATCTAATACTTAAAAAAAATAAGTTAAATTTTCACATTATAACTTACATTTCTATATTATCTATTTTAGATAAAGGTATTTAGAATGTTATTCAATTTAATATTTGAAATAAATAAACTCAATTTATCTAATAAATAAACTTATTTTAATTAATAAATATTTTGAAATTTTTTATATTATATCAAAAAAATTAATACCTTAAAAAAAGCTTTAGTTAAATTTTCAAAATTATAACTTACAATTCTATATTATCTATGCCTAATTTAAAATAGAGTATTTAGAATAGGAGTTGTCTTTAATGCGACTTTTTGGAGTTTATGGTGGATATTTTGGTTGGAATTCGACAGAAAAGTTTGAGGTGAAATCTTGATTTGTGTTTCTTAAATTGGTTTTTTTACTGCATTTATGGATTCAACACCTTGTCAAATCCCTAGGGAACTTCGATTGTACAGAGTTTACCCATCAAACTTGTGATTTCAATGAATTTCTGCCGGATTTTAGAGAAATCAGATTGGAAAAATAAATCGGAAAACTTTTCAAAAAATAGCATTTGTAGAAATATTTGCTCTGATACCAAGTAGAAATATCTACTAATGGATTCGATATGATCTTGTGATGTACTAAAACAAGATATTGAATCATTCTACAATGTTTGTGGAATACAAAACATGATCGCTCAAGCACATGCAAGTAAGAGAAAGAAGTAAATCAATCGCACAACACAAGATGTTCTTGTAAGAGAAAGAAACTGCTCAAAACTCCTCTATCTATATTGTGTATTAAGTCAAGTAATCATGAAACAATACAATGCTTAATCTCTCATGATATTCTCCAACACTTTGCCAATTGTCTCACTCTGATCCTCCTCAAAACTGGCTTACAGTGCTCAAGCAAAATTGAAAAACACTTAGTCAATTCTCAGTCTCTGCTCAACGCAGCCTTGCTCATGAAATTCCTAGAGAATTAGCTCCCTATTAAATAGGAAAAATAGTCTTCCTTTATTGTGTAATCCATCATAGCATCCCATGACTTTATAATTGTACATGAGCAATTTTCTATAAATATAAGTGATAGTTATGTTCCCTTTAACCTCTATCTCCTGAGTCTTCCTCAAAACTTACATGCATACAACTATTATAACTTTCATGTCAAATAAATATTGGTTTTTACCATTAATATTTTTTAATATATATTTAAACCTAACGTATGACCATTTACGACTTTCATGCCAAATAAATATTGGTTTTTACCGTTAATTAGGAATATTTTGAAATGCATTTTATTATATTTTGAATATTTTGAAATAAGAAATATTTAATTGATAAATATTAATAAATAAACCTAATCTAATTAACTCAATTTACTCGAACACCGAAAGTGGAAAGGAGGTAGGTCACTTTAAAACATATTCTCTTTAGTCCTATTGATCGATCACTTTCTCTAGGCTAGGTTGCATTTAAGTGGAGATTAGCTTTAATATTAAATTAAACGATATTATCATTAAAATTATGCAAGATAAAGTTTAATCAAATTTAAATATTTTATAATTTTTTTAAACTATAATATAACTCAATTGATTTTAAATTTATAAATAAAGATGTAACCGTTCAAATAATTAAGTGGAGTATAGCGATGGAATCGTTCTTGTATTTGTATTATTTTCACATCCTTTAAATGTAGGTGATAGATGGTAAATTGCTTCTTTGTTTGTTCTTAAAGTTTTAAATCCACGAGTAAAAGTAAATTTATCTTTATTCGTTTTACGTTTTTTTGGTCATAAACATAAATATATTTACCAAACCAAATGGAGAATAATTGCCATATTTCAATCTTCTTTACAATAAAGTTCGCGGTGAATGATAGGATCACCATTTATCAATCCTATTCACATTTTCATTGGTTTGTGAGATTTTTTTCGATTGACAATTATTTGCATTCACTTTTTTTTGTTAGGGAAATAAACATCTTTTATTTTGAAATTTCATGGATATTTTTATTAAATCATGGAGAACAAAAAGAAAATATGATTAATAGCGACTGAATTTATTAAAATAAATAAATGAAAAATTAAATAATTGGTATGTTACTAAAATGTTAGTAGTTATAAAATTAATAAATAAGATGATAAGATAGATTTGTCACTTTTTTCTATTTAGATGTGAGCATTATTCATGTATTGTTAAGGATTGTTAAACATTTTCATTAACAAGTATGACAACTAAATCTATAGAAAAACTATGACATTTAATATGGTCACCTAAATTATAAAAAATTATAAAGATCTATTTTACTTCAAGAGAAAGAGAAAGAGATGTTCCTGTTGAGATTCAACAAGATGATGAGCTTAGTGAAAAGTAAGCACCTTCACTAAGTGGGGTCCGCAGGCTATTTTTAGGTGTATGTCTTTTTTTAAACATGGTGAGCATATTCTATAAGTTGCAGGATGCCATTTGTAGATGGTTGGTCAAATGTGAAAAATAGATGAAATTCTATTTTTAGAATATTGGGCGAAGTCTATTTATAGATTTTCAATCTAAATATAGATGCATGTTGATTATTATTAGCCCTTAATAATAGTCCGACTATAAATATCAACTTATTCTCTTGGAGCACTTTATTTCAGTGAACATATTTGGAAAATTAGTGGGTTGAAGGAATTACGTAATTCCTAGGGTTATTGGTGGCTCATGCATGGAGGACTTAGTTATAACTGAAGTGGTACAATTGTGACAGAGTTGGAAGAGTAGTTATGCGAGTTGTTATTTAGTTTAACTCAGTTAAGTGAGTTAAACTTAGTTGTGCTAGTTGTATCTAGTTCTAATTGAAGATGCACTAGTGAGAGTTTAGTGAATTAATTAGTTAATTAATTCACAACTAATAACTCACTAACAACTGAAAAAATACAATAGTTAACTACTTGCATGTCAGTTCCAGTGGAAACCTAGTGGAGAGATAGGTGAAAGGGTGAGATGGACTATCTGTTGTGACAATAGTGATGCATTCAATGCATATGACACACATAGGAGATACCAATGAGGATTGTGCAGTTAAGGCAAGGCCAATTCAAATTCATTCAGGGGTCTTCTTCAGTAGGGATTGCGTAGTGGAGGCAGGCTGTCAGGGGGCAAGAAATTGGTGCATAAATATGCAAATTTTTGCATGAGAGTGTGTAATGATTGTTGATTATACTGAGAGCTTGATGTACTAACCTTTGTATGAGACTATTACATGATCCATTGATATACATAATATATGATAGTTGGGATTTCTAGCTTTAAGATTTCCCGTTAAATAACTGTGTTTATGTGCGATTGATTTGCTTCATATTTTTTTTGCAATTGGCGATTTAATTTCCGCAAAGAATTAAGTGGAAGGATTATGTATTTAACATAAGATTAATTTGTTAGATCAGAAGAATCCAGTAATACTATCTGTATTAATAAATTTCTACAGTCCTAATTTTAAGAATCAAGATACTATATGTAATGGTTGTGCACTTGGAAAACAACATAAGAATGAGTTTCCTATAAGAACATATGAAAGGAAAAGAAAGATTACTGAATTAATGCATACTTGTCTGTGTGGTCCAATAAATGAAATCACTTAGGTGAGCCTTTTATTTTCTTATCTTCATTTATGATAGAACAATATTTGTGTGGATTTATTTCACAAGAAAGAAAAATGGTGAGTTTGAATATTTTAGAGAGTTTAAAAACGTGGTTGAAGTAAAGGTAATAAAATACATCAAGATCCTTAGGTCAGTTCAAGGAGGAGAATATATATGGGTCAATCTTTGTCACATTGTGACAAATATTGTTGATATATGAAAATCAACCATGGTCCAATGTCGCATTATGAGAAAGATTGTCTCAATATGAAAATCAATCATGGTCAACCTGCATGGTCAATCATAGTCGTTCATGGGCAACCATGTTCAATCATGGTCAATATAAAAATCAACCATCCTCAATCATGGTCGATCATGGTCAAGCATGTTTGTTTTAGGGTTTATCTACCTTGGAATTACAATATTAATCCCTTGAGTTTAATATTATTCCCTTCGATTTTTAATATTAATCCCTTGGGTTTATTAACATAAGGGTTCATATTTGTAGGCTTTAATATCATTGAAAGGGTTTATAATATAAATCCTAGAGTTTAATATAAATCCCTTGGGTTTATAATCCATTGGGTTTATAATATAAATTCCAATCATGGTCAACCATGGTTCAACTTCGCATTGTGACAAGGATTGTCTCAATATGAAAATAAACCATGGTCAAAAATGTTTATTTTAGGGTTTATAATATTTATCTTAGGGTTTATATACCTTGGGTCTATAATATTAATCTCTCGGGTTTATAATCCTTTGGGGTTTTAGTATTAATCCCATAGGTATTATTATTCCCATGGGTGTATAATATCATTCCCATGGGTTTATCAATCTAAGGGTTCATATTTGTATGGTATAAAATTATTCATAGGGTTTATCTTATTAATCCTAGGGATAAATATAAATCCCTTAGGTTTATGATCATGATCAACCATGGTCCAATGTCACATTGTGTCAAATATTGTCTCAATATGAAAATCAACCATGGTCAAACTTTGTCAACCATCATCGACCATGGTCAATCATGGTCATCCATGGTTCAATATCACATTGTGACAAAGATTGTCACAATATGAAAATCAACCATGGCCGGGCATTTGCAACCATGGTCCAACATCGCATTGTGACAAAGATGATCTCAATATGAAAATCAAACATGGTTAACCATGCTCCAACATTGCATTGTGATAAAGATTGGCTCAATATGAAAATCAAGCATGGTCAAAAATGGTCAATCGTGGAAAAAAATGTTTATTTTGATGTTTATAATATTTATCATAGGGTTTATTTACCTTGGTTTATAATATTTATCGTAGGGTTTATCATAGGATTTTCTATATCTCAAAATCAACCATGGTCAACGATGGTCAATCATGGTCAAATTGATCAAACATGGTCAACCATGGTCAATTATAGTCAACCATGGTTAACTATGGTCAACATTGGTCAAAAGTCACATTTCCATAAAGATTTTCTTAATATGAAAATCAGCCATGGTCAACCATGGTCCAATGTTGCATTTTGACAAAGATTGTCTCCATATGAAAATCAACCATGGTCAACCATGGCCAACCATGGTTACATTATGACAAATATCGTCTCTTGGTCCAACGTCACATTGCGATAACAATGTTCAAGTAGGGTCGTACATGGTCAATCATGGTTAGGCATGGTAAATCATGGTTTACATTGGTCAACGAAGCATGGTCAACCATGGTCAATCATGATCAAGCATGGTCACATTGTGAAAGAGATTGTCTCGTGGTCCAACTTCATATTGTGACAACCATGATCATCCATGGACAATCATGGTCCAACATCGCATTGTGACTGTTAGTTCCCAAATCCACCTTAGGCTGAAATAAGGCAGAAGAAGGACAACACCAAACCACGCTCAGCCTCGTAGCTAGCCCTACGAGGATAGGAGAGGGCTCTCTCCGGGTCAATCTCGATAAAAATGTTCAAAGGGGCTTGAGATGACTAAAACGACAACTGATCTTAGGCTAGATAAACAAATAGGAGTGTTTGATTTTGATTTTTAGGGGTTTTTGTTGGAAAAAGGGAAAAACACTTTTTGGGCTTAGGGATGAGGCCAAATCTTGCAGAGTTCAAGTTGGGGCAGGGTAGGCAACGACTTTGATGTCTTCGATCGAGTGAACGGATGGAAAATACTGTTGAGGAGCTGAAGAGGGCAAGAGAGTGCGAGGATCCTCTTCAAACTGACGAAAACATAAACAACGAAACAAAAGCTTAAGGCAGAGCACCAGCAAATCAATGAATTCTACCTTAAATACTCATTTGTTTAATTCAAAAGCATAGAGAAGGGACATGGCATACATATAACATTAATGAAACTTACAATAACATGAGAAGAACATCATCAAAATTCAGAAGCCACAAGGATCCCAACAAGTGCTGCAAAACTCTGGTCTTTCCTTTGCCAAAAACTGAAAATGTATGTACAATGAGGTGCCAAACTTTTCCCAAGTATCCAACCCTGAAAATGTCTGAGAAAATACAATATATAGACAATCCTAACCCCTTCCCATGCCTCTAGGGGTCGATCTCATGCTTCTAGGAGCAGTTTTAACCAATTCTAAACATGGAGCTAAAATCTAGGCAACCAAACAACTTGCCTCTATAAGCTAGGAAACTGATCCATTCACTTAATTTTCACTTTTTAGTGAATGAATCATCTAGAACTAGTAAATACATGCCAAAATTACATCATGGTTACCATATTACATCAAGCTAGATCAAAAATTACATCAAGAGGTGAAACTAGTCAAAACTGGCCGAATTTCTGAGCTGGAAGGTGAAAAATAGGCTGAATTCCTCTATGCGTCGTGCTAAAAATCTCTATGCGCCGCGCTACTTTGAACCTAGTTTTGGAGCACTTCCCGAAATCACAATCAAGCTCATGATATCTCTTTGGAAAGCCCTGGATGTTGGCTATCCAACCCAAGTGGAATGTTTCAATTTGGAGCTCATTTTCCCCTTCAAAACTTCAATATCCCAAAAGTACTTCCTGCTGGTTCAAAAGGTGGCAGAAAGGTGATTTTCATGGTTTTTTTGGCCCTTAAGACCACCCAGAATTTGATTAAATGCTTCAGCCATTCCTGAGCATGCATAAATTACCATGAGAAATCCAAAAATATCAACTTTTCCTCCAGAAGGTGTCCCAATCATAAGCGCGCGTCGGGTGGCGCAACGCGTCGGGCGGAAAAACATGTTTTGCAACAAAAATTTTCAAAAAAGACAAAATATTCTCCAAATTTGCTGAAATTTGGAGTGAAGGTCTCCCATCATGTCTCATGCTCAACCAGGGAAGCATCGGCCAAGATTCGGAGTGGATCCGGCCTCTTTCGACGTTTCAGTGCTCTTCTCAGCCTTGCTTTCAGGATCTTCATTTTTCTCTACAAACGTGTGTACGGGCCCAATAGTGACCTTTCATATGTCTAATCATGTATTTTTCCCTGTTGGCCTTTGCCAAGAGCTTCTCCAGATGAATGTCGACATGCGTAAGGCAAGTTTCTCGCTCAAATGGTGTCATGTCACCTTGTCTCTTCCGGGCCAATTGTCGATCTTCACGGATTTCCCGCAACTCTATAAGTGTGTGCTGATCCTACACTTGTTTATTACGCTGCTCCAAATAATCTATCACCCACTGATCTCTCTGCAATTTCCCAGTCAGCGTGTCAATCTCGGCCTTTTTTTCCTGGATGATCTCTTTCAGTTTCGAGCTAGGAGAGCTCGCATCAACATCGATCAAAACAAAATCAGTATCTTGGCCTCCCGAGGGGCCCTCATCATGCATAGGCCTCTTGCCTCTGTCCTGAACCTGTACCTGTGTTGATGTCGAAGGCGATACCCCTTCCACACCATGTGGAGATAGTACTCGCGCTGTTGATGAAGTCAACGAGACCCCTTCCACCCTGGGTGGAGATAGTACTCGTTGTGCTGCTGCAAATAAGGCTCTGTGGCCTCTCTGATATGTCACACACACTGGAGCACTGATAGGCTCAATCTCAGGAACCTCAAACTGGTGCGAAAGCTCTGCCTCATCATGAACAACCTTGGGAGGAGGCTGTGGCGCTGCAAAGAAGTCACGGGAAAAGAACTCATCCTATGTGATGCCCTGCTGTGCGAGCTGATGTACCACCATGATCTTGATGAGCGCGTAATGGTAAATGTTGTTATGCTGCTGCGCTGGGGTATTCTTCTACACAAGGACCGTCGTCCGCTCTATGTTACGGTACATGAAATATGGAATGCTCATCAACCGCACTCTCGTGAAATGCATCAACAGTCGGATGTGATACGCATACAATCGTGAAAAGCGACCTTCACAGCTGAAATAACGAATGATGAGTTTCATCAATGGTGCATACTCTTCCTTCAAAAACCGGAATGGAAAAACCCTGCTCAACTGCCTCAAATATCCAGGTCTGATGTAAGGCTCATAATAAGCTCTATCCAGCTACTGTCTCTTATTCCACTCCTCAACGATGTTTGGTATCCTGGTCGCCTCAGAAATAGTCTCTGGTGTCAAAATGAAGTTCACTCCAATAAGATTTACACGACCATTATGCAAATGTAGGACAAATAGGCGGGCTAACTCATGATGATGCTGAGTTCAGGAAATCATCTCACAATAATGGAAGCATGACTGACGCTGAAAACAATCCATTGCAAGCGGGCAAGCTTGCAATTGTGTCAAAGAAGTGGGCTCCTCCCTGACATTCCTGCCACTTTTGTGAGATCTCCTCGGTACATTAAGCTCTGTTGTAGAGTCACTGTCCTGCTCGTATCCCTGCTCATATGGTGAATCTGTCTCTGACATGGTGCTGAAATGTGTTTGTCAACTGTGTGCTTGGTTGGTCAGAAAATGAGCAATTGGTGTATTTGTTTCAATGCCCAAATGTGTCACATATATATCAAAGTGCTATAATAAATACCACAGTAGGAAAAGGATTTTCAAGTGAGTTTTGAATGTGAAGACAACCACTGTTTGACTGTATGGGGATTTGGGGATTATAAGTAATGGGAATGGGTGATAGTGATAGGGGGGTAATTTAGGGACAAGAGTCAATGAAATGGGAATATAAAAGTGAAATCAAGGACATAAGCCAACCTTTGAATGTTATGGCAATTAATCTTTTGTCAATGGAGGAATGTAGTAGCCAGTGATGGGGTTTGGGTATTAACACATGGGACAAAGGGTATAGGAATATGGGATAGTGATATCACAATGGGACTGTGATATGATAATATGGCAGTGACAGCAGTGATGGAATAGGAGAGAGACTGTGGGATTGTGGTGTATAATGTGACAAGACTAGTAGTGACAACAATGATAATCAATGGCAGGAGCATACATATCAATGAAATGAGAGTTTAAGCACCAAATTTCACGTTTGAACCACCTCCTTTTAAACCCTTGGGAGAAAATTTCGATGTGGATATAGGGTTAAATATTTCATCATTCAAACACCAATATCTTCACTTCTAAACCACAGCACCATAGCTTGAAATCATTGAACGAACTTGGACAAACCTACTTGGAGAATATAGCACTGAAACAAATTGAAATTTCACCGAGTGGAATTGATTTTCGGCCTTAGGGCTTTATGCGCCGCGCACAGACCCAATGCGCCGTGGTCTTTGGGTGCGCCGCGCCTGTGGCAATTAACACTGCGTCTTCCGGCCCAATGCGCCGTGCGCATTCTATGCGCCACGCCTCTGTCCTATGCGCAACACACAACCTTCAAACACAGTCATGGCTCTCCTACAATGCAGTTTGTTCTCCAACTTTAAATTTCGTCTTCTTCTTTGGATTTTATGAATATTTCCTGATGAAAATGGTTTAAATAGCCTTGAGAAATATCTTGCAAGAGATGGCTTTGATTTTTTCTTCCTCCAAACCCATTTTGTAATGTTTTTATTTTGGCACTTTATCATTTAATGAAACTCTGTCTTTTGGCTTTTTCACTGACTTTTTGAATTTGAAATGATGAACTTGTTTGATTTTTGCAGGGATGTTGGCGTTGATGTTTGGCAAAGGAAAACCAGAGCCTGCTTTGAAATCTTCATGGCGGAACAATACATCTTATTACAAAAAATGATTTCAACAATTTCTTATTCAAAACAGAGTTTTGAACAATAAATGTCCTCAAATATGTTTGATGATGAAATTTTAAACTGAGAGCTTATTGAAAACCATCCTCATGGCCTGTGGGCATTTATTGAACATGTCAAAAGACTAAACCCTAGACTCAGAAACCAAAAGACTCTTTTTGACCAAAATAATCATTTATGGCTGTGAATGACATGAACTGAACTTTGATGATTTTGGAGAAATTTTGACTAACCCAGCAGGTACAAGCATGAGGGAAACAAGAAAACCAAACCCTTTCGTCAGTCGATGGCATGCCCCTAACAGAATGCAGATGAGCGAGAGGAATGAGACACCTAAACAATGAAATGCAAATAGAGAAATGATCTCTGATGGAGGGCTGTAAAGACTGACTCTAACATTGGCTCCAATGGGGATGGTAGCTCCTTGGAGGTGCCCAGAACAACAGATCTTTGGGAGAGTAGACAGTGCCTTCATCCATTGGGCTATGGAATCCATTATTCGACAAAAAAACTCAAGACTGTTGACTAGATTTATTGACTGAAACTGTAACTCAAAAATGAATCATGACTGACTAAAACAAG
Organism: Pinus albicaulis; assembly: GCA_034641835.2. Lineage (NCBI taxonomy): Eukaryota > Viridiplantae > Streptophyta > Pinopsida > Pinales > Pinaceae > Pinus > Pinus albicaulis. The sequence continues at coordinate 326,659,556 of CM076571.1, forward strand.
TATTTACAAATCTTTTGAAAATGGCAGGAGTTCATCAAGATTTGAAAGCATGATGACAACCACCTGCATACTGATGAAATATGTACAATCATGTGTAATGGGCTTTCCAATGTAACCAATCAAGAAGATGCCTTCCTGACTGATTCTCCCGATCAGATCTCCTGGTCAAAAATAAGTACTTGCAACTGGGCATCCAAAAACCTAATTGACCATGATCTCCTTCATCACTGAATACTGCAATAATCACCTTCACTGTTGACTGCAACAATTTTTCCAATGGATCATGAAAAACATGAAGATTTACCTCCTGCTGAAAGGACAAGGTGTCTTTTTCTCCTGCTTCTGATCTTCCTTCAAAATGTACTTCAGTAAGAGTATGTTCCTGGCTTTCAAAAAAATTTGAACAAATATATGAGCAGATTTCCTCTAGGAAAAACATTTCAAAACATGAGACATATGAAGAAGAATCTGAAAGGGAGTCCTGAATGCTCTGACCTTCTGTAATCTGAATATATCTTGGATCATCTTCATATGATATCACAGCCAGATTCTCATTACAATCATCAATCATAAGAAAAGAAACTTCAGATGATTCTTGAAACCCAACACTATCATTTCTATCATCTACCATAAATTCATCAAGAGAAACTTTTTCACATACTTGAACAAAGATCTCATCTCGTTGTTCATGAACTGACTATATTACCTCTTTATGAAGATCTAGTTCCGGTGGGATGGGAGCGTTTAGATCTGTAACTCTGTTTTCTTCATGCCAGATGATCTCAACAGCAGATTTTTCCTTTATGGGATTCAGCACAAGGTATTCTTGGTCATCACAATTTGAATGTAGATCTGAAAAAGCTGACTGGACATTATCACATTCTGAAATTGAAACTTGACTTCCCTGTATGCTCTCTTCTTCTGTAGGCAGATCTGAAACGAAAATTTCTCTTTCATCATTTTTAGCCATATGGAAATCTTCAACCTGCTGATCTTGATCCTCTGAAATTTATGTGTGCTGCTGAAACGAACTTTTATACGATGCTTCCATGATAACTTCATCCATCAATTCATTATCCCCATAAAAATTCTCAAGATCTTCAATGAAACTACTAATGTGTTCACAACAATTCTGCACTAACATTAAAGACGGACAAGATTCTCTGTACCTTTCAAAGAACATGGTATGAAAATCCTTTAGACAATAAATAGAAGCAGGCGGCAAATTTTCATACCAGGATCGGGCTTCATCCTCCAGAGTAGCCATAAAAATTTTCATCAAACAGTCTTCAGGAAAATCGATCTTTAATTTATGCACATGAATGTGAAACTTCACCAGATGAAGAGTAACATCATTACCTTCCACATTTCTGAACATAGGAAAATTCTGAAGCCAATCTACCTTGGGAATTTTATTTGGAAAACCGGGGATGTGATCTCGGCTCATGGGAGCGTATCTTCTTGCAATCCGGTCCATCTTGAAAGTCTTAAAAGCTACTGATCTCCCTGCAGTGAAATCACCATGAAGCATTGATTCTGGATTTTCCAGTGAATGAAGTCGCCAGGTGAATGATTTCAGCCTTGCGGTGTTTGATCGTTGTTCACCATCAACAATCAGATCTAAACTTGATTACATGTACTGGGGCAATTTATAATTTAAGTGTTACGATTACAAGCTAGACCGGAGATCGACTGAAGTAGCATTTATCTACTATGCACTCACAGAGCAAGAGCAGTTCGAAGGCTACCTGGCGTGACTTCAGGCTTCGTCTGTAGCTGTAAATCAAACAACACTAACCAGCAAACTAATTTTTCCCTAGTATGGTTTCCACTATGTTAGTTCCCAAATCCACCTTAGGCTGAAATAAGGCAGAAGAAGGACAACACCAAACCACGCTCAGCCTCGTAGCTAGCCCTACGAGGACAGGAGAGGGCTCTCTCCGGGTCAATCTCGATAAAAATGTTCAAAGGGGCTTGAGATGACTAAAACGAAAACTGATCTTAGGCTAGATAAACAAATAGGAGTGTTTGATTTTGATTTTTAGGGGTTTTTGTTGGAAAAATGGAAAAACACTTTTTGGGCTTGGGGATGAGGTCGAATCTTACAGAGTTCAAGTTGGGGCAGGGTAGGCAACGAATTTGATGTCTTCGATCGAGTGAACGGATGGAAAAGACTGTTGAGGAGCTGAAGAGGGAAAGAGAGTGCAAGGATCCTCTTCAAACTGACGAAAACATAAACAACTAAACGAAAGCTTAAGGTAGAGCACCAGCAAATCAATGAATTCTACCTCAAATACTCATTTGTTTAATTTAGAAGCATAGAGAAGGGACATTGCATACATATAACATTAATGAAACTTATAATAACATGAGAATAACATCATCAAAACTCAGAAGCCACAAGGATCCCAACAAGTGTTGCAAAACTCTGGTCTTTCCTTTGCCAAAAACTGAAAATGTATGTACAATGAGGTGCCAAACTTTTCCCAAGTATCCAACCCTGAAAATTTCTGAGAAAATACAATATATAGACAATCCTAACCCCTTCCCATGCCTATAGGGGTCGAACTCATGCTTCTAGGAGCAGTTTGAACCAATTCTAAACATGGAGCTAAAATCTAGCCAGCCAAACAACTTGCCTCTATAAGCTAGGAAACTGATCCATTCACTTAATTTTCACTTTTTAATGAATGAATCTTCTAGAAAAAGTAAATAAATGCCAAAATTACATCATGGTTACCATATTACATCAAGCTAGATCAAAAATTACATCAAGAGGTGAAACTAGTCAAAACTGGCCGAATTTCTGAGCTGGAAGGTGAAAAATAGGTTGAATTCCTCTATGAGCCACGCTCAAAAGCTCTATGCGCCGCGCTACTTTGAACCTGTTTTTGGAGCACTTCCCGAAGTCAAAATCCAGCTCATGATAGCTTGTTGGAAAGCCCTGGATGTAGGCTATCCAGCCCAAGTGGAATTTTTCAATTTGGAGCTCATTTGCCCTCCAAAACTTCAATATCCCAAAAGTACTTCCTGCTGGTGCAAAAGGTGGCAGAAAGGTGATTTTCATGGTGTTTTTGGCCCTTAAGACCACCCAAAATTTGATTAAATTCTTCAGCCATTCCTGAGCATGCATAACTTACCATGAGAAATCCAAAAATATCAAGTTTTCCTCCAGAAGGTGTCCCAATCATAAGCGCGCATCGGGTGGCGCGACGCGTCGGGCGGAACAACCTGTTTTGCAACCAAAATTTTCAAAAATGAAAAAATCTTCTCCAAATCTGCTGAAATTTGGATTGAAGGTCTCCCATCATGTCTCATGCTCAGCCAGGGAAGCATCGGCCAAGATTCAGAGTGGATCCGGCCTCTTTCGATGTTTCAGTGCTCTTCTCAGCCTTGCTTTCAGGATCTTCATTTTTGCTCTGCAAACGTGTGTATGGGCCCAATAGTGACCTTTCATATGTATGAGCATGTCTTTGTCCCTGTTGGCCTTTTCCAAGAGCTTCTCTAGATGAATGTTGACATGTGTAAGGCAAGTCTCTCGCTCAAATGGTGTCATGTCACCTGGTCTCTTTTGGGCCAATTGTCGATCTTCACGGATTTGTCGCAACTCTATAAGTGTGTGCTGATCCTCTAGTTGTTTATTACGCTGCTCCAAATAATCTATCACCCACTGAGCTCTCTGAAATTTCTCAGTCAGCGTGTCAATCTCGGCCTTTTGTTCTTGGATGATCTCTTTCAGTTTCGAGCTAGGAGAGCTTGCATCAACATCGATCAAAACAAAATCAGTATCTTGGCCTCCCGAGGGGCCCTCATCGTGCATAGGCCTCTTGCCTCTGTCCTGAACCTATACCTGTGCTGATGTCGAAGGCGAGACCCCTTCCACACCATGTGGAGATAGTACTCATGCTGCTGATGAATTCAACGAGACCCCTTCCACCCCGGGTGGAGATAGTACTCGTCGTGCTGCTGCAAATAAGGCTTTGTGGCCTCTCTGATATGTCACACACACTGGAGCACCGATAGGCTCAATCACAGGAACCTCAAACTGGTGCGCAAGCTCTGCCTCATCATGAACAACCTCGGGAGGAGGCTGTGGCGCTGCAAAGAAGTCACGGAAAAAAATCATCCCATGTGATGCCCTGTTGTGCGAGCTGATGTACCACCATGATCTTGATGAGCGGGTAATGGTAAATGTTGTTATGCTGCTGCGCTGGGGTCTTCTTCTGTACAAGGACCGTCATCCGCTCTATGTTACGGTACATGAAATATGGAATGCTCATCAACCGCACTCTCGTGAAATGCATCAACAGTCAGATGTGATACGCATACAAGCGTGAAAATCGACCTTCACAGCTGAAATAACGAATGATGAGTTTCATCAATGGTGCATACTCTTACTTCAGAAACCGGAATGGAAAAACCCTGCTCAACTGCCTCAAATATCCAGGTCTGATGTAAGGCTCATAATAAGTTCTATCCAGCTGTTGTCTCTTATTCCACTCCTCACCGATGTTTGGTATCCCGGTCGCCTCAGAAATAGTCTCTGGTGTCAAAATGAAGTTCACTCCAGTAAGATTTACATGACCATTATGCAAATGTAGGACAAATAGGCGGGCTAACTCATGATGATGCTGAGTTCGGGCAATCATCTCACAATAATGGAAGCATGACTGACGCTGAAAACAATCCATTGCAAGCGGGCAAGCCTGCAATTGTGTCAAAGAAGTGGGCTCCTCCCTGACATGCCTGCCACTTTTGTGAGATCTCCTCGGTACATTAAGCTCTGCTGTAGAATCAGGGTCCTGCTCGTATCCCTGCTCATATGGTGAATCTATCTCTGACATGGTGCTGAAATGTGTTTGTCAACTGTGTGCTTGGTTGGTCAGAAAATGAGCAATTGGTGTATTTGTTTCAATGCCCAAATGTGTCACATATATATCAAAGTGCTATAATAAATACCACAGTGGGAAAAGGACTGTCAAGTGAGTTTTGAATGTGAAGACAACCACTGTTTGACTGTATGGGGATTTGGGGATTATAAGTAATGGGAATGGGTGATAGTGATAGGGGGGGGGACAGAGGGATGTTATCAATGAAATGGGAATATAAAAGTGAAATCAAGGACATAAGCCAGCCTTTGAATGTTATGGCAATTAATATTTTGTCAATGGAGGAATGTAGTAGCCAGTGATGGGGTTTGGGTATTAACACATGGGACAAAGGGTATAGGAATATGGGATAGTGATATCACAATGGGACTGTGATATGATAATATGGCAGTGACAACATTGATGGAATAGGAGAGAGACTGTGGGACTGTGGTGTATAATGTGACAAGACTAGTAGTGACAACAATGATAATCAATGGCAGGAGCATACATATCAATGAAATGAGAGTTTAAGCACCAAATTTCACGTTTGAACCACCTCCTTTTAAACCCTTGGGAGAAAATTTCGATGTGGATATAGGGTTAAATCTTTCATCATTCAAACACCAATATCTTCACTTCTAAACCACAGCACCATAGCTTGAAATCATTGAACGAACTTGGACAAACCTACTTGGAGAAGATAGCACTAAAACAAATTGAAATTTCACCGAGCGGAATTGATTTTCGGCCTTAGGGCTTTATGTGCCGCGCGCAGACCCAATGCGCCGCGTCCTTTGGGTGCATCACGCCTGTGGCAATTAACACTGCGTCTTCCGGCCCAATGCGCCACGCGCATTCTATGCGCCGCGCCTCTGTCCTATGCGCTGCGCACAACCTTCAAACACAGTCACGGCTCTCCTACAATGCAGTTTGTTCTCCAACATTAAATTTCGACTTCTTCTTTGGATTTTATGAATATTTCCTGATGAAAATGGTTTAAATAGCCTTGAGAAATATCTTGTAAGAGATGGCTTTGATTTTTTCTTCCTCCAAACCCATTTTGTAATGTTTTTATTTTGGCACTTTATCATTTAATGAAACTCTGTCTTTTAGCTTTTTCACTGACTTTCTGAATTTGAAATGATGAACTTGTTTGATTTTTGCAGGGATGTTGGCGTTGATGTTTGGCAAAGGAAAACCAGAGCCTGCTTTGAAATCTTCATGGTGGAACAATACATCTTATTACAAAAAATGATTTCAACAATTTCTTATTCAAAACAGAGTTTTGAACAAGAAATGTCCTCGAATATGTTTGATGATGAAATTTTGAATTGAGAGCTTATTGAAAACCATCCTCATGGCCTGCGGGCATTTATTGAACATGTCAAAAGACTAAACCCTAGACTCATAAACCAAAAGACTCTTTTTGACCAAAATAATCATTTATAACTGTGAATGACATGAACTGAACTTTGATGATTTTGGAGAAATTTTGGCTAACCCAGCAGGTACAAGCATGAGGGAAACAAGAAAACCAAACCCTTCCGTGAGTCGATGGCATGCCCCTAATGGAATGCAGATGAGTGAGAGGAATGAGACACCTAAACAATGAAATGAAAATATAGAAATGATCTCTGACGGAGGGTTGTAAAGACTGACTCTAACAGTGACAAAGATTGTCTCAATATGAAAATCAACCATGGTCAAGCATGGTCAATCATGGTGAAGCATGGTCCAACATTGCATTGTGACAAAGATTCTCTCAATATGAAAATCAATCTTTGTCAGCCATGGTCAACCATGATGCAACGTTGCATTTTGACAAAGATTGTCTCAATATGAAAATAAACCATGGTCAACCATGTTTGTTTTGGGGTTTATAATATTTATCTTAGGCTTTATATATCTTGGGTTTACAATACTAATTCCTTCGGTTTAATATTATTCCCTTGGGCTTTTAGTATTAATGTTGTAGGTTTATTAGTGCCTTGAGTTTATAATATTAATCTCTTGGGTTTATTAATCTAAGGGTTTATATTCCTAGGGTATAACATTATTGATAAGGTTTATAATATTATTCGTAGGGTTCAATATAAATCCCTTGGGTTTATAGTATAAATTCCTTGGGTTTATTAATTGCACTGTGACAAATATTTTTTCGATATCAATAATGGTAAACCATGTTCCAATGTCACATTGTGACAAGGAAAATCAACCATGCTCAACCATGTTTATTTTAGGGCTTATATACCTTGGGTTTATAATATTTTTTCCCAAGGAAAAATCATAATTTTCATTAAGTTTGAAAATCACATGTCGTAGATACATTGCATATGCATGTTGTGACTGTTGTCACTTACATTTAGTTCCTCAAAAATTCCCCCAATGGGGAGTACATCAAAAAAATATGCCATAGCATAATCACAATAATTACAATTTTTAAACCAGGTCTGTCCATACTGTCTGTCAAAAATTGTCAAAAACTATCAAAAATCTATCTATATTAGATCAATTGTGTTGCGTTATCAGGCTGTTCAATAAATGGACGATGATAATAGCTGAACTATTGAGTGTCATTTTGTTCCTCTATGTGCCAGAGCCCCCTGTGTTGGACCACTTCCTCCTTGGAAAGCTTGTCAGGAATGCAGTTGCATTCCCTGTATATGTGAGAGCAAGAGATTGATGAGAAATGATATTTTAATCACCAAATATCTTCCAATATAGAAATAAGTGTGTGCAGATGAAATGTTGCTTCTTTTTTGAACCAATTAATGATAATTTTTGAATCACCAAATGCTTGAAGGTGTGGAATGTTATGCTCTAATGCAAACTGTAGCAGGTGGTGAAGTGTTATAAGCATAATTATTTGTTCCAGGTCCCAGACCCATCTTGATTCTGTAGAAATGAAGATGTGAGAGATGTAGTAGTGCGCCTCCACCACAGCCCAATGGTTGAGCAGATCCATCGAAATAAGCCCAAGGTGAATTGTGATTTATGACTTTAGGAGCGATAATTCAGGAGGGTCGAGGAGGATCATCTTTAGGTATGCATGAGAAGCTGGATAAGATGTGCTTGGGTTTATAATATTAATACCTTGGGTTTAATATTATTCCCTTGTGTTTATAATCCCTTGGGGTTTTAGTATTAATCTCTTGGGTTTATTATTCCTTTGGTTTATAATATCAATCCCTTGGGTTTATTAATTGATCAGGTGCTCAGTGTAAAATCTCAAAAATGTTGGGTGTGGAGCCTGATTTTCCTCCTGATTTAGAGATCCTTGTTTTAGCTGGATGTATACCCCAGGAAAATTGTACACCCTTGCACGTGGGGGGGGTGTGGGGGGGACTTGTCCCCCCTGCAGAGTCCAGGGGGGCCGACCCCCCTCGGCTGGGGGGTCTGGGGGCCAGCGGTCCCCCAGCGGGGGTTTCGGGGGTAGTGCCCCCGAAGCCAAAAATAGATGTAAAATTGCCTTGTAAAAGTATATTAATTTCTATTCAATCTAGGTCGTTCATTAGGCGGATGATCTGACGGTAGAAGTTATGTTTAGTTTAGGGTTTTTTGCCCTAGAAGGCAACCCCTCTCTTTTATGAGGGTACTTTACTACGACTGCGTATTGTATGTGTATTCTCTAAGCAGGAAACAGATAGGGAGATTGTGAGAGAGAACAGAGGATATTACATCGGATCTGCTGTAGGTTTTGTCTCTTCACTTTGTTGGATAATAGAAAGGAAGGACTGGCTGTTCGGAGTAGACGTAGCCCAAACTGGGTGAAACGTATATCTGTGTCTCTCTGGTTTTATGTGTTTTGTGTGCTTGTATCTTCTGCATATTTTATGTGTTGCATTGCTCTGTAATATTTAATTTTCCAACAAAAAATGAAAGTGCTCAAAATTTATTGGAAACTAAACGACAACGAAGAGCTCATCGCCAAGAATCTGGTGCAATTCATTTCATCGAAAACAGAGTCCGGATGAAGAAGATAGAGCACGTTGTTCGTTTTCCTAAACAACTAAAAAAATTGCAGAATAGTGACAGGTTGATGACATGGAAGCCCAGTTAGCATACAGGGTATATTGTAAGAATATTCTTTAGTTTTTCCAAATGACATTTTGACAAGTGTCACAGCAGGATTCCCTGAATTGGTTTGAAGGTGAATTTTTTTATGATTTTGCTCTTAAGGCTGAATTCGAAATTTTATTTATATATGGTTTGGGACAGCCCAACTAGAGGCTGACACGTGGTGTATCTAGGGGCCACCATGTTCCCTCTCTGGTGGATCCCCTCTCCATGGTAGAAATCGCATTTTTAAACTATGGTGTTAATCTGGATATGGCATATTATATGGTGCACATGTATTATTTCAGAAGTCCAAGGTTCAAAGGTGGGCAAATGAATTTAAACCAAAGTTCAAACTATATGGTAAATTCCGCATATATAATATGGTTTCAAACTATATGGTAATTGGCACGTATATATATATATATATATATATATATATATATATATATATATATATATATATATATAGGAGAAAAATATTTACAGCCAAGCTGGGCGGAGGTCGGGGCTCGACCCCAAGACCTCCCCCACACCACCAGCGCTCTATGCCAATACACCATAACCTTACGACTTAACTATATACATTTGTAGCTTATAATTGTTGTCACATGGTTTCTATAGCGGGGGTTTGGAGGGGGCCAGCCCCCTCCCCATGAGACCATCCACCATAACCAGAGTGCAGAGTGGAGGCTAAGAGCGCAGATTAAGTTAAGAACAGGTTTAATACTTGGTTTAATGTGCTAATACATTATTATCCAGGATTAATGAAAACACGCTTATGCACCATAATTTTGAGCTTATCCACATTTAATCCGCCATTAGCACTAATTAAACTGAAGTTAAGTTGGCGGTGAATTCGGTAGAGTGCACCAAGTTTGGCGGACCTCCATAATTGGAGGCCCTAACTAGATTCTTCTCCAGTTTTAGGGACAGTTTGCTAGGGAAAATGGTTTTGACCATATCTTCAACAATTTTCAATAGATTTGGAAACTATGGACTCATTGAAGCATGTTTCAGGAGCTGTAGCTTAATGTAAACAACAATTTTTTCACATTTGAGCTAATACATAGGCCCAAGCCATGGAAGCTGGACCAAGGAGATGTAGCCTAGGAGGGGTGAACTCCTTCATAAAAAAATTGTGTTGATGGATCAATTGTGATGGTTTTCTGTGTATTTTGTTGCTCTTGTTCAACATTTGATATTCATGCTTTATGATCTTGAATTTAACTTACAAACTCAGCTCATTTACCTGTTTGACACACATAAACACCAAGGAAACATATGTACATCAAGCATAAGATTAGTAAATAAATTTTAAATCTGTAGATGAAATTATCACAACAAAAATAACATTCATGCTCAGATCAAGTTGGTATCATATCAGGGGTTGCTAAGGTTATTTTCTTGATAATTACTTGAGTTTTGTGCAAGTAGTGTTTTAATGGTTGTAAATTTGTGATGCTGGCAAGGTTAAATTTGCGAAGAGGTGAAGGGAAATTTTTGGTTGCAAGTCCTGAGATTAGGACTAAAATAATGAGAGATACAAGAGCACCATTTCCACCCAAAGTTCCACTCGTAGATGCACTTGAAGCACCTCAACTTTTATCTCAAGAAGCTGAGATTGAAGAGGTACAAGCACCAGAAGATGAGCTTGAATCCATAGCCATCATGTCAGGTGTTGGAGAAATCGAAGGTCAGTTAGAAGAGGAAGATGTCAAGAAAGACTTCAATGACATAAAGAGGATCGTTAAAATTATGTTTGATGCATCTACTACTGGGATGGCAGGAGAAGGTTATAAGGCTCCACATGGAGAAGGAACTTCAGATGATAAGAAGGATGAAGAGAAGATTTCAAAGGGTAGTGGAGGGAAGCCACATCCATCTCCACCATATTCATCATCCTCATCATCACCATCAACAACATCTTCCACTTCCACAACAAAAGGAAAAACTCCCTTACTCAAACTTAATGTCAAATTTGAGCTTCCAATGTATAATGGCGAGGTAAATGCAGAAAGATTGGAAAATTGGATATGTCAATTGGAGGTGTATTATAGAATTCAAAACCTTCATGAAGATGACATAAAGATTCAATTGGATTCTTTGAGGATAGAAGGATCTGCACTTGTATGGTGGGAATTAAGGACTCAAGAATAGATTAAAAACTACGGTAAGATCTCTATGTCTTGGTCAAGTTTTATTGCTACCATTAAAAGGAGATTTAATCCTCTAGCTTACATGCAAAAGGCCATTATTGATTGGAAAAAATTTAGACAATTGAAATGGAAAATTGTGTAAGATTATACTCATGAATTTAGGAGAAGAGCTCTAATTTTGGGTATTAATTTATATTCTCAAGAAACGTTGTTAAAGTACATTAAGGGTTTGCGCAATTACCTTAGGCACACTATTCTAATGTTTAATCCCACAAACGTAGATGAGGTTTGTGTTCAAGACACACATTTAGAAGAAAGAGGGAAACAAAACATAGATGAGAAAAGTGATAGTGAGGGTAAAGGAAAGGGAAAGTTTTATGGAAGAGGAAAGAGAAACAACTCTGTCAAAAAAGAGAAAGAAAAACTCACATGTAAACATTGTTTGAAGAATGTCCATGATGAAGACCACTGTTGGCCACTTCATCCAAAGTTGAAGCCAAACAAAATGAAAGCCAAAGAAAAGGAGAAAAATGGTTGCTATATTTGAACATGACTTAGGGTCAGATTCAAGAGATGAGACAAACAGTACAACCATGGGTTTGAAAGGTAAGAACATAGCAAGCACTAGTTATTCAAATTTTTATCAGCAGATGGCATAGTACAGAGTCAGTAGCAGTGTAAAGTTTTCAATAAATAGTGCAGTAGCTAGTAGAAGTTAGAGACTCTGGTGATAGATGCATCATACTAATTCAATTTGGATGTTTTTTTAGTTTCATAAGTTGCAGTTGCAACAACACTTTTGCATGTAGAACATTCCAAAGGTACCAAATCGAGATAGATTTTAATTCCTTTCTTGTTGAGAGGGAGTCTTGAAATTTTCAACAATAATTATTGAAAATGGCAAGAAGAGGCTTCTAATTTAATATTTTCTTAATTAAATCATAAGTAAATTGTAATTCCACATCACATGACAGATTTTACATGTTAACTAAGTCATGAAGACTTAGTTAGCTCAGTCAATTCATGTTGAGGGTCAAACCAGAGGCATGTAGAGTCACTTTGACTTTTAGGGGGGCTAGTTACAATTTGTTTTGAGTTATAATTAATTAACTTAATTATTTGAGTTAAAATTAGTTTAACTAGTTCTAACTAATGGAGGAACTAGTGAGAGGTCAAGGGAATTAAATCTAATCTAATTCACATGTAGTGATCAATCAGATAATTAATAATTCACTCTAAATATCTATTTCATGTCAATTTTGAGGAAGACCCAGTTGAGATTGGAGTTAAAGGGAAGTCTACTATCAGTTGTGTAATCATCCAAATTGTACAGGTGGTGCATGTAGTCAAAAGAAGGCCTAAAATAAATCATTCCTTAATTAGAGAAAATTGCCTTAAAAGGAGGAATTAAAGCACAAGTTTAATCATTGTTTTGGTGAATGATAGTTCGTGAGACCAAGAAATAGGAAGCACAAGTTTTTGTGTAGAGCTTGTGAGAGAAAGGTGTACTAATAGAAGCTTCTACACAGGTTGGTAGTGAGACAGTCAGAGATAGTGTAGAGAGCTTTCAAGCCTGAAAAAAGCATTGTATTGTTTCATATTCTTGACTTAATGCAATATAAAGATAGCGAGTTTTTTAGCTGAGGCTTTCCCCATATAATTTTTTTTTTGTGCAATTAAAATTCTTTCTCTTTCTTGTTCATCTGATTGTGTGATCATAATTGGTTTCCGAAATTTGTAGAATAGATTCAAGTATTTTGTTTTAGCATATTATAAGATCAATTGAAACTATGTGGATTTTCTACACTTCGGGCTCAATCTTCTGGATCTTGGTGGTGGAAATGGTGGCACTAGGCATTGCATCAATAATATGCTTCCCTTTTTCATTCCCCTTATCGGTTTCTGACTCAAAGTCGGAACATGCATATGATTCGGAAGCCTTTTGCTCTGCCACTAATGACTACTTGGCTCGACACTCATTTGTGTTATGAATGTGGATCTTATGGTACTCACACCATTTCATTGTTTCCTTCTTTGTCTTCATTGTGTTTTTATTTTCTTGTGCCTTCGATAGGTTGTCCTCGGTCGCCCCACCTTGGCTTTGTCCTTTGTTTTATGGTTTAGGGGTGAATTTTCCTTGTTTTGAATTCACTAATCTAAAGTCTCACTTCTTCTATTTAAATTTATGCTCAATCTTGACAACGTATTAATAGGTAGCACTAAGAGAGGAGATGTCCATGAAATCCATCTCGTCTTGGATGTACTTGTGTAAACAGTTGCGGTACTTGATTACAAAATTCCACTCATAATCCTTGATACCAAAATTCATGTGAAGGGTATGAAAAATATTTTTGAACTCTGGCCCATGTTGGTTCCTTCCCTGCCACAATGTGGTCCACTTTATGTATTTATCTTCATAACTCTCGATAGGGTAATATGAGATATCATTTTTGGGATTCAATTTCATTAAGTAAGTCATTCATCTATGACCATTTCCATGAGAGGTAGTCATAACTAACTAATTTCTCATGATTTTTTAATAGTCCACTTAGCACTCATTGCATCGGGTGATGCTCACAAGGGTGAAGAAGTGGGATTGAAAATACTGAAATGAATCACATAGCGTCAATCATCACTTACGGGGCTTGCACCCGATAACCAAGACTTCCCGGGAGGTCACCCATCCCAGATCGCCTTTGGCTCAAGCATGCTTAATTATGATTTTTCCCCACATTCAATCCCTAAATGGTTTCTCGAGAAGAATTCCAAGTGGGTGCAGCTGAAAACAGTGAGGGTTCCTTCTCGTCCTTTTGTTCACAGTAGGTTTCCCACCAGTCCTTGACATGGGGGGCAACTTTTAGGAGTGAAAAAATATTTTTTTTCTCGATTGGAAACGTCATGAATCAAAAAATATCCTTCCAACAGAGTTATCCATCTATCTATGACGTCTGCATCTATCTAGCCTTCAAATATGGGAATGTCAAACTTGACTTTTACCTAAAGGAAGTGGCACGTCCAGAGTGGCTGCTGGATGAAGATGTGTCGCATGTGGGTAGCCACTAAAGGATCTTGGTAAATTTATCCATCAACGTGGTCCTTTGTTGCTTGAGGGCTTCCTCGAGAAATATTTTGAAAGTATTTCCTGCTCCCTCATCTTTCCTTTCTTTTACCATGGGAGGTCACGGGGGTTTGTGAGGTTGGACTTGCAAATGTTCAACTAGTTCAAGCCCTAACTCATACTCTGACCTCGTTGGAGACATGCAAAGAAAAACAAAGAAATAGTAGACTGCTTTGATACCACTTATCCAAACTTGTAAGAACGCAACAGAATACAGATATAAACATAAACACAAAGATGCAATGGAAATGAATCTTCATTTCATTAATATCAAAGAACTGAAATATGCTTACAAGCATAATGGAAATAAACTAGCTCGGGTGATGGTAGCTTATCTCTAAGAAGAGATGTGGCAGCTACATGTCTCTGAATTTTGTTACAATGAAGCTAAAGGTTTTATTATTATTGAACAACAAAGAGAAACCCTAAACAACCAAAATCCTAACTCTAAGAGATGGAACACCAAGAGTTTGTGGGCCCTGTTGGGGTTAGTTGAGCAAGCAACTTCTTGGGGCCATAACTTGGTCATATGATCTTTGTTTGGCTCGTAGGAAAGATCTCTTTGAGTACTTCAATATTTTTTGTAAGCACGGGCCTGCTGCGGACCTCAAGAAAACATCGTTTAGGGGGTCAAAATAAATCCGGAAGTTCAGGACCTAAAAAACTACTAAAAATAGTAAATGATGATATAATCAAGGAAACTGATGAAACCAACTAGAGGTCTAGATGGAATCTAGGTGAGTGGCCACCAATATCCACCTGGATCACCTGTACTCCACACAATACCTTTTTGAATGAGTTGATGACTAGTATGAAATGTTAAGACCCTAACTCAGTGCAGTGATGGCTCCAAGCCATTAATCTCTCTTACTGAAGCTTAGGCCATTAAATTTATAAAAGTATGTTTTTCACATCTTAATCTTGTGTTAATTGCTCACATCAAGATCAATATCAATAAAATGAATTTACATTCCATTATGATAAAATTGTTATCACTTTATCATTTTGATTATAAAAATATATTTTGCACATTTTATCTCGTGTCAATTGCTCACATCAATATCACGTAAATTTACACTTAAATTGTTATCACTTTAAATTTAACATTATCATTTTGTTAATTTTTCTAAGTATATTTTTCTTTTTATTTAAATTTACATTATTTTGAAATTTGGAGGGCATCAATTTTATCTTTTTCTTGATCTTTATTGCTCACGGTTTTTATCATAAAAGGGAATGATATTATTTTTTATATGTCTTGTGTTTTAGTATATATAGTCATTAATATTTTAGGGTGTGACCTTGTTTTGGTTGGTAAATTTATCAAATTATAATAAAGAAAAAATGAAAATTTTCAGTTGTGGTGTTTTTAGATTTACATATTTGCTGATTTATTTAAAGTGAGTTATGGTTGATATTCTGATGTATGTCTATGAAATTCTAATTGATCAAGCTCATGGATGCTCTCTGCATCAAATTCTAATTCTGTCTTTTTATAATCTGAAACTGTTTTAGGATCTGCAATCTTTGGCTGAAGGAAGGACATGATCATTTTATTAGTTGAATAATCAAAAGCTGTTAATAGTTTGTCCTTGTTATCTAGTTTTTCTTTTAGAAATTGAGAATAAATTTCTCTTTTGATCTCCTCATTTTTCTCCTTAATTTTCTTGTACTTTTGTTTTATATCATAATATTTTCCCTCTGCTGTTTTGGAAGAAGAGGGAATTTCTAAATAAACCTGCTTTTCAATCATTTGCATGCCCTTCTTATCTGCTGCACCCTATTCTTTTCCAATTTCTGTCAATGTTTCATTAACTATTATTGTGGCCTCATTATTTGCTTGCTGATCATCATTCATTTCCTTATCATTTGTATCATTTATTTCAATAGTCTTTTCTTTTTCAGCAGTAGTAATTTTAGCCCTTTTGTTTTAAATCAATTTTAACTTATTCTCAGTAATAGTTTCAGCTGAATAACCTTCATCATCTCTTGATATTTTGTTTGAAACTTCTAACCGCTTGGTAACTATAATATCCTGTGAATTGTCTGCCTTTTTCACTGTTTCTGTATTAGCAGTAGGGTCTACTAATGTGTTTTCCACCCATTCTATTTGATTGGAAAATTTCTCAATATTAGGCTTTGAATCATGTATAAAAGGTTAAAGCTTGCATTTGACCCTTATAGCACTGAGGAAACCCTGGGGGTCATAATTCCACTTAAAACTTTCTTGAAATTAATATTTTGATAATCTTCTGGATATTTCTTTCTCAGCCTCCCTATTGTTTACTATGAAAGGGCCAATCTGGTTCTTCAACTTAAATTGAGTCTTTTTCTTTGAAGCCATGAATTTTATAGCATCTGAATTTAAAACTTGCCTTAAATATTCCAATGAAAAAACCCTAATGGTTAAAAATTTAGGTAAATTATCAGGGAACAAATTGGTTCCAAATATTCTTATTTCTGTGTGTCCCTCATATAAGTACGAGTATCCTACTTTGCATTGTTCAGACATCTACAATATTCTTTTCATTTCCTCACTCACACTAGGTTTTTTTGACTTGTATAGTAAATTCATGGCTGGTCTAATGAATAAGTCTGCAAAATCTTTATAACTGAATTCATTTCCTTCATTTCTGAGCAAGGATGTCCAAAATATCACTGATAGAGGCTGGCCCTCTACATTCATATTTTGTAAAGCAATGGGAAAATGCTCAGCTTGAAAAAATAGAAACAAATGGAATAGATATGATGAATATCTAAAAACTCCTTCATTAGGCAATGTTGTCAACTGATGATGGATGCTATCAGCAATGAATCTAGCAAAATCAAATACCATGGTAGGAGGTTGCCCAGGAGACAATGTAGATAGAAAACCAATGGTGGATGCATCTATGAATTCATCATTAAAGTATCCTAGTATAAATGATAACATGGAAATCACCTGTCTAGAAGCTTCAGGGAACTTTGAAGTGGAATAAGGAGGATTAACCTCTGGGATGTCTACATATGCGGCATGAAATTTTGAAAGACCATAAACCTCTTAGGAAATTCCATCCCTAAATATAACTGGGTCAATGATTCAATAGACAATGGAAATACTTTGGGTTCAAATTTTAATTGAAGCATCTCATTTATAGATTCAGCTGTAATGGAAAACAAAATCTCCCTATCTGCATTGACAATGGATCTCTGATCGGGAACATAATGTTACTGACACACTCTGACAAGGTCTTGGGCTGGATGAGTAACAGAAACTACATATTTTGGCAAATTGGACTCCCAAATAGGTATTTCATCTTGATTTTTATCCAAAAACTTACTATGATACCAGTTATGAATCTCTAGTAGATTAAATTCCACTATAGGGTCTGCAATCCTGTAATCTAAATAAGTCAAAGGAATGCTTTCTTCAGTGGAAATTGGAGGTTGAAGAGGATTTAAGGTGGAAGTAGTATTGGCAGTGATTACTGGAGTAGGTTTATTGATTTTTGAGGATTCAGGTTTGGAAGGCTTGACTGTCATAGCTTTAGCAGCTTTGGGACCCCTAGTTTTAGGTGTAGTATGCTTCTTTGTCATTTTTGGGATAACTAAGCAAGATTACACTATTTGCAGTAGTTAATTTTCACCAATAGACGAAAATTGAGCAATTGCTGGGAAAGGATTATCTTCAAAAGGTGGTTTATTGCACAATTTGGGCTTATCAGGGATAAAACTGGCTTAAGACAGGAAACAAGGTTTCCTAAATGGAAAAACTGTAGAAAGAGGTATTTTAATCAACCTGTATGCCTTTTAAACTTCTTCTGTGTTTGGAATTTTTCTTCAAGGGTTAAAAGAGGCTGCCAATTGAGGATTTGGTTTTAAAGGGGTTTACAGATGAATTTAGGCTCCCTGGAAAATTTTTACCACGGTTTGGCTTGTTTTTGGGCAATTTCAACTATTAATTTTCTTCAATTTAGTCTTATTTCAGCTTACATGTTTAATTTTAAAATTTTATAGTTAAAAACACTGAGAAATAACTATTCTGTAGGTATTTGACGAATGAAAAGGTTTCTAGTAACTTCGACTTTGAACAGGATCCTTCGACGCAGAGGATGGCTTCAACCAGCTTCAAAATATAAAAGAATAGTGGGCAATTCAGCTTCGGGGCAAGAAACGGTTTCAACAGAGGCTCCAAATTTTTTAAAACAGTTGGGGTGGGTTCTCTTACCAGTCGGGAATGCATATAAAAATGATTTATTCAATATTTTAACCTTTTCAATATAAACCATTATATGTAGCATTTATTAGAGGTCCATTCAAAGGCGGGAGGAAAATTTGTTTTCGAATGCGAAAACAACCAGTGGGTTTCGCGTTGGATTTACATCGTAAGTGGTTTCAAGCATTTTGAACGCGATCAAATCATTTTTGGCCACGTAGCATCTAGTGGTATTTCAAAATAACTTTTATCGTGTGAATTTGAATAAACATTGAACGATCAGTTTCAGAGCGTGAAACTGAATGTGCATCGTTATATTTGTTTTAATCAAGCGAACGATCAGGATTAAGTTAAGAGTTGCGGCGGAAAGATGGGTGGGACTGGGGAAATGCTATGTGGGAGGGCGGTCGATATAGCAGGTTTTCAACCTTTATAGATGTAAATTTAATGAAGGTTTTATATATGGTGGCGGGGTTAAGTATGTAACTCGGGTTAACTTATGTAAAGCGTGGGGCTTTACATAACGAGGAAAAATGAATGGGGGAAGGCTTAAGTTTTGTAATAATAAATCTTAGCCTTGGGTTAAAAACATGCGGGGAGGGATGATACATTTGCTAAAAGGCGGACATGGTGGTAGATTTTCAAGTTTTTGAACCTTCTGAAATGATTAAATATCATTCAAAAACTTAGGCTAAGCGCTAATGAGCGAGGTGGTGTATTTTTATTTCAAAATACATAGGATATGCCCAAATAAATGCATTAGGTGCACTTATTAGTGTATTATATAGTATTTTAAACCTTGTGAATGGTTTAGCAACTAAGGGGCGAGATATTTTAATATTGATAGTTTTATGCCAAAGGGATATTTTTGGGATTTATTTCAACATGGGGGTAATTACTATGGCATAAAAAGCTTATAGTAGCGGGTTTTAGGGATAATAAAATAAAAGGATTTATAATAATAGGACAGGGAATTTTTATAGGGAATTAATAGATAAATTAGGAGTTAATATGAAAAAAGGGACAATGAAAACACCAAAATGTAATTACATAACTTAAGAAAAGTGATAATATAATAAGCAAAAAGCTTCAACCATTTATAATTTAACCACTTTAACTTAGAATATAATACTTTTGGAGGGTTTTTATGTCCTTATGAATGAAGGAAATTAGTCAAGGGGGACTTTATTTTCATTAAGTAAAAGGTCTTTACTTATAAATTTTGAAGTGCAAATGGATGAATGTAGGGTTAATGATGACAATTAGGGATTAACATAGAAATTCAACACTTTTAACTTAACAGTCACTGAGCCTTGGGTCTGGTCCCAACAGAAGTCAGAGAAATGCTCTGAGCCTCTTTGATTGAAATTCTAGAATGCAGAATAACTATAGGGGAGGGGAAATTAGTGATTTTTCCTGGTGAAAAGTATTTACATGATTCTCCCACTCCTTTATACCTACCCAAATTTAAATCTAAAATTTTTTCTTCCATTTTTTAGGTGTATTTGAGCTAGCAACCTTGAACATTTTATTCTTTTGAAGGCAATAAAACTATCTAAATCTACCTTATATCATCTGAGGGCTTAGATTAAACTGATGAGCACCTCTTTATTCTCTACCTATCTACTAAATAGTCAGTATTAAACTGTCTGACCAATGTTTATTCACTATCTACAACATGGAAAATGAAAACATGACAAGTCAAGATTAAGCAGCTCAACTCATCATGGATTATGGCATTTATTGACACTCTGCCACAATCGTCAGTAACAAAGGAAAAAGTAGTGGCATTTGAATTTGCACACTTTCATGTTTTATTTCTTTTTTCTTTTGGGGTATATTGTTTTTTCTAAGTCCTTTGATTTTTCTTTTAGGACTTTTACCCTCTTTTTGATTTTTGATTTTTTGATTTTATTTTTTCAAAATATGCGAAAGCAACTTGCATAAAGCAATGTATGTACATATTTACAAGACTATCAAGAGTCAATTCAAAATTATGAATCCTATATTTATAGGACCCTAACAATGGCTTCAGATGGGGATGGCATCTCCTTGTGAGATGTCAAGAACACCATTGACTAGTAGCCTGATCCATTGGGCCAATCCCAAAAATGCATCTGCTGTGGCTGAAAATCTTGAACTTAATATAGTCCTTTTTCTGCAAACTGAAATATGTTCTGAAACTAAAATAACATACTGAAATTGTCAAACCAAACTGATAGATCTTAAATATCTTTAGGACCTTCTCCATGGCATTAAATCTTAATGAATTATTTCAAAACTAGCTAAAAAATTAAATACTAAAAAAATGTTCAGAGCTTTGAGCTTATTTGCATTCATCTATCTACTCTAATCTACTGTAAAGTTTGTTGAATCGGGTAATACAAAAATGCCAATGAAGCCAGTCAAGTAGCTATAGAAATGAAAGGATAGTTTGACTGCTTGTGATCAAACTTGGAAGTATAACTTGATCATGTGTCTTCATAATCAATGATATGATGTGAAATGGAAATTGCTGATATATTTGATCCTCATAGATAAAACATGTTTACAGACTTGAGCTAAAAATAGTCTCCATATAATTTGCTATAGGATGATCAAAAGCATAATGTATGATTTGTGCTTCAAGGCTTTCAATGATTAATTGATTAGTTGTATTCTTAATATTAAACCCTGAAAATATTTCTTCAATCTTGTGCTTCAAAGAATAATCATCCTGAATCTGCAAGTCAAAAGGTAGTACAATTTCCCCTTGCTTTGGAGAAGGAAGATTTTTCAAGCATTCTTTAGGATCTCAGAAATTATAAGACTAAATTTTAGAATGCAAAAGTTTAATTTCATTTTCATATTTTTCAGAAATTAACTCAAGAACACATATTTTAGGTTGTGGAGAACATTTTCTTGGTTTCAAAATAAGAAAGACAACTCTTAGAAAATCCTCATCAAGCTGAAATTCTAATAAGTCATCCCTGAATTCATTTAAAATATCATGAGATGAAACGTTTGCCATAGACCCTGTCATCTTGTATCACCATTAATGATTTGGAATATGGATTTTTTGGTTATGGTGTTTCTTCTGAACTTTGAAGCTCTGGATCTTAGACAATGGAGTCGCCAGGTGGATGATTTTAACCTTTATATGTCTGATCACTGTCCACCATTATAGATCAGATTTGAACCTGTAAAATATATCTGAAGAAAATGTTAGTCTTTCCCAGTGGAGTCACCATTATGTTATCACTCAGTAATTTCTCCAGGTTCAAGAGAAATAGTTCGAGGTATCCACAAACCTACTTTGGAAATTTAGGATCTAACCTTCCTAAATTTCAGAGACGACTCTCTCTTTATGATTTAACTTTGTTTTTGTTTAATGTTTTAGGCTAGTTATGATAGAACAATTGGTTTTGTTTTTGAAATTTTTGGTGGAAAATAAGATTACTTAAAGAAAAAATAAAGAGGGATCTACTAGTCCATTGGGCTATGGAGTCAAAATCTAGCAAGCAGAACTAGAAGGCAAGGCCAAGAGGATGCTAATGTATTCAGGGAAAGGTAGATAACCCTCAAATATTTGGATAGATTGTTTTGATGGTATGTCTTGCTTCGGGATAAAGGGCAACGAAGAATCCTTTGGTCGGAAAAGAGGAAGGAGGCAGGGGTCAAATGGGACTAGGACAAATTAAGAATTCCTAAATCTGAAAATTAGCAGAAAACATTTAAATGATTAAGTAGTTATGGCAGGGATTTCTTACACTAGTCCTGAAGTAAAACTCCTACTTAATCATTAATATTGAACAACATATATGAAATGAATGGAACTCAGAAATTAAACAATGACAAGACAAATTCACTTTACTCTTAAAATTATCGCATGAATCCCGAATTATGAAGTCCAAATGGCTATTGTCCAGATTGATACTATGAAATCAACACATAAGCATCCAAAGTACCAGCAAAATTGTTTATAATAATCTCAACAATTTTATTCCACACTAAACACTTCATAAACTAAAGCATTTATACAAAATGTTTATTACAAAATATCCTAGAGAAATCTAGGAAAAACTCTAGGAAATAAAAATATCTTTACACATTAAGAGGGACAGCTGCTTAAAAACTTAGCAAGATGTCCTCTTATCTAGAAAAAATAGTGATATCTTATCTAACAAAAAATTGTTTTTTGAGTAGCTATCCATGCTTGTTGGCACTTTGAAAATATATTTTGAAAGATGAATTCATGGATACTCTTTCCACTTTATATCCTTTAACACTGCCTTTCTTCCTTATACTCTTTTACGCTGTTCATTTATCTCTTCACTGCTGTAAAAATAGAGAAATTACAGTAGTAAAAATTTGTTGGTTGTTGTTTTTATGATACTCTTTGACCCTGTTGTTTAGGCTGATACACTTTCAAATGATATATTAACCTTTTGACAGTTGTAAAATGAAATTTTCACTGTGGTAGAAAAATTAATTTACTGTCATATCATTTCACTGTCATACTTGGATTTCCCTTTTATCCTTTCACTGCTATAAAAGATACTTATCAGTAGTAAAAACCAAAATCACATAAACTGTTTTTTTTTCCTTATCAGCTTCACCATTTTACATGTGCCTTTATTCACTGTTTTGCCTCTATGCTGTTATAACAAATCTGTAAATTCTTGCCACTGCTGAGCAATGGGTATCTTCATATTTTTCAACTTTTTGTAGCTTTCATCTGCATCAGTGTACTTTGAAAAATTTGGTTTGACCATGAAAATATGTTTAATCTCATTTTGTAGAAAAAATAGATGTTCAAAGTACTGTAGAATCACTTTACCAGTGGGAGAACCTTGTGGCAAAGGCTTGTTTACTTGTTCTTTGGAATGGGCTCTTATTTTCTTGTCATAGTATATTTGGACCATCAATTTCTCATTAAAACCATGGATGTCTGGGAAGCCAGCTTCTCTAAATTTTGTATACTTGGTCAAAAACTTTGTTATTGCTAGGTTCATAGCCTCACATTTTTCCTCCAAATTATTCATTATGTTCCTTTTGGTTAGTACTTTCTTGATTAGAAGTATTATTTCAGTCCTATATTCTATTTTCAACTTCTCAAGTTCTATTCTGCTTTTACTATTCAAGAATGTAATAAGCTTTAAAGCTTGAGATGGTTTATTTGCAAGTTCTTATTTTGTTTTTTGAATCTCTTCCTATGCTGCTAAAAGTAAATCTCTTTGCTCATATATAATTTGAGTTGAAAGCCATTGGAGATGTATGCCTTCAATTATGTTTATCCAGAGATAGTTTTTGATGTAGGACACTTGTTCACTGAAGTTCACTTTATTCTGCAAAACCTTTACCTGCTCTTCCAATCTATTTTCTCTTTGTTCATGTCCCTTTGATGTTATTAAGGAATTTTTGTTGGATGATTCAAGAGTTTTAATGATCTTCTTTAAACCATTGATTTCATTATTCTTAAGGGACATCTCCTCCATGGCTTTCACTATCTCTACTGCTCCACCTGTTTTTTGTACCTGTGTAGATGATGATTCTGTGTGGGAAGTAGTATTTGATTGTATTGATACTGCAGTTACCAATGACCCTTTGGGTGCCAACTTGTCTCCCTATGTAGAAGGAAAAATAGCAGTAACAATAGGGATAACTATGGGAATAGGGGGAACATCAGTTTCTTTCAAACCTTCTTTTTCTTTCATAAGGATATCCATTTGATCTTTCATATCCTTGACTTGAGCAGTCACCTTTAGTATTAATTTTTCCATTTCATCCTTTTTTGTTTGTTCTTGCAGTATTTATTTTGCTTGTGGATGTTCACTTTGAGGAATTTTTAATTGTTTCCTCAAAGCAGTAATGTCATCATTCTTTTGCTTTATCAATGCTTGAGAAACTTGTATATTTGATGGATCCACCCCTATCTGAAGGACTAGATCTTCTAAGGACTTAATCCTTAGCTCTTTTGCATGTAAAGAATATTTTTCCAGCTTCATCTGATCTTGCATATTAAAAATAGTGTTTTGCATTTGTGTAGCACTCCTGGTTTTATCCACTACTTTTGAATAGAGCATTTCTGATGTATGTCTATGAAATTCTATTTGATCAAGCTCATGGATGCTCTCTGCATCAACTTCTAATTCTGTCTTTTTATAATATGAAACTGTTTTAGGATCTACAATCTTTGGCTGAAGGAAGGACATGATCATTTTATTAGTTGAATAATCAAAAGTTGTTAATAACCTGTCGTTGTTACGTGGTTTTTCTTTGAGAATTTGAGAATAAATTTCTCTTTTGATCTCCTCATTTTTCTCCTTAATTTGCTTGTAGTTTTGTTTTATATCAGAATATTTTCCCTCTGCTATTTTGGAAGAAGAGGGAATTTCTAAATCAACCTGCTTTTAAATCATTTTCCTGCCCTCCTTATCTACTACACCCTGTTCTTTTCCAATAACTGTTAATGTTTCATTAACCATTACTGTGGCCTCATTATTTTCTTGCTTATCATCATTCATTTCCTAATCATTTGTATCATTTATTTCAATAGTATTTTCTTTTTCAGCAGTAGTAATTTTATCCCTTTTGTTGTAAATCAATTTGAACTTATTCTCAGTAATATTTTTAGCTGAATAACCTTCATCATCTCTTGGTTTTTTGTTTGAAACTTCTAACTGCTTGGTAAGTATCATAGCCTGTGAATTGTCTGCCTTTTTCACTGTTTCTGTATTAGCAGTAGGGTCTACTAATGTGTTTTCCACCCATTATTTGATTGGAAAATTTCTCAATATTAGGCTTTGAATTATGTATAAAAGGTTGAAGCTTTCATTTGACCCTTATAGCACTGAGGAAACCCTGGGGGTCATAATTCCACTGAAAACTTTCTTGAAATTGATATTCTGATAATCTTCTAGATATTTATTTCTCAGCCTCCCTACTATTTACTATGAAAGGGCCAATCTGGTTCTTCAACTTAAACTGAGTCTTTTTCTTTGAAGCCATGAAGTTTATAGCATCTTCATTTAAAACTTGCCTTAAATATTCCAATGAAAAGACCCCGATGGTTAAAAATTTAGGTAATTTATAAGGGTACAAATTGGTTCCAAATATTCTTATTTTTGTGTGTCCCACATATAAGCACCAGTATCCTACTTTGCATTGTTCATACAACTGTAATATTCTTTTCATTTCTTCACTCACTCTAGGCTGTTATGACTTGTATAGTAAATTCATGGCTGGTCTGATGAATAAGTCTACAAAATATTTATAACTGAATTCATTTCCTTCCTTTCTGAGCAAGGATGTCCAAAATATCACTGATAGAGGCTGGCCCTCTACATTCATCTTTTGTAAAGAAATGGGAAAATGCTTAGCTTCAAAAAATAGAAACAAATGGAATAGATATGATGAATATCTAAAAACTCCTTCATTAGGAAATTTTGTCAATTGATGATGGATGCTATCAAAAATGAAACTAGCAAAATCAAAGACCATGGTAGGAGGTTTCCCAGGAGACAATGTAGATAGAAAACCAATGATGGATTCATCTGCAAATTCATCATTAAAGTATCCTAGTATAAATGATAACATAGAAATCACTTGTCTAGAAGCTTTAGGGAACTTTGAAGTGGAATAAGGAGGATTAACCTCTGGGATGTCTACATATGCGGCATGAAATTCTGAAAGACCATAAACCTCTTAGGAAAATCCATCCCTAAATATAACTGGGTCAATGATTCAATAGACAATGGAACTACTCTGGGATCAAATTTTAATTGAAGCATCTCATTTATAGATTCTGCTGTAATGGAAAACAAAATCTCCCTATTTGCATTGACAATGGATCTTTGATCAGGAACATAATGTTGCTGACACACTCTGACAAGTTCTTAGGCTGGATGAGTAATAGGAACTACATATTTGGAAAAATTGGACTCCCAAATAGGTATGTCATCTTGATTTTTATCCAAAAACTTACTATGACACCAGTTATGAATCTCTAGTAGATTACTTTCCACTATAGGGTCTGCAATCTTGTAATCTAAATCAGCCAAAGGAATGCTTTCTTCAGTGGAAATTGGAGTTTGAAAGGGATTTATAATGGCAACAGTATTGGCAGTGATTAATGGATTAGGTTTATTGATTTTTGAGGATTCGGGCTTAGAAGGCTTGACTGTCATAGCTTTAGCAACTTTGGGACCCCCAGTTTTAGGTGCAATCTGCTTCTTTGTCATTTTTGGGATAGCTAAGCAAGATTATATTGTTTGCAGTAGTTAATTTTCACCAATAGAGGAAAACTGAGCAATTGTTGGGAAAGGATTATCTTTAAAAGGTGGTTTGTTGCTCAATTTGGGCTTATCAAGGATAAAACTAGCTTAAGACAGGAAACAGGGTTTCTTGAATGGAAAAACTGTAGAAAGAGGTCTTTTAATCAACCTGTACGCCTTTTAAACTTATTCTGCATCTGGAATTTGTCTTCAAGGGTTAAAAGAGGCTGCCAATTGAGGATTTTGGTTTTAAAGGGGTTTACAGATGAATTTAGGCTCCCTGGAAAATTTTTACCAGGGTTTGGCTTGTTTTTGGGCAATTTCAACTATTAATTTTCTTCAATTTATTCTTCTTTCATCTTATAGGTTTAATTTTAAAATTTTATAGGTCAAAACACTGAGAAATACCTCTTTTGTAGGTATTTGACGAATGAAAAGGTTTCTAGTAACTTCGGCTTTGAACAAGATCCTTCGGCGCAGA
The DNA here is from genome assembly GCA_034641835.2 of Pinus albicaulis. NCBI lineage: Eukaryota > Viridiplantae > Streptophyta > Pinopsida > Pinales > Pinaceae > Pinus > Pinus albicaulis. The sequence goes on from CM076571.1 coordinate 326,686,691, forward strand.
TAATGGCTTCAACCAGCTTCAAAATATAAAAGAACAGTGGGCAATTCGGCTTCGGGGCAAGAAACAGTTTAAACAGAGGCTCGAAATTTTTTAAAATAGTCAAGGTGAGTTCTCTTACCAGTCGGGAATGCATATAACAATGATTTATTCCATAGTTTAACCTTTTCAATATAAACCATTATATGTAGCATTTATTAGAGGTCCATTCAAAGGCGGGAGGCGAATTTGTTTTCGAATGCGAAAACAACCAGTGGGTTTCGCATTGGATTTACATGGTAAGTGGTTTCAAGCATTTCAAACGTGATCAAATCATTTTCGGCCACGTAGCATCGGGTGGTATTTCAAAACAACTTTTATCGCGTGAATTTGATCAAACATTGAACGATCAGTTTCGGAGCACGAAACTGAACGCGCATTGTTGGATTTGTTTTAATCAAGAGAACGGTCAGGATTAAGTTAAGAGTTGCGACGAAAAGATGGGTGGGACCGGGGAAATTCTATGTGGGTGGGCGGTTGATATAGTGGGTTTTAAACCTTTATAGATGTAAATTTAATGAAGGTTTTATATATGGTGGTGGGGTTAAGTATGTAACTCGGGTTAACTTATGTAAAGCATGGGGCTTTACATAATGGGGAAAAATGAATGGGGTAAGGCTTAAGTTTTGTAATAATAAACCTTAGCCTTGGGTTAAAAACATGCAGGGAGGGATGATACATTTGCTAAAAGGCAGACTTTTGCATGGTGGTAGATTTTCAAGTTCTTGAACCTTCTGAAATGATTAAATATCATTCAAAAACTTAGGCTAAGCACTGATGAGCGGGGTGGTGTATTTTTATTTCAAAATACATAGGATATGCCCAAATAAATGCATCTGGCGCACTTATTAGTGTATTATATAGTCTTTTAAACCTTGTGAATGGTTTAACAACTAAGGGGTGGGATATTTGAATATTGATAGTTTTATGCCAAAGAGATATTTTTGGGATTTATTTCAACATGTGGGTAATTACTATGGCATAAAAAGCTTATAGTAGTGGGTTTTAGGGATAATAAAATAAAAGGATTTATAATAATAGGACAAGGACTTTTTATAGGGAAATAATAGATAAATTAGGAGTTAATATGAGAAAACGGACAATGAAAACACCAAAATGTAATTACATAACTTAAGCAAAGTGATAATATAATAAGCAAAAAGCTTCAACCATTTATAATTTAACCACTTTAACTTAGAATATAATACTTTTGGAGGTTTTTTATGTCTTTATGAATGAAGGAAATTATTCAAAGGGGATTTTATTTTTCATTATGTAAAAGGTATTTACTTATCAATTTTGAAGTACAAATGGATGAATGTAGGGTTAATGATGACAATTAGGGAGTAACATAGAAATTCAACACTTTTAACTTAACAGTCATTGAGCCTTGGGTCCGGTCCCAATAGAAGTCAGAGAAATGCTCTAAGCCTCTTTGACTGAAAGTATAGAATGCAGAATAACTATAGGGGAGGGGAAATTAGTGATTTTTCCTGGTGAAAATTATTTACATGATTCTCCCACTCCTTTCTACCTACCCAACTTTAAATCTAACATTTTTTCTTCCATTTTTTAGGTGCATTTGAGCTAGCAACCTTGAACATTTTATTCTTTCGAAGGCAATAAAACTATCTAAATCTACCTTATATCATCCGAGGGCTCAGATTAAACTAATGAGCACCTCTTTATTCTCTGCCTATCTACTAATTAGTCAGGATTAAATTGTCTAACCAATCTTTATTCACTATCTAGAACATGGAAATTGAAAACATGAAAATTCAAGATTAAGCAGTTCAACTCATCATGGATTATGGAATTTATTGACACTCTGCCATAATCGTCAGTAACAAAGGAAAAAGTAGTGGCATTTGAATTTGCACACTTTCATGTTTTATTTCTTTTTTCTTTTGGGGTATATTATTTTTTCTCAGTCCTTTGATTTTTCTTTTAGGGCTTTTACCCTCTTTCTGATTTTTGATTTTTTGATTTTATTTTGTCAAAATATGGGAAAACAACTTGCATAAAGCAAGGTATGTACATATTTACAAGACTATCAAGATTCAATTCAAAATTATGAATCCTATATTTATAGGAACCTAACAGGAAAAACAATTGTTTCTCCCATTCATGCATGCAAATTTGTCACGCTTAATATAATCATAAACAAGTTGATTATGGGAAGAATTATGCCTCGAATGTTGCTTTGCATGTCCATATTTTTTACCTTCTTGAAGAGATGAACTTAAAGAGGTTGCAACTCTCTTTTGAATACCAACATCAATGTTCATTTCTTGAGAGTTGTCAGAACTCTCTTGCTCGCCATAAGTTGCATGTATACAAACATCTTGCTGCAACATGGGTTTCAAACAATGGCATTCATCTTGAATACAAACTTGACATGTTTGTGGGTTTAAATTTGCAAAAAAAGTTCTTCTTGGAACTGTCTCAAATGCCTTCATGGCTTTAGAGTTTTCACCATAAGATTGAATGTAGCCTAGACCAAACTTCTTAGGCCTTTCCTCAACCATGATAGGATCAATCATGCCTTGTGCATGTTTGCCTAGACTGTTTCCTTCATAGCCCATTTTAAACATCAATTTGGACCCTATACCTCTAGTGTGTTTTTCAAATGAACCTAAACATCTATCTGAAGAGGAAATTCAAGAAAATTTTGAGTGATTTACCTCTGCTTCAAGCATGTGTTTGGTTAAGGCCTCTTGGGAATGATGGAGTTGCATCTCCATCTCATGCATTCTTTGAAGAATTCCTTTCTCTTGCTTCATAGCAACCAATTTCTCATGAATTCCAGTGCTTTCTCTTACATCTTCATACAGACTTTGCACCATATCCTTCAGGATTTAGAATTTTTGCTTCATCTTTTTATCAAAGAGTCTTGTAAAGGAGGAGTATTTAGAAACCTCACTTGATGTAGTTTCCATAATTATGTAAATGAATTAAAGAACTTCAACAAAGATTCACAAATCTTCAAAAACAATTGAAAAAGCTTCAAAAACAATTTTTCTATAGATTCAAGCTCTTCTATGCAGCTTATATCTCTTCTTCAAGCAACCTATTTTTGCAAACAATTCCTCTTGTACTTCAATGGTTTCCTTGAGGTCCTTTCGGTAAGGAGGATTCTTTTAGCCTTCTTCCTTCTTTTCCTCTTCTAGAATTAGCTAGCAGTAGCTCCCTTCACCTCTAGCAAACTCAAACTTGTAAGCATCAGTCAATTTGCAAATAGTTAAATTCTTTGCACTGTTAAACACCCTTCTAGTCAAACAAGCAACCTAGTGCTCTGCCAAGCAAGCAACCTAATGCTCTGATACCACATGATCTAAAATGGGTGGCTGAATTTTTATGATATGCAAGCACCTCCCACTCATTTAAAACAAATTAAGATCTTTCTTATAATTGATAGTGTGGAATTGAATACTTGAATCAGGTTTATGTGTTTTAAATGTTTTAAGTCTTTATGTGTGAGGAATTAAACATTTTTTTTTGTTGATTAAAAGCATGTACAACGAGCATAAATTGTAGAAAATTAACCATCAACACATAACAAAAAATTTAATAAAGGAGTTCACCCGTATGTCTTAGGCTACGTCTCCTTGAGCCTTCGTCAATTGACTTGGCTCTTTGGGATTAATATGGAATTTTATTTTACAAGTTTCTACTTAAATCCAATGGTTTTTTTAACTATACCAATGGGTTTAGAATACCATCCTACTCCTGGGCTGACTACTAACTCTCTGGAAATGGACCTAGGCTCCCTTGGTCTTGACCTATTCTGTCGATGTCCTTAAGCTTCCTTGAGCTTCTCTGTGGAAAAAAATCTCTTAGAAGTAATTTTCTGTCCCTAAAAAATTTTCTACTATCTCCAGTACATATCATTCATCTGAAATAGGCTATTCAGTTTCTCAAAATGGTCTCTGGCTCCTCAATCTAGGCCTCCATTATGGTGGCACTGGGTTCCCTGAAACTTCCCTGTGGCTTATTTGGCTCTATAAGTCTCTAAATGGCTATGAAAATACCTCCATTGGATTCAGAATGTCCAAAATAGTCATAAATGACTATTCACTTGCTGAAAAATGCCTTTGCCTGCTATGGTTATGCCTCCAACACCTAGTGGCACCCTATGGCTCTAGGCTCACTGAAAATTTCTCTGTAGCATCTCAGCTTTCATTAATCTCAAAATTCTTCTGAAAATACTTCCATTGGATTAAAAAGGTTCAACATAGCCATAATAGACTATTAGTTTGCTGAGAATGGTGTTTTGCTGCCCTGGCTAGGCCTCATTCTCCTACTAGCTCTTGGTGGTCCTCATGGCACTTGGAACTCCTCTGTAGCATATCAGCCTTAATATGTCTCCAAATTATTCTACAAACCCCATCATTGAATTTAGAAGGTTCAATATAGTGAGAATAGACTATTGGTTTGCTGAGAATGGCCTTTGGCTGCCCTGGCTAGGCCTCATTCTCCTGCTGGCTCCTGTTGGCCCTAGTGGCCCTTAGAACTTATCTAAAGAAAAATCATGCTCAGAAATCATCATCTGGATTTGCAACCTACTCCATTAAATTCATAAGGTTCAATATAGTCATAAATGACTATTTTTTTCCTGAGAATGTTCTCTGGCTGCCCTGGCTAGGCCTCATTCTCTTGGTGGCTTCTGGTGGCCCTAGTGGCCCTTGGAACTTCTCTGAAGATAAGTCATGCTTTTGAATTCCTCGGATGGCTCTGAAAACCTCACCATTGGCTCTATATTACTCAAATTAGCTAAGAATGACTCTTCATTCACTCTGAATGGTCAAAAATTGAGCCTCCTACTCATTTTCGCAGTTACAGCTAGGAAAGCACCACTAAAAGTTTAGGACTCCACTTAACTGGAGTCAAAATAGTGGAAAACGCCACTTTGGGCGTGTTTCCAAAGTTACTGTCGAATTAATCGTAGCAATAATTGTTAGCAGTTGGGGTGGCCACATGGCAACCCCAAAACCCGCAGTCTGTTTGATGGTTAGTGGAACTTCGGGTTTAAACTCTAGTTGGAGACGTTGAAATGCGGTTGAATGTGCATTTAACACTGGAGGTTAACGTTAACTGTCGGTGGAAATAACATTGGAATTAAACCCATGCCATGTGATACCTTCGAAAATGCTGGCGTGATGCAGATTGGAGGTTAGCTGACTGCGCGGAGAGTTGACAGTGACCATTGACATGTGACAACATAACATAAACTAAAAGTGGATTGTTTACTCTCTGAGGTTACGCTTATGTCACGGTTGCAATGTTATTGTGACATTACCATGTGACAAGTCCAGTGGAACTGTTGGAAGGTTAGGACCGCCGGTGGTTCCAGCCCCAAACATGAATTGCAACACAATTCAAATATAATCCATGACCCAATAGGTTAGGAACTACTCGTGTAGCTCAAGCGGTTACGACGGGTGCGTGCTCTGTTGGTGGTCCAAGGTTCGACTCCTGCGGCCCAACCAAAATTTTAATTCAAAATTGCAGGCCATGTGGTGGCCTAAGGGTTGGCCACGTGGCAGATTTTCATTAGCTCATCCAACCCGTACGCCCAATAAAATTCTGCCACTTGTCACGATCGGATTGGCCTGGAAGGAATATCCTAGGGGAATATTTCGAGGAATATTCCCTAGAATATTTTTTTTGCTGACTGTTAAAATGCCTAGTCAACCCTGGTAAACTGTCGAAATTTTTAGTTTACTGGACTTTTTCAAAACACGATAACTTCCTCGTACCATTCGCGGTTCTGAAATCAGGAAGATGAGATCTATCCAGACACTTAGGTTCAACACTCTTTTGAACACCTTGAAATTTGAGCTATCACTTAGGTCCTGATCTAAATCTGATCACTCCTCCCCATTGGGAATATTTTGGGGTCCAAAAGACTTGATTACCTGTTCAGTAGATGAGGGTACAACTCACTCACCTTTCCAACCTCCATCCACCTTGCTTTGCTTGGCTTAGTGAATTTGATCCCAACTCAAAGGTAGCCAACACTTCCCCTCTTGGATGCTCTTGTCCTCCTCTCAATAATTATATCTTCATTGAGATCATCCAGAAATTCTGGCTAGAAATATTCAATAGAAGGTAGTTGAACATAACTTCCTTGATCATAGATCAAAGGTGGCTCATACAAACGCAATTTTTCAACATAAACAACTGAATACATTTGAATATGTACGAAGGAATGTATGTCTTACTGGGTCAAGAAGTCAAACCACTTGTTACCAAGCCACTTCCATGGCGATTTTTCCTACTAAAAATATCCTTCTTGTGAATCATCTAGACTCACATCGATGCTGGAATCTTTGGTTCCATTCTTGCCATTGTTTTTATCCTCTTGCATCAAATGCTTGGGATGATTGGTTGGATGCAGTGTCCAATATTGGGCAATAAGATGTCCCTTCTTTTGGCAATGTGTGCAAGTATTTTGCATCTTTTGTTCAAGTTTCCTTCGCTTTGACTTTTTCCTGTATGCATTCATTCTCTTCCAGCATCTTGAAACTTCATGGTTACACAAACCACAATAGGAACAACAACTCTTTCTCCCATTCATGCATGGAGATTTTTCAGGCTTAATATAATCATAAACAACTTGATTATGGGAAGAATTATACCTCGAATGTTGCTTTTAAGGTCCATATTTTTTTACCTTCTTTAGGAGATGAACTTAAAGAGGTTTCAGAACTCTCTTACTCACCATAAGCTACATCTTTACAAACATCTTGTTGCGACATGGGTTTCAAACAATGGCATTCATCTTGAATACAAACTTGACATGTTTGTGGATTTGAACTTGCAACAAAATTTCTTCTTGGAACTGTCTCAAATGTCTTCATGTCTTTAGATTTTTTGCCATAAGATTGAACATAACCTAGACCAAACTTCTTAGGCATTTCCTCAACCATAATAGGCTCAATCATGCCTTGTGCATGTTTACCTAGAACCTTACCTTCATAGCCAATTTAAACATCAATTTGGACCCTATACCTCTAGTGTGTTTTGCAAATGAACCTAGACATCTATCTGAAGATGAAATTCAAGACAATTTTGAGTGATTTATCTTTGCTTCAAGAATGTGTTTGGTTAAGGCCTCTTGGGCATGATGGATTTGCATCTCCATCTCATGCATTCTTTTAAGAATTCCTTCTTTCTATTGCTTCAGAGCAACCAATTTCTCATGAATTCTATTTCTTTCCCTTACATCTTCATACAGACTTTGCACCATATCCTTCAGGATGTAGAAGTCTTGCTTCATCTATTTATCAAAGAGTCTTATAAAGGAGGAGGATTTATAAATCTCACTTGATGAAGTTTTCAACATTATGTAAATGAATTAAATAACTTCAACAATAATACAAAAAGCTTCAAAAAAAAATTGGTTGTATATTCAAGATCTTCTTTGCAGCGTGTATCTCTTCTTGAAGCAGCCTCTTTTTGCAAACAATCCCTCTTGTGCTTCAAGGGTTTCCTTGAGGTCCTTTGAGTAAGGAGGATGCTTTCATCCTTCTTCCTTCTTGTCCTCTTCTGGACTTAGCTAGTAGTAGCTCCCCTTTACCTCTAGAAAACTCAAAATTGTAAGCATCAGTCAATTTGTAAACAGTTAAATTCTTTGCACTGTTAAACAACCTCCAAGTCAAACAAGCAACCTAGTGCTCTGTCAAGCAAGCAACCTAGTGCTTTGTCAAGAAAGAAACCTAGTGCTCTAATACCACCTGATCTGAAATGGGTGGCTGAATTTTTATGCTATGCAAGCACCTCCCACTCATTCAAAAAAAATTAAGATCTTGCTTATACTTGATAGTGCGGAATTGAATACTTGAATCAGGTTTATGTGTTTTAATTGTTTTAAGTATTTATGTTCGAGGAATTAAACATTTTTTTTTACTGATTAAAAGCATGTACAACAAGCATAAATTTCAAAACATTAACCATCAACACATAACAACAAATTTAATAAAGGATTTCACCCGTATGCCTTGAGCTACATCTCCTTGAGCTTTCGTCAATTGACTTGGCTCTTTGGGATTAAGATGGAATTTTTCTTTTACAAGTTTCTACTTAACTCCAATGGTTTTCTGAACTGTACCAACAGGTTTATTATACCATCATACCCTTGGATTGACTGCTAACTCTCTGTAAATGGACCTAGGCTCCCTTGGCCTTGAACTCTTTTATCGGTTTACTTAATCTTCCCTGAGCTTCTCTCTGGCACAAACTCTCTTATAAGTCATTTTCTGTCCTTGAAACCTTTTCTACTGTCTCCAACACATATCATTCATCCGAAATAGGCTGTACATTTTCTCAAAATGAGCTCTAGCTCCCCAATCTAGGCCTCCAACCCCTAGTGGCACTAAGCTCCCTGAAACTTCCTTGTTGCTTATTCACTCTATAATTTTCCAAATGGATATAAATATCCCTCCATTGTATTTATAATTTCTAAAATATTCATAAATGACTATTCACTTGTTGAAAAAGGCCTCTGGATGCTCTGGTTATGCCTCCAACACCTGGTGGCACCCTCTGGCTCTGGGGTCACTGAAAACTTCTCTATAGCATCTCAGCATTCAGAAGTCTCCAAATTATTATGAAAATCATTCCATTGGATGTAGAAAGTTTAACATATTCAAAATAGACTATTGGTTTGTTGAGAATGGTCTCTCATTGCCCTCGCTAGGCCTCATTCTCCTGGTGGCTCCTGGTGGCCCTAATGGCCCTTGGAACTTATCTGTAGCATCTCGGCCTTCAGAAGTCTCCAAATGATTCTTCAATCCCCATAATTGGATTCAAAAGGTTCAAGATAGTCAGAATAGACTATTGGTTTGCTGAGAATGGCCTCTGGCTTCCCTGGTTAGGCCTCATTCTCCTATTGGCTCTCGGTGGTCCTGGTGGCCCTTGGAACTTCTCTGAAGCAAAATCACACACATAATTCCTCATTTTGTTCTGAAACCTACTCTAATAAACTCATAAGGTTCAATATAGTCATAAATGACTATTGGTTTCCTGATAATGGTCTCTGGCTGCCTTGCTAGGCCTCATTCTCTAGTTGGCTCCTGGTGGCCCTTGGAACTTATCTGAAGCAAAATGACACTTAGAATTCCTCAGTTGGATCTTTAAACCTCACCAATGGCTCTATAATTCTCCAATTATCTAAGAATGACTCTTCATTCACTCTGAATGGTCGACAATTGAGTCTCCTACACATTTTCCCAGTTACACCTAGGAAAGCTCCACTTAACTGGAGTCAAAATAGTGGATATCGCCACTTTGGGTGCGGTTCCAAAGTTACCTCCAAATTAACCACAACAATAATTTTTAGTGGTTGGGGTGGCCACATGCCAACTTTAAAACCCGCGGTCTGTTTGATGGTTAACGGAACTTTGGGCTTAAACTCTGGTTGGAGACGTTGAACTACGATTGAATGCACGTTTAACACTAGAGGTTAATGTTAACTGTTGGCAGAAATAACATTGGAATTAAACCCATGCCATGTGACAACTCCGAAAATGCTGGTGGGATGCGAGTTGGAGGTTAGTTGACTGCACGGAGAGTTGATGGTGACCGTTGACATGTGACAACATAACATAAAATGCAGGCGGATTGTTTACTGTGAGAGGTTGTGTTTATGTCACGGTTGTAATGTTATCATAACATTACCATGTGATAAGTCCAACGAAACCACTGGCAAGTTGGGACTGTCGATGGTTCCAACGCGAAACATGAATTGCAACACAATTCAAATATAATCTGTGACCCAATAGGTTAAGAAATACTCATTCAGCTTCGGCGTTTACGATGGGCGCGTGCTCTGCTGGTGTTCCAGGGTTCGACTCTTGCGGCCCAACCAAAATTTTAATGCACAGTTGTAGGGCCACGTGGCAACCTCAGGGTTGGCCACATGGCATCTTTTCATTGGCTCATCCATCCCGTACACCCAATAAAATCGTTCCACTTGTCATGATCGGATTAGCTAGGAAGGAATATTCTGGGTAAATATTTCGAGGAATATTATAGGAATAATAACTGGAATATTATTTTTTGCTGACTGTTCAAATAGCCAGTCAACCCTGGTCAACTACCGAAATTTTCAGTTTACTGGACTTTTCAAAACAAGATAACTTCTTCATATTGTGTCAGTTTTTCGAACTGTTTACAGCGCCAGAATCAGGAAGACGAGATCTATCTAGTCGCTCAAGTTCAACACTCTTTTGAACACTTTTAAATTTGAGCTATCACTTAGTTCTTGATCCAAATCTGATCATGGGGAACCCCATTACTATAAAAATTTCCCCTACGATGTCAGGACGAAGCCAAATGCCAACATTCAAAAAGCCTCTACAGTTTGAGAAGTGGCGAGAAATATTCCTCTAATCAATGTGGCATTGGAAGATCACCAGGCCGAATATCAACCAACAATAGCGGAATTTTAAGGTAAATTAGCTAATTGCCATGTTTCTTTTTTAATAAACCCCGGTGCAATTTTAATTTATGTTAATCCAAGAATAGTTGAATTGTGTCAATTGCAAAATGTTAAATTTAAGAATTCCTTGTCGGTGCCAATTGAAACCGGAGCAAAGTGAAGAGTAACTGCCAAGGTTGAAGACTATCTTGTAGAAATAGGTGAACAATAGATTAAGGTGACTCTAAACATGCCGCCATTAGGACCTTATGATGTGATGATTTGCATGGACTGGATGGAGAAACATTGTTCCTTAGTAAATTGTAGAGAAAATACTATCAACTTCCTTACAAATGAAGGTATTAGACAAGAGTTCCAGGGTATTAAAAGGGCATAAGATTGCTACCAATAATGACCAACCAATTAGGAAAGTGTATACGGAAGGGCTATCAAATTTATGTTGTGTAACTTGGTTATACTAATTCCAAATATAAAATAATTACCTAGGAAAATATATCAGTTATACAAGAGTTTGTTGATGTCTTTCTAGAGGAAATTCTGCGACTGTCAACAAAGCGGGATATTGAATTTACAATATAACTGGCTGTAGGAGCAACTCTGGAGTCGAAAGCCCCTTACCATATAACTATTACGAAGCTGAGAGAGTTAAAATTACGGCTACAATAATTACTTGATAAAGGGTACATATGCCCAAGTGTGTCACCCTTGGGTGCTCCGGTGTTTTTTGTGAAAAAGAAAGACGACACCCTATGACTATGTATTGATTATAGACAACTGAACAAATTAACTTTTAATAATAAGTTCCTGTTACCAATAATTGACGACTTATTTGACCAAGTAAATTATGGTGATATTGCATTTTAAAAGATAGACATGTGTTCGTGTTTTTATCAAATAAGAGTAAAAGAGGAGGACATCAATAAAACAATGTTCAAAACACGTTACAACCATTATGAATTCTTTGTGCTTCCATTTGGCATCACTAACACCCCAGCAACGTTTATGATTTTGATGAATGATATCTTCCACACATACCTGGACAAGTTTGTTTTAATTTTCATAGATGAAATTATTATTTACTCAAGAAATTTGGAAGAACATAAAGAGCATCTTCGGAGAGCTCTATAGGCCCTGAGGGAAAATAAACTTTATGCCAAGTTTAGTAAATGTGATTTTTATAAGGACCAAATTCAATATCTGGGGCATGTTATTTCCTTAGAAGGCCTAGCCGTGGACCCTAGAAAATTAGAACTATTAGGGAATGATCAGTTCCCAGAAATGTTGCGGACATTAGATATTTTATGGGATTAGTCGAGTACTACCGTTGCTTTAGAAAAGGGTTTTATAAAGTCTCCTACCCTATAAATTTCCTACATAATAAAGAAAATGTATTTATATGGACCACAAAATGGTAGCACAACTTTGAATAGTTGAAACATAGGTTGAAAACAACCCCTATGCTAAAAATTGTAGACCTAGAAACAGAGTTCATCTTTTGCACAGATGACTGCTAGGAGGGTGTCAGAGGAGTTCTCATGCAGGAAGTCAAGGTAATATACTATGAATCCCACAAATTAAAGGAGAATGAGAAAAGATATTCCACCTATAATTTAGAGCTAACTGCAATTATGCACACTCTTAAAGTTTGGAGGCATTATTTATTAGTGAAAATATTATTTCTCGTGACAGATCATAACAGCCTAACCAATTTCTTTAAAAAACCTAATATAAATTCTCGTCAAGAAAGATGGACCACCTTTTTAAGTGAGTTTGATTTTGACATTAAGAATCTAAAAGGAAAGGAAAATAGTGTGGCTGATGTGTTGCGCAGAGAGTTGCACTATGTCTATGAAATTGCATACAGTCAAGAAAAATCTAATTTTTCAAAACAAATTAAAGAAGCAACACATAAAGATCTGGAGTACAATTTTTTGTGGCAGCATAGTAAACAAGCCCAAGGTGCTGAACAACAGATTGAATTTGGTATAGATAATAATGATTTGTTGAAATTTAATGAAATAATATATGTTCCTAATTAGTTAGCAATTAAACAGTTCTTACTAGATGAGTTTCACTGAAACCCTATGCTTCTCATCCCGGATATCAAAAACTATTTTATACCATAAAAAAGACTTATTTTTGGTCGGGAATGAGAAGAGACATTACAAAATATCTAGCTAAGTGTTTGGAGTGTTAGCAAGTGAAGGCATAACACCAGCACCCAGTTGGTTTAGTCCACCCCTTACCCATACCTAAATGGAAATGCGATACGATTACATTGGACTTCATAATTGGATTACTAAAGTCCAAGAAACTAAATGATTCAATCATAGTAGTAGTGGCTAAACTGAGCGAAGTAGCTCACTTTATACATGTCAAATATACCTATAACACTGTCTAAATTGCAGATATATTTATGAAATAAATATTCCATCTGCATGGGATATTGAAGGAGATAATTTCCAATAGGGACACAAACATTACATTTTCATTCTAGAAGGCTCTTTTTATAAGTTTGGGTACCCATATCCAATTCCGCACAACTTACTACCCCCAAACCAGTTGGGAAATGAAATGGGTGAATCAAGTGTTGGAGGACATGCTACATGTGTATACGATGCAACAAGAAACCAAGTGGGAGGATTATATACATTTGGTGGAATTCACATATAACAATAGTTACCACGAATGATTAAAAATGAGCTTTTTCGAGGTGTTGTACGGGAGAAGGTGCAAAACCCCTACTAATTGGAGTATCGCGGAGGACAAGTTAATGTTGGGACCAGATATGTTGATAGAGATGGAGTAAGTGGTAAAGAAAGCAAGACAAAATTTAAAAGCAACACAATATAAACAAAAAGCTTACACAGACAGGAAAAGAACCTACAAGGAATTTTAGGTGGAGGACCATGTATACGTGAAATTTAAACCCAAAATAAGCACCTTAAGGTGGGGGTGTAGTGCTAAGTTAGCACCTAGATACTATGGACCTTTCCAGATATTGGAAAGGATAGGACCTATAGCGTACAAAATTTCATTACCAAGTTACATGCGAGTTCATAATGTGTTTTATATTTATCTATTAAAGAAACACATTTACAATCCCAAACACATTACAAGTTGGCAAGATGTATAGGTAAATGTATGTAAATTTTTATAATGTATACTTTAATTTATAAACTTAATAGAAATAAGGTCCCTATTATGCTTATATTGCAAGTAGAACCAGGTGGAGATTTTCTGGTAGAACCTCTATGTATTCTAGACGAGAGAGAAACAACGTTGTGGAGGCAAGCTATCACCCAATTTAAAGTTCAGTGGTGACACTTTAGCCCAAAAGAGTCCACTTGGGAGGATGGAAATGTGATGCGACAAGCTTATCCTCACCTATTTCGAGAACAAGAATAAAAACCAAGGATAGTGTTTTGGACCAGGGGGGAAGATGTAACACCTCCAACTATTACACATACTTGCTAATTACTTTTGTTTATCGTGATTTACTGTAAATTACTTTGATAGGTGAAACGTTATAGTAAAGGCTTAGAGAAAATCCTAGTGAAAACTTACAAGAGCATCTGAAAGAAATTTTATATAATTATGTGTATATTTTCTTTAAAAGGATTGGGCAAGGCTTGTAACTCTCGGAGAGGCTCTGAACGAATTACCTAACTTCCAGGTAGTTGTGGAAGTTATGGTTCTTGGTTTCTCATTCCTGGAGATAAATGAATCACAGTGGAATAGAAGAGGGTTTTTTTTATTTTTCTTTTAACTCTGAAAAGAGGAGAAAGGAAAAGGGAGAGACTCGGAAAAGACCATACCATTACATAAAAGTGTAGCATTGTGTTATTTGTAGATTAAGTTTTTGAGTTGGGTTGGAACTAGTGGAACTCTCCAACTATAGACAAGAGTCTGAAATATCTTAGGTTGGACCTTGGTAGAGGCCTTGATACATGGAGTTGGACCTAGAGGGGTATTAGTGAAAAAATTGTGCTGGAAGTCTAGGAGCTCGGGGGAAGACACAGACGTAATTTTTGGTATCACAGGAAGGGAGGAGAGCACTTCTCTGGCAGAGTTCCTTGACTGCTTAAGTCCAATTGAGATAAGTATAAATAACATTATTAAAGATGGAATATATTTGTACTGTGTTAGATGTGGTTCAATTTTAATATTGTATGATACTTTTTTTCTTTGATAAAATAACTAAGCTGATAAATTATTGGCCCGGGTCAGAATAAATTAAAATGAAAGAACTGTAAGTTGAACCTGTTAGGGTCCTATAATAATAGGGTTCATAATTTTGCATTAGCTATGTTTAGTTTTTTAATATTGCGCATACCTTTTCTGTCTGCAAATGTTTTCCCATATTAAAAAAGGAAAAGAGGGTATGTCCTAAAATAATAATCAAAGCACAAAAACAAATGAAGATAAAAAAAGGATATAAAGTATCAAACCCACAAAAAGAAACAAAAATCCTGAAAGTTTTTTACATTCAAATGCCACTACTCTTAGTTTACTTTACTTTTTCAAATAAAATTTTATGCAACTTGTCCAAAATGCCACAATTCATGATGATCATACAGTTTAATCTTGATTCATTCATGCCTTTTAAATTTCATGTCATGATTGTTAGTGAATAAAGATCTGACCAAACCATTTAATATTTGTAGATCAGTAGTTGGTTAGAGAATAAAACGAGCTCACAAGTTTAATCTGAGCCATCGGAAGTTATAAGGGTAAAAACAAATTAGCTTGCTTATTAAAAGAAAATAAAAGGGTCAACAAGTTCAAATGCACCCAATAAAGGAAATAAAAATGTTAGGATAAATAAAGGGTAGGCAGAATACTTTCATCAGTTCTGGAAAGCATCAATTGGTTTATCTCTTGTCACTAATATATTTCTAACCTTCCTTTTGATAATATCCCTTTCCCCTTATTTTTAACCTTTTTCCTTCCTAAAACACCTTTTCCCTTCTTAAAACCCCTTTCCCTAGTTAAAAACCCATTTCCATCAATAAAACTCCTTCCCCTTTACTAACTTTTCATTTTCATATAAAACATGAAAAACCCACTTTTTACATATTTTTAAATGGTTAATAAATATTGGGCCCCACTTCCTTTAAACCCCTTCCCGATAACAGTTTAACCCTTCCGCTTTAATAAATTCCCGACATTACTTTCGCCCATTGTTAAATATATATCATATTAACCCCCTACCCCCATATATAAATTCCCTAACCCATCACATATTAATCCCCAACGCATCCTTACATTAAAACCTTTTCACATAACATATAAATCCTCAAGTCCCACCTATCAGAACCCCCTACTCTTCCAGCTGCCCGATCACTATTCATCATATCTAACGCCCCATAAGCCTTTTCACACCCTCGCATTTACGATGTTTAAAACCAATGGGGGGTGGGGGGGGGGGGGGGTGAAAAATGGGTGGTTTCACAACCTCGCCCTCTTGCCACGTGAAATTCCCACAGTCTACTACACCCCCCATCCTTAAAACCACCAAACATCTTTTCATTGTGTGATAAACTGCCAAACTACCTTCGAACCTTGCGATAAAAACACTGATGTTTTAAAATCAAATCCCCGCACCAATGCGATAAATCAGTCAAGTTTCAAAACCCCGCTTTACCGTTATTCTCCTATCTCTATTTGAATTACGAAAATGAAAAGCCATTTCCAAGAAGAATAAAAAACCTCCACAGTCTGGACTCGTTCCATAGACCTCCCTGCAAACTTGTGTTTTCATTAATGATTTTTTTATTTTTGTAGGTAATTAGTAAGACCAGGAGATTGGAAAAATAGTTTTGATACTAGTTCCAAAACCTGTTTACTCCAAACTCTCGGGATATGAATTCAAAGGCTTTCTTAAGTAGAATTTTTTTGTACAGAAATAAAACCAAGTTAAACCAGAAACAGAGCAGGAAGAGACAATTTACATATAGATAGTAATGTTTAATAGAGATAAAAAAATCTACAACAGCAATAGCGAAGTTCATTCAGAATTCTCTCCGAGACATATTTATTATTTTTACATGAAGATTAACATGTCTTTTAGTAAAGGCCACTTTTACTAAAAACAAAAAAACATGAAAGAGTTAGTGTGATTTACTATAAAAAGTAAAATAGAAAATAGATAAATACAGACGAAGACAGATTAAAGAAAATTCACAGAGTTAAAAGAAAATTCAGATGAAAGACAGTGTGAAAGACAAGCCAGTGTGAAAGACAACAAATATCAAAGAAACAAACAACAACTCAAATAAAAACATGGAAAACTTGCATTTAGTTAAGTAGGTGTCTCTATCTTCTTGCATGAAGATATTTGTTTTCTTGAATAAATCCTAAATCAGTTGATAGGATATTTTGTATTAAGTTTTGTATAAATACTTCATCAATTTGAAGTATTGAGTGTGGATTCCTGAATATTTTTATAGCTGAATTGATCTACTACATGAGGGTTTATTGTACCTTTTTACAGGATTCATGTGTTGAGCCACTTCAATGAAGTATATTTCAATTGTTCATGTTATTTTCTTAAGTATTCCATAAACTTGCATGTTTTCTAAACTTGAATGGTATAATTGGAATTTATTGCAGAATTTGTTTAAGTACACTTTGTTTTTGAACTGTTATCCATTTTGATGTTTTCTTCTAATATCCAGTTTAAGGAATCCTTAACTGCTTCTTGATCCTGATTGAAAATCACTTCACCATTTAGCCTTAAATATTTGATTTTTCTCAGCTACCTTGCCCTGTAACATTGTTTTTTTATGATTTGTTTCTATTATGTTTTCATGGTATATTGACTCCATAGCCCAATGGAAAATAGACAGGCACCTATCCATCTAAATCATTAATTCCACCAAAAAATTAAAATCAAACCAAATCAAGCATACATAACTAGTCTAAAATCAATTAAAACAATAAAGTTAAATCATTAAGAGAGAGCCATCTCTGAGCATTAGGAAGGCTAGATCCTAATATCCAAGTTATGTTTTTGGTTACCTCAGTGATTTCTTCCTTTAGCCTGGAGAAATTACTAAGTGATAACATAATGGCGACTCCGTTGGGGATGAAAATCTTCTTTAGAAATATTATACAAGGATCAGATATGATCTATGATGGTGGACAGTGATCTGACACACAAAGGCTAAAATCATCCACCTAGCGACTCCAAATAAATTTCAAAATAAAATCCAAGACTCCATTGGAGGAATGAACCTACAAGAACAGCATGGGAAGATCAGGTTTGTAACATGGATTATAATCCAAGACATCATGTTCTTTCTCGTCAAGAAGGTTTTTCAATGTATATTGTATTTTAGAAAAGATCTTAGACTATTATTTAATTACTTTCCTTTAAATATTTTAAATGTAAATTATCCTTATCCCTTTGAGCAGGTTTCTTCTAAAACTTATGATGATCATCTTTCAATTGATAAGCCTCAAGTAATCAAAATTAATCTTACAATTCCTGTACATATTCCTATACCTTGTAAAGTTCCGGATAGATATAAGCCACTCATATTACGTCCTATACTCCATGATTTCCCTGATAACTATTAAAAATATCTCCCCAAGTTTGATGGAGAAAATGGTAACATCACTGCCGAAAAACATATTCAAGGTTTTGAGAATTATCTGGACCTATATGAGATTGATGAAGATGATGTTAGAATCAAGCTTTTTGCTCTTTCTTTGCAAAATAAAGTAATGGGTTGGTTCAAGAACCTGCCTATTGCAAGAATATCAAATTTCCAACAATTTCTAAAACTTTTCCTTGATAGATGGATAATCAAAGTCAAACTTTTTGTGATCACAGAAGAATATAATCAGTTGAAAAGACAGCCAAACGAGACAATACAATGATTTTCTGCTAGATTTAATCCATTTTATTATTCAATGGCAACAAATATAATACCTCCTCCTGGCTCATCTCTCTTGCATTATACAAAGGCCTTTGATCCGGAAATAGAGTTTTAGCTAAGAGAAAGAAACTCCGCAACACTTGAACAGATGCAGAACATTGCAGTAGATGTAGAAGTTAATCTGCTAATTAGAAGGGCAAAGTTGAAAGAAGAAGAAGAGAAGAACAACATTGCAGAGCACCTGGAATATTTAGAGGTAAAACTCGACATTTTGGTAAGTAAAATAGAGAAAATGATACAAAAAATCACCATGAAAGATGGATATTTAGTTCAATATCACCATGACCCACTTATTGCAAGAAAAGAAGAGGTTGTTGGCCATAAACACTTTCCTGCTAATCCCAACTACCATAGATCAGAAATTGGATTTATAGATCAATAAATGGAGGAGAAATATGTTGATCTAATGTGTATGTTTGATGACATTCCTTCTTTTAATGATTTTCCTAAGTATGATCAGTATGATGATAATTATGTTATCTAAATTCAAGCTAACTTTACAGAGCAATCAGTAGCTAGTTTGGGGAATGAGGAAATTCAGTTTCAGCAACTCGAATAAAGTGACCAACCAATACATATCAGCTATGGGAGTGAAGAATAAAGTGCAAAAAACATTGGAAATAAGTGAAGCACCTTTTTCTCTTTATTTTTCTTCATTTCAGTTCATCAGAGACAACTTTAAAGCAATAAAAAATCATATGTCTTTAGGTATTGTTATTGACAACAATGAAGACAATGAAACTCTTGATCAGGATTCTTTAGTTTCACAATTAAAGTTATCAAATTACATTGAAATACCTGATCAAATGACACAAGAAGTTCTATACCACTATGTTTTGAAGCATTTCGGTTTTTAAAGGAATTGTTTTATAATATCTCTAAAGAAAAAGATGAGCAACCTGTAGAAATCTATGAAGTCCCATTGAAACCCTTATGTAATATGTTGTAGTAATCCTTCCAAGTTTTTCATGATCCAATAGCTGATGTGTTGGATTATGAATGCAATAAAAATATTTCTCCATTAACTAGCTATGAGCTTAAGAATCAAGATGATAAAATTCTCGTTCGACAAACATTTCCATCACTAGAAATATCATTACAAATCTTATTTGAAAATATGTGATTATCTCAGGACAATCATAGGTTAATTTTGTAGGGAAATAAAGGTAAAAATAATAGTTTAGTTTCATTGCATGGAGGCCATCTAGAACAGATGTACAGTTGCTTGGATCAATTGAACATTAGGGCATATGCCTTGGAATATCCTTTTGTACAGTTTGTAGAGTCAACAAAGGAAATTAAATATTTCATTATCAAATTTATATTTGTTGACAAGTTTCTATTGGGTTGTAGAACTATAGTTTTGATCATAAACAAGTGAATGCAGCAAAATCCATCAATGTATATAATGATTGAATGGTTGCATTGGTTGTTTAATTTTACCTAATCAACAGTTTTACATATGATTTGAGTAAGTAGGTAGAATTTCAGTTTGATTGGATTTTTTTTTCAACAGCAAGTTTATTTCAATCTTAGTTTACAGTTTTCAGCAAGTGTTGACATAATTCATTAAGATTTAAAGCCTAGGAGAAGGCCCTAAGGTCTTGATGATCTATTAGTTTGGTTTGAGGGTTGCAGCACCTTTTTCTTTTTTAGTTTCAGATCAGATTTCCATTTGCAGAAAAGGTTATGATTTCAGTTTGACATTTTCAGTCACATAGATTATACAACAAAGCATGTCCATGCTTTTGATCAGCCCAATGGATCAGGCCACTAGTCGACGGTGTTCTTGACATCTCACAAGGAGATGCCATCCTCGAGTGGAGCCACTGTTAGGGTTCTATAATAATAGGGATCATAATCTTGAATTAGCTATGTTTAGTTGTCTAATATTGCACATATCTTTTCTTTTTGCAAATGTTTTCCCATATTAAAAAATTAAAAGAGGGTATGTCCTAAAAGAATAATCAAAGGACCAAAATAAATGAATATCAAAAAAGGATATAAAGTATGAACCCCACAAAAAGAAACAAAAATAATGAAAGTGTTTCACATTCAACTGCCACTACTATTAGTTTACTTTACTTTTGCAAATAAAATTTTGTGCAACTTGTCCAAAATGCCACAATTCATGATGATAATAAAGTTTAATCTTGATTCATTCATGCATTTTAAATTTCATGTCATGATAGTTAGTGAATAAAGATCTGACCATTTAACCTTGGCAGATCAGTAGTTAGGTAGAGAACAAAATGAGCTCATGAGTTTAATCCGAGCCATTGGAAGTTATAAGGTTAGAAATAGATTAGTTTCCTTATTAAAATAAAATAAAAGGTGTATAAATTATATAACATATGCATGTATATATCCAGATTCACCTTATATAACAATATTTATCTTCTTGCTAAATATAGAATCCTTCCACTGTTAATCTTTTGCGGAAATTTAAAATCAATTGCAAACACATGAAGCAATAAAAAAATCGCACATAACACAGTTGTTTAACGGGAAAGCTTGAAGCTTAAAACCCCAACTATCATATATTATGTATCATGGAGATAAAGTAACAATCTCATACAAAGCTTAGTACATCAAGCTCTCAGTACAATCAATCGTCACACACTAACATGAAGAAATATGCAAATCCATGCACTGATTTCTTACCACCTGATAGCCTGCCTCCACTGCGCAATCCCTGCTAAAGAAGATCCATGAATGAAGTTGAATTGGCCTTGCCTTGACTACGCAATCCTCATTGGAAACTCCAATGTGTGTGTGATGCAATCAATGCATCACGATAGTCACAACGGATAGTCCATCTTGCCCTTTCACCTATCTCTCCACTGGAACTAACATGGACTGTAGTTAGCTGTTGTATTTGTTTAGTTGATTAATGAGTTATTATTTGTGAATTAATTAACTAATTAATTCACTCCACTCTCACTAGTGTATCATTCTGTTAGACTAGATACAACTAGGTCAACTAAGTTTAACTCCATTAACTGAGTTAAACTGAATAACAACTCCATGAACTACTCTTCCAACTCTATCATAAATTTTCCACTTTAGTTCTAACTGAGTCCTCCATGCATGAACCACTAGTAAACCCTAGGAATTGCATAATTCCTTTAGCCCACTGATTTGCCAAATATGTACACTGAAATTAAGTGCTCCAAGAGAATAAGTTTTTATTTAGAGTCTGATTAGTATTAAGGGCTAATAATAATCTACACTTCTATTTTTAGATCGACAATCTATAAATAGACTTCACCCAATATTCTAAAAATATAGTTTCATCTATTTTTCCAACTTGACCAACCATCCACAAATAACATCCTGCAACTTCTGAAATATGATCACCATGTCTAAAAATAGACATAGTCTAAAAATAGACTTACACCTAAAAATAGCCTGCGGGCCCACTTAGTGAAGGTGACTGATTTTCACTAAGCTCATCATCTTGTTGAATCTCAACACTCCCTCTCAACAAGATAGGGATTATCCTTCACCTCAATCTTGCCTCTATGGTATTCGAATTTGCTCCTAGTGAGCGCCTTCGTCAGAATATCTGCATCCTGATCTTCCGTAGGAATGTACTGAAGCAACATGATCTTTCGCTGCACACAATATTTGATATGATGATACCGGATATCAATATGTTTAGATCTATCATGAAACACAGGATTAATCAAGATTTTAATGCAACTCTGATTATCACAATGTATCATTGCAGGATCCAAATGTGAACCGAACAAACCAACCAGGATCTTCCTCATCTAGATAGTGTTAGCCATCAATATTTTTTGCATGTTAGTGATGACTATATCTTCAGCTGAGTTTTCTAGAAACTAATTTCCTTATGTCAATATGTCATCCAGAAAACCCTCCCAAAACTTTTTTCGCCTTTCTACCTATGCAGTCCACCCCTAGCAAAACCACAACCTCCTTGTCAACAATCCTATCTAACCTCAGTCTTATTAATCTGCCCATCAGCCTTAAAAGGCAAATCCACATCTGTTTCAAAGGTCTCCCCTATGTTAGGAAGTGGCGTTTAGGACATTTCACCTTTGGCAATCATCAAAAAGCCAAAAAGGCCCTCATCTGTAGCAGACCTACCATGACTGATCCCTTAATTTGCAAATGAAGTTGACAAACAGCCTTAAGTCACGCCACTCATATTCCCTAGGTCTCAGCACTGCATGAAGCCCATTCTCAAGCTGACTAGTAGGTTTTTCACTGTGTTCTATGGTTCTACAAAGACGGGAAATATATTTCATATCATGGAGTAAATGTTTGAGTTTACAGTTAGAGGAACAGCTGCTTCTAAGTGTATTATGAGCCTGAGATGAAGCTGCAAAACAAAGGTCACTCGTCAGGACCTTACAGCTCTTTCCAGCATGAAAATCACAGTAAGAAAGGGTCGCCATTGTCTCAGCAAAATGGTAAATTGTCAAGGCCCAGGACCTCCTTCATTTACAAGCAGAGGGTTAGGGCGCCTCCTTCATACATAAGCAGAGGGCGCAGGCCAGAGTTGATTCAGAAGGCTGCAAAAGTCCAGGTTTGCCCTTACTGAAACAATGAAACAATATCTTCAGGTTTCATGAATGTAATTGCTGACCATAACAGGATTATAGTGGAGATATGATAAGCTCAAAGGAAAGGGAGTTTGGCCTGATAAAAGAGATCATCTGAAACTTTCAAGTCAGGTGAATGGTTGAAACTCTAGAAGGCCTGTCATAAGTGAACTTTCCAAAGCATAAGGACCCTGTCTATCCACAAGATCAAACAGAACAGATGATAAACAATGCCATTACACAGGCAGGAGAAAGTTCTTGGTTTTTCAAGAAAGCACTGACCTTCATAGTCACAAAGAGTTTTGTCAATATAATAGGTCATGAGATGAACAAGCCAAGTGAAAAATATCTCAGCAACCTTAGAACAGTGTCACTGTGGCTAGGTTTCCTTCAAAAAGCACAGTGATGCTTGCAAATAGTGATGCCTGGATTGATGCTGTTCAAATGATTTACTTACCACCACATTCAGAGAAAGGCTGTGTCTGACATAGTGGTAAAAGGGGGCTTCTGATACTTTACCTGATTAAGAGCCTCCTCCATATATGAGCAGAGAGCCAAAATCATTGCAGGCTGTTGAAAACTGGTAAGTCCAAAAGTGCAGGGAAAAGACACAAAGAAATTGAATGAAGGAAAGTGTTACTGTCTATGATATAAATGTATTGATCTCCCTCTTCAAAAAAGCTATCTGTCAACAGTCCATCCAAGTAGAGAGGAGAAAATATTGAACATATTGTATGCTATTAATGCCAAAGGAGAAGTTGACTTAAAAAGGGGTTAAAGACCTTTCATGATCACCTATACAGAAATCAAAGGAAATCCTTCTGAGCAAACATAGAAGTCTAGGGTGAAAGGATGCAACCTAAAAAGTGTATTTACAGTCTAGAGAAAAACTTGTGAAACACTCAGAAGTAGAAATTTATCACTGGGAAAGTGAAACAGTGACCAAGGTTGAGTCATAAAATGCAGGATGACAAGTATGCAATGCTATGAATAGACAAAGAGACAATTTTGAACTTGTGTGTACCACTGATACCAAAAAAGAAAACTGTCTCCTTGAAGGAAAGATCAAGCAACAAGACAATGTCAAATACCAAATCACAGCTTTCAAATGTTTTGGTGCATAAAGTGAACATATTTCAGTTATGAAATGGTTCTGTGGGGAAAAAGAGGTAACACAATGTTCAGAGCAGAATAATGACTATATATCAAAAAGTCCTGTTTTCATATTGCCCAAGCTTGTCTTTTCAGATGGAGGAGGCGAGTGGTATTTAATCTAATAAACAGGCAGAGGAAGTTGGTTGTGATGAATTATCACTGTTTATATGTCTTATGACAAACCACTTGTTACCATTCCAAAGAGCCGGTGTAGCACAGGACTGTGTGGAAAAGGGACCTGCAGACAAGACCTTCTAAAAACTTTGTCACCAAGAAGATTCCCCCTTTAAAAGTCATTTTTCACTGTGTTCCAAAGTTTTTTAGCCCGTGATCTTTGTTGGATCGTTTAAAAGGAAGAAAGCACCACCTTTATTTTGAGGGAAAAGAGCACCGTATACTACTCCTGCAAACAGAGATTTGAAAACCCACTGTTTAAAAAAAACAAACAGAGTTTAAAGGTAATGTCAAATCCGAATGGGTAAGTAACCGTTGGAGAGTTGTGGTGATATAGTAGCGAAGGTAATTATGGTGTAAATTTTCATTTTCAAAAATCTAAAGGGGAGTCCATTCGCATCCAGCATCAAACAAGCGAGAAAATTGGGCGAAATTTCCGAAATTTGCATTCAACAGTCGGCGCGACGGGCCTGGAAAGTGGCGCGACGTGCCTGGGCGTCGTTTTGCAAAGGCCTTCAACGTCGGCGCGACGTGCCTGTAGGCGAGCGCGACGTGCCTGTAGGTGGCCACCCGACCGCACGACAACTCCACCCGACACTTTTCTCCGGCGCGACGGGTTTTGCTCCAAAGGTTGCCGCGCCAGTTTTGAAGGGTTCCGTTGCATTTTTAGCTCCCTCCAAGGGATTTCTTCTCAAAAACTCACAAGGTACTCTATCTCCTACCTTGAAAAACTCAAAAAATCAAGTTTAAAGCCTGTAGACCTCGGTTTGAAGCTGTACATAGTTAAAAGGGCAAAGTTTGTTGATGAGAAGCTGGAGGCAGGGTTGTTGGTGATTAGGCACGGTTGTTGATGATCAAGTTTAACATTTGAAGCCAGAAATACACTGTACACTGAGGAGCAAAGATTATTGATGGTTAGATTTTGACATTAAAGGCAGAGGTACCAAAGTGGTGTTGGTTTTTTAAAACTTCACAAGTGAAAATGGCCACTGTCTAAAGGGCAGAATGCTTGGTGTTTGCATTTGATATTAAAACAGAGGTACTGGTATTTGGGTGGCTCTCTTAAACTCACAAGCAAAGGAAGGTGTTTTCTAAAAACCATAATGCATTGATATATCACCTAGCACAGTTCTGTTTTTCTTCCACTGAATGGTGTCATTTTGAAAAACTGTGGTTGTGATATGTTTAGAGGGAAGGCCATTTCTAAAGAACAAGGCACCAAAACACCTATCACAGCAAGCCTTTTCTTGAAATCTACCCCTTTTTCACTGTTTTTCACTATTTGAAAACTTATCAACAGAGAGCTTCCAAAGATGACAGCATAGTAAAAGACAGAGGTGGTTGATGGTGGTTTTTTAACATCAAAGCCAGGAATATAGATGTGTTGGTGGACTTTTAAACTCACAAAGCAGGGGATTTGTTTCCTAAACCATTGTTGCACTGACTTTACACCTAAACCAAGCCTGTTTTTCTGCACTACACTATATCATTCCGAAGTTTGTTGAACAGAGTTTTCTGTAGGTGAAACAGGTTCATTTTCCAGAAGGCAGGGTTATTGCTGATGGGGCATTTGTTTATAATCAAGTTTACATTGAGGCCAGATGTACAAAGATGATGATTGACTTCTCAAATTTCATGAGTAGAAGGTGTTTTCCTTAACACTGTGGGCTAATTTTTCACATAACCATAGGGTCTTTTTTCTTTTCCCACTGTGTGGTCTCCACAGAAGTCTGCTAACAGGGGCATGTTTCAAGGTAAATGACCTAAAAGAGCAGGGTTATACTTTTGAAGTTTGGTTTCAAAGACAAAAATACAAGTGCAAGCAGGCCTCTAGCAAAGTCACCAGAGGGGTGATTGTTTCAAGACTGTGCACAGAAAATCTACAAAGCAGTTCCTCACACATAGTACCATTGTTAAGAAGGTTACATAGCTGAAGTGTAACCAAATTTGAAAGATTGTGGTTAATAAGTGCAGAAGAGCTTATTCAAGGAAGCATTGTTGCATTTCATCCAAACCACAGTGACCATATCTATCCAAGCAGTATATTGGCCAGTTTCAATCCAGCAGAATATTCTTCATACATTGAAGGCAGTGTGCCTCTTCCAAGCCTGTTTCAAGTCAGAATGCCTCCAAAACGAGATCACAAAGGCGGAAAACATAAGAGATATGAGCCTATCTCCATAGAAGAAATCAATGCTCATCCCTCAGTACTTTTCAATTTCCATGAAGTAGGCTGTCTTGATTTCTGTCAGAGGATAGAGGAAGTCAAGAGTTTCTCACCACTTACACATTTGTGCGCTTTGAGATTCAAGAACAAACACTTCCAGCTTGCAGGTCTTGACTTCAAAATATCCCCAAGGTATGTATCCAAGGCTACTAAGATCCCGTATCATGGTGAAAAGTGGTTTAAGCAAGCACATCTTAATCTGGAGGATTATAAACCTTTCATCAAGCCGGAACATAGGGAGACCATCACTGCTATTTTTCCTTTCTCTTATCTTCTTGACAGTTATGCTCCACTGATGAAGGCCATAATGAGATACTTCACTTGTGAAGGGAGGTTTAGCCAAATCTCTGCCTATCATGTTCGCTTGTTGATGCATTTTACCAGGAGCAGACAATTAAACCTCCCATACTTTTTATCCAAGAGCATAGAGAAAATGGCAGCTACTGTCCAAAAAAAAGCTCCACCTCAGCAAATCCCTTCTCTCTTTCACCATTCCTTGATCAAAATCATTTTCTTGCACCAGCTGGAGAAGAAAGGAGTTTCATGGGAGTCATTCATTAGCCATGCCGATTTCGCCACTGTCCCTCCTTTTCATGTGTCTCCTACTCAACCTGTCCATCGCCCAGTGCCTTTATCTAGTAGGCCTACCCCTAAAAAACTCAAGATGATCACTGGGCAGCCAAGTACACAAGGAGAAGGAGAGGGCAGTGAGACACAGGGAGAAAAGGAGGATGATGAGCAGCAGCAGCTAGAGGTTGATGAACAGCATCAATTTCAGGAAGAGGAACAGCAGCAGACAGAGGTTGAAGAGCAGCAGGTTGAGCAAGCAATTGAAACACTTTTCGAGCCACAAGCTGAACAGGATGTTGAGGAAGGACAGCCAGCTGAGGCTGCCTCCTTAATGGTGACCAAAACTGTCCCTAAGAAGGGGAAATTGCCCAAAAGGACAACTCCTAGCTTGCCAAGGAGAAAGAGCGCTAGATTGGCCTTCAAAGGAAAAAATACAATTGGAGAAAGCGCCAAGCATGGAGGTAAATCAGCTGTCATCCCTATCCCAAGCGATGACAGCGACAATGAGGCACGCATCCTTGAAAATCTCCTCATTCACAAAGAAGGGCAAATTGAGGTGTTACAAGAATATCTCCAAAGGGCAAGGAACTTCAATCGTTTCTTGGAGGTTGAGAACAAACAAATGAAATTTCATGCAGCCATTCATGAGGCAAGGGCCATCAAGTACAAAAAGGAGGCAGAAAGGGCGCAAGTAAGAATTGAAGAGCTTATTGGAGAATTTGATGATGAAGAAGAGGAGGACCAGCCTAGGCGAAAGAGGCCTAGAACCATCGGGCTTAGGAGAGCCTTGGAGAAACAGAAGGCTGAAGAACAAGCTCAATTCGAAGCTTTTCCTCTCACTACCCTCTTTGAGCGGGAAATTGAGGAAAACAAGGAAGCTTGGCTTGAGAGGGCTAACCAGCATTTGGAGACCAAGCTTGAGAAGGCAAACAGGGATCTCGAGCTACAGAGAAAGAGAACACTTCACTTTCAGAAGCTAAACCAATTCGCCCGACGCAAATTGAAGGTAGCACAAGAAAAATTGAAGAAATTGAAGGAGAGGCGCCTAGCACGGAAGGAAGCAAAACGCACATCAGCCCTCGATATTTTAGCTTCAGCTTCGGAACATGTCTCCATAGACCCTTGAGGGTCATCCATGCCAATTTCGGGCCTGTTTCGAAAACTTTTTGTTTTTTGGCATTTTGGGGTTTTTGCCAAAAACTCATAAATGCGCCATTTCAATTTGAAGAGTCGTCAAGGGAGGAGGGTGATACCAATGGATTCCATAATTTCATGAGCAGCTCTCCAGCGATTTTCAGGGCATTTGAAAATCATTCGCCCCCTCAAATTGGCAAAAAACAGCCTCATTTTGCACATTCTGCCCGCCCTATCAGCAGCCTGCTATTTTCTGGGTTTTTGCACACAGGTACAGTTTTGAGGGACTTTCAGAGATCCGATTGAGATGATTCCACTTGCATTGGAAAGCAGACACAGAGAGCTTTCCAACGAGCCATCATGAGCCTCATTTCGACATCGGGAAGGCTTCCATTTGCATCCAGCAAGTCAGGGGACCTTTTTCAGGCATAAATATGAAGTATTTTTGTAATTTTTGAACTCCAAAAATCTGCTCTTCCCAAATGTGCGTTAAGCTATTTTTATCATGGGAAAATCATGTAAAGTCAATATAATTTCCGTTTTTAGTAGTTTTTTAGATATTTTATGGGATATTTTGTGCCTTGGGCTTTGCAAAGCCTCAAGGACAAGTTTAGATATTTTGACTTGGCCAAATGGGATAGCTAGTTGCTCCATGAGGTTTTCCTCCTTCTAGCCTATGGGTTACCTAATTCTCATTGTAACCGTAGCCAAATCCTCGAGAGAAGAATTAATGCTTTGGTCATATGAGCTTTGAAGAATACACTTGAGTTATGATGTTTGGATTGCCTCTTGGATGCTTTTGAGGAATGTTGAAGGCTTGTTGATGGATTCCTTGACATGGTAGAATGGTATAGTGCTTCTTAATGTTGTTTTGTCTTCTAATTTTCACTCATATTTCATTTTTCTTGCTGCTATAGATCAGTAAAGATTGATTTTGAGACATGCCCATGGAGGCACCTCAAAATCCCTGAATCTTCATAGCTTGATGTTTTCTTTCTCCCTTAGTTATGCTAAAGAATTCTTAGCTGCTCTTTAGTAACCTAAGGTATTGTTGCTAAGTTTTATTCATCAGTTCCATGTATGTTGAGTAGGATGTATGGTTTGCCCTACCTACCTATCAGCTGCCCATAGTTCTGCCCATAAAACTTTCTCTTTGACTGATTTGTTGATCATTTTGTTGAACCAAGGAGGCCTAGTCCCGATCTAGCCCTTTGCCTAAAACTATGAAAGCTTATTTTTCCAAGTGCCCAATGACTTAGAGACTATGTTTAGGCGTTCCGGCATAGTTTATGAGTTGTTAGTTTGTCTCATGTGTTTTCCCCAAAGTCTGATATCCTTTTCCCGAAGTTAGAGGGTCATATACCTCTATGTATGGCTTGAATGTTTGATTTCTATGTATTGATTAGCTTATAGTTATTCCTAGCATGATTAATGGCTTGCTATTACATGTTTATGTCTGCTATTAACTAGTTTGCACTTGAAATCCCTTTGTCTTTCACCAACTTACAGTCCATTTAATCCATTTTGCCCAAAGATCCCTTCTACTGTGAATCAAATCGGCCCTACAGCAGCTTTACATCATCACTTCATAGCTTCCTTGACCTGTTTGACCCCATAGCCCAATTTATCTACATCTTGTTATCCAGTTTATGTATTTGATCAGTTTCATACCTCACAAACTTAAAAACTAAAAAACCAAAAAACACTCTTCATAACTAGCCTAATATCAGAACATCGCAAGTAAACACACCGACATCTTCTACACATATAGAGAGAGCCCTCTCTGAGTCCAGGAAGGCTAGGTCCTTGGGCTCCAAAGATTGGTTTGATGTTACATCGTCATTTGGCTAGCCAATCGGCCAAATCACGGGACCCTAACAGATAGCCTCACATGTAGCTTGAATTGCTGCCATGTATTCTACTTCCGCTGAACTGAGTGCCATGGATCTTTGTTTCCTACTGCACCAAGAAACTGTTGTAGATACGACACTGAAAATCCCTCCTGATGTGCTCTTTTTGTCTGTTGGGCTGCCTGCCCAATCTGCATCCATGAAGCCATGCAACTTCACCTCATTCGTCTGTTTGTACCATAAGCCATACTCACATGTTCCCTTGAGTGTTGAGATTCAACAAGATGATGAGCTTAGCGAAAACAGTCGCCTTCACTAAGTGGGCCCGCATGCTATTTTTGGCGCAAGTCTATTTTTACACTATGTCTATTTTTAGACATGATGATCATATTTCAGAAGTTGCAGGATTCTATTTGTGGATGGTTTATGAAGTTGGAAAAATAGATGAAATTATATTTTTAGAATATTGGGCGAAGTCTGTTTATAGATCGTTGATCTAGAAATATATGCATGTCAATTATTATTAGCTCTTAATAATAATCATACACTAAATAGCAACTTATTCTCTTGGAGTAGTTTGTTTTAGTGCATAGATGTTGCACATCAGTGGACTAAGGGAATTACGCAATTCCCAAGGGTTTACTAGAGCTAATGCATGGAGGACTCATTTAGAACTCAAGTGGCAGAGTTATGACACAGTTGGAAGAAGTAGTTATGGAGTTGTATTTAGTTTAACTCAGTTAGAATCAGTTGAGCTAGTTATATCTAGTCTAACTGAATGATACACTATTGAGATTGGAGTGAATTAATTAGTTAATTAATTCAAAAATAATAACTCATTAATCAACTGAAAAATACAGTATTTAACTACAGTACGTGGCAGTTTCGGTGGAGACCCAGTGGAGAGATAGGTGAATGGGCAAGATAGACTATCTGTTGTGACTATAGTGATGCATTGATTGCATCACACACACATTGGAGTTGCCAATGAGGATTTCACTATCAAGGAAATAATAATTCAAATTCATTCAGAGCTATTCTTCAGCGGGGATTGCGCAGTGGAGGCAAGCTAGCAGGAGGCAAAGATCGGTGCATGGATTTGCAAGATTGGTTCTGATTAGTGTATGACGATTGTACTGTACTGAGAGCTTGATAAGATTTTTATGAGGACTGTCATATGATTCCATGATACATAATATATATTTGGGGTTTTCAGCTTCAAGCTTTCCCGGTTAAAAACTGTGTTATGTGCGTTTGGTTAATTTTGTTTATGCTTCACATGTGTGTGCAATTAATTCTTCCGCAAAAGATTAACAAGTGGAATTGATTCAGTATTTTTCATAAAGTTAAATAGTGTGAGATCAGGTGAATCAAGGACATATGCATTGTTAGTGCATATAACATCTACATGGTATCAGAGCATTGTTGATTGAAGATTGCAATTCTGAAGTGAGTTTGTGTTGGTGGAAAATTCGAATTTGCTACAGAAGATTCTTGGTGTAGAAGTTGAGTATACATTGAAATGGCTTTCAATGGTTTGAAATTGGAGTATTCCCTTTGTTATGGCCTAAATCTACCTCAATCTGAGGAAGGTAGCATCTAGGGTAACATCAAACCACGCTTAACCTGGTAGCTAGCCCTACCAGATCGGGAGAGGGATCTCTCCTGTCAATCTCAGCGAAAATGATCAATGAGGCTTTGAGATGACTTGAATGTGAAGACTAATTTTAGTCTAGGTATATTTGCAAAAGAGTTTTTTTTTATTTTGAAGGTGTTTGTTGGATCAAAGGGAAAGGCAGATTTTGGATCTGGGGAATGAGGCTCAGCTTTGCAGAGATATTAATGGGGCAAGGTAGGCAATTGATTTGACACTTTAATTTTAGATGTAATGGAGAGATTAGACATGTGAGGAGTTGAAGAGGAAAATAAACCTTCAGTAATCCTCTTCAAACAGTTGAAAACATAGAAATTTAAACAAACCCTAGGTAGAGCACAACAAATTTTAATGAATTCCACCTTTATCCTTGTTTGTTTAACTTAAGAAGAAATAAGAGGGAAAGCGATATACATAAAACACCAGTAGACTTAAATTTACAGAGAGAAGCACACTATCAAATAAAAGTACCACATGAATCCCATGGAGTGCTGCAAAGCCTGGTCTATTCCTTTGCCAAACTGCAGAAATGATGTACAATGATGCTCAAAGCAATCCCAAATGTCCAACCTATGCTAATGACTGAAAAATTACAAGATATAAGCAACCAAAAACTCATCCCAGCCTCTATGGGTCGAGATCATAAGTTTAGGAGTTGCTCCAACAAAATCTAAACTGAGAACTAGAAAGTAGGCAGTGGAACAACTTGCCTCTATAAACTAGGAAACTGATTCATTCAGTTGCAATTCACCTTTTGATGGATGAATCTACCTCCATGAGTAAAAATTGTCCCAAGTTTCTTGAAATTTGGGCTGATTTTCCTCCATTATGTACTATGCTAGGCCAAGGAAGCCTCGGCCAAGATCTGAAGTCTATCATGCCTTTTCCGACGCTTTGAGGCCTTCTTCAACTTGGCCTTCAAGATTTTGATTCGTGCCTTGCAAACATGGTTTCTCACCCAATAATGATTGGACATGTGCCTCAACATGTTATTTTCTTTGTTGGCTTTCTCCAACATCTTTTCCAAATGCATATTTACCCTTTCAAGCCAAGTTTCACGATCAGCCTCAATCTCCTGCTCAAGTGATGTCATCTAGGTTTTTCTCCTTTGGGTAGCTTGCTGGTTCTCACGTATTTTTTGCAACTCCATGATGGTTTTCTGATCCTCTAGTTATTTGTTTCTCTGCTCAAGGTAGTTGATTATCCACTGGGCTCTTTGCAATTTGAGGGACAAAGTATTTATTTCCGCCTTCTGCTCCTGAATGATCTCCCTAAACTATGAGCTTGGTGAGCCCAAATCAATGTCATCATCCTGAATGAGGATGAAATCTGTCTCATGTTATCCTGAAGGCCCCTCATCATGTATTGGCCTCTTACCCTTGTCATGTACCTGTACTGCTGATGAAGAAGCGAGACCCCTTCCACCCCGGGTGGAGATAATACTCGCTTGGATACTGCAAACAACCCTCTAGTGCCCCTCTTATAGGTGACAAACACCGGTACATTAGCGGTCTGTGTCTCATGACCCTCATGCTGATGTGAAGGCTCACCTGCCTCATGAAAATCCTTCTAAGGTACCTGAGGAGCTGTGAAGAACTCATTAGAAATGAAATCCTCCCATGAAATGTCCTACAAACCAAGCTGATGCATAACCACAATTTTGATGAGTGCAAAGTGATAGATACTATTATACTGTTGCTCAAGAGTTTTCCTTTGCACTAGGGTGGTCATCTTCTCAATATTTCGGCACATGAAGTAAGGGAGGTTCATCATTCTCACCGTGGTAAAATGCATCAGCAACCTGATGTGATAGGCATACAGGCGAGAAAACCGGCCCTCACAACTAAAATATTTGATTATGAGCTTCATCAAAGGAGCGTATGAAACTTTCAAGAACCAAAAGGGAAAAACTTTGCTGAGTTGTCTCAAAAAACCGGGTTTGATGTATGGCTCATAGTGTTCCCTGTCAACTTGCTGCCTTTTGTTCCATTGCTCCCCAACATTTGGAATACCGGTTGCTAGGGAGATAGACTCAGGTGTCAAGGTGAATTTCACTTCTGCAAGAGTGACTTGGCCATTACGTAAATGAAGCACAAACAATCTGGCCAACTCATGATGATACTGAACTCTAGAAATCATCTCACAAAACTGGTAACAAGACTGTTGTTGAAAACACGTGATAGCAAGAGGGCAAGCCTGCAACTTAGCAAGTGAAGTAGGCTCTTCCCTAACATGTTTACCACTCTTGTGGGGTCTCCTTGGTGCATGCAATTCGGTTGTAGAGTCACTGTCTCGGTCATAAGAGGAATCCGTCTCCATGTTTACCAAAGTTTGTGTTGTCTTAGATGAGTATGATGAGTTTAGGTGTCTTTGGTTTTTGCTACCAAATGTATGAAAATGTGTGAGGGACTATGGAGGGAGAGGGTAAGGGGGATGTTGGGAATATTGCCAATTGAAATTTGGGGAATTGAAGGGTTTTAGGGACAATCTCTAGACTTTGGAATAGAAATTAGGGTTTGGGAATTTTGTAGCTAGGATTTTGGGATAATGGGAATATGGGATAGGGAATAAGTGAATTTAGGGATATGGGGGATAGGGAAAAAGGGTAGATGAAACTATAAAAATAGTGAAGGAATAGAATGTGAGGGAGTGATGACCACAAAAACCAATCTACAAACCCTAGGCTATGATGACTTGAGCAAGGAGTAGGGTTTGAAAATTTTTCAATTAAATCCTCATAAAAATCATAAGACAACGTTTATGGCATGGGAGGGAGTGTTTGAATTACTTTGGATCGGAGGCAGCTGAGAAAATTTGAGTTTGAATGAAATCGTGGTTTAAAACAGTTGGCAGCTCTACACACCATGACACCAACCCAACACGCCGTGCCAGTCTTATGCACCGCGCCCGTGTGTTTTTGCCACTGTGGAGGCCGACCCAATGCGTCGCACTGGTTATATGCGTCGCACACCTGAAACTTGCCAATTTCCCTTCAAACTGCTCCCTTTCTCCAACCACGATTCTCCTTTGCTCACTCTCTCTTCTTGGAATGCAAATGAGCCTTTGAAACATGAAGATGACTTATATACCAAAGACTTTTAATTTTCCATTTCAAAAAATGCATTTTGTAATGTTTACCTTTGACATTTTTTTTAAACTCTGTTTTGGGCAATTTGCTTGATTTTGACTCAGATTAACTGAATGATTTTCTTTTTGTTTGCCTTGCAGGGAATGAATTTGCATGGAGCTTGAAAAGGTGACCAGGGTTGCCATTGAAATTATTTACAAATATGAGAACTTGAAATTACATTAAATTTATACATAAAAAGATAAAATACTCTATTTTTTCTCAAAACAGAGTTTTGAGAAAAAATACATTTCTAGGCATATGATAATGAAACTTATTTAGTACTGGAACTTTATTCAACCTCATCATGCGCCTACTGACCATTATTTGACATTTTGAAGACCTTTCTGATGAAACCCTAGACCTAATGACACTAAAACCCTAAAAATGACTCTTTGCAAACTATGAGACAAGAAGTGACTACAAATGATCTTAATGAATGGAAATGGGCCAGCAAGTAAAGGACATGAGGGAAAAATCAACAAAAATTCAGTACCGTCAGATGATCCATGCTTCTAATGGAATGCAGCTGACTGAGTGAGACACCTAATATGCAATGCAACAAGAGAATTTTGATCACTGACGGAGGGATGAAGATATCGACACTAACATTGGCTCCAATGGGGATGGTAGCTCCTTGGAGGTGCCAAGAACTACAGATCTCTGGGAAAGTAGGAAGTGACTTCGTCCATTGGGCTATGGAGTCAATAACTTTGAAAAACAAAACCAATATGCTGACTCAATACATAACTCAATTATAAATACTGAAAACTAACTCGATGCAAAAAAAATGACTCATGACTGACTTAATTGAAACAAGTACTTACAAATATTTTTGAATGGTAGCAGACCATCGATATTTGAGGGTTTCAAATCATGATGAAAACTAACTGCCTACTGATGGAATATGTACAATCATGTGTAGTGAGCCTTCCAATGTAACCAATCCAGCAGATGGCTACATACCAAAATTCTGCTCTCACTTTTCTCGACCAGGTAGAACGATGTACATGTAGGCAACTCACAATAACCACTAAAACCAAGGCTTATGATAACGAACCAGGCAACATTTATCTTTTCTGATGCTTGCAAAAGAATTCCGAAGGGATCTTGAAAATCCCGAAGCACTAGCTTGTCTTGAGATCCAGCAACAAAAATACAAGTACTCCCTTCATTCTGATCTGAAAGAACAATTGATTGTCGGGTGATAAGAAGGCACAAAGAGGTATAAGCTTCTGCCATCTGAGTGTTAGCTGTAAATTCCCTGACCATGAGAAATTCTGGCATATTGTCTCTCTCAAACTCATATTCCTCAACTTCATGGTCTAGGTCATTATTAAACATAAAACAATCTTCAAGATTATCAAACATGATAGCATTATCATCTTCATGAAAGGAAATATTATCTATTTGCTGGTCTATAAAGCTAATTACAAGATCGTCATAATTTTCAGAAGAGGAAGAAGTTTCACCAACACTTTCTTGACCATGTGTGCACTGCAAATCTGCTTTAGCTTGGGCTGTAACATGACCTTTCAGGAGTTGATCTATCTCATCTTCAGATATAGGAGATAATACTTTTTATTTTATTTTGCTCAAACAGTGATTGTCTTCATGAAATAACATTTTAAAACATGAAAAACTTGAATTGCAGTCCTTAATTCCCTGATCTTCTGAAATTTGAAAACATTGTTGATCATCTTCATATGACATGACAATCAAATAATCATTTATCATTGAGTTATTGAAAGAATATTTTTCACTTACTTGAACAAAGATCTCATATTTTTTTTCATGAACTGATTGGATTACCTCCTCATGAAGGCTTTTTTCTAATGGAATGAGAAGATTTGGATCAATAACTCTGTCTTCTTCATTCCAGATGATCTCAACAGCAGAGCTCTCCTTCATGGGATTCAGCACAAGGTATTCTTGATCATCACGATCTGAATCTAGATCTGAAATAGCTGACTTGACTTTATCACATTCTAAAATTGAAACTTGACTTTCCTTCATATTGTCTTCTTCTATGGACAGATCTGAAATAAAACCTTCTCTTTCATCATTTTCCATTGTACTAAGATCTTGATCCTGCTGCAAAGTTTCCTGAGCATCTTGATGAGTATCCTCTAAGTTCTCTTTATGCTGCTGAAATGGATTTTCGTATAGAGCCTCCATGATCTCATCTTCCATGAAGTCATCATCTTCATAAAATTTTTCAAGATTTTCAATAAAACTATAAACATGGCTACAACAAGTCTGAACTAAAGTTAAGGATGGATAAGATTTTTTATACCTTTCAAAGAAAATGGTATGAAAATCCTTTAAACAGTAAATACAAGCAGGCGGAAAAATTTCATACCAAGATCAAGCTTCACCTTCCAGAGTGGCCATGAATATCTTCATTAAGCAATCTTCAGGAAAATCAACCTTCAACTTGCGGATATGTATGTGAAATCTAACCAGATGTAAAGCAACATCCTTCCTATCATCATCTTTAAACGTAGGCAAATTCCTTTGCCAATCTACCTTAGGAATTTTATTTGGAAAACCTGGAATGTGATCTTGGCTCATGGGAGCATACCTTCGATCCAACGAAACCATTTTGATAATAATGAATTCACCAAAAAATTCCTTAGGCTACTGATTCTTGAAGAGTAGAGTCGCCATAAAAATTTTGAAACTTGGGATTCTTTGACACTGGAGTCGCCAGGTGAATGATTTCAGCCTTCCTATGTATGATCGTTGTCCACCATCAACCATCAGATGTAACTTGATACATGTACTGGGGCAATTTGCAAGTCATATGTTCATCTTATAAAACTAGACCAGAGATTGACTGAAGCAGCATTCATCTACTATGCACTTGCAGAGCAAGAGCAGTTCGAAGGCTACCTGGCTAACTTTAGGCTTCGTCTGTAGTTTATAAAGAAAACAACAAACTTTTCATCCCCAGTATGGTCGCCACTATGTTATGGCCTAAATCTACCTCAGGATTAGGAAGGTAGCATCTAGGGTAACATCAAACCACGCTTAACCTGGTAGCTAGCCCCACCAGATCGAGAGAGGGCTCTCTCCTGTCAATCTAAGCGAAAATGATCAATGAGGCTTTGAGATGACTTGAATGTGAAGACTTATTTTAGGCTAGGTATATTTGCAAAATATTTTGTTTTGATTTTGAAGGTGTTTGTTGGATCAAAGGGAAAGGCAGATTTTGGGTCTGGGGAATGAGGCTCAGCTTTGCAGAGATCTGAATGGGGCAAGGTAGGAAATTGATTTGACACTTTAATTTTGGATATAATGGAGAGCTTAGAAAGGTGAGGAGTTGAAGAGGGCAATAAACCTTTAGGAATCCTCTTCAAACAGTTGAAAACATAGAAAGTTAAACAAACCCTAGGTAGAACACTACAAATTTTAATGAATTCCACCTTTATCCTTGTTTGTTTAACTTATGAAGAAATAAGAGGGAAAGCGATATACATAAAACACCAGTAGACTTACATTTACAGAGAGAAGCACACTATCAAAGCAAAGTACCACACGAATCCCATGGAGTGCTACAAACCCTGGTCTATTCCTTTGCCAAACTGCAGAAATGATGTACAATGATGCTCAAAGCAATCCCAAATGTCCAACCTATGCTAATGACTGAAAAATTACAAGATATAAGCAACCAACAACGCTCATAATTTTAGGAGCTGCTCCAGCAAAATCTAAACAGAGAACTAGAAAGTAGGCAGTGGAACAGCTTGCCTTTACAAACTAGGAAACTGATTCATTCAGTTGCAATTCACCTTTTGATGGATGAATCTACCTCCACGAGTAAAAATTTAACCAAATTACATCAAGATCCATAAAATTACATCAAATTACATCATTATTTTGACATTTATAAGTAAGAAAGTCAAACTGTCAAAAACTAGGCGAAAAATAGAGTTACTGAGTAAAAAATGAGCAAAATCCTCCAATGTGCTGCGCCGGATTTCTCTATGCATCGCACCCGTTTGCAGCTGATTTTGGAGGCCTTCTCGATGTCCAAATTTTATCCAAGTGGGCTTTTTGGAAATTTCTACCTGTCTAATTTCCAACATAAGTGTAATTTCCGAATTTGGCTTTCATTTGCCCCTCCAAAACTGAGTTCTCCCA
Source organism: Pinus albicaulis (assembly GCA_034641835.2). NCBI lineage: Eukaryota > Viridiplantae > Streptophyta > Pinopsida > Pinales > Pinaceae > Pinus > Pinus albicaulis. Next base: position 326,725,728 of record CM076571.1, read on the forward strand.
AGACTGCTTCCTTTGTGTCAAAAAAGGGGCAGAAATGTCATTTTTAGGGTGTTTTTGACCCTTTTGGAAGCCCAAAACCTGTCAAAATTTCTTGGCCGTGGGTAGGCATGCACAATTTTCCATGAAAAATCCAAAAATTCTGAGTTTTCATCAAAAGGAGCCCCCAATCATAAGTGTGCGCCAAGTGGTGCGGCGCATAGAGCTGAAAAGTCTGTTTTTAGGCCAAAAATTCAAAATTTGAAACAAGTGTCCCAAATTTCTTGAAATTTGGGCTGAGTGTCCTCCATTATGTACTATGCTAGGCCAAGGAATACTTGGCCAAGATCTGAAGTCTATCATGCATTTTACAACGCTTTGAGGCCTTCTTCAACTTGGCCTTCAAGATTTTGATTTGTGCCTTGAAAACATGGTTTCTCGCCCAATAATGATTGGCCATGTGCCTCAACATGTTATTTTCTTTGTTGGCTTTCTCCAACGGATTTTCAAAATGCATATTTACCCTTTCAATCCAAGTTTCACGATCATCCTCAATCTCCTGCTCAAGTGATGTCATCTCGGTTTTGCTCCTTTGGGCAGCTTGCCGGTTCTCACGTATCTTTTGCAACTCCATGATGGTTTGCTGATCCTCTAGATGTTTGTTTCTCTGCTCAAGGTAGTTGATTATCCACTAGGATCTTTGCAATTTTAGGGAAAAAGTATTTATTTCCGCCTTCTGCTCCTGAATGATCTCCCTGAACTTTGAGATTGGTGAGCCCAAATCAGTTTCATCATCCTGAATGAGGATGAAATCTGTCTCCTGTTCTCTTGAAAGCCCCTCATCATGTATTGGCCTCTTACCCTTGTCTTGTACCTGTAATGCTGATGAAGGAAGTGAGACACCTTCCACCCCGTGTGGAGATAATACTCGTTCGGCTGCTGCAAACAACCCTCTAGTGCCCCTCTGATAGGTGACAAACACCGGCACATTAGCGGTCCGTGTCTCATGACCCTCATGTTGATGTGAAGGCTCACCTGCCTCATGAAAGGCTTCTCAATGTACCTGAGGGGCTATGAATAACTCATTAGAAATGAAATCCTCCCATGAAATGTCCTGCAAACCAATCTGATGCATAACCACAATTTTGATGAGTGCAAAGCGATAGATACTGTTATACTACTGCTCAGGAGTTTTCCTTTGCACTAGGGTGGTCATCTTCTCATTATTTCGGCACATGAAGTAAGGGAGGTTCATCATTCTCACCATGGTAAAATGCATTAGCAACCTGATGTGATAGGCATAGAGGCGAGAAAACCGGCCCTCACAGCTGAAATATTTGATTATGAGCTTCATCAAAGGAGCGTATGAATCTTTCAAGAACCGAAAGGGAAAAAATTTGCTGAGTTGTCCCAAAAAACCGGGTTTGATGTATGGCTCATATTGTTCCCTGTCAACTTGTTGCCTTTTGTTCCATTACTCCCCGACATTTGGAATACCGGTTGCTAAGGAGATAGACTCAGGTGTCAAGGTGAATGTTACTCTTGCAAGAGTGACTTGGCCATTATGTAAATGAAGCACAAAAAATTTGGCCAACTCATGATGATACTGAACTCTAGCAACCATCTCACAAAACTGGTAACAAGACTGTTGTTGAAGACATGTGATAGCAAGAGGGCAGGCCTGCAACTCAACAAGTGAAGTAGGCTCTTCCCTAACATGTTTACCACTCTTGTGGGGTCTCCTTGGTCCATTCAATTCGGTTGTAGAGTCACTGTCTCGGTCATAAGAGGAAAATGTCTCCATGTTTACCAAAGTTTATGTTGTCTTAGATGAGTATGAGGAGTTTAGGTGTCTTTGGTTTTTGCTGCCAAATGTATGAAAATGTGTGAGGTACTATGGAGGGAGAGGGTAAAGGGGATGTTGGGAATATTTTCAATTAAAATTTGGGGAATTGAATGGTTTTAGGGACAGTCTCTAGACTTTGGGATAGCAATTGGGGTTTGGGAATTTTGTAGCTAGGAGTTTGGGATAATGGGAATATGGGATAGGGAATAAGTGAATTTATGGATATGGGGGATAGGGAAAAAGGGTAGATGAAACTATAAAAATAGTGAAGGAATAGAATGTGAGGGAGTGATGACCACAAAAACCAATCTACAAACCCTAGGCTATGATGACTTGAGCAAGGAGTAGGGTTTGAAAATTTTTCAATTAAAAACTCATAAAAATCATAAGACAAAATTTATGGCATGGGAGGGAGTGTTTGACTTACTTTGGACTGGAGGAAGCTGAGCAAATTTGAGTTTAAATGAAATCGTGGTTTAAAACAGTTGGCAGCTCTACGCGTCGCACCACCAACCCAACGTGCAGCGCCAATCTTATTTGTCGTGCCCGTGTGTTTTTGCCACTTTGGAGGCCGACCCAATGCATCGCGCTGGTTATATGCGCCGTGCCACTCATCCTATGCGTCGCGCACCTGAAACTTGCCAATTTCCCTTCAAACTGCTCCCTTTCTCCAATCACGATTCTCCTTTGCTCACTCTCTCTTCTTGGAATGGAAATGAGCCTTTGAAACATGAAGATGACTTATATACCAAATAATTTTAATTTTCCATTTCAAAAAACCCACTTTGTAATGTTTACCTTTGACATTTTTTTAAAACTCTGTTTTGGGCAATTTGCTTGATTTCACCTCTGATTAACTGAATGATTTGCTTTTTGTTTGCCTTGCAGGGAATGGATTTGCATGGAGCTTGACAAGGTGACCAGGGTTGTGATTGAAATTATTTACAAATATGAGAACTTTAAATTACATTAAATTTATACATAAAAAGATAAAATACTCTATTTTTTATCAAAACATAGTTTTGAGAAAAAATACATTTCTAGGCATATGATAATGAAACTTATTTAGTACTGGAACTTTATTCAACCTCCTCGTGCACCTGCTGACCATTATTGGACATTTTGAAGACCTTTCTGATGAAATCCTAGACCTAATGACACTAAAACCCTAAAAATGACTCTTTGCAAACTATGAGAAAAGAAGTGATTGCAAATGATCTTAATGAATGGAAATGGGCCAACAGGTAAAGGACATGAGGGAAAAATCAACAACAAGCCACTACCGTTAGATGATCCGTGCTCCTAATGGAATGCAGCTGACTGAGTGAGATGCCTAATATTCAATGCAACAAGAGAATTTTGATCATTGACGGAGGGATGAAGATATCGACACTAACACCCTTGATGGGAGCTTGAATTACATAGCCTGGAAGAATAGGATGGAGGCGGTGCTAGATGATAATGGGTTGAAGAAGGTCATCGATAGCGATTTTCCTAAGCCGGGATCTAGCGATGCTGCATTACTTGACTCATGGCAAAAGAAGACAGCAAAGACGAGGAGAATTCTGTTGGAAGGTGTGAAGGACCATATTGTGTCCAGCCTTCACGGGAAAGCCACTCCATTCTTAATGTGGAAGGCTTTTACAGACTTGTTCCAAAGCAGAAGTGACCAGAGGAAGTTGGTGCTTAAAGACAAGCTCAGAAAAATAAAAATGGAGAAGGGCAACAGTATTCCAAAATACCTCACGAAGTTTGTCCACTGCAAGGATGAGCTGGGAAGTGTGGGGGTTACTGTTGATGAAGAAGACTTGGTGAGCTTGGCTCTCCTTGGGCTTCTAAAGAGTTGGCATAGCTACGAAGACTCCGTCAATGAACGAGAGAAACTGTCGGGATGGGAGCGACTTTGGTCAGATCTTGTGTAAGAGGAGATAAGGCGGGGTACCAGGGATGGATCTTCATCAAAGAATGAAGATGAAGATAATTGAGCTTTGGTTTCCAAAGCAAGGAAAGGGAAAGGGAATATATTTCCTTCAAAATCCGATGCTAAAGGCAAGAAGCAGGATTTGTCCAAATTGAAGTGTTTTCATTGTCACGAACATGGACATTTCGCCACTAACTGTCCACAGAAGAAGAAGAACAAGAAGGTTGTTGGATCTACAGCTGGAGAGGCCTTAGCCTCGCAATTTGAGCTTTATTTCTCCTTGATCGCTTGCCTTGTTTCAAGCTATATGGGATCGGTGTGGTATCTTGATAGTGGTGCGTCTTTCCATATGATGGGAGACGGAGTTGTTTAGTGACTTGGAGGAGAAGGACCTCCAAATGCATATAGAGATGGGAGACGATGGTCGGTACAGTGCGACTAGCATTGGGACCATTACCTTTGAGAGGGAGTCTGATAATCCATTCTTGTTGAAGAATGTTATGCATGTTCCAAATATGAAGAAGAACTTGGTCTTAGTCGCAATGCTGGAAGAAAAAGGTTATGATGTTGTTTTCAGTGAGGGAAAAGCCTTCCTTCGACATAAAACAATGGGTCAAACCAAGAAGATAGGGGTTTTAATTAACAATCTCTACAAGCTGGAGGTAGATGGCTGCGCTGCAATGGTGGGCAAAGCAGAAGAAGTGGTGAGCCGGGATGAGGGTGAATTATGGCACAAGAGATTGGGCCATCTTCACCATGGCGCTTTGAAGATTTTGTGGAAAATTTCTACTGGACTTCCCAAGGGTACTCTTACGCAGTTAGATCAATGCAAGGGATGTACTATGGGTAATTTTTTGAAGACCACCTTTCATGAGAAGGAGAACCGTGCTTCGGTGATCCTAGAGAGAATTCACACAGACGTGTGTGGACCTTTCTCGGTTGCTTCAACAACAAAACACAGGTATTATGTTATATTTGTTGATGAATATTCTCGTAGATCCTGGATTTACTTCATGCAAAAGAAGAGTGAAATGTTCTCAAAGTTCTATGAGTTCAAAGCATTGGTGGAGAAGGAGTCAGGGAAGCAAGTGAAAGCTCTATGGAGCGATAATTGTGGTGAATACATCTCTGGCGAATTCAAAGAATTCTATAGCAAAGAAGAAATTCGAAGAGAACTCATAGAGCCTCATAACCCACAATAGAATGGGGTCGCGGAGAGGAAGAACAGAACAATCGTGGGTGCTGCAAAAGCTATGCTTGAGAGGGGGCTAGACTTGCATGTAATGAAGAAACTGCTTGTTCCGAAAGATGAGCCTCCGGATGTGGATCAGCCACAGGAGGAGATTCATGGAGTGGAGGAGTCCACTCATGCAGAACCAAACATCATACAAGGTAGAAAGAATACCACAGAAGCTGAGAGACTAAAGCTTGATGCGGCATAGAATATAGGAGTCCCTACATCACAGCGCAGACAGAGACAGTCACCTAACCGATTTACTGGATACATGGCTCTTATGAGCAAGTGTATTGTGATAGAGCCATATTCTTTTGAAGAAGCAGTGCAGTATCCCACATGAGTAGATGCCATGGTGGAGGAGTATGACTCCATTGTCAGAAACAGTGATTGGAAGATTGTTCCAAGGCTGGTGGGAAAATTAGTTGTAGGATCAAGATGGATCTACAAGGTAAATCAAGCTACTGATGGGAGTGTCGAGAAGTATAAGTCAAGATTTTTTGCCCGAGGCTTCTCACAGATCGATGGGATTGACTATGAAGAAAAATGTTCACCTGTCACACATTATTATTCCATATGGACCATCCTTTCTCTCTCAGTACATATGGGTTGGCACATTCATCAGATGGATGTGAAGACTGCGTTCCCTAATGGGATCATTGAGGAAGAGGTGTACATTGAGTAGCCTGAAGGATTTGAGATATTTAGCAGTGAGTCGCATGTGTGCAAGCTCAAAAGAGCATTGTATGGGCTGAAACAAGCACCACGTGCTTGGTACACTCGAATCGACAGTTATTTCACTGGACTTGGCTTCACCAAGAGTGAGGCAGATGCAAACCTGTACCAGATTGTGGTTGAGGGTAAGATTTTAATTATTGTACTTTATGTTGATGATTAAATACTAACGGGTGATGAACAGTTGATAAACTCATGCAAGGCAGATCTTGCAAAGGAGTTTGAGATGAAGGGTTTAGGCCTCTTTCATTATTTCCTTGGATTGGAAATATGGCAACGAGAAGGTGAACTACTTGTGTCTCAAGGAAAGTATGCCCGGGAGATACTGGAGAAGTTTCAAATGCAAGGCTGCGAGCCTATCGACACTCCTCTTCCAGGAAATTGGAAGAAAGAGGATGCTACATCGGCAGAGGTAGTGGATTCCACTGTTTATCGACAGTTGGTGGGTTCGCTCATGTATTTAGTTAATACAAGACTGGACATATGCTATGAGGTAAACCAACTTTCACAAGCGATGGTTAAGCCTACCAAGCTCTTTTGGAAGGCAGGAAAGCATGTCCTAAGATATTTCAGGGGCATATCTGAGTGTGGTTTATGGTATAGATAGACGGATGAGGTGAAGTTGCATGGCTTCACGGATGCAGATTGGGCAAGAAGCCCAACAGACAGAAACAGCACATCAGGAGGGATTTTCAGTATCAGATCTACGGTAGTTTCTTGGTACAGCAGGAAACAAAGATCCGTGACACTCAGTTCAGCGGAAGCAGAATACATGACAGCAAGTCAAGCTGCATGTGAGGCTATCTAGATGAGGAAGATCCTGGTTGGTTTGTTTGGTTCACATTTAGCTCCCACAGTGATACATTGTGATAATTAGAGTTGCATTAAACTCTCAGTTAATCCTTTGTTTCATGATAGATCTAAACATATTGATATCCGGTATCATCATATCAGAGATTGTGTGTAGAGGAAGATCATGTTGCTTTAGTACATTCCTACGGAGGATCACGATGCAGATATTCTGACGAAGGTGCTCACCAGGAGCAAATTTGAATACCATAGAGGCAGGATTGGGGTGAAGGATAATCCTTATCTTGTTGAGAGGGAGTGTTGAGATTCAACAAGACGATGAGCTTAGTGAAAAGAGTTGCCCTCACTAAGTGGCCCCCCAGGCTATTTTTGGTGCAAGTCTATTTTTAGACTATGTCTATTTTTAGACATGATGATCATATTTTAGAAGTTGCAGGATGCTATTTGTGGATGGTTGATCAAGTTGGAAAAATAGATGAATTTATATTTTTAGAATATTGGGCGAAGTCTATTTATAGATCACTGATCTAAAAATAGATGCATGTCGATTATTATTAGCTCTTAATAATAATCAGACACTAAACAACAACTTGTTCTCTTGGAGCACTTTGTTTCAGTGCACAGATGTGGCACATCAGTGGACTGAGGGAATTATGTAATTCCCAAGGGTTTACTGGAGCTAATGCATGGAGGACTTAGTTAGAACTCAAGTGGCAGAGTTATGACACAGTTGGAAGAAGTAGTTATGGAGTTGTATTTATTTTAACTCAGTTAGACTCAGTTGAGCTAGTTGTATCTAGTCTAACTGAATGATACACTAGTGAGAGTGGAGTGAATTAATTAGTTAATTAATTCACAAATAATAACTCATTAATAAAATGAACAATAAAGCAGTTAACTACAGTGCATGGCAGTTTCAGTGGAGACCCAGTGGAGAGATAAGTGAAAGGGAAAGTTAGACTATCTATTGTGACTGTAGTGATGCATTGATTACATCACACACACACTGGAGTTTCCAATGAGGATTTCGCACTCAAGGCAAGAGTAATTCAAATTCATTCAGAGCTATTCTTCAGTAGGGATTGTGCAGTGGAGGCGGGCTAGCAGGAGGCAAAGATCGGTGCATGGATTTGCAAGATTGGTCCTGATTAGTGTATGATGATTGTACTGTACTGAGAGCTTGATAAGCTTTGTATGAGGATTGTCATATGATTCCATGATACATAATATACAGTTGGGGTTTTCAGCTTCAGGCTTTCCCGGTTAAAAATGGTGTTATGTGTGATTGATTATTTTTGTTTATGCTTCACATGTGCGTGCAATTAATTTTTCCGCAAAATATTAACAATGGAATTGATTCAGTGTTTTGCATAAAGTTAAGTAGTGTGAGATCAGGTGAATCAAGGACATATACATTCTTAGTGCATATAAAATCTACACTAAGATACCTTAAGACATGCTTGCCTTCCTTCCAAAAGAGCTTGGTAGGCTTAACCATCGCTTGTGAAAGTTGGTTCACCACGTAGAATATGTCTGGTCTTGTATTAACTAAATACATGAGCGAACCCACCAACTATCGATAAACAGTGGCATCCACTACCTCTGCCGATGTAGCATCCTTTTTACTCCAATTTCCTGGAAGAGGAGTATCAATAGGCTTGCAGCCTTGCATGTGAAACTTCTCGAGTATCTCCCAAGCATACTTGCCTTGAGACACAAATAGATCACCTTCCCGCTACCATATTTCCAATCCAAGGAAATAATGAAGGAGGCCCAAATCCTTCATCCCAAACTAATTTGCAAGATCTGCCTTGCATGAGTGTATCAACTTCTAATCACCCATTAGTATTAAATCATCAACATAAAGAAGAATGATTAAAAGCTTACCCTCCACCACAATTTGGTACAGGTTTGCATCCGCTTCACTCTTGGTGAAGCCAAGTCCAGTGAAATAGTTGTTGATTCGTGTGTACCAAGCACGAGGTGCTTGTTTCAGCCCATACAACGCTCTTTTTTTCCTACACATGTGACTCGCTACTGAAGATCTCAAATACTTCATCCTGCTCAATGTACACCTCTTCCTCAATGATCCCATTAAGGAATGCAATCTTCACATCCGTCTGATGAATGTGACAATCCATCTGTGATAAGAGAGGAAGGATGGTCCTCATGGAAGAATACCGTGTGACAGATGCAAAGTTTTTTTCATAATCAATCCCCTCGATATGTGAGAAGCCCCGGGCGAAAAATCTTGCCTTATACTTCTCGACGCTCCCATCAGCAGCTTGCTTTACCTTTGTTACACAGTAATTTGTCACCGTCCCTACCATTCCCCGTCCTGCACAATGGAGGACCCATTTTGTGACCTGTGAACATTGTCATGCCTTGAAAACATCATCAATGCATTCCTCTAAGCATGAGCTTCATTTGCCCTAAATACATCTCCTTGCAAAAATCATGAAAAACATCCCTTTTTGCATTGGCGCGGGTAGACAGTTCATCACTCGCGCCAATGAGGAAAATCCTGCAAAGAGGTCGCGCCAACTGGCGCTCTGTCCCAGAGCAGTAATCGCGCCACCCAATTTGAGGAATGTTTTTTAAATAAAGATGGCGGAAGTTGAGTTCCAACAAACTCAGAAACCTTTGCCTATCTTGAGTTGGGAGGTTTGGCTGCGGAAGTTCTATGGAAGGGAAGTGGTTTTTCCACCTCCCATGGAACCTTCCTTGTTGATAGGGCCAATCCCACAATAATAGGGATCCCAACTCTCTCCTTCCCCTTCTATAAAAGCCTACTCAATTCCATGGCAAGCTAGTCTTGAAGTGCCTAAGCTTTGAATCTCCAAATTCCCAAGAGCCTTTGTGCTGTAAGAGCCCTCTTTCCTCCCTTAAGGCCGACTCAAGTAAGGAGACTATTGTCGAGAGACTCAGGAGAGGTTTGCCCTTTCCCTGGCGAGCTTTGTGAGACGTGAACGACTGGAGACCCATCCGAAGGAGACCATGACGTCAGAACTTTGGTTGTAATCTCTTTCAATCGTTATTTAATGAATGATTACGATTATGGTTCCACTTTGTTTTCAATGATGTTAATATGAGTAGTATCCTTTCTGACTGATATTGAGTTACGTATGCCGGATTTTATGCTTGTATCTATTTGTTTCTTGCATGTGCAAGTGTCCACCCACGGAGATCGTTGGAGGATCGTGATCTGCCGACATTGAGGAACGGGAACGCTCTCTTCTTCAGATCATAGCGTTGGAATCCAGGTAGGCTTCTATCTCTAGTCTTTTCATTCGTAACTAGGAACTTGCGTCGTAACATTTCTGATTGTTGCTAGACCCCTGCTGGGCTAGTAGGGATCGCCTCTGTCCGCAGAGGGGATTTACATCCTCAAAAATTTGGCACATGTTGCTTTTGTTTAGCCCGCGCCAATTGCTTTCTGGCGCCAGTTTCATCCTTACAGTCGCGCCACTCCTGTAAGGTTTTTGAGTTTCTTCATTTTTGAGCTCTCTGAGTTTGGTCAGTGTTTTTCTTCTTGATTTTCCGACTACTTGAGTGTGTTGGAGTCCTGTTTGACTGGGAATTCACCTCTGTCCTTTGGTTGTTTGCTGTTATCTATCGATTTCACGTTTTGAGCCCTAGGGCATCTAGTGGGCTAGTGTATCGAGCCCTCCTTGGGAATTTTGGTGTTTGGTTTGTCCAGTCAACTTTCTGATTGATTCTCCACATCCTCTTAGTAGTTGTTCATTGTTTTGTTGCGATTTTTGGGTGATTTTTCATTCCTTCATTCGAATTTCGTTTGGTCTTGCATTGGGCCTAGATCACACAGCCCATTGGAGCCTTTTGAGTCTTTTCTTGGTTTTGAGAGACTTTGGTCGATTTGGGATTTGACTGCTTGCATTGTTGAGTGAAATTTGTTTGTTTTGCTCTATCGAGTATCGTTTCTCAAATTGTTCCATTTGTTTTCAAGCTTGGTTAGTGCATATTAGCTATCAAACATTGAAAATTGCAAAAAAAAAAAAAATCTCTTGTGCTTTTGGTTGAATTAGTGCAAATTGTAATCTTTTCAATTTTGCTAGTGATTAGTGATCTGAATGAAAAGTTTTCAATTTCATTAGCTGCATTAGAGATCTCGTTGTTTGTCTTCCGTTCATTTCGTTTGTGTAAAAGCTCTCAACTCTTCTCTAATTAGTTTTCATCGAACGAAATGTTGGACTGTGGCATGTAGCTTTGCATTTAGGAGTCTTTTAAGACACTACATACGATAGGACCTGAAAATTGAAACTTAATCGAAGATCAACTTTAAAATCTATTCAATTAACCTAAGGCAGCATTGAAACTTAACGAAACATTTTTAGAGGTCTAGGCTAGAGACGTGTTCCGGCGTCTTTAAACCTAGCAGCTGTCGTTCGCCTTTCGGCTTTAGACAACGCTAGTACGGACTTGTGCTCCCCGTACCGTCGCGTATATAAAGGGAGACCCCTCTAGGTTTTCAATCCTTTATCCACAGGAAGCCGAGTCTGCCGCCCTATACCCGTGATACACCGAACACGGCATTCGGGGAGACTACCTACACGTACGGAAAGTCCTTGGTCGATTTCTGTTTCATTATTGAAACCAAGGTGTATATTGCAGTTCACGGATATTTGGTACACCCTTTGTGCCTAGTATTACCTGAGCAGTCATTTGGTCTTTTCTGACTGCCTAAAATTGAAAAGACCGTCGAGCGCTTGTCCTTTCACGCTTGTATCAAATCTGAAAGAGATAGAGTCATCTTTCTATTGTTTCTCGACTCTTAAAATATGAAACGATAGAGTTTCTTACTTTTCAATGTGGTAAAATTAATCACCCACGATTACACGCCCGCTTAGATATTGCTTGTTGACCGTTTGATCATGTGCCCTTAACTCGTTTTCAGCCCGTGTGTGTGTTTGCTTCTTTTTCTCTGGTCTTTTGCCACAGTGGCGAAACCTTTGGTTTCGTCGACTGGTAGTCCTTACACGGACGATTCTTCAGAGGCTTCCCAATCCTCTGTCGAACCACAGCAGCCTGTTGTTTCCGAGTTTCTTGACGGGGGACCGGTTCTCGCTGAGCAACCCTTTGGAGCACCAGTTGAGTTCAATTGGCCCTTTTCGGACCCTGTGTCTGAATTGAGATTAGGAGCTGATTTCCTTTCTCTTACCTCGGGGTTGCCTTTTGTTGCTGTTGTTTTTCCTCCTAGTCCTCGCCGTCTTTTGCGTGATTTAACGGCAGGATCAACCATGAGTGATTCTGGTGAGGAAATCCCAACGTCCGGTGAAGAATATCAGCTCTTCCCGCGTAGATTGTTTGAGGGAGACAACTCTGAGCTGGCTAACATGTCAACAACCAGTCCTTCTTTACCACAGGGATACAGATCTCTGGGTCAGATCATTTCAGCTGCAGCCTCTATGGGAATTTCATCTCCTGCTTCGAGGCCAGCTGCTACTACACCCGGGGTGTCTCCTCAGACTCCTGTCACATCTATTCCCATCCGGCCCACTGTCTGTGTGGCCGCCTCTTCTCCTGTTGTCTCAGCATCTGCTACCAGGGCTGGACCAAGTCCTGAAGATGTTTATCTAGCTACTGCTATACTGGAGAACATCTCTCTGAAGGAGTATCGGTTGTCTTTGCAACAGCCGAACGCCGAGGCTGGACCGTCCGCCCAGGAGCCCTACCGACCTTACTTTTCGTACTATGCACAGGATGGTACTCCCGTGTATGCTTTCCCAGGTCAATATGACGAGCACGGGGAGATTTTGCGTCTACCCGCTCCTGAGGCTTATCTTTATGCTCAAGGTTTACCGTACAACCAGGCTTATGACCCGCAGGGGCAGCCTTTCCAAGGCCAACCTGCGGGCTAACCTGGCTATCTCTATGATCCACAGGGGCAACCCATTCAGGGCTACCCTGCAGGCCAGTAAGGGCCCTCGTACAGTCCGCAAGGACAGTATTATATCCCTCCCGGTCAATCTTTCCAACCTCAGCCGGGGTACCAACCGGGACCGATCTATGGTCCTGGGGGGCAAATCCAGCCTTCTTTACCAATGCAACCGCAGTATCCTGTTGTTTCTAACGTTGCGTATCGGCCAGGACCATCCTATGGTTCTGCTTCAGGTCAAACCGGTTTCCAGCAAATACCTGGTCATGTTCCACCACCAGGCCAACCATCTCATCCGGTACAACCCGGTGTTCTGCCTCCAGGCCAACCAGTCCATCCGGTACAACCTGGGGCTCACTTACAACCAGGTCAACCTGCGCAACCGGCGCCGCCTGTCTATCCGGGTCAGCCTGGTCATTCGGGTCAACCCTTGCACCCGGGTCAACCTGTTCACTCAGGTCATCCCTCTCAGTCGGGTCAACCTATTCATTCAGGGCAGCCCGCTCATTCCATCAACCCTACACAACAGCCGGTTCATTCAATGCCGCAGCCAAATCAACAGTTGCACCCTATGTATCAGGCTCCGCAGGGTTCCACTTTTCAGCAGCCTACTCATCCTTAGGGTGGTTATTATCCTCATGGTTAGTCTCAACCGAACTATAACCACCCCAGAGGCTCTCAGTATTATCCTCCTCCACCCGGTTTTACCTACACTCAGCAACCAAATCCAAACGCTGCTTATACGGGGCCGACACATAATCAGGGTCCGTACCCTGGTTATCAAGCCCCACACTATGGTTACCAGCATCCAAATCAGTCTGGTTATACAACCTACGCCCCCTACGGTCAGAATCCTGCAGGACAGAACCCGTGGGGGCAAGGATATTCACAACCATCGTGGAGTATGGGTACCGGACCTCATCCTGGGCCTGGCATGGCAGTTAACCCTCCATTGCCGTTCCTGGCTACCTTGGAACTGCCGGATGTTTCAAAGTTGACCAATGATCCGATTTTACATAATCCATATTGGCCTCCGGTTCCCACCAAGATACCAGGTGACTGTCCCAAGTTTGAGGGGAAAGCTAGGGAGGACCCCCAGGCGCATGTGATGACATATCACCTTTGGTGTTCGTCTAACTCTTGGGTCGACGATTCAATTCGCCTGCGCCTCTTCCAGCGTACCTTAACTAGAGCTGCTGCTAAGTGGTACATAGAGCTATCCCGTGGCATTTTTCAAGATTTCAACTCTTTAGCCATGGCTTTCCTCACGCATTTCCAGTTACCGGTTCGGTATGAAGCCGGGACGCACCTCCTGACTTCCCTGAAGCAGGATAAAGCCACTCACATCTCAGATCACATCCATGAGTGGCGGCGCCGTCGTCGACTGATCAAGTTTCACATACCTGATCAGATTTTGACTCACTGGTTCACCACCTCCTTTGTGAATAAAATCGCTCAGTATATCGCGATGGGAGTGTGCATGACTGAGGAGAAAGCCATCGCGCGTGCTCAGTACCTGGATCTTGTCTATTCACAGTCTGGCACGCTTTATGACATCTTGACCGATGCTCCACGGCCCGGAACCACTAAGGCCCCGCCCACCCCTGCGGTGGATGGTGTCATTGGTTCTGTCTCTCAAAATTTGAAGAAGTCTTCGAATGGGAAGCAAAAGGCTAATTCTTCCAACAATACCTCTGCCAACCCCGTCTCATCTGATTCTGGTAAAACCGCGGAGGTGAATGCCGTTCAGGCCAATCCTGCGGACAAATCCTCCAAGGGGAAGAAGAAGGGCAAAGGCAAATCAAAATTTGATGCCCTGAAACCAGAATGTAAGTCTCGTACTGAGGATGGCTCCCAGCGTAAACCGAAGAACCCTTGCCTCATCTGTGAAGAGGACCATTATACTAAGGATTTTCCACGACGATCCGAGGTTAGTCAACTTCTTAAAGGCCCTAAAGGGACTCCGGCTGTTTTGAAAGAGCCATTTCCATCTCAGCAGACCCAGATGGTCAAACAGGCATCACCATCTGCACCGTTTGGGTCTCAGGTTTTCATGGTGAAGAGTGTTGCACCCATCTCTGTCGCTACGCGGTCGAAGGACTACAATGAACCGCGGAAGGCACCCGGGAAGGCAGTTGTGGATGGGCCGCCTCCCCCACCTGTCTCCGGTCCATTGGAAATCGAGAAGCCCTCTCTGGAACCCATTGTGAAGCCACCTCCCAAGGGTGTTCTTCGAAGATATTCTTATAATCCAAACACTTGTGCCGCTCAACATTACAGTATTGTTGAGGATCTGGCACAGGCGCCATGTGCTATGTCCGCACTTGAGGTTCTTCAAATTTGTCCTTCACAACGGAAGGCATTACTGTCTGCAATCAGGGGCATCGATCCCGCCGACTCGAGCCTTCTCACCTTCGATCTGGAGAATTTTACTCCCCGGCTCCCACATCAAATCGCTTTGGTCATTCAAGTCGGGATTAACGGTCTGAACATTCATAGGGCCGTCGTAGATGAGGGTGCATCTACTTGCGTTATGTCCTCCGCTCGCTGGAAGGCCATCGGCTCTCCAGCCTTGTCGTCATCCCCCAATGCCCTTGAGGCATTTGATGGTCGGGAATCTAAACCCCTGGGCGTTCTCGAGAGTCTCGCGATCACATTACAGGGGAAAACTGTCAACGTAGAAGTGGAAGTGGTTGACGCTAAACTCAACTACAATATACTTCTTGGCCGCAGCTGAACCCATGCCATGCTCTGCGTGCCGTCCACCGTCTTTCGATTCATTAAGTTCCCTCACAAGGGCAAGATTGTCACAGTGGATCAGTTGTCATTTTTCACCTCTAACTCTGAGAACAATGTGCCATACGTGGATCAAATTCTGAATCCCCTAGACAGTGTAGGACCTGGTCTCTTCAAAGACCCAGTCCTCATGGGTATATTTCCTGCACCGCCACCGCATACCGCTCAAGTCAACATGTTGTCCAGGTCTGATGACCCCTGGCTTATTCCTACACCTGAGCAGGTATATGATTTTGGAGAATCCATGCCTTTAACGCCAGTAGAGATCAACTACTGTGAGATTGTTGCGGCATCGGATCCTCCGCCTCCTCAGCATGCTCCTTTGAGCATGGCTCTCGACGTCTACTCCCAATCCCCCTGGCTTGGTCAGGCTGATTCGCCTGATCCTCTCAGAGAGACTTTTCTTTTCGATGAGGCTATCATTGAAACTATGTCTCTTGAGGAACTGCCTTGAGGCGATGGACATCATCGCTCCTCGTTTATGCCTAGCTTGGGGGCAATGACCGATTGTCTAGAGCGTTATGCTACTCAGGTTCCTTCCCCTCCTCTTCAAACACCGATCTTGACGCATGAGGTTTTTTCAGAGGGTAATCCGAGTAACATTACTCAAATTGTTCCAATCAACATCTCCGTTAAACTGGGGATTGTTGAGAATATTCATGTGGGTGTGACTTGTTCTCCCGATGATATTCAAGTCTATACTAATCTTTTCAAAGAATTCAGAGATGTTTTCACATGGTCTTACGAGGAAATGCCAGGGATTGACCCTAGTATTGTAGTGCACGAGATTCCAACCTATTCAAGTGCGAAACCCGTGCGCCAACGCTTATGTCCCATGCATCCTCGAAAAGCCGCCGCTATCAAGGCAGAAGTTGAAAAACTTTTGAACGCGGGTTTTATTTATCCCATCCCCCTTACAGAATGGGTGTCCAACATTGTCACTGTCGATAAAAAGCAGGGTACAATTCGATTCTGTGTGGATTATCGCGACATCAATCGCGCATGTCCAAAGGATAATTATCCCACTCTGTTTATCGACAAGATCATCGACGAATGTGCCGGGAGTGAGATCTATTCCTTAATGGACGGTTTCTCAGGATATAACCAAATCAATATCGCACCTGAGGATCAACATAAGACCACATTCATCTGTCCGTGGGGCACTTTCGCGTACAAAAAACTCCTGTTCGGCTTAAAGAACGCTGGAGCCACGTTTCAGCGTGCGATGTCCTACGCTTTTCATGAAATTCATCATATCGTTCAGCCTTATCTGGATGACTTGCCAGCCCACTCGGGTAAGCGAGAGGACCATCCTGAGCATCTCCGCCAGATCTTTCTTCGTTGCAGATGCTACAATATCAGGCTCAATCCTCATAAATGCGTCTTTTGCGTTGATTCCAGCCGTCTTTTAGGATTCATCGTCTCGAAAGACGGAATTCGCCTTGACCCTTTAAAGGTCGAGGCCATCATAAATCTCCCATCACCCTCCTCCCTGTATCAGTTATAGAGTCTGCAAGGGAAAGCGAATTTTCTTCGGCGCTTTATCTCGAATTATGCCGAGGTGGCCAAAGGATTCACTCGTTTGTTAAAGCAGAACATTCCCTTTCACTGGGTCAAAATTGCTTAAGAATCCTTTGAGAAGCTGAAGACGTTGCTAGTCAATGCTCCGTTGCTTCGTCCTCCGGACTACCACCGCGACTTCAATTTATATCTAGCCGCCGCATTTAGCACCATAGCCATGGTCTTGGTGTAGGATGACGATCACGGTGATGAACATGTCGTTTATTACTTGTCTCAGAACCTTCTCGACTCGGAAACGCGTTATGCACATGTCAAGAAGCTGGCTTTAGCAGCAGTACACGCCGTACAATGCTTTCGCCATTACATCCTTTTGTGCACAATAACAGTGGTTTCAGACTGCAACCCTATGACGTATATACTTTCCAGACAATTACTGGGGGGCAAGTACTCCAAATGGATTGTGATCCTGCAGGAGTTTGACTTGGAGTTTACCACTGCTAAGTCAACTAAATCATTGGTCTTCGCGGATTTGATATGCTCTCTCCCTACAGACTCGTAATCAGTACTCGTAATCCTTGGTACGGTGACATCATAGTGTATCTTCAGAACTCGACATTTCGGTCTGAGTTGGATAAAACTGCCCGCCGTCGGATTTGGCACCAGTCCCAACCCTACCGTATAGTAGGAGATACCTTATATCGCGTTGGAGTAGATTCGGTGCTCCGACGATGCCTAACCTTGGAAGAAGCTGAGAAAGTCTTAAATGACTGCCACAGTGACGCCTGTGGTGGACATATGTCCGGGTATGATACTGCCCAGAAGATTCTGCGAGCAGGTTATTTCTGGCCTTCCATATTCAAGGACTGTATCACTGCAGTCCGTAAATGTCATCCATGCCAGATTTTTCACCGCAAGATGCGCGCGCCGCCGTTGCCATTGCATCCCGTTATTACCGTCGGCCCTTTTGCGAAATGGGGCGTGGATTTTATGACTTGTAACCCTCACTCGGCAGGGGGGCATGCGTATATCATTGTCACCATCGACTACTTCACTAAGTGGGCCGAGGCGATGCCTACACTAGCTGCTGACGGGAAAACGGCTGCTCAATTTATATTCAACCACGTTATCACACGGTTTGGGGTTCCTCAAGCCATCGTCACTGATCACGGCACTCATTTCCGTGACTACATGATGGCGGAGCTGACTTCAACGTTGGGCTTGCGTCACGACAGCTCAACACCATACTACCCTCAAGCGAATGGTCAGGTTGAAGCAGTGAACAAAGCTTTGGTCATTATGCTTCAGCGAACAGTTGGTATTCATAAATCCAATTGGCATCTCCAACTGTTCTCAGCTCTCTAGGCATACTGAACAGCTGCTAAGAGTGCAACTGGATTCACACCATTTCAATTGGTGTATGGTCTGGAAGCCACTCTGCCGGTTGAATGTGAAATTCCTTCATTGAAATTAGCTGTGGAGCTTTTACCTGATACTTCTGCCGAGGAAGAACGTCTTCTGTATCTGGAACGGTTAGATGAAACCCGTCGTCTGGTTGCTTTGATTATCGAAGCACAAAAGAAGAGGGTCCAAACTCATTTTGATCAATCTGTTTCCCCCCGTTCTTTTATCGAAGGAGACCTCGTCCTCCTGTACGATCAAGCGCATGATAAGCTTGGAGCCGTTAAGCTCCAGCCTATGTGGCATGGGCCCTATATAGTAAAGCGCGTTTTGAAAAATGGGGCCTACGAGCTTATAGATTATGAAGGAGTTCCGCTGGCGCAGCCTAGAAATGGGTTGTACCTTAAAAAGTACTATGCCTGAAGTGATTTCTTGGTATGGTGTGTGTACATAAGTGTGTGATTTTCATTTGTGTGCATGTATTGTGTGGTGTGCTTTGTAAACATCTTTCTGTTGATCGGGTCTTCCTGGTTGTGCAAATGTCTTTTCATCCATTTGTCGGTTTCGCGGATGGTGCCTCCCGCAGTACCAGGAATCTGTCTTCAGCAGCCTGGGTAATCTATGATCCTGCTGGTGAGTTGATCGATCTGCAAGGAGTGTGTCTAGGACGTACCATGAACAACATCGCGGAATATAGTGCTGTGTTAGAATTATTAACCGAGGCAGTAAACCTTGGTATCCGTGAATTGCTCGTGTATCTAGATTCGCAAATTGTGGTGTTACAACTGAATGGACACTATTCGGTAAGGAACCCATCCATCTTACGTCTGTATCTGCGTATTCAATTACTGGAAAGGAATTTTGACTACATTACATATCATCATATACCCAGGCATTTGAATACACTAACAGATGCAGTAGAAAATTTGGTATTAGACAGACATTTGCGCAATTTATAAATCATCATCACATGTAAAGAAAGATCCATCCAGAAATAGATATGTATATATATAGATATCGAAATTTTTACATAGAGTGTGTCACATAAAAGTCAAAAATATACATAGTCATCTTAAATACATCCGGAGACGATACGTCTCTCAAAAAATAGGTGTGGTATAAATCCTAAGAGCTAATCCGCATGTTGCTCATGATAGCACGTGATTGCACGCACTAAGCATCTCAGGATTCGGTGGATCCGACTCGGAACTCCCACCGTGTGGCGCTGGTATGCCATCGGTACGTCTGCCAACCGAGCATAGTCTGGGATCCCGTGGGCAATGCCCTCGAGATTCTGGATCAGCTCCTCTCCTCCGGTGCCCTCTCCCTGAGGATCAGGGGCGAGTTGTGTCCTCCGTGAGATAGGAGACATCCCAGCTGGTCTCTCAGGTCCCACATCTGCATGCATATGTAAAATGTGTTAAGACGAATGTGTATTAACAAAAAGAACATATAAACATAAAATCAAAAAACATGAGGTCTTACCCAACTCCTCGTCCCAGTCGTCTCCTTCTGGTAGTGGGAGATCTCGGTCCCCGGTAAAGTCAGTTCCTGCATAGGGCCAGTCTTCCACGACAATCAGCTGGCGCCGTAACCACCTAAAGAACTCCGGCCTCCAGGACATCTGTTGGCCGCCTCCAGATCTGGGCATCAATACTGCCCAGTGAGCCATTCTTGGCTCTCGTGGTATCAGATCTACTACTGCGGCCCCTTGGCCCTGGAAGATTGGTAAGCGTTCCAGAATGAACGATACCAAGATGGAACCATAACCGAACTGTTTTGGTTTACCCTGTTTGCATTTTGTGAGCTGCCTTTTCATATTGATTGTTACTATTGTTGCCCAGTCGTACAGCAGGGGACTCATGCATTCTGAAGCTAGCAGAAGTTGGGCCTTTGTGGCCTCGTGCGGTGCCTGTGACCCAACAGCCCGTGTGATGGTATGGAGAACCACTCTCAATGCCAAATCAGGGATGGTGTGGATATCCACTTTCTTGCTACCTGATCCCGTTTGAGCTCCTTGGCACACTCGTGCCATCACTTCTTCCATATTTTCCCCAGATGGTCTGCTTCCAGTCAACACCGGGATCGTACCTCTGCGGGACAATCCAGTGATAAAATAAACATCGGAAACCTCCAGCTCTAATACCTGGTCTCGTAACCTGAACACCTGTTCACGTTCATCCCAGATACTGATTAAATACTGGAGGAGCTCGGGCTGAGCTCGTAGGCACGGTGTGAGGAAGAACTTTTTCAGTCCACAGTTTCTAAGTGCATTCATGCAAGCTTGACTTTGCATGGCTTGTTCATCCTCTTCTCCATGTTCTCGTTCTTTCCATTCAATTGCCATTTTGATCAGTTACCTGCATTCATATGGTCATAAACCCTTGGTTAGGTCTCTAATGAGTCTCAAATTCCATACAATTTGGTCTAAATTTCGAAATTTTAGGCGTATTTTAAGGTTTGGCCGCTGGCGCGGCTGTTTCGTGAACAGTCGCGCCACGTGGTGCGGGCCCTTTGTATAAAAGAGCTCATTGGCGCGGGTCCGTGCCCGATACCCGCGCCAATGAGCCCGGCCCTAAATTTTCAAAAATGGCTCTAGAAAACTGATTTACAGGGTAACATTATTAAAATTTGGATGAAAATGGAGAGCAAGGGAGCGCCTCTTACCTGTGACAGACGAGAAGCTGAATGGTCAACTAGATTTGTCGCAATCACCGTCAGAAGTTTCTGCTCCAAATGGACCACTGTTGCTTTTTACCAAGGTAAATAGTGAATGTAATTTTATTTTTACCAATTTGACATATTTATAACTTTTGACATGAAATGAGTTGTAAAAAGTCATTTTTATCGAATATTTTTATATATATGTTATGTCGAAAATGGATTTTACGCTTGCTTGGTATGTGCAGCAGCAGGTTTTTGCGACTTTAACGATGGAAACGAGTTGTATTTTATACTTTTTCGGACTCGGTAAATACACGAAAAAGTCACTTTGGAGTCATCTTTCAGCTCTTTTATGACTCTCTAAACATGAAAAGATTGCCGAGGCCCTTGTCGTTTCGATCTCGTTAAATTGGACACGAATCGACATCTACCCAGTATACGTTTACCCCTTTTTCGGGCTGGGATGGATTGATTACGAAAAAGGAATACCCTAGCCTATCGCGACTAGGAGGTTTTCTTAGATATTTTTTTCTACCTTTTCGGATCTGAGGAACTATTCACGAAAAGGGACCTCTGGAGTTTACTTTTCTGTCGTCTTTTCAAACTCTCTAAACATGAAAAGAAGCCGAGTTCTTCCTTTGTCAGACTCGTTAAACCCTGATGACATCGGACCCAGTCGAAATGACGTTATCCGAGTTCCTCCTTCCTAGGACTCGTTAAATGCACTAGGATGGATTTGCCCGAAGGGCGGACTTATATTGCAAGCATATGCTATACCCTTCAAGCTTGTTATAAAAAATAATTGGGGTACTCACCAGAAATGGTGGGGGAAAAATGGAACCATCGTCGTTGTCGTTGGCAGTATGTCGCTCTTGAACATGGCACTTGTCTGCATTCGTGTCGGGTTGGGGACATCTCATCTCGTTGCTTCACTTTGCCTCCGTGGGTTTGGATAATCCCTTTTGACCTCTCCTCTGCTCATTGCCTTGTCACCATGACCTCTGATCTGTTGATGTCAAATACTGCCAAGTCCACTGTCGTGCCGTTTATATGTTCAAGAGAAGTTGGCCTCTGCGAATATCAACCTTCCTCTAATTCTCATACGATCCTGATTCACAACAAAACATCATGTTCCTCTGTCTCGTGTCGATGATGTGGGAAACATTATGGCCCACCTTCGATCAAGGTCACTTCCTGTCGACTTCAGCTCATTATCCAGGAAGTTGATCTAGAGACTCCTTTATGGTACCTTGGAGCATGCATGCCTCAATGGCAGGTTCGTCGCATTCGACGTGAGGTTTTCATCATTGGCCTCCGATCGAGTGATTCTGCGGGTGTTCGACGCCAACTCATTGATTCACACGCCGTAGATTGTACCTGTAGTACCTTGAGGGCCATTTTCATTATTGGTGGTTCCTCTCGCGTCTGTTAACAGCTTTCATCATTGGCTGGTAATCAGACGATTTTCCTGCATGTTCGACTTCAGCTCGCATATTCACATGCTCGAACTTGTACTTTGTTTGGGTCGAGATGGAGCGCAAGACCCTGGATTGTGTCTGTTGTAATCCAGGCTGCGATTGTGGATTATTATCATTATGTATATGACTCATTGCTTGGATGGCTACGACCATACCTGAGTCTATTTATTTGATCCTCGCTGGATGGCTGCGCCCATACCCTGGATCCGGATTATAGTGTACTCTGTTTCGGATGGCTGCGCCCATACCACATATACATCATATACTTGAGATATCAGTTGTATCTTTCTGCGCAGGTTTTCCGACGGCGGGCCTTCAGTTGAACATGTTCTCGTAAAGCATTTCACCCCTCTCTCTCTCGGGCCTCATACTTTAGGGGGCATCTGTTACACAATAATTTGTCACCGTCCCTACCATTCCCCGTCCCGCACAATGGAGGACCCATTTTGTGACCTGTGAACATTGTCATGCCTTGAAAAAATCATCAATGCATTCCTCTAAGCATGAGCTTCATTTGCCCTAAAGACATCTCCTTGCAAAAATCATGAAAAACATCCCTTTTTGCATTGGCGCGGGCAGACAGTTCATCACTCGCGCCAATGGGGAAAATCCTGCAAAGAGGTCGCGCCAACTGGCGCTCTGTCCCAGAGCAGTAATCGCGCCACCCAATTTGAGGAATGTTTTTTAAATAAATATGGCGGAAGTTGAGTTTCAACAAACTCAGAAACCATTGTCTATCTTGAGTTGGGAGGTTTGGCTGCGGAAGTTCTATGGAAGGGAAGTGGTTTTGCCACCTCCCATGGAACCTTCCTTGTTGATAGGGCCAATCCCACAATAATAGGGATCCCAACTCCCTCCTTCCCCATCTATAAAAGCCTTCTCAATTCCATGGCAAGCTAGTCTTGAAGTGCCTAAGCTTTGAATCTCCAAATTCCCAAGAGCCTTTGTGCTGTAAGAGCCCTCTTTCCTCCCTTAAGGCCGACTCAAGTAAGGAGACTATTTTCGAGAGACTCAGGAGAGGTTTTCCCTTTCCCTGGCGAGATTTGCGAGAGGTGAACGACTGGAGACCCATCTGAAGGAGACCACGACGTCGGAACTTTGGTTGTAATCTCTTTCGATCGTTATTTAATGAATGATTACGATTATGGTTCCACTCTGTTTTCAATGATGTTAATATGAGTAGTATCCTTTCTGACTGATATTGAGTTACGTATGCCGGATTTTATGCTTGTATCTGTTTGTTTCTTGCATGTGCAGGTGTCCACCCACGGAGATCGTTGGAGGATTGTGATCTGCCGAGGCTGAGGAACGGGAACGCTCTCTTCTTCAGATCATAGCGTTGGAATCCAGGTAGGCTTCTATCTCTAGTATTTTCATTCGTAACTAGGAACTTGCGTCGTAACATTTCTGATTGTTGCTAGACCCCTGCTGGGCTAGTAGGGATCGCCTCTGTCCGCAGAGGGGATTTACCTCCTCAACAACCTTGTAGATCCATCTTGATCCTACAACTGATTTACCCACCAGCCTTGGAACAATCTCCCAATCATTGTTTCTGAAAATGAAGTCATACTCCTCCACCATGGCATCTACCCATGTAGGCTCCTACACTTTTTCTTCAAAATAATATGGTTATGTCACGATACACTTGCTCATAAGAGTTATGTATCCAGTAAATTGGTCAGGTAACTGTCTCTATATGCACTGTGATGTAGGGACTCCTACATTCTGTGCCACATCAAGCTTCAGTCTCTTAGCTTCTGCGGTACAATTTCTCCCTTGTCTGATGTTTGGTTTTGCATGAGTGGACTCCTCCACTCCATGAATCTCCTCATATGGTTGATCCACATCTACAGGCTCATATTTGGGAACAAGAAGTTCCTCCTCTGCATGCAAGTGTAGCTCCCTCTCAAGCAACAACTTCATGGCTTTCACCTCATTGAATTTTATATCCCGTCGCACCACAGTCATCCAACTGTTTGGAAAATAAAAATGATAATTATGGGGTGTTTTTGTGTACCCCATAAATATCCTAACTTCTTCAGTTGGCGCCAGCTTCTTCTTGGCATCCTTTGTCACGTGAATGTAAATAGATGAGCCACAAATATTCAAATGAGAAATATCAAGCTTCTTACTAGTAAAAGCTTCTTCAGGTGTACTCATGCCAAGTAGTCTATGAGGACAACAGTTTTGCACATAAACCGCAGTGTTGCATGCTTTTGCCCACAAGTGCATTGGTAGGCCCTGGTCATGCAGCATAGCTCATGCAGCACCCACGATCATTCTGTTCTTCCTCTCCGTGACCCCATTTTGCTATGGGTTATGAGGTGCTATGAGTTCTCTTCGAATTGCTTCTTTGCTACAAAAGTCTTTTAATTTTTCCGAGATGTATTCACCACCATTATCACTCCATAGAGCCTTCACTTGCTTCCCCGGCTCCTTCTCCACCAATGCTTTAAACTCACAGAAATTTGAGAATTTTTCACTCTTCTTCTACATGAAAAATATCCAACATCTATGAGAATGGTCATCAACAAATATACCATAATACCTATGTTTTTTTGTTGAAGCAACTGAGAAAGGTCCACACACGTCTGTGTGAATTCTCTCCAGGATCACCGAAGCACGGTTCTCCTTCTCATGAAAGGTGGTCTTCACAAACTTGCCCATAGTACATACCTTTCACTAATCTGACTGCACAAGAGTACCCTTGGTAAGTCCAGTAGAAATCTACTGCAAAATTTTCCAAGTGCCATGGTGAAGATGGCCCAATCTCCTATGCCATAATTCTCCCTCATCTCGACTCACCACTTCTTTTGCTTTGCCCATCATTGCAGCACAACCATCTACCTCTAGCTTGCAGATATTCTTAACTCGAATCCCTATCCTCCTGGTTTGACTTGTTTTATGTCGAAGGAAGGATTTTCCCTCACTGAAAACAACTTCATAACCTTTGCCTTCCAACATTGTGACCGAGACCAAGTTCTTCTTGAGACCTGGAACATGCATAACATCTTTCAACAGAAATGGATTACTGACTCCCTCTCAAAGGTAATGGTCCCAATGCCGGTTTCACTGTATCGACCATCGTCGCCCATCTCTATATGCATTTGAAGGTCCTTCTCCTCCAAGTCACTAAACAACTCCTTGTCTCTTTTCATATGGAAATATGCACCACTATGAAAATACCACACCGATCCCATTGAAATTGAAACCAAGCATGCGATCAAAGAGAAATCAAGTTCAAATTGCAAGGATAAGGCCTCTCCAGCTGTAGCTCCAGCAACCTTCTTGTTCTTCTTCTTCTGTGGGCAGTTAGTGGCAAAATTCCCATGTTCATGACAGTGAAAACACTTCACCTTAGACAAATCTTGCTTCTTGCCTTTAGCTTCAGATTTTGAAGGAAATTTCTTCCCCTTCCATTTCCTTGCTTTGGTAGCCAAAGCACAATTTTCGTCATCTTCATTCTTCGATGAAGAACTGTCCCTGGTACTTCGCCTTATCTCCTCCTGCACAAGATCCAACCAAAGTCGCTCCCACCCCGGCAGTTTCTCCCGTCCATTGACAGAGTCTTCATAGCTATGCCAAATTTTTAGAAGCCCAAGGAGAGCCAAGCTCACCAAGCCTTAATCATCAATAGTAATCCCACACTTCCTAGTTCATCCCTACAGTGGATAAACTTTGTGAGATATTTTGGAACACTGTTGCCCTTCTCCATTTTTATTTTTCTGAGCTTATCTTTCAGCGCCAACTTCCTCTGGTCACTACTGCTTTGGAAAAAATCTTTCAAAGCCTTCCACATTGAAAATGGAGTGCCTTTCTCATGAATTTTGGACACAATATGGTCCTTCAAACCTTCCAACATAATTATTCTTTTCTTTGTTATCTTATTTTTCCATGCATCAAGTAATGCAGCATCGTTAGATCTCGGCTTAGGAACATCACTATCGATGAACTCCTTCAGTCCATTATCCTCCAGTACCACCTCCATCCTATCCTTCCAGGCTATGTAGTTCGAGCTTCCATCAAGAGCATACTCCAATCACAACCCATTGAAATAAATTTCAATGTATACTCAACTGTCGCACCAAGAATTTTTTGTAGCAAATTCGAATTTTCCACCAGCACAAACTCAGCAGTTCTTCACAATTGCAATATTCAAGAATTAACACTGCTCTGATACCATGTAGAAATTATATAACATATGCATGTATATATCCATATTCTCCTTATCTAACAATATTTATCTTCTTGTTAAATACAAAATCATTCCACTGTTAATCTTTTGCGGAAATTTAAAATCAATTGCAAACACATGAAGCAATAAAAACAATCACACATAACACAGTTGTTTAACGGGAAAGCCTAAAGCTGAAAACCCCAACTATCATATATTATGTATCATGGATATCATGTAACAATATCATACAAATCTTAGTACATCAAGCTCTCAGTACAATCAATCGTCACACACTAACATGAAGAAATCTGCAAATCCATGCACTAATTTCTTGCCACCTGATAGCCTGCCTCCACTACGCAATCCCTGCTGAAGAAGACCCCTGAATGAATTCAAATTGGCCTTGCCTTGACTGCGTAATCCTCATTGGCAACTCCAATGCGTGTGTGATGCAATCAATGAATCACTATAGTCACAACGGATAGTCCATCTTACCCTTTCACCTATCTCTCCATTGGGTCTCCATTGGAACTGACATGCACTGTAGTTAACTGATGTATTTGTTTAGTTGATTAATGAGTTATTATTTGTGAATTAATTCACTCCACTCTCACTAGTTTATCATTCAGTTAGACTAGATACAACTAGGTCAACTGAGTTTAACTCCATTAACTGAGTTAAACTGAATAACAACTCCATGAACTACTCTTCCAACTCTATCATAAATTTTTCCAATTTCCGGCTTGTTCGAGTCTCCGCATGCAGAAACTACTAGTAAACCAGGAATTTCGTAAATCTTCAGCCCTACCGATTTCCAAAATATGGTACACCGAAAATAAGTTCTTTAAGAGAATAAGTTGATGTTTATTGTCGAATTATTATTAAGATCTAATAATAATCGACACATTTATTTTTAGATCGAAGATCTATAAATAGACTTCGCCCAATATTATAAAAATATAATTTCACTATTTTTCCAAATTGACCAACCATCCACAAATAGCATCCTGCAACTTCTGAAATATGATCACCATGTTTAAAAATAGACATGGTCTAAAAATAGACTTGCGCCAAAAATAGCCTGTGGGCCCACTTAGTGAAGGCGACTCTTTTCACTAAGCTCATCATCTTGTTGAATCTCAACAAAAGGGTCAAAAAGTTCAAATGCACCCAATAAAGGAAATAAAAATGTTAGGGTAAATAAAGGGTAGGAAGAATACTTTCATCAGTTTTTGAAAGCATCAATTGGTTTATCTGTTATCACTAATATCTTTCTAACCTTCCTTTTGATAACATCTCTTTCCCCTTATTTTTAACCTTTTCCCTTCCTAAAATGCTTTTCCCTTTTTAAAACCCCTTTCCCTAGTTAAAAACCCATTTCCATCACTAAAACTCCTTCCCCTATACTAACTTTGCATTTTCATATAAAACATGAAAAACCCACTTTTTACATAGTTTTAAATGCTTAATAAATATTGGGTCCCACTTCCTTTAAACCCCTTCCCAATAACAGCTTAACCATTCTGCTTTAATACATTCCCGACATTAATTTCACCCATTGTTAAATATATACCATATTAACCTCCCACCCCCATATAAACATTCCCTAACCCATCACATATTAATCCCCAACTCATCCTTATATCAAAACCTTTCTGCATAACATATAAATCCCCAGGTCCCACCTATCAGAACCCCTTACTCTTCTAGTCGCTCGATTTCCATTCATCAGATCTAATGCCCCATAAGCCTTTTCGCACCCCCACACGTCCGATATTTAAAACCAATAGGGGGGGGGGTGCGAAATGTGTGGTTTCACACCCCTGCCCTCTTTCCACTTGGAATTCCCACAATCTATCGCACCCCCCATCCAAAAAACCACCAAACATCTTTTCATCGTGCGATAAACTACCAAAATACCTTCGCACCTTGCAATAAAACCATTGATGTTTTAAAATCAAATCTCTGCGCCAATGTGATAAATCATTCAAGTTTCAAAACCCCTCTTTACCATTATTCTCCTATCTCTATTTGAATTACGAAAATGAAAATCCATTTCCAAGCATAATTAAAAAACTCCACAGTCTGGACCCCTTCCACAGACCTCCCTATTCCCTAAAGCCACTATTGGCTCCCTGAAAACCTGTGTTTTCATTAACGATTGTTTTATTTTTGTAGGTAATTAGCAAGACCATGAGATTGGACATACAGTTTTGATACTAGTTCCAAAACCTGTTTACTCTAGAATCTCAGGATATGAATTCAAAGGCTTTACTCAGTAGAAGGTTTTTGTAGAGAAAGAAAACCAAGTTAAACCAGAAACAGAGCATGAAGAGACAATTCACATAGAGACAGTAATGATTAACAAAGATAAAAACATCTACACCAGCAACAGTGAAGTTCATTCAGAATTCTCTCCAGGACATATTTATTATTTTTACATGAAAATTAACGTGTCTTTTTGTAAAATCCACTTTTACTAAAAACATAGAAACATGAAAGAGTTATTGTGATTTACTGTAAAACATAAAAGAGAAAATAGATAAGGACAGACGAAGAAAAATTAAAGAAAATTCACAGAGTTAAAAGAAAATTCAAATGAAAGACAACGTGAAAGACAAGCCAGTGTGAAAGACAAAAAATATCAAAGAAACAAATAACAAATCAAATAAAACAGGGACAACTTGCATTTAGTTAAATAGGTGTCTCTATATTCTTGCATGAAGATATTATTTTTCCTTGAATTAATCCTAAATCAGTTGATAGGATATTTTGTATTAAGTTTTGTATCAATACTTCATCAATTCGAAGTATTGAATGTGGATTCATGAATATTTATATAGCTGAATTGATCTACTACCTGAGTGTTTATTGTACCTTTTTCCAGTACAAAGGTATAACTTGCATGTTTTCTAAACTTGAATGGTATAACTGGAATTTTATTGCATAATTTGTTTAAGTACACTATGTTTTTGAAATGTTATCCATTTTTATGTTTTCTTCTAATATCCGGTTAAGAGGATCCTTAAATTCCCTCTAATCCTGATTGTCCTCCTTCACTTTCCTTAATTATCCGATTTAAGGAATCCTTAAATGCTCCTTGATCCTGATTGAAAATCACTTCACCATTCAGCCTTAAAGATCTGATTTTTCTCAGCTAACTTGCCCTGTAACACTATATTTTTATAATTTGTTTCTTTTATGTTTTCATGGTATATTGACTCCATAGCCCAATGGAAAATATACAAGAAACTATCTATCTAAATCAGTAATTCCACCAACAAATTAAAATAAAACCAAATCAAGCATACATAACTAGCCTAAAATCAATTAAAAAAACAAAGTTAAATCATTAAGAGAGAGCCCTCTATGAGCATTAGGAAGGCTAGATCCTAATCTCCAAAGTAGGTTTGTGGTTACCTCGGTGATTTATTTCTTTAGCCTTGAGAAATTACTGAGTGATAACAAAACCAATGTCACAAAGTTTGTTAAACTGACATTATTGTTATAATGTGAGCGCGGAATAACACATTTTGGAGTAGATAATGTATGGAAATTGGCTTAGGTTAGTCCTACCCTTAGGGAGAACCCGAGGATCAAAATATTCTATTGCCCATTATTTTTTGAAAAAACCTCGTGGGTCAAGAAGGATCCCGAAAGGTTTCAACGCCTCTCGATCCAAAGCTACTCACTAGTTAATGGAAAAATTCATATAAAATAACCCACATGAAGAATTTAGTGAGCAACATAGCAACATAATATTAGTATTAACTATTCTAAAACAAACATAAAAAATAAATAATGCCAGAGAAGCCATGGTAATTTACAACATAATAAAAAAATATAAATGTGTATGTATAAAATAAAACTGGAACCACTTGGAGGATAAAATCCAGGAGAAAATTATGGAGCCAAAATACTTAAAGAAACCCATATAATTAATTACCCACTACTCATGGTAAACTATGTGTAATCTCAACCATTTAATGTAATTAATAATTTACTATATTCAAAGAGAAACAGTAATGGTAAAAACCATGGAGGCTAATAAAATTTATCAGAGTAACCGTATTGCACATACATGCATATCGAGAGCTCGACGGTTTTGGCATTCTTGAATGAAGTCGTTCTAAGTTTTAAATATTGTCTATTGCTTCCAAGAGTATCTAGGTAAACGTTATTTACCAAATAAATTACATATATCATTGCTTGGTAGGAAATCCTTCTACTATAATAAACCCTAACAAACAAATTCTAATAAGAAAATGTCGAAGGCACTTAACCAGCAAGGGCGTACCTTGAGGCTGAACTGAGTAAGAATTAAGGTCCTTGGAAAGAAAAGAAACACTTGGTTATAACCAGTGTTACCAAGCCATATCACTCATAAATAACATGTTATCACGAAGGGAAACCCTTACGTACAACCATTGATAAGATAGGTTAGATGGACAAATTCAATTAAATTCTAGGAGCTGAAGGAACATATTAATATGAAGTCCTAAGTTACTTGTGAGTGAACAATTGCAAGGCACAACTGAGTGAATACCATACCATTTTAAACAACAATTAGTTTCTTTGGAGATAGAGAACCTCTTGAATCGTGAGGAATACACAAATCCTCACTTACCTACACACTGCCAGAGTGACATCAATTCCCGGATTGAGTATCCATGGTTATGAACCTTGTAAAGGACCAAAAGAGAACATTTAAGTTCGATGTATGAATGGTACTAGTAATATTTGCAACCAAGAAAGAGTATAACCAATTCAAATAAGGTAATGTGAGGAATTCTTGCATTAGTGTGACTCCATTATGAGGTGAGTTCTTGGTTGGCAGGAGACAGAAGAGCCATTGTTGCAGAGCAGAACCTTCGAACAAAGGAGGAACAAATGAGATCATCGAAAAGGGTTTGGGGGAGTGGTATTACCTTAACCACCACTCAAGAAATTTGAGTCATCGATTCAAGGAGGGAATCAATCTGAACCATTGAATCCACCTCGATAATATTAACCATTTATTTTCCACTTGCACTAATCTCCATGTAGTGCAGGACTACTGGACTCCAAATAAAATTTAAGAAAATCCTTTGAATGTCGACTTAGGTTAGTGGGTTTAGCCTTAGTCTATTCACCTAGGTTACCCTATTGGGGTCCCGTGATTTGGCAGATTGGTAGACCAAATGACAGGGTAACATCAGACCAGTCTTTGGAGTCCTAGGACCTAGCCTTCCTAGACTCAGAGAGGGCTCTCTCTATTATGCGAAGGATGTGAACTTGTTCGCTTTGGATGATTTCTTTTAGCCTTGTTATTAAGTGTAATTTTGTTTTCTTGTTTTGGGTCGAGGTAAGACGATCAAGTAGGATAGATGGAATGAGAGGTTATCAAATCAATAGGCTATGGGGTCAGATGAAGTCAAGGGTATCTAAATGATGAAACTGAGTGTATTGCAGGGCCGATTTAGCAAGGTTAATGGATCCTTTAGGTGATGTGTGAGGTGTAATGAACATTAAGTTTGGGAAAAAACTAAGAGGTCTTAAATATATATAGTCTGAAGAAATAACTCATGAGGTAGGGAAAACCATTAATCTCTATGAACAATACTCAAACTAATAAACATGTAAGATGAACATTCCAGTGAAACATAGAAGCATTAGAACTCCTAACTTTAGAAATTCACCTTCAGCTTTTGGGAAAACACATAAGATAAAAAAACAACTCAATTTATGGAGAGGGAACTCCTAAACAACATATATCAAGTTATAGGGAACTCTAAAATAATTTAGTAAGCATGGGCAAAGGGCAAGATCAAATGAGACCTCTTTGTCTTAACCTGATCAATCAATATTTCATATAAAAGCTTCAAAATAGGGTTTTGAAAACTTTAAATAAGCAGGGCATACCATGAATCATACTTATAAGCTAGCATACTAAATATTCATGAAACAGAAACAAGTTTTAGTGGGCCTAAGGAGCAGTCAAGATTTCGTTAAGATGACTAAAAGAGGAAAACATCAAGGCTATAACAAACAGGAGGTTTGAGGTGCTTCCATGAGCATGTCTCAACCTATACTTTTCTGATCTATAGCAACCAAGAAGAATAAAACAGAAATGAGGACAAGAAAACATTAACAATTTAAGAAAACATCACCATTCACCAAGCTACGGAATCCTATAAACATGCTTCTCCATCATCAAGACAAACAAGCCATTCATTCACTTCATAAAACCAATTTCTTCTCCAAGCTCATAAAACCATGTATTTCTCTTAAACACATCAAGTATGAACTGTTTACAATGAGTCCTCATGCCTTATATAACAAACAACGAAGAGGAGAGCCAAAGAGAGTATCTAGAAGCCTATTGGCCAAAAAGAAATATCCTAAGTTGTCCTTGAGGCTTTACAAAGCCCAAGGCACAAAAATGTCTAACAAATATCTTTTCCAACTATAGATGGAAATTAAATTGACTTTTAGACCTGACATGCCTCTGAAAACTTGCTAAACGCACATTCTTCCCAATCACCTACAGAAGCGCAGCACATTGTGCCAAAATTTGAAAACTTGCCAGGAGTGCAACACAGAAATAGGCCTTTTTGCAACAGTGTTTTGGAGGATTTTCCGATGTCGGAAAAGGCTCCGAGATGGCTCGTTGGAAAGCCCTTGAAGTCTACTTTCACGATCTACCTTTATTTTTCAATATGACCTCTACAAGTTTCCCAAAAAGTGGAAAAATCCAAAAGTTCCAACAACGCAGCACATGCTCACAAAATTGGGCAGAAAGGTGAAAAAATGAGTGTTTTTGACCCTTTTAGGCAGTCAAAACAACTCCAATTGAGCTTAAAATTGGTGAGAATGCTCTTATAATGATGGGGAATCCAAAAATGTAAGCTTATCCTCTTGAATATTCCCTGGAAAAAAGCGTAGCACAGGGTGTGCTGCACTCCTAGCCTCAAAATTTGCAAAAAACAAAAACTTGTTCAATTGCTCTCAAAATTGGTAGGTAGGTGCCCCATGGGTCCTTGGAGACCTATAGAGAAACTTAGGTCAAAATTCCAAGCCTAGCTTGGTCCTTTTCTTCATTTGGTTTCGGGCCCTCATTTTGGGCCATTTTGAGCTTTTTCCTTGCAAAGTGATCTCTTTGTTTATAGTGCTCAGTCGTTCTCCTTTGCAATCTCAAGTCTTTGTTGGCCTTCTCTAGTTTGGCCTCTAGATGTATTTTTCCTCACTCAATCCATGATTCACTATTATGCTCAATTTCCATCGCAAGGAGTTCAGTGAGGGGAAATTGTTGTGCTTGGGCTGATTCTTCCTCTCTCTGTTTTTCCAATGCTTTCCTAAGACCCATAGTCTTAGGCCTCTTTCTATTTTGGCCCTCTTCAACACTATCCTCTTCATAACCGCCCATGTATTCATTCAACTTCACTTGTGACCTTTGAGCCTCTTTCCAATATTTAGGCAGCCTTGCTTAATAGATGGCCAGCTGGCCACTCATTTTTTTGTTCTACATCTGCAAGAAGCGAATGAGATCCTTTGACCTTTCTAACTCAACTTTCAAGTCTTTGATCTGTGCATTCTGGTCTTGTAGAAGAGAGTTTACTATTCTTGTCTCATTTTCCTCATCACTGTCTATGTGAATGAGCTCAAATTCTTTTCTTCCTCATGATTTTCCTCTTCCTCTTTCACTTGTTGTTTACCTTTGTCTTTAATTTTAGTTTAGGAGGACTGCATGGCCCCTTTCCCTTTGGAGGCATCAAACACATGCCTCTCTCCTCTTTTATAGGTAAAGGTGAAAGGTGCAACAAGTTTTACTTGCAAAGCTTGATCACTAGTGGCCTTAGGACTATTTTTCTCCTCATGGATGATCTTTGTGTGTGCATCTTCCTTGCCTTGTTCTTGGCTTCCCCTTTGATAAGCACCCTCACTATCTTTTATGCCACTATCACTGTCAAGACCTTTAGGACTTTCATCCTCTATTTTTGCAATGCTAGAAGTGTCTTCATTACTGCTTCGTACATCTCTTTCTTCATGAATGTCCTCTTCTTTATCTTTTGAAACACTGTATTCACCGTCAATTTCATCCTTTGTATCACTTTTTGCACTCTTTGTAGGGTCATTGTCTTGGGCACCCTCGTTAGTCTTCCCATCACTATGAGGGTCATTTATTTCTTCACTAGGTGAGTTCCTTTGGTTGATCTCTCCTTCACTTCCCTTCTCATTATCTTCATTACTTGGCCCTTTGTCATCATTTTCTTGCCTATGGAAAACAACTTCAAAATTTGTTTCTTGGTTGCCTTTGCCATTCTTGTCACTATCATTTTTGTTTTCTTCATTGTTTTCATATGCCTCCTCCCCACCGTCTTCATATGTATTTTCAGTATCACTTTCTTCATCATAAGACCCATTTTTTTGGCTCTTTTTCTCATTATGGGGCTCACTAATTTTTCTCTGTTTTCTTCTTTATCAACACACTCATCTTTTTCACTGCCTTTGTTAATTTCTTCTTGGCTATCTCCCTCTCTGCCACCTTCCTCTTCTTCACTTTTTTCTTCATTTTCATCATCCTTTCCCTCACTGTTTTCTTATTTTTCATCATCCTTTCCCTTACTGTTTTCTTCTTTTTCATCACTGCTTCCTTTATGGCCATTACTGCTTTCTTCATGGCCATCACTGCTTTCTTCATTTTCTTATTTCTTAGGGGAAGGTGAATGAGGAAGGTATATTTGAGGAAATGATTCATGTGAAGAAGATGAACCAAGGTCAGTGGAAGGTGATGGAGGTGTGTGACGAGGATTTTGAGATGATGATGGAAGACTTTGTATAGGAGTGGGCTGTGGAGTTGTGAAATCATCGGGGGCGATGAAATCCTCCCAGGGGATGCCTTGTTGTTCTAGTTGGTGTGAGACAATCACTTTGATGAGGGAATGATGAAAAAGGCTTAACATTTGTTTAGATGGAGGCCTTTTCCACATGATGGAAGACATTTTCTCAATAATTTTGCAAAGGTAGTAGGGAATCTATAGCAACTTGGTTTTGGTGAAGTGCATGAGGAGCCTTATATGGTACGAATAGACTTTGGAGAACCTACCTTCACAGGTGAAGTATTTCATGATGATCTTCATTAGGGGAGCATATATGTCCAATAGATGAGATAAGGGGAACATAGTTTTACAGTTAGCTTGACAACTTGGTTTCAAGAATGGGTGATAGTGGCTTAGGTCCAAATTCTTTTGTTTGAACCACCTTTCTCCTATGCAAGGTATTCTAGTGGCCCTAGAAATGGCATAGGAAGTCAACTAAAATTTTACCCTGGCTAGGTGTACTTGATGTTTATGAAGGTTTAGGGCAAATAGCTTGGTCAACTGAGGGTGACTCTAAATATTTTGTACCTTTTTACAGAATTCATAGTAGCCCAACTCTTGAAAATAGGCCAAAATAGTACGGGAGGTTATCAGATCTTCAGTTCTTATAGGTTCAAACCTATTTGGAATCCCTCTCTTCCTTTGTTGCTTTTTAGGCCTTTGAGTCACC
Organism: Pinus albicaulis; assembly: GCA_034641835.2. Classification (NCBI taxonomy): domain Eukaryota; kingdom Viridiplantae; phylum Streptophyta; class Pinopsida; order Pinales; family Pinaceae; genus Pinus; species Pinus albicaulis. Next base: position 326,761,708 of record CM076571.1, read on the forward strand.
TCATGTATGTCAACATTCTCTTCTTTATACATTTTTTTTTTCTTTACCTCTGCCTCAAGATCCTTAAAGAGAAATGGTACTGCTAGTGAAATGATGTGGAAAGGGGTTAAAGGAGATGATGAGTTTTTTAACTGGGTCAAGATATAACAGTGTGTAGGTTAAGTGTTATCTTTCAGGATTTCACTGCCTTCTCTAAAACCAATTTTCAAATTTCTTAGTGGCCTTATCTTTAGAAAGCCATGCATATGCAGAAAGAGTTCAAAATACCTCTTGAAGCACCTCCATAGCAGAAGAAATAGCTCAAAAACCTTGTGGGTAGAGTCGGGTCACCGTTCAGCGTTCAACACCGTGGCAGGAGCGCAACACCATTGCTTTCAGGCGGCTCGAGTCACCATTCTACGTTCAACACCATAGCAAGAGTGCAGAAGAAGGTGTCGGGTGCCTAAATGTGCCCGAGCAGATGGATTGCACATTGTGGTAGGAGTGTAGCACTACCTCTGGGCAGTTTTGAACGGGGTGTCGTGCCCCTCTAAATGCTGAACGTCAATAAAAACTGTAGGAGCGCAGCAGCACTCTTCAGGCATGTAGCGCGCAGTGGATATTTACATAGGGAGACGCTACAGGCACGCAGTGCAACACTACAAGAGCGCAGCACTTGGAAAATTTCGCCCGAGGACTCTGGCAGAAAATTTGAAAACCCTCACTGTGTGTGTAAATGACCAAAGGAGAGGGGAGATGTTGTTTTGTAGTGGTTTTATACCTTTTTGAAAAATTAGAAATAAAACCCACTTCTTTAAGGTTGCTTTGAACTCCTTTGCTTTTTCCAATACTTTTCTGGAGCTGGCACCTTTTTTTACAAACTTTGGCAGACTTGGTGATTCTGCTTGTTTTTTCCATTTTTCACCTTTTTAACCTAGACATCTACCTTTGTCTATTGATGGATGTTATCTCTATTCATGAGTCCTATGTCTTCCATGTCCTTTTCATCTTTTTCAATCCTAGGAGCTATTTTTAAATGTATTCTGAAACCTTTTAATCACTGTCTCTTTTGAACTTAGACAGTTTACTTGATCAATGATGACCCATGCTTGTCATAGTTTCTTTCCTTGGCAATTTCTACCCATGTTTGTCCTTTTTAGCCACTGGAATATGTATCTAACTGTTCTTTAGAGAAAATAGACCTTTGAATTGACATTTCTTGCCTCCTCTTGCTGATACTCTTCATAAACTTTCTACTTTTGGTGTAGTCGAGTATAGTGCTTGTGTGCCAAATCTTAGAAAGGTAGTTTTAAAAACCTTGAAACCATCTTCTGTGATGAAAGAGGTTTCTTTGTCACTATTTTAACCCTCTTTTTCCATCTTCACAAACTTCTAAGTTCTTAGGAATGTTTAGAAAAAGGCAAACAGGTTGTCTCCTAAGTTCTCAAAGAAACACTTATTAATCTCATCAATTATTTCTAAAATCCTTCAATGATAATTTTGAGGGTTGAGGTGGTCTTTTGCCTTTTTAACCCTAGTATTACTCTATTTCTTGGTCAAAACAGTCATAAATCCTGATTCCCATTAAACACATACCTGTTGCTTTCTTCTTGCTATGAATGGTCCTCTTATGACGATCCTCCTCTTTTACCTTACCTCATGGCTAATCTGATTGATTTTTGGTCTTCTTTGCAAGAATGTAAGCAAAGGGTAGCTGTCCCTCTACAAGATTCATGCTTGAGGCCAAAAAAAATTTTAATGATATTTTTTATTGATGTACAGTGTTGCTTATGTGCCACTGTCTTTTAGGACCTGCATGGACCTTTTGATGGGCAGCACTTCATAACAATCTCTCATGAGATCATGATCTTCCTTGTAAACTTAAGCCTGTTTGTATCTTACTACCAGCTGTGGATGCCTTTATGAGATTTTTAGGTCTCCTTCTTTGCCTTTGTTTTGTTGTTGACCATTTACAAAGAATTTCTACAGAAATGCTTGGACATGGTAAATTGTTCCTTTGCAGGCTTACTGCTTCATCAAGAGGATACCTTTGGAGGTCTTTGATGTTCTTTGGACAATGATAAGCTTCATTCTTGTGTTCTATTGAATTCACCTTTGAATATCTGTGGAAACAGTGAATTTAGAACCATGACAGTGCATAACCTAGGTGACCCTATTTGACTTATTGTAATGTCCTTAGAATAGGTTTTTTGACTGAAAACTTGAATCAGGGTTTAGATAAGGAGATAGGGTTTTTGACACTCTATTATGCACTACCATCCTAGACAACTATAAAACCTTGTTTTCCTTCAAAGGGGCTTTAGAAAGGGAGTTTTGAAACCACCATTGCTTGAAGCACTTGGTGAGTAGGGGAAAAAGTTCGGTTTACTTGGAAAAACAAGGTGTGAAAATAGAGGGCTTAGGAAAACAGAGACAGAGTGTTATAGGCAGAGGTGGCAAACATAGTGAGAGTGAGGGAAATAAGTTCAAGATTTGGTCTTATTTGGGTGATATATTGACCATGCTTTGGAAGAGAAGTGGGATAGTGAAAATTTTCTCTTTGAGGAGATTTCTAGAACTCACATGATTCTTGAATTCTGTTTCTTGAAATCTAGGACAAAGCATTTAGTCATCTAAATAGCTAAAAATTACTGATGACTAACAGTGGCTCCACTTGGGAAGGGTAACTCCTTTTCAGGAGGTGTCCATAATTTCATATCTCTTGCTTATGAATACCAGTGCCTCATCCATTGGGTGGATTTTCTTCTTTTCTTTTGTCGTTGCTAATTTCCCTGAATGGTGATTTTGAAAATCTGAAAGCATGATTAGCTCAACTTCACTTTTACCTACCCAACCTACTTTTCTAACATTTTCTCTTCCTTGGGTGCACTTGAACTGGCAAACCCATTGAAATTTTTTCCTTTGAAAGCAAAAACAAACTATCTACTTCTACACTTATTTCTTCCAAAAGTTCAGATTATGCTAGTGAACTCTTCTTATTCTCTACCTAGTCTATTTGATTGCCAAGATTAAACAGTATGACAGACTTCATTCTCTAAGCTAAAAACATGAAATTGAAAACATGACTAAATTAGGATTAGACAATCTGATTTATCATGGGTTTGTGGCATAAAAACAAGCTGCACACAAATGTTATTTTTGTACAAAATAAGACTTAGAAAAATCAATCAGGGCTAGGATACATAGTTTGCTATTCATCCCTATTTTTCTCCTTGGTTCTGTTTTGAACATGTGGAACCAATATCTTTCTTTCCTAATCTATTTTCTTCGACAAGTCAAGCTTCAATGATTTAACCATCATTCTTTTCACTAACTCATCAACAATAAATTTAAAACATGTTCAACCATGATTAGGCTAGCTAGCTGAACAAGGCTTTCTTTTTGCACTAGTAGTGGAATTTAGGCTTGCACACTTTCAGTATTACTATTTTTTGGGTACGGGTTGTACCTTCTCTTCTAAATCTGCCCTCTTTTCAATTTTTTCTATGCTTTTGTGTTTTTCTCTCTTTTTGACTCTTTCCTCACACAATAGTATGTACAATGACTGAAAATTTTAAAGCTAAGGATCTTGACAAAAGTAGTGTTTGAGCATCCTATCTTCAAAAGGATCTCCTAACCTCTTTTGTCCATTCAGCTCTTGAAAATAGAAAACATAGTTACCTCTATTTGACAACATGGTATAAGGATTATTCCAAGAGTTTTCAGAAAATCCATGATCCCCTTAGTGCTTCTTCTTTGACCTTTTCTCCTCAAATCTGTTTGTGTCAAAGATCCTCTTTAATTAGGCAAGGTATTCTTTATCATATTTAAAACAAATTATGAAGTCATCCATGTACACCATAATAGAGAAATTTAAAACTAAAGGCATATTTTTTCATAAAGTATCTCCAGCACTTCCTAGCCTAAGAAGTATTTGTTTAAGCATGCAACTGTCCCAAGGAAATTTGAAAAAATCTTTGAGCTGATTGATCTAAAGTGGTATCATCTAATGGTAACCTGAAAAACTATCACGCAATGAGATTTGGTTAGAAAACCATACCCTTTGTAAAGTATGATATTTTTTGGTAAAAGGGTATTTGTTCTTTTGGAAGGGTTGCTCCTGCTACCTAAAGTATATACAAAGCCTATGTCCCTTTACCTTCTTTCTAAGTGAACTCAACTGCTCAAAATTTTTATGATTCTTTTTGAAATGAAGGTTTTTTAGAAAAATGGTTGTGTTACAAGGTTTTAGACTAGCCTACCTACACACATAAGCATTCTGAAATCTTATGCACAGTCTTTTATTTCTTTGTTTTATGTGTAGTGATAAACTTTTAGACAACTTAATTATTTCAGGCTTCTTAAGTTTACCCATGCTATCTTCCCTTATGTCAGCTTTAGTAAAGACTTCTTTGCGATTTATAGCAATATTTGGGGAAATTGACAGCTTTTTTGAAAAGGAGAAATTCTTGGATGATGAAGTATTTAGGTAAGGTACAAACATAAGACTATCTTTCTCGAGATTCCTAAAGATTTTGTTTTGCGAGGGTGTTTCATTTCTTCTGGATTAGCAAAAGGAAGAAGTTTTGTTCTTGAGATTTATCTTTCTTGTGAGCAACCTATTCCCTTTTATAAACTGATTCTTGTTTCTGACATTTCATTTTCAATTTGCAGGAAATCAATTTCAGTTTTATTATCTTGTGGTGTTTTAGGGTCGTGATAGTTTTGACTGTCGAACTCATCATAAAGGGACTGATCTGATTGTTGTAGTGTACCTATATCTTCACAATCTTCATTCACTTGCTCATCAAGGTCATTTTCATTATACAGGATGAATGGGTCCAAGTATGAATGAATGGAATATATAGGGGTGTTGTTGGGTCTATCCAGGCTACTTACCATATACTTCATGCGAGATTCTCGGTATTGTCTACTTGTTTGGTTAAAAATTGGGATGGTAGCATAAGACATGTCAAGTTGGAGGTTCCCCAGAAGTTTGGCTCCCCAATATCGGGACAAAAGCATGCCATATTTGGGGGGAATGTCAGCCACAACTATGTCCATGACTAGGCTCTTAGTAGGGATTTGTGTTATATTGACACATAAGTCCTTGATTAAGCCCAAGCACTTAACGATGCTTGAATCAAAAGAATACAGATCTTTGTAGGGCCTTGTCATTTCTAGGCCTAATCTTTCCATCACTACCTTTGGCATGAGGTTGTGAAAGGCACCAGAGTCTAGCATGGCATTATGTAGGATTTTGTCGTGTATGTTTAGGCTAACATAGAATGGGGGAATGGCTCCTTCTTGTTATTTTCCATCTACTTCGAGTCCAAACAACAGCTCTGTTTTATCATCTATCAAATTCAGAGTATTGGTAACATTTCGTATGTTCAAAACTTTCAAAACTTGGGAGCGGTACATATCCTAAGCTACCAGTTCAGTGAGAGGGATGGTTATTTTGATTTTAGCGATATCTCCTTCAAAATTGAAAGGTACATGAGTTTTAAAAATATTTACATTAGTTTTATCAGCCATAAATTTTTCCACATTTTTAATTTGCTGATTTTGATTCGGGGCTTTGGTCAGTAGAGTTTTCTCAGGGCCACTAGTAGAGGTGCTAGGACAGCTTGTGTCAATAACTGGTTGGCTAGTTTTATCCTTGTTGGGGTTAGTTTTCTTAGGCATGGCATTGTTATTGTCTAATGTTATTTTAAGAATGTTTTCGGGAGTTTTCTTAACAACAGTGTCTGAGTTGTTTTTCCTGGAATTTTCTTGGTTTTTCTTACTCCTAAGATCATATTGTCTATGGAATTCCATTATGGCATTTTCTAATCCCAATTTGTGGTATTCAAAATCTTCATTGTTACACCATTTTTTGGTCATCTAACCTATTATCATTAGATGGACCCTGTTAGCCCCCCTATGAAATTTTTGACAAGCAAATAGGGGGCTAAATCATTTTTGAGTCTTCAAGGAATGCATTTCCTCTAAAAACACAGTCTCCTTGAAGCCTCTTCGTGTCTTTTATCCTTTGACAGTATCCCCTCTGTTGATTCCCCTTTTAAAGCCTCTCTGTCATGTGAAGAAATGCCCTAAGGCCTTCCTTTTCCCTCTTATTTCCCCCAATTGGCCCCTTTTCATCCCCCTTGTTTTCCCCTTCTATTTCCCTTCTTCCCCTTCAAACCCCTTAAAATCCATTAAAATGGGCAAAAAACCCACTTCCGACCTTATTATAAGGCCTAGCCCCTTTCTGCTAGCCCCTTCTAACCACTTCCCCGCATGTGCCCGTGCGCTGGGACCAAGCGCTTAAGTCCCAAGCGCTCATCGCAATCGGAAGATCGGCGGGAGGCAAATTCCTTTGTAAAAGCTCTAAAGTTCCGATGTGATTATTTGTTAAAACAAAGTCTCGCGACGCGTTTTGGTCCGTTGATCGATCGTAAATATCGACGGCTGAGCGCTAATCGCAGCCCTGGCTCAATCCCAATCGCAACATTCATGTGACAACCTCCGAGTGATCGCAACCCTCCTGCTCCCACCTCCGATTGCGATCCTCCGATCGCGTTCCCTGCCGTTGATTCCTCCCACAGATCAACGGTCCAGCATTAATCGCTAGTTCTTCCACCATCCCCCGATTTCTCCCCCCACCGTTGATCTGTCCCGCGATCCGACGGCCAGCGCTCAATCGCTTTTCCCCTCCGATCGCAATCGCAACCCCTTCCCTCCGTCCTCCGATTTGATCTCATCTGCTCGTTTGTTTCAAGATCCAACGGTCATCGCTCGTCTTCCCTGATCGCAATCGGAAAAGTTTATGTGTGTCACCCTTGGTTACCCCCAATTGCAATGGTTCCGATTCAATCTTGGCCGTTGATCCTCCCCTGGATTCGACGGTCCAGATCTAGTCGCCCTCCGCCTCCGTTGGGTCCCACCTCGTACGATCCTTCTACCGCATTTCATTGCATTTCGTGCATTTTCTTTGTATTTCCTCCATTATTCAAACCTTTGTGTTTTACATCAAGGTTTAGTAAATTGCCCTCCACCATGGCCGGTTCCCGCTTCCACGGCTCCGCACCATTGTGTCTGTTGTTTCCACAGTCGTCACCGCCTTTCCTCCACCGCTCCGCCACCACTTCTCCAACCTCTGCAGCATTTCTCCGCCACCACTGTCCGGGTTTATACAGATTCATCTTACTGTGCAGATGGCACAGAGAATTTTTTCAACAGTTTCCAGCAGACCAGCAGAGAGTTTTCAAAGGGGGTTAATGATTCCTAATGATATAATTAAGGTTAACCCCGCAGTTCAGAGGCAGGGCACAGTTTGAAGATTCAAGCGCACGGTCAAAGTCTTATCTATGTTTAATATTGGCAGAGTACATTTTCTTCCAGACAGGCCACCTTCCTACAGTGCCTCCATATCTCCTCGAGCCCTGAAAAGATTAATTGCACTATCTGAGACCCATTTAAGATAGTCAGGCAACAGTTACGGAGGTATGGAGCGGCCTTGCAGAATTTCATCCAGTTCATTTATTCAGAAGGCTAGCACAGAGCTCTAAGCACCAGAAAGGACTCCAAAGAAATATCCGAGGTCAATTTCCGGCCTGACAGAGATCTCCGAACCAGATTACAGAGTACCTACAGCGCTGCAGAAAGCCATTAAGCAGTATGGGCGTGGACACTTCCGCCTTACTGTCTTAATGAGTCTCATTTATTTGTTTATCTACTTCTGTGTCTTCCTCTTCTCCTATAAAGATCCCCGAGAACATAATGTAAAGGTTGTTGTTCAGTTGCTGGTAGTTTGCTGTTAGAGGGATTCATTTGATTGTTAGAACAGTCGTGGGAGGGAGTAGCAGAGTAGTTGTATGTAATAGGCTGGGAGGAGAAGTCTGGACTATAACATCCATTGAGCCTTATTGTACATGACTGGTTTTGCATCAATTAATCAAAGCACATTTCACAGGATCCTGGTCTATTACTATTGGTGATGTGTTTCTTACTCTGTTATTACACTTTCATATTGTTTCATGTTCTTCTGGGCTTGCATCAGAATAATGGTATAAGATTCACCCTTGTTAGGTGCCCTATGCTGTCTGCTCTCCTTGCCATCAATGTTTTCTGCTAAAATGTGTTATCCAAGAGTAAATTCATGGGTTTAACCAGTGCAGCGGATGTTATTTCCTGCTGGCTAATGTATGAACTTGGGGGTTTGCCACTTGGATGCTTCTTTGTCAAATCTATCTCTGTTTTTTCCCTTGGAGTTGCTAAAGCAGATCTGGAGTTAAATGACCTCTGGTCTGATCTGTAAGTAGCCCCATTGTCTCTTTGAGAGCCGCCTTTGAGTATGTCCAAGCAGGTCTGGAGTTAAATGACCTCTGACCTGATCTATAGACAGAAAATTGGTTGTCTTTCCTTCTTCCACTTTCTCTCTTAATGTTCCACTCCACCATCTAATCTAAAGATCCTCTAGTATTAGATGACTTGCCCTTTGGAAGCCTTGGCTAGTGGATGCAAGTAATTTTCCTATCATGACTCCATATCCCAATGGATGGCACGGTCTTGGCCGATTCTCTCTACTGAAACAGCCTGCTGTTTTGTTCCTTTCCTCCCACTGCTTTCTCAGTCCATGATCTCGTGACCAACCCAGCAACCCTTCAACCAAATTATTTAAAACCCCCTCTGTGCTTCATAAATAGCCTAACATCTCATTTGAGCTTCAAAGATACATCATTCTTTGCTCTATTTGGAGAGATCCCTCTCCGGGTCCAGGAGGGCTAGATCCTAGGGCCCCAAAGTGGTCTGATGTTGTCTCATCTTTTGGTATTACAATCACAAACATAAACTTAACAAAATTGGCACACTATAAGACCAATTTTACCCTAAGTAAAATTTCTTTCACTATGTAAAATAACTTAATAAAACACATTTATTAGGTTGTTTATGGTCTAAACAAGAAACCCCAAAGGGAAATATTAAACAAATCTATATTTGTTTGATTTTCCTCATGGAATAATTAATTAAACAATAATTTAATTATTATTCCTGGTCATATTTAACCCAAAACAAGGAAATTAATTAGATAAATCCTTATTTATCTTATTATTTTCTAGGAATAATTATTTAAATATTATTTAAATAGTATTCCCTTTTAAAAATGACTAAATCATTTATAAATAATTAAATAAATCATTACTTATTTAATTATCATTCAACCACTTCCTTAAAATAATAAATAAATCATTTATTTATTTATTATTTACAAATAAAGGGATTTGATCCAAGTCAAATGCCTTTTTCCTCCAACAAATATAATAAAATATTCCATAAAAGGTGGATCTAGATTTGGTTAATATTATTTTAATCATACACCAAGATCTAGAATGATCTAATATTTTGTTATAAAGAGAAGGGTTTTCCCATTCATTTGTCACCTTTTGTTGCCTATTAGATCACTCTGGATCTATACTCTTGGTCTGACTTTGAGCCATTATCATTGTCAAATTTTCCATTATGTACTTTGTGAGCTCCCTTTGAGTTCTATGTTTGTCTAGGTTTTCTACACCAACAAGAGAGAGAAATTCTAGATCTGAAGCGCTGAGGACTTTCAAGAACCCATCCCATTGAGGAGAATTGGAAACACCTTTCTTTTTTTCCTCCCAGGTGCCCTTAATATAAAATTATTTCAAAAATATTGTTCTTGTCTTGTCTATTGGATGTATGGAGTAAAACCTTACTTTTACTGCTTAATGTCTTTTTATGCATAGATTTGGATTTTTGCAGCATTTGTCTTGATCAGCTAACTGCAGATCTGAAGATATTAGCAGCTATATTTTGTTGTTAGGGCTGTTTTTTATACACATCTAAAAGGGTATTTTTTTGTACACTTCAACGAAAGATTCATACTAACATTCATAACTTGTTTCATCTTAGTTTGAGGAGAAAAAACCTTGTTCTTCTTCTATGAGAAAAAAATCACCCTCACTATTAGAGCCTATTAAGTTTAGATGATTTTCATCTGGTTGTTCAATATCTCTTTCCCCTTCGTCAACATAGTTATCTTGGAAGGGTGGCCTGATTTGTTGATCATTTTCCCTTGGTCTATTTTTGGACCGGTCTCTTCTAAAATTTTGATTCTAGTTCCCGTTTTGGTGATTTGGTTGGTTGTCCCTAGGGGGTTCTCTTTCATTTATTCTTATTCTCTCCATCATTCTTTCCATGGTCCTAAGAAGGTTTTCCATCTTCAAATCAGATGAGGAGGTGGAGGGCACAGTGTCATCTTTGTATGTTACCCTCTTTTCTGATTTTAGCCTAGCTCTTTTTTCAATTAACTTGCCCTCTACACTTATAGCTCCTTTTTGCATGTCTTCTAGAGTTAGGGGCTCTCTTTCTCTTAGCTGATAGGCCATGTCGGGGTCAAAACCCTCCGAGAATTTAGCTAAGGCTAGGCCTAATAGGGGTTTCATGTTTGGTGGTAGTGCATTGTAAACACTATTGAACCTAGTGCAATAGTCTTGGACACTTTCCCCTGTGTTTCTTTTAAGATTTCTATATTCCAAGAGGATCTGAAGAGGGTTTTTCTTGGTTTACCATTTGTTTATGAAAGTTTGGTAAAGGAAAGGGAGATCATGTATGTTGTTGGGAGTTAGGATTTTGAACCATTTCTTAGCTTCTCCTCCTGGACTTTGGGAAAACATCATCATCTTCATGGTTTCCTCTTCTAATTCCATGTAGTCAAAAGTATCATTCATTCTATCTACATGCTATTGGGCAGTAGTGGATTCAGCCCCGGTGAAGTGTGGGATTCTGGATTGGAAATCATTTGGAAAAGGTACTAATGGTTTTGGTAACACAATGGGTGCATACCATGCTACCATGGTAGGGGCTAATGGTGGATTTACAAGTGGAGGATTTGTGCTATGATATGGAGTGGTTTTCACAGTGGTGGTGTGAATGGGTGTGGCGGAAGTACTTGGACCAGTAAACTGATTCTGAGCAGACTTGGGGTGAAAAGAGTCGAAGTGGTGGAGAAGTTGGAAATTAGTTGGTGTTGAAGGAGAATATTCTCTGTTAAGACTCTGCTGCAAGTCTATGGGCTCAAGGTCGGTATGGTCGATCCTACTTTATGACTTGGTCCTGAAAAGGTTTTTTGTATGGCGCAAGTCAAACTAGGGATCTTGCAATGCTGTAAGATGTTCAAGTACAGAGCTTGATTTATGAATGGTCCTATTAGTAGCTAAGTTTCCAACTTCAGAAGTTTTCCACAAAATCCTTTCTGGGTCATCAACTATAGTAGGAGGGTTTGGGTCCAGATGAGATCTGGTATTGATTCTTTGCAAAGCCAGATTTCAAATTGAAAATTTAGAGAGGCTGGAAATTTTTTAGATTTTTTTCGAAAATTTTGCCTCTTATATGTTTGCTAAACTCACATAGTGTTTGACTAAGGTTCTATATTTCCTAATTTTTTTTCGGTGCAATCCTTTAGGAGCCTAAGGACATTAGTAAAGTTAGAAGGCCTACTGGAAGCTTAGTGGAGTCACCAAGTGGATATTTTTAGTTGTTTTGAAGATAAGTGTCTATGGTCCACCACCAATACTGACAAAAAGCCAATCTAGAAATATTTTGGGGTTTTCTGAGTTTCTATATGCAGCCCTTAAGGTATGTAAGAGTGTCCTATACCTGATTCATCAATTTGCTAAGATGGTGAAAAAGCTAGATTCTACTCTTAGGCTATCAGTTAATTTCTCTATGATTTGATGAAGGTTTCTGAAGTCCTAAGGGATACTTAGATTGTCACTAAAATCAGAGGTTGCATCATGATCACCATTGTGTTGGTGAAAGTGATGAGGTGATTTACAAATTACGGGATTTCAAAGTTTAACTAAGGGTTAAAAGAGTCTATAAGAGTTTTTAGGCTACTATGTACTCAGTCTTGCCATGATTGACATTATGTTGGGGTCTTGTGATTTGGCAGATTGGTAGACCAAATGACAGGGTAACATCAAACTAGTCTTTGGAGTTCTAGGACCTACCCTTCCTGGACTCAGAGAGGGCTCTCTCTATTATGCAAAGGATGTGAACTTGTTCACTTTGGATTATTGATTTTAGGCTAGTTATTAAGTGTAATTTTGTTTGTTTGTTTTGGGTTGGGGTAATATGATCAAGTAGGATAGGTGGAATGAGAGGTTATCAAATAGGGCTATGGGGTCATATGAAGTCAAGGGTGTCTAAATAATGAAACAGAGTGTATTGCAGAGCCGATTTAGCAAGGTTAATGGATCCTTTAGGTGATGTATGAGGTGTAATGAACATTAAGTTTGGGAAAAAACTAAGAGGTCCTAAACATATATATTTTGAAGCAATAGCTCATGAGGTAGGGAAAACCATTAATCTCTATGAACAATACTCAAACTGATAAACATGTAAGATGAACATTCTAGTGAAACATAGAAGCATTAGAACTCATAATGTTAGAAATTGACCTTTAGCTTTTTGGAAACCACATAAGATAAAAAAGCAACTCAATTTATTGAGAGGGAACTCCCAAACAACATATATCAAGTTATTGGGAACTCTGAAATAATTTGGTAAGCATGGGCAAAGGGCAAGATCGAATGAGACCTCTTTGTCTTGACCTGATCAATCAATATTTCATAGAAAATCTTCAAGATAGGATTTTGAAAACTTTAAATAAGCAGGCCATACCATGAATCATACTTATAAGCTAGCATACTAACCATTCATGAAACAAAAACAAGTTTTAGTAGGCCTAAGGAGAAGTCAAGAATTCCTTAAGATGACTAAAAGAGGAAAACATCAAGGCTATAACAAACAAGAGGTTTGAGGTGCTTCCATGAGCATGTCTCAACCTATAGTTTTCTGATCTATAGAAACCAAGAAGAATGAAACATAAATGAGGAAAATAAAACATTAACAAGTTAAGAAAACATCACCATTCACCAAGCTATGGAATCCTGCAAACATGCTTCTCCATCATCAAGCCAAACAAGCATTCATTCACTTCATAAAACCAATTTCTTCTCCAAGCTCATAAAACCATGTATTGCTCTTAAACACATCAAGTCCCAACTGTTTACAATGAATCCTCATTACTTATATAACAAACAAGGAAGAGGAGATCCAAAGAGAGTATCTAAAAGCCTATTGGCCAAAAATAAATATACTAAGTTGACCTTGAGGCTTTGCAAAGCCAAAGGGGCAAAAATATCTAACAAATATATTTTTTGACTATAAAGGGAAATTAAATTGAATTTTAGGCCTGACATGCCTCTGAAAACTTTCTAAACGCACATTCTGCCCAGTCACCTACAAGAGCGCAGCACACTGTGTCAAAATTTGAAAACTTGCTAAGAGCATAACACAGAAATAGGCCTTTTTGCAGCAGTGTTTTGGAGGCCTTCCCAATGTCGGAAAAGGATCTGACATGCATCGTTGGAAATCATTTGAAGTCTAATTTCCAGATCTACCTTTAGGTTTTCAATTTGACCTCTGCAATTTTCCTAAAAAGTGGAAAAATCCAAGACTACCAAGAGTGCAGCACATGCTCAGAAAAGTGGGCAGAAAGGTGAAAAAGTGAATGTGTTTTACCCTTTTGGGGGGTCAAAACAACTCCAATTGAGATAAAAATTGGTGATGATGCTCCTCTAAAGATCCGGAATCCACAAATGTAAGCTGCTCCTCCCGAAGATGCCCTGGTAAAAATCACAACACAGGGTGTGTTGTGCTCCTAGCCTCAAAATTTGCAGAAAACAAAAACCTGTTCAATTGCTCTCAAAATTGGTAGGTAGGTACCTCATGGGTCCTTGGAGACCTGTAGAGAAAATGGGGCCAAAATTCCAAGCCTAGCTTGGTCCTTCTCATCATTTGGTGTCAGGCCCTTATCTTGGGCAGTTTTGAGCTTTTTCCTTGCAAAGTGATCTCTCCATTTATAGTGCTCAGTCATTCTCATTTGCAAGCTCAAGTCTTTGTTGGCCTTCTCTAGTTTCGCCTCTAGATGTATGTTGCCTCACTCAATCCATGATTCCTTGTTATGCTCAATTTCCATGGCAAGGATTTCAGTGAGGGGAAATTGTTGTGCTTGGGATGATTCTTCTTCTCTCTGTTTTTCCAATGCTTTCCTAAAACCCATAGTCTTAGGTCTCTTTCTAGTTTGGCCTTCTTCACCACTATCCTCATCATAAGCACCCATGTATTCCTCCAACTGCACTTGTGACCTTTGAGCCTCTTTTCAATATTTGAGCGCCCTTGCTTCATAGATGGCCAGCTGGCCACTCATTTGTTTGTTCTGCATCTACAAGAAGCGAATGAGATTCTTTGACCTTTCTAACTCAACTTCCAAGTCTTTTATTTGTGCATTCTGGTATTGTAGAAGATAGTTTACTATTCTTGTCTCATTTTCCTCATCACTGTCTATGTGAATGAGCTCAAATTATCTTTCTTCCTCATGATTGTCCTCTTCCTCTTTCACTTGTTGTTTACCTTTGTCTTTCATTGGAGTTGAGGAGGAGTGCATGGCCCCTTACCCTTTGGAGGCAGCAAACACATGCCTCTCTCCTCTTTCATAGGTAAAGGTGAAAGGTGAAACAAGTTTTACTTGCAAAGCTTAATCACTAGTGGCCTTAGGACTATTTTTCTCCTCATGGATGATCTCTGTGTGTGCATCTTCCTTGCCTTGTTCTTTGCTACACCTTTGATAAGCACCCTCACTATATTTTATGCCACTATAACTGTTAAGACCTTTAGGAATTTCATCCTCTATTTGTGCAATGCTAGAAGTGTCTTCATTACTGCTTGGTACATATCTGTCTTCATGAATGTCCTCTTCTTTATCTTTTGAAACACTGTATTCAACCTCAATTTCATCCTTTGTATCACTGTTTCTACTCTTTGTAGGGTCACTGTCTTGGGCACCCTCATTAGTCTTCCCATCACTGTGAGGGTCATTTCTTTCTTCACTAGCTGAGTTCCTTTGGCTGATCTCTCCTTCATTGCCTTCCTCATTATCTTCATTACTTGGCCCTTTGTCATCATTTTCTTGCCTACGGAAAACAGCTTCAAACTTTGTTTCTTGGCTGCCTTTTCCATTCTTGTCACTGCCATTTTTGTTTTCTTCATTTTTTTCATATGCTTCCTCCCCACTATCTTCATATGTATTTTCAGTGTCACTTTCTTCATCATAAGACCCATTGTTTTGGCTCTTTTTCTCATTATGGGGCTCACTAATTTTGACTCTGTTTTATTCTTTATCAACACACATCTTGGTCATTTCCTTTGTTGATTTCTTCTTGGCTATCTCCCTGTCTACCACCTTCCTCTTCTTCAATTTTTTCTTCATTTTCATCATCCTTTCCATCACTGTTTTCTTCTTTTTCATCATCATTTCCCTCACTGTTTTCTTCTTTTTCTTCACTTCTTTCTTCTTGGCCATCACAGCTTTCTTCATTTTTTGATTTCTTAGGGGAAGGTGAATGAGGACGGCCTATTTGAGGAAATGATTTATGTGAAGAAGATGAAGCAAGGTCAGTGGAAGGTGATGGAGGTGTGTGAGGGGATTTTGAGATGATGATGGCAGACTTTGTAGAGGAGTGGGCTGTGGAGTTATGAAATCATCGTGGGCTTTGATAAGGGAATGATGAAAAAGGCTTGACATTTGTTGGGATTGAGGCCTTTTCTGCATGATGGAAGACATTTTCTCAATACTTTTGCAAAGATAGTAGGGCATGTGTAGCAACTTTGTTTTGGTGAAGTGCATGAGGAGCCTTATGTGGTATGAATAGACTCTAGAGAACTTACCCTCACAGGTGAAGTATTTCATGATGATATTCATTAGGAGAGCATATGTATCCAATAGATGAGAGAAGGGGAACATAGTTTTACAGTCAGAGTGACAACCTGGTTTCAAGAATGGGTGATAGTGGCTTAGGTCCAGATGCTTTTGTTTGAACCACCCTTCTCCTATGCAAGGTCTTCTAGTGGCCCTAGAGATGGCATAGGCAGTCAACTCAAATTTTACCCCGGCTAGGTGTACTTGATGTTTATGAAGTTTTATGGCAAAGAGCTTGGTCAACTAAGGGTGACTCTACATCTTTTGTACCTTTTTACATAATTCATAGCAGCCCAACTCTTGAAAACGAGCCAAAATAGTATCGGAGGTTATTAGCTCTTCAGTTCTTATAGGTTCAAACCTATTTGGCATCCCTCCCTTCCTTTGCTGCTTTTTAGGCCTTTGAGTCACCTTATCTATGTCAACATTCTCTTCTTCAGACATTTTGTTTTTCTTTACCCTTGCCTCAAGATCATTAAAGAGAAATGGTACTGCTAGTGAAATGATGTGGAAAGGGATTAAAGGAGATGATGAGTTTTTTAACTCGGTCAAGACATAGCAGTGTGTAGTTCAAGTGTTATCTTTTAGGATTTCATTGCCTTCTCTAACACCAATTTTCAAATTTCTTGGTGGCCTTATCTTTAGAAAGCCATGCATATGTAGGAAAAGTTCAAAATACCTCTTGAAGTGCCTCCATATAGAAGAAATAGCTCAAAAAACTTGTGGGCAGAGTCGGGTCACCGTTCTGCGTTCAACACCGTGGCAGGAGCACAGTAGAAGGTGTCGGGTGCCTGAATGTGCCTTCGTTCAGCGTTAAAAACTATGGCAGGAGCACAACACCACTGCTTCCAGGCAGCTCGGGTCACCGTTCTGCATTCAACACCGTGGCAGGAGCGCAGTAGAAGGTGTCGGTTGCCTGAACGTGCCTTTGTTCAGTGTTGAAAACCGTGGCAGGAGCGCATCACCACTACTTTCGGGCGGCTCGAGTCACTGTTCTACATTTAACACCGTGGCAGGAGCACAGTAGAAGGTGTTGGGTGCCTGAACGTGCCCGGGCAGATGGCTTGCATGTTGTGGCAGGAGCGCAACGCTGCCTCCAGGCGGTTTTGAATGGGCTGTCGTGCCCCTCTGAACGCTTAACGTCGAGAAAACCTGTAGGAGAATAGTAACACTCTTCAGGCATGTAGTGCGTAGTGGAGATTTACACAGGGAGACGCTACAAGCATGTAGCACGATACAATAGGAGCGCAACGCCTAGAAAAGTTTGCCCGAGGACTCTGGCAGAAAATTTGAAAACCCTCACTGTGTGTGTAAATGACCAAAGGAGTGGGGAGATGTTGTTTTGTAGTGGTTTTATACCTTTTTGAAAAAATAGAAATACAACCCACTTCTTTAAGGTTACTTTGAACTCCTTTCCTTTTGCCAATACTTTTCTAGAGCTGCCACCTTTTTTACAAACTTTGGCAGACTTGGTGATTCTGCTTTTTTTTTCCATTTTTCACCTTTTGAACCTAGACATCTACCTTTTTCTATTGATGGATGTTATCTCTATTCATGAGTCTTATGTCCTCCATGTCCTTTTCATATTTTTCAATCCTAGGAGTTGCTTTTAAATTTCTTCTGAAACCTTTTGATCAATGTCTCTTTTGAACTTGGACAGTTCACTTGATCAATGATGACCCATGCTTGTCATAGTTGCTTTCCTTGGCATGCTTGTCCTTTTTAGCCACTGGAATATGTCTCTAACTATTCTTTAGAGAAAAGATACCTTTGAACTGACATTTCTTGTCTCCTCTTGCTGATACTCTTCATCAACTTTCTACCTTTGGTGTAGTGGAGTATAGTGCTTGTCTGCCAAACCTTAGAAAGGTAGTTTGAAAAACCTTGAAACCATCTGTTGTGATGAAAGAGGTTTCTTTGTCACTATTTTGACCCTCTTTGTCCATCTTCCCAAACTTCTCAGTTTTTAGGGATGTTTAGAAAAAGGAAAACAGGGTTGTCTCCTAAGTTCTCAAAGAAACACTTATTAAACTCATCACTTATGTCTAAAATCCTTCAATGATCATTTGGAGGGTTGATCTGTTCTTTTGCCTTTGTAACCCTAGTATTTCTCTATTGCTTTGTCAAAACAGTCATACATCCAGATTCCCATTAAACCCATATCTGATGCTTTCTTCTTGCTATGAATGGTCCTCTTATGATGATCCTCATGTTTTACCTTACCTCATGGCTAATCTGATGGCTTTTTGGTCTTCTTTGTAGGAATGTAAGCAAAGGGTAGTTGTCCCTCTACAAGATTCATGCTTGAGGCCAAAAAAAATTTTAATGATCTTTTTTATTGATGTATCGTGTTTCTTATGTGCCACTATATTTTAGGACCTACATGGACCTTTTGATGGGCAGCACTTCATAACAATCTCTCATGAGATCATGATCTTCCTTGTAAACTTAAGCCTATTTCTATCTTACTACCAGCTGTGGATGCCCTTATGAGATTTTTAGGTCTCCTAATCTATTTTCTTCGACAAGTCAAGCTTCAATGATTTGACCAGCATTATTTTCACTAACTTATCAACAATAAATTTAAAACATGTTCAGCCATGATTAGGCTAGAGAGCTTAACAAGACATTATTTTTGCACCAGTAGTGGCATTTAGGCTTGCACACTTTCAGTATTACTTTTTTTTGGGTATGGGGTTGTACCTTGTCTTTCAAATCTGCCATCTTTTCAATTTTTTCTATGTTTTTGTGTTTTTCTCTCTTTTGACTCTTTCTTCACACAATGGTATGTACAATGAGTGAATATTTTAAAGCTAAGGATCTTGAAAAAATTAGTGTTTGAGAATCATGTCTTCAAAAGGATCTCCTTACCTCTTTTGTCCATTCAGCTCTTGAAAATAGAAAACATAGTAACCTCTATTTGACAACATGGTATAAGGATTATTCCAAGAGTTTTCAGAAAATCCATGATCCCCTTGGTGCTTCTTCTTTGACCTTTGCTCCTCAAATCTATTTGTGTCAAAGGTCCTCTTTAAGTAGGCAAGGTATTCTTTATCATCTTTAAAAAAAATGATGAAGTCATCCATGTACACCATAGTACAAAAATTTAAAACTGAAGGCACGGTTTTTTGGAAAGTATCTCCATCACTTCCTAGCCTGAGAAGTATTTGTTTAAGCATGCAACTATCCCAAGGAAATTTGAAAAAATCTAGGAGATGATTGATATGAAGTGGTATCATCTAATGGTAACCTGAAAAACTATTATGCAATGAGATTTGGTTAGAAAACCCTACCCTTTGTAAAGTATGATCTTTTTTGGTAAAAAGGTATTTGTTTATTTGGAAGGGTTGCTCCTGGTACCTAAAGTCTATACAAAGCCTATGTCCCTTTGCCTTCTTTCTAAGTGAACTCAACTACTCAAAATTTTTATGATTCTTTTTGAAAGGAAGGCTTTTTAGAACAATGGTTGTGTTACAAGGTTTTAGACTAGCTTGCCTACACACATAAGCATTCTGAAATTTTCTGTACAGTCTTGTATTTCTTTGTTTTGTGTGTAGTGATAAAATTTTAGACAACTTAATTATTTCAGGCTTCTTAAGTTTACCCATGCTATCTTCCCCTATGTCAGCTTTAGTAAATACTTCTTTTGGATTTATAGCAATATTTGTGGAAATTGACAGCTTTTTTGAAAAGGAGAAATTCTTGGATAATGAAGTATTTAGGTAAGGTAAAAACATAAGACTATATTTCTCTAGATTCCCAAAGATTTTTGTTTTGCGAGGGTGTTTCATTTCTTCTGGATTAGCAAAAGGAAGAAGTTTTGTTCTTTTGATTTGTCTTTCTTGTGAGCAACCTGTTCCCTTTTTTAAACTGATTCTTGTTTTTGACATTTCATTTTCAATTTGCAGGAAATCAATTTCAGTTTTATTATCTTGTGTTGTTTCAGGGTCGTGGTAGTTTTGACTGTCGAACTCATCATAGAGGGACTGATCTGATTGTTGTAGTGTACCTAGATCTCCACAATATTCATTCACTTGCTCATCAAGGTAATTTTATTTATACAAGATGAATGAGTCCATGTTTGAATGAATGGAATAGATAGGGGTGTTGTTGGGTCTATCTAGGCTACTTACCATATACTTCATGTGAGATTCCTGGTAGAGCCTCCTTGTTTGGTTAAAAATTCGGATGGTAGCATAAGAAATGTCAAGTTGGAGGTTCTGCAGAAGTTTGGCTCCCCAATATTGGGACAAAAGCATGCCCATATTTGGGGGGAATGTCAGCCACGACTATGTCCATGACCAGGCTCTTAGCATGGATTTGTGTTAGATTGACACATAAGTCCTTTATTAAGCCCAAGCACTTAACACTGCTTGAATTGAAAGAATACAGATCTTTGTAGGGCCTGGTTATTTCTAGGCCTAATCTTTCCATCACTACCTTTGGCATGAGGTTGTGAGAGGCACCAAAGTCTAGCATGGCATTATGTAGGATTTTGTCATGTATGTTTAGGCTAACATAGAATGGGGGAATGGCCCCTTCTTGATATTTTCCATCTACTTCAGGTCCAAACAACAGCTCTGGTTTATCATCTGTCAAATTCATATTTTTGGTATCATTTTCTATGTTCAAAACTTTCAAAACTTGGGAGTGGTACATATCCTGAGCTACCAGTTCAATGAGAGGGATGGTTATTTTGATTTTATTGATCTATTTCAAAAATGAAAGGTACTTGAGTTTTAGACATATTTACATCAGTTTTATCAGCCATAAATGTTTCCACATTTTTAATTTGCTGATTTTGATTCGGAGCTTTGGTCAATAGAGTTTTCACAGGGCCACTAGCAGAGGTGCTAGGAAAGCTTGTGTCAACACCTAGTTGGCTAGTTTTATCCTTGTTGGGATCAATTTTCTTAGCCATGGCGCTATTATTGTCTCCTATTCTTTTAAGAATGTTTTCGGGAGTTTTCTTAACAGTAGTGTCTGAGTTGTTTTTCTTGGAGTTGTCTTGGTTTTTCTTACTCCTAAGATCATATTGTCTATGGATTTCCATGAGGGAATTTTCTAATCCCAATTCGTGGTCCTCGGAATCTTCATAACTTGTTTCATCTTGGTTTGAGGAGAAAAAACCTTGTTCTTCTTCTGTGAGAAAAACATCACCCTCACTATCAGAGCCTATTAAGTTTAGATTATTTTTATCTAGTTGTTCAATATCTCTTTCCCATTCGTCAACATAGTTATCTTGGAAGGGTGGCCTGATTTGTTGATCATTTTCCCTTGGTCTGTTTTTGTTGTTAAACCAGCTCCAAAAATAGAAGAGATGAGATATCAACGCCTTAGAAATAAGCCACTTCAAGGGGGAAACCTCCAATACATTACATGAATGAACAATTCTTGGATGATACAATTGACGAAACCTCCTTTCTATATATAGAATTCCATGGGGCCACAATGTAATCCTAGCCGACCTAACAATAATAATGTAAGGGCACTATAATAACAATATGGGGGTTACAGGGTACAATAATAACAATAAGGGGGTTACACTCACAACAATAAGGGACTATACTAGTAATATAGGGACCTAACATGCTCCTCTCCTTCAAAAAAGTTTTGTCCTCAATGATTGAGTAGCTCCGGGTGCTTTTGTATAAAATTATCATCCTCCCAAGTAGAATCTTCAGTGGGTAAGTTCTTCCATTTGATGAGATACTCTGAAATTGATCGATTTAATAGCTGTCAAGTTCTTGTTTCCGTGATTGCTTCAGGTTCCAATATGGTTTTTCCTTCCTCATCAAGTTCTGGCAATATTGTTTGAACTGGAATTTTGTCCCCTATAACCTTTTTTAAGCATGAAAGATGGAAAACTGGATGCACTCGCGAAGAAGCAGGAAGCTCCAATTTGTATGCCATAGTACCAATATTTTGCAACTCCTGTAACGGCCATAATATTTTGGCGATAATTTATTATCCTTCTTAGCTTTCTTGAGGGACATTTGTTTGTATGGTTGTAGCTGTAAAAATACCTAGTCTCCCACATCAAAACTTCTCACTCTGCAATGTTGATATGCCTATTGTTTCATTCGATTTTGTGCCAAATTTAGGTTATCCTTTAAGAGTTGGAGAACTTCTTGTTCATGCTTGATGTGATCCTCCACTGCTTGAACCCAAGAATTTTCCCTTAAAGAAGATTTTATGGACGGTGAATGATATCCATAAAGTGCCATAAATGGGGTCATTTTTGCTGCAATATGGAAGGAAATGGTATACCACCATTCAGGGAGAGGTAACCACTTGACCCATTGTGCTTGCTTATCGGATAAAAAACAATGAAGATATCCTTCCAAACATTTATTCACTATCTCTGTTTGACCATCGGATTGAGGATGATAAGATGAGCTATGTGCTAGTTGAGTACCCAAATAAGAAAATAATTTCATCCAAACATTTCCTGTAAAAATGGGATCTCTGTCACTTACAATAATATTTGGGTTTCCATGTAGCTTTTGAATTGTTCCCATAAATGTCGTAGCAACTGTACTTGATTTAAATGGATGAGATGATGCACAAAAGTGTGCATACTTGGTAATTCTATCAACTACCACCATGATAACACTCCTTCCTATGGACTTAGGTAAACCTCTGATAAAATCCATTGAAATGTCCTCCCAACGTTGACTTGGAATGGATAAAGGTTATAGAAGACCCGGGGTCTTAATTGTATCAACTTTATTTTGTTGGCAAACCAAACATTCCACCACAAACTTTTGAATATCAGATTTAAGGCCATCCCAAAAAAATTATTTCTTCACCCTATGGTAATTTTTTAAAAATCCCAAGTGTCCTCCTAAAGGAGAAGTGTGCAATTCCAAAAGAACCTTTTGTTTTAGTTGGGAATTCTTGCAAATATATAAGTGATATTTGTACCATAAAGAATCATTTTTCCAACTAAATGTATCATATGTACTAGGATCTTGCTGCAACTTTCGGATGAGTGTCCACACTTCTTAGTCCTTCTTCCATTCATCCCTTGATTTGGTTATCCAATCTGGTTGGATAATAGAAATGGCACAAAGAAATTCTTCCACCTCTTCATCCCTTCCTGAGAGTGCATTTGCAAAAACGTTTAGCTTCCCTTTTTGGTAGATGATTTCAAAGTCATAACCCAACATCCTTGTGACCCATTTTTGTTGCTCTTCTGAAGATAGTCTTTGTTGCAAAAAATGTTTAAGAATATCATGATCAGTTTTTACCTTGAAGTGTCTTCCCATTATGTAAGGTCTCCATTTCTTTAGTGCGTGTAGTATTTCCAACATTTCCTTCTCATAAATAGCCTTTTGTAAATAATTTCCTTTGATTTAACGACTTTCAAAATCAATGGGTCTTCCTTCTTGCGTTAAAACAACACCAATTCCATTTCCTGAGGCATCACATTCCACGATAAAGGTTTTTGTGAAGTTTGACGTAGCTAAGACTGGTGCTAGGCACATTTCTTCTTAGAGATGTTCAAAGGCCTTAGTTGCTTCAAGAGTCCATTAAAATGCATCTTTCTTCAATAATGTTGTTAGAGGTGCTACTATTCTCCCATAATTCTTAACAAACTTTCGATAATACCCTGTTAACCCGAGAAATCCACGCAACTGCTTTATGGTTGTGAGGACTTTCCATTCCTTAATGGCTTTAATTTTGTTAGGTCTACCTTAACACCCTCATGAGATAAAATATGACCCAGATATTCCATCTCTTGTACTCCAAAGAAAAATTTGGATGTTTTTTCATATAATTGTTTCTCCTCCAATAGTTTGAGCACCATGTCAACATGTTGAACATGATCCTTCCAAGACCTACTGTAGATTAGTATATCATCAAAAAATACTAGCACAAATTTTCTAAGGGTTTGAAAATGGAATTCATCAACCCTCATAATGACCCTCATGAGTTTGAAATACATTTTTCAGAATATCTTCAGTCTTCATTCTAATTTGATGATATCCTGAGCGAAGATCCAACTTGGTAAAATAGATAGCTCCATTTAATTCATCCAATAATTCATGAATCATACGAATGGGAAATTTATCTTTAATAGTGATCTTATTGAGCTCTCTATAATCTGGACACATGTGCCATGATCCATGTTTCTTGTGCACCAATACTACTAGAGCAGAGAAAGAAATTTGACTAGCTTGAATTATACCATCCTCTAACATTTCTGCAATCATACGTTCAATTTCGCTCTCTTGGAAATAAGGATATCTGTAAGACCTGATGTTTGTAGGAACACTTCCTGGAAGCAAATGAATAGCATGATCATGATCACGAATAGGTGGGAGTCCTTTGGGAGTATCAAACACCTTGGAATGATTGTCCAAGAATTTTTGGAGATCTGGAGAAATAGATGATTTTGATGTTAGAACTTCTAGTGAGCATAATTGTGCAATTACGCCCCGTTGCTCTCTCTTCAGAAGATTTGTCATGACATTAGAGCTTATTATCTTTCCTGGCTTCCCTGCAATACCCTGTAATTCGATTTCCTTTCCTTCCGAAAAAAATTTCAAGAAAAGTTCTTGAAAATTAAAATTTATCGTCCCCAAATATTGTAACCATTGTACTCCTAATACAACATCAACACCTCCCATTGGGATGGAAAGCATTGGACTATTCAATATATATTCCCCCATGGCTAGCTTGATATTATGGAATTTTCCAGAGCAATTTATAGTTCCTCCATTTGCAACCATCACTTGACATTCTAGTGCTAGGTATAGGAAAAAATTCAATTCCTTGGATACCTTATAATGAATAAAATTATGGGCACTACCCGAATCAATCAATACTATTACCGTTTTCTTCTTGATATGTCCTTCTATCTTGAGAGTTTTAGGAGTGGTAATTCCTGCCAATGCATTACATGATATGTTCAGACACATTTCTTCTTCTTCTAGGGTTTCTTCCTGGTGTATATCCTCTACTTTTGAAGTTTCTTCTTCATTTTTTTCATCCTATTCACAATATATGTAAAATAATTTCTTCTCAGTGCACTTATGACCTTTAGTGTATTTGTATCACAACTGTAGCAAAGCCCTTTTTCTCTTTTTTCTTCCAATTGTTGTGGTGTCAACCTTGTAGGTTGTGGAAGTCTAGGAGTAGCAACACTTCCATCTTTATAGTTGTGAGTGGTAGGCTTCCTTGTCGCCATAATTTTACATTTAGTTTTTCTTGCCAACCTGAATGCCTTCTCCAATGAATCAGGCTCCCAAACACAAAATTCATGTTGGATGTTATCCTTTAAATTCCCTATGAAGACATTAATCATGTGTTCCTCTAGAATATCAGTTACCCTTATATTCAATTTTTGGAAGTCCTCAATGTGCTCCACCACTAAACCCTTTTGTTTGAGACTTATCAATTGGCTAAATAAGGTGTTGCTCTTTGTATCTTCATAATGTGATATCATTTCCTCTGTAAAAATTGACCAAGTAACAATTTTTTTACTGGAGCAAAGCCATCAATACCATACAAATGTATTTTGTTCTAAATGTAAAGTTGCAATGCGTACCTTTTGTGTGTTTTGCACATTTTTGAGATCAAAATATTGCTCCATCTGTAGTATCCATGTTACGGTATCCTTGCCACCAAATTTCCTCATATCCATCTTTGGAATATGGGGTTTCTTCTATCCAACATTAAAGTTTATGAAATCACGATTAACATTTTTTTTGTCCTCATCGTGAGTTTCTTATACTATCTTTTCGCCATTAGGAATCATTTCTTGTATCAAATTTGACAAACCTTCCTTCAAACCTTCCATGTCTTCCTTCAAACCTTCCATTTTTTCTTCCATACCATCCTTCAAACCTTCCATCGTAGCTTCCATACCTTTGTTCAAACCATCCATCTTAGCTTCCACGCTTTTCTTCAAAACATCCATTTCATTTTTTGTTGCTCTTTGCGAGAGCAGAATTTGGTGCATTTGCTCTTGTAATTTTGTTATGTCATGTTGCATTTCTTCATCTTCATGAGCCATAGTAGAGCCTTCTGAAATATTCATGGGTGTTGA
This sequence comes from Pinus albicaulis, assembly GCA_034641835.2. Taxonomy (NCBI): domain Eukaryota; kingdom Viridiplantae; phylum Streptophyta; class Pinopsida; order Pinales; family Pinaceae; genus Pinus; species Pinus albicaulis. The sequence continues at coordinate 326,787,579 of CM076571.1, forward strand.
ATTCTTTTTATGGGGCATTTTAGAACCCAATACTAATATATATTCTACAATATGCCCTTGGAATCAATTCAAATTGATTCTTCAAACAAAACTTATGCAATTTGGAAAAACAATACACACCTTTTTCTTGCTTTTGAGGAGCTCGATATTGAAATTCAATTATCCTCGTGATTATAGATCTTCAATATCTGAAATTTTTCCCTATAGTAGCCCTTTGAATCCTCTTTCGAATTCCATAGGTCTGACCTGATTTTGATTCTTCAAGACAAATTTATCTCCAATATCCCATAATGACCTAATTATGGACTGGTTCAGTAGAGCGAACTTGTACGACTTGTCACGTGTCACTGTTTGCTCCTTCAGCTCTAAAATTGATAGAAACACAACTAAATTCTGTGTGATTCCAGGCACTCTTTATAGAATTCCCATCTAATGCTCAGAGAGAGAGTTATGAAGATTTTCCTGCGATCACCTCTTTGAGATGAAATTCGGGAGCCTAAAAAATACCTAACTTCCACAAATCATATCTCCGAAAATATTGCAAACAAAGATCTGCAATTTTGTGATGATCTTCCTCAGGATTTCCACTTTGCGCTCTAAAACTTTCAACTTTTGAACCTTCATAGAATAAAAGTTATAGCTAAAATTCCATGATGACCTATTTGGTGCAGCAAAACCCTAGAATCTAAAGCTTTGATACCAAATGTTGTCAAACCAACTCCAAAAATAGAAGAAATGAGATATCAACACCTTATAAATAAGCCACTTCGAGGGGGAAACCTCCAATACATTACAAGAATGAATAATTTTTGGATGATACAATTGACAAAACCTCCTTTCTATATATAGGAGTCCATGGGGCCACAATGTAATCCTAGCCGACCTAACAATAATAATGTAAGGGCACAATAATAAAAATACTGGAGTTACAAGGGTACAATAATAACAATAAGGGGGTTACACTAATAACAATAAGGGACTATACTAGTAATATAGGGACCTAACAGTTTTGGGGCAGATCTCTTCTAAAATTTTGATTCTGGTTCCTGTTTTGGGGATTTGGTTGGTTGTCCCTAGGGGGTGCTCTTTCATTTATGATTATTTTCTCCATCATTCTTTCCATGGTCCTAAGAAGGTTGTCCATCTTGGAATCAGATGAGGAGTTGGAGGGCATGGTGTCATCTTCGAATGTTACCCTCTTTTCTGATCTTATCCTTGCTCTTTTTTCAATTAAGTTGGCATCTACACTTATAGCTCCTTTTTGCATGTATTCTAGAGTTAGGGGCTCTCTTTCTCTTAGTTGATAGGACATGTCAGGGTAAAAACCCTTCGAGAATTTAGCTAAGGCTAGGCCTAATGGGGGTCTCATGTTTGGCGGTAGTGCATTGTAAACACTATTGAACCTAGTGAAATAGTCTTGGACACTTTCCCCTGTGTTTCTTTAAGATTTTTATATTCCGAGAGGATCTGAAGAGGGTTTTTCTTGATTTCCCATTTGTTTATGAAATTTTGGTAAAGGGAAGGGAAAACATGTATGCTGTTGGGAGTTAGGCTAATGATGGATTTACAAGTGGAGGATTTGTGCTATGAGATGGAGTGGTTTTCACAGTGGTGGTGTGAATGGGTGTGGCAGAAGTACTTGGACCAATAAACTGATTTTGAGTAGACTTGGGGTGAAAAGAGCCGAAGTGGTGGAGAAGTTGGAAATCAGGTGGTGTGGAAGGAGAAGCTTATTTGCTAAGACTCTGCTGCAAGTTTATGGGCTCAAGGTTGGTATGGTCGATCCTTTTTTGTGACTTGGTCCTGAAAAGGTTTTTTGTATGGCACAAGTAAAACTAGGAATCTTGCAATGCTGTAATATGTTCAGGTACAGAGCTTGCTTTATGAATGGTCCTATTAGTAGCTAAGTTTCCAGTTTCAAAAGTTTGCCACAAAATCCTTTCTGGGTCATCAACTATAGTAGGAGGGTTTGAGTCCAGATGAGATCTAGTATTGATTCTTCGTGTACCCAAATTTCAAATTCGAAATTTAAAGAGGCTGAAAGTTTTTTAGATTTTTTTCGAAAAGTTTTACCTCTTATATGTTTGCTAAACTCACACAATGTGTGACTAAGGTTCTAGATTTACTAATGTTGTTTTGGTACAATCCTTTAGGATCCTAAGGACATTAGTAAATTTAGACGGCCTACTGGAGGCTTAGTGGAGTCGCCAGGTGGATATTTTTAGTTTTTTTGAAGATAAGTGTCTATGGTCCACCACCAATACTGAAAAAAATCCAATCTAGAAATGTTTTGGGGTTTTTTGAGTTTTTATATGCAACCCTTAAGGTATGTAAGAGTGTCCTATTGCTGAGTCATAAATTTGCTAAGATGGTGAAAAAGCTATATTCTACTCTTAGGCTATCAGTTAAGTTCTCTATGATTTGACGAAGGTTTCTGAAGTCCTAAGAGATACTTAGATTGCCACTAACATCAAAGGTTGCATCATGATCACCATTTTTTGGTGAAAGTGATGAGGTGATTTAAAAATTATAGGATTTCAAAGTTTAACTGAGGGTTAAAAGAGTCTATAAGAGTTTTTAGGCTACTATGTACTCAGTCCCGCCGTGATCGCCATTATGTTGGGGTCCCGTGATTTGGAAGATTGGTAGAAAAAATGACAGGGTAACATCAAACCAGTCTTTGGAGTCCTAGGACCTAGCCTTCTTGGACTCAGAGAGGGCTCTCTCTATTATGCGAAGGATGTGAACTTGTTCGATTTGGATGATTAAGTTTAGGCTAGTTATTAAGTGTAATTTTTTTTTTTTGTTTTCGGTTGGGGTAAGATGATAAAGTAGGATAGTTGGGTTGGGTCATATGAAGTCAAGGGTGTCTAAATGATGAAACAGAGTGTATTGTAGGGCCGATTTAGCAAGGTTAATGGATCCTTTAGGTGATGTATGAGGTGTAATGAACATTAAGTTTTGGAAAAAACTAAGAGGTCTTAAACATATATAGTCTGAAGAAATAACTCATGAGGTAGGGAAAACCATTAATCTCTATGAACAATACTCAAACTAATAAACATGTAAGATGAACATTCCAGTGAAACATAGAAGCATTAGAACTCCTAACTTTAGAAATTCACCTTCATCTTTTGGGAAAACACATAAGATAAAAAATCAACTCAATTTATGTAGAGGGAACTCCTAAACAATATATATCAATTTATTGGGAACTATGAAATAATTTGGTAAGCATAGGCAAAGGGCAAGATCGAACGAGACCTCTTTGTCTTAACCTAATCAATCAATATTTTATAGAAAAGCTTCAAGATAGGGTTTTGAAAACTTTAAATAAGCAGGGCATAACATGAATCATACTTATAAGCTAGCATACTAATCATTCATGAAACAAAAACAATTTTTAGTGGGCCTAAGGAGCAGTCAAGAATTCCTTAAGATGACTAAATAGGACAACATCAAGGCTATAACAAACAGGAGGTTTGAGGTGCTTCCATGAGCATGTATCAACCTATAATTTTCTTATCTATAGCAACCAAGAAGAATGAAACAGAAATGAGGACAAGAAAAAATTAACAAGTTAAGAAAACATCACCATTCACCAAGCTATGGAATCTGGCAAACATGCTTCTCCATCATCAAGCCAAACAAGCCATTCATTCACTTCATAAAACCAATTTCTTCTCCAAGCTCATAAAACCACGTATTTCTCTTAAACACATCAAGTTCCAACTGTTTACAATGAATCCTCATGCCTTATATAACAAACAAGGAAGAGGAGAGCCAAAGAGAGTATCTAGAAGCCTATTGTCCAAAAATAAATATCCTAAGTTTTCCTTGAGGCTTTGCAAAGCCCAAGGCACAAAAATATCTAACAAATATATTTTATGACTATAAATGGAAATTAAGTTGACTTTTAGGCCTAACATGCCTCTGAAAACTTTCTAAATGCACATTCTACCCAGTCACCTATAGGAGCGTAGCACACTATGTCAAAATTTGAAAACTTGCCAAGAGCGCAGCACAGAAATAGGCCTTTTTGCAGCAGTGTTTTGGAGGCCTTCCCGGTGCCGGAAAACGCTCAGAGATGGCTCGTTGGAAAGACCTTCAAGTCTAATTTCTAGACATATATTTATCTTTTCAATCTCACCTCTTCTAGTTTCCCAAAAAGTGGAAAAATACAAGACTTCCAGGAGCGCAGCACATGCTCAGAAAAGTGGGCAGAAAGGTTAAAAAATGAATGTTTTTTACCCTTTTGGGGGGTCAAAAAAACTCCAATTGAGATGAAAATTGGTGAGAATGCCCCTATAATGAAGGGGAATCCAAAAATGTAAGCTTCTCCTCCTGAATATGCCGTAGGAAAAAGCGCAGCACAGGGTGTGCTGCGCTCCTAGCCTCAAAATTTGCAAAAAAAAAAAAAAAAACTTGTTCAATTGCTCTCAAAATTGGTAGGTAGGTGCCTCATGGGTTTTTGGAGACCTATAGAGAAACTTGGGCCAAAATTCCATGCCTATCTTGGTCCTTTTCATCATTTGGTTCCGGGCCCTCATTTTGGGCAGTTTTGAGCTTTTTTCTTGCAAAGTGATCTCTCTATTTATAGTGCTCAGTAATTATCCTTTACAAGCTCAAGTCTTTGTTGGCCTTCTCTAGTTTGGCCTCTAGATGTATGTTGGCTCTCTCAAGTAATGATTCCCTATTATGCTCAATTTATATGGAAAGGAGTTCAGTGATGGGAAATTTTTGTGCTTGGGCTGATTCTTCCTCTCTTTATTTTGCCAATGCTTTCCTAAAACCCATAGTCTTAGGTCTCTTTCTAGTTTGGCCTTCTTCACCACTATCCTCCTAATAAGCGCCCATGTATTCCTCCAACTGCACTTGTGACCTTTGAGCCTCTTTCCGATATTTGAGTGCCCTTGCTTCATAAATGGCCAGCTGGCCACTCATTTGTTTGTTCTGCATCTGCAAGAAGCGAATGAGAGCCTTTGACCTTTCTAACTCAACTTCCAAGTCTTTTATCTATTCATTCCAGTATTGTAGAAGAGAGTTTACTATTTTTGTATCATTTTCCTCATCACTGTCTATGTGAATGGGCTCAAATTCTCTTTCTTCCTCATGATAGTCCTCTTCCTCTTTCACTTGTTGTTTACCTTTGTCTTTCATTGGAGTTAAGGAGGATTGCATGGCCCCTTGCCTTTTGGAGGTAGAAAACACATGCCTCTCTCCTCTTTTATAGGTAAAGGTGAAAGGTGCAACAAGTTTTACTTGCAAATCTTGATCACTAGTGGCCTTAGGATTGTTTTGCTCCTCATGGATGATCTCTATGTGTGCATCTTCCTTGCCTTGTTCTTGGCTGCCCCTTTGATAAGCACCCTCACTATCTTTTATGACACAATCACTATCAAGACCTTTAGGACTTTCATCCTCTATTTTTGCAATGCTAGAAGTGTCTTCATTACTACTTGGTACATCTTTGTCTTCATGAATGTCCTCTTCTTTATCTTTTGAAACGCTGTATTCACCCTCAATTTCGTCCTTTGTATCAATGTTTTCACTCTTTGTAGGGTCACTATCTTGGGCACCCTCGTTAGTCTTCCCATCACTGTGAGGGTAATTTCTTTCTTCACTAGGTGAGTTCCTTTAGTTGATCTCTCGTTCACTGCCTTGCTCATTATCTTCATTACTTGGCCTTTTGTCATGATTTTCTTGCCTATGGAAAACAACTTCAAACTTTTTTGCTTGGCTACCTTTGCCATTATTGTCACTGTCATGTTTGTTTTCTTCATTGCTTTCATATGCCTCCTCCCCACTGTCTTCCTATTTATTTTCAGTGTCACTTTCTTCATCATAAGACCCACTGTTTTGGCTCCTTTGCTCATTATGGGGCTCACTAATTTCAACTCTGTTTTCTTCTTTATCAATGCACTCATCTTGTCCACTGCCTTTGTTAATTTCTTCTTGTCTATCTCCCTCTCTGCCACCTTCCTCTTCTTCACTTTTTTCTTCATTTTCATCATCCTTTCCCTCATTGTTTTCTTCTTTTCCATCATCCTTTCCCTCATTGTTTTCTTCTTTTTCATCACTGCTTTCTTTATGGCCATCACTTCTTTCTTCATGGCCATCACTTCTTTATTCATTTTCTGATTTCTTAGGGGAAGGTAAATGAGGAAGGTCTATTTGAGGAAATAATTCATGTGAAGAAGATGAACCAAGGTCAGTGGAAGGTGATGGAAGTGTGTGAGGAGGATTTTGAGATGATGATGGCAGACTTTGCAGAGGAGTGGGTTGTGGAGTTGTGAAATCATTGTGGGCGATGAAAACCTCCCAGAGGATGCCTTGTTGTTCTAGTTGGTGTGAGACAATCGCTTTGATGAGGGAATGATGAAAAATACTTGACATTTGTTGGGATGGAGGCATTTTATGCATGATGGAAGGCATTTTCTCAATACTTTTACAAAGATAGTAGGGAATGTGTAGCAGCTTGGTTTTGGTGAAGTGCATGAGGAGCCTTATGTGGTATGAATAGACTCTGGAGAACCTACCCTCACAGGTGAATTATTTCATGATCTTCCTCATTAGGAGAGCATATATGTCCAATATATGAGAGAAGGAGAACATAGTTTTATAGTCGGCTTGACAACTTGGTTTCAAGAATGGGCGATAGTAGCTTCAGTCCAGATGCTTTTGTTTGAACCACCTTTCTCCTATGCAAGGTATTCCAGTGGCCCTAGAGATGGCATAGGTAGTCAACTCAAATTTTACCCTGGCTAGGTGTACTTGATGTTTATGAAGGTTTAGGGCAAAGAGCTTGGTCAACTGAGGGTGACTTTGGATCTTTTGTACCTTTTTACAGAATTCATAGCAGCCCAACTCTTGAAAATAGGCCAAAATAGTAGGGGAGGTTATCATCTCTTCATTGTTGATAAGTTCAAACCTATTTGGAATCCCTCCCTTCCTTTGTTGCTTTTTAGGCCTTTGAGTCGCCTCATCTATGTTAACATTCTCTTCTTCAGACATTTTGTTTTTCTTTACCCCTACCTCAAGATCCTTAAAGAGAAATGGTACTTCTAGTGAAATGATGTGGAAAGGGGTTTAAGGAGATGATGAGTTTTTTAACTAGGTCAAGACATAGCAGTGTGTAGGTCAAGTGTTATCTTTTAGGATTTCACTACCTTCTCTAACACCAATTTTCAAATTTCTTAGTGGCCTAGCTTTAGAAAGCCATGCATATGCAGGAAAAGTTCAAAATACCTCTTGAAGCGCCTCCACAGCAAAAGAAATAGCTCAAAAACCTTGTGGGAAAAGTCGGGTCATCGTTCTGCATTCAACACCATGGCAGGAGCGCAATAGAAGGTGTCAGGTGCCTGAACGTGCCTTCGTTCGGTGTTAAAAACCATGGCAGGAGCGCAGCACCACTGCTTCCGGGCAGCTTGGGTCACTGTTCTGTGTTCAACACCATGGCAGGAGCACAGCAGAAGGTGTCGGATGCCTGAACATGCCTAGGTGGATGGCTTGCACGTTGTGGTAGGAGCGCAGCGCTACCTCTGGGAAGTTTTGAACGGGGTTTCATGCCCCTCTGAATGTTGAACGTCGGGCAAAACTGTAGGAGTGCAGCACCACTCTTCAGGCGCGCAACGCGTAGTGGAGATTTACGCAGGGAAATGCAACAGGTGCACAGTGCAACACTACATGAGCGTAGTACGCAAGGAAATGCTACAGGCGCACAGTGCAACACTACAGGAGTGTAGCACCTGGAAAATTTTGCCCGAGGACTTTGGCAGAAAAATTGAAAACCCTCACTCTGTGTGTAAATGACCAAAGGAGCGGGGAGATTATGAAATTCTAGTAGGATGCCTTCCAATAAAATTCAATTTTCAGTCGAATCAATCAATCTGCAAAATCTAGATTACACTTTTACTTGAGATATTGTACTATTAAGATTTCCAGTATTACTAACATTCAGATTACGAAGAATTCTTGTACTATTCAGATTTGAAAGTGGTATGTAGTAGCAACCAGGGAAAATTTAAAGGATGGAAATTTATCTTAAAGTTTAGAAATCTTAGCAAATCTCATTAGTCCATAATATGCAATATGAAAAATGTTTGGAGATATTTTTGTAAAAATATTCAAATTCCTAACAATTTTACATAGTCTTTATATAAAGTTTTGATGAATTTTAGGGTAAAATAATTTAATACTATAAAATTTGGGGGAATCATTTTTAGAAAAAAAATGGAAATTAGCAAATATTGTTTTGGGAAAAGTATAGAAAATTAGCCCACCTACGAATATTCACCCCTAAAATTTTCCTTGGTAGCAACACCAATTAGATATCTGATCTAGATAAATGGAGGAAGAGATGATTATATTTTCTCTACTCAATTTCAATGCATAAGTACTATGAGATAAATCCGTGGACAACTATAAGCTATTCGATGGTCATGAGGAAGTAAAGAGGATCCAACAAGACATTCACTATGATATGGATGAAATAGTGGTTCGTCTGAACAAAATGGAACATTACATAATTTCTAATTCTTATACTCACTCAAAAGCTCCTCAAAATGGGGAGGCGGTCATTAATGCTACTCCACTCAACATGGCTACTACACCTCCTTCTCTAGATCTCCTAGTGATTATCTTAGATGATTGAATCCATAACTGTTTATTTTTTATTGTCAAATGTTTGGACTCTAGTCCTCATGACGTCATAGTCAGCTACGTTTATGTATATGTTTTGTAACTTTTTTTTTGTGACAGATTTTAAACCCATGTATTTCACAGTATCACCAGGTGACTGAATATTGCTTAGATTTGGTCATGGCTGAAAATGATATTCCCTGACTGTCATTTATTTTTAGAAAAGAAGGAAGAAAGTGTTGCTGATAAGGTGTGATGGTGATCAAACTTCATTGCTTCCCTCATTCCATTTCATTCACCCTCTATGCCCCTCATTTCCTCCATGTTCTAAAGTTTTATGCCTTATTTCTTTCAAACCCCTTCTTCAACTATTAAAACCCAAGTTTTATAGTTAAAAAAGGAGAAACATTAGAATCAAAGGAAGAAAAGGCCACATAGAAGCAGTTAAGGCAGAAAAACAGCAAGGTCAGAGTCTTCAACGTGATTGGGTCAAGTCGTGCACGTGTTTGTCATCGAGTCATGAATGCAGGGCAAGTATTCTATGAACAGCTAAGAAACGAACGAGCGCAACCAAGGAAACAATGTCAGAAAACCACAACAAGGGAGAAGTGAGGACTGTTGGATTTGAGCAACGATCAACGGCGAAGATTCAATCATAATCGCAGATCGCAAGTTTTTAACCTTACCTCTTAAGACTTATGCCAAATATTGTTTTGTCGTCGATGCGATGAAGTGGGGCCCTTTCACCCAGGGCACGCAAATAAGCCTTACCTGTCACTAATGCATCGCAGCCTGCAGGTTTTTAACCTTACCTCTTAAAGACTTATGCCAAAAAAAAAATTCCCGCACACCACACTTCCTTTTCATTCCATTCCCCTTAAAAATTCATTAAAATTTACCTTTCCTCCGCCTTTCTGCTTTATCTTTATACCTTTCCTCTTCACTGCTATATCATTGTTTCACCTCCGCTTTTCCCTATTTCTCGATTGTGATTAAAGTGGGGCCATCCTCCCTGACACGTCACCCTTCCCCCACCATCCATCTCATTTCGCAAGTTACAACTAGTTCCATTTTTCCAAACGTTAAAACCTACGATCGCCGACGTACGATATTGCATCACATAGTTTTCAACTTACTATTTGAAATGCCCGCAATGTATTTTGTTTAACTTGCGATGTAGTTGGCCCCACCACAGCACCTCTACCCCCCCCCCCCCCCCCTCGCCCGCTCACTTCACAGCCGTTTGAAATACATTGACATATCATATGAAACAACATAAACTTACCTTACCGCTGAAATAGTTCGCTACTTTATAACTCCGCCAATACAATAGGCTCCATACTCCTTGCCACATCATCCTCCGACAGTGAAAATCTCATTTCTCATAGTTAACCTCCGGCTCTTATAACAAAAACTTAAAGTTTGTGATCTGCGGGCTGCAGTTGGGTCCCACCTTCCCTCCACGTCACCTCCTTCCTCCCTGTGATTCGCACTCAGCATATTTTAGAGTTTACCTCTACTGCTTCATGTTAAATATTTGTGATTGCGGGCTACGGTCCGGTCACACCTTCCCTCCACGTCACCTCCCACTTCGCATTGCATTGGCGATTTCGTTTCCTATAGCATAAATCGCAAAACTTGCGAAATGCGATGCAGATCCAAGGTGAAATCTAAAGGTTTTTAGGTCTGTTATATTAATTTTTTACACTGTTTTGCTTAGAAAAAAAGTTAAGTTGGGCATATGAGGTTTGAACATCATTTTATGAAAAAATAAGGTTAAAACATGACAAAAAAGGATTCGGGTAGCAAAAATACACCAAGGGTCAATTTGGGCAAGGCGTTCATGCAAACTTGTTATGTTATCACGATAGAAATAGAAAAGGAAACAAACTCGTCGACATAGTCAGTATTCAATGTAAAGTGGCTATTCCTTGCACCAAAATTAATTACCCAACGTCGATATTTTGAAAAACAGGGCCAGAAATCAGAGCCATCATTCGTTGCCTCTTTGGGATCATCACATGCCACCTTCAAGCCTACTTTTGATTTACGAAGAGCCACCTGAGTTTTGCATTCTTGAAGAGTTACCAAAATTAATTCCACCGGCAGTGTTTTGTCAGAGATTTTCTTTTTTGGGGCCTTGCGGAGACATATGTGTTTAATTTTCAGTTGTTTGTAATAAATGAAGTTGGCCAAAGTAGATTAGAGCAACCGACTCAAATTTTTGTTAAATACTTCTTGAATTTTCATAATCAAGGGTTGGATATTGTTAGCCCCTGCATTGTAAGAACTACGATATTGGAGCACTATAATTTTGGAGCTGGACATCAATAATCAAATACCATTTACAGGATTCTTGAGCTGTGTGAAAATGGTGAAGCGATATTTCTATGTTTAAATGTTTATGTTGTTTCCTTCGTTGTGCATCTATTCATCTAATTGTAAATCAGAAATTTTAGAGTAAGATTTTTTGTCGAAGCACCTTAATTCTGTCTGCATTTACAATCTGAATGTTTTCCACTGAAGTATGATTAAAGAATTCTTAACTTCTCTTTAGTCACTACTGAACCTTACTATTTCTTTCACCTCATAATTCATACTTCTCTAAATATCCATCTAGCACAGTTAGCTTTCCCTGTGATGCTCTTGAATGTTGATGTGCCAATTAAGCCTTTTGACTCCATAGCCAATGGATTAGTCTCTGCAGCCCTATCTGTCCAACCACACCATGAATCAATCAAATAACCCCCGTCACTGTAACTAGCCTAATATCAGCACTTAGAATCATCAAGGTAAATCATAAAAATAGAGAGAGCCCTCTCTGAGTCTAGGAAGGCTAGGTCCTTGACTCCAAAGTGGTTTGATGTTGTCCTCTGTCGTTTGTTCTTGCCAACCTTAAAAATTACGGAGTGACAAAATAATGGCAACCATACTGGGGACTTAATGAAAAAAATTATTATTTCATCAGAACTCACAAACCCCAGTCGAATTACTGTGTGATTTAAGTATTTTATAAAGATTATTTTTTTGTAAAAATATTCAACCTGTTTGTGCCTTGGGTCTGAATTTTGGCTTCCAGAAGAATCTTTACCAGATCCCATCCTGACCCAAATCCCTCTGCAATAGTTGACAATCCAGAGAAAATCCTAAGAAAAACTCCCAAATCTAAGAGTCTGACTATTAGCAAGCCTCTTCACAAAGCAAGTTCCCTCCCTGAAAACCTTGCAACCTTGCAAGATATCCTTTTTGACTTACACTTTGAGCAAAGCTTGTTCAAAACCAAATGTCAGAATTGGATATCCCAGAAAGTTTTTGATCCATTCATCTCACAGCAAAGTCCTATTGGGGAAGCCTCGACCTCCACTCAAACTGACTTTCAGCTTCTCTAACACTTTGAATCCCTTCAAGGTCTGGTAACAGAGCTTACTTTAGCTATTGATGATTCTTATCTTCAGCAGTCTGTAGAATTATCTTCTTTAACGACAACAACTCCTTCTGTTATCTCCAATTCCGCTCATCCTCATTAAAATTTCTCAAGTGTATCTACAGCTCCTACCATTTCCTTGAACCTTTCCCACCATAGTGCCCAAATCTCCACTCATACACCCACTGTCCAATTTCCTCCATTTAACCCTCCACCTCCCTTTGTCAACCCTTCTCTTATCAACCCTCCTTGGGCTCTCCCACCACCAATAATGGAAACCTGGCATGCTCCATTAGTGCTACCACTACCTATGGTGCCTATGCCACAGGATTGTGAATCCAAAATCCCACATTTTGATGGAACTAATCCTGAAACTACTCAAAAACACGTGGAAAAAATGAATGACGCTTTTGACTACCAAGAGATATATGATGAAACTATTCAATTGAGAATATTTTCTCAAAGTTTAGGGGGAGAAGTAAAAAAATGGTTCAAGGGATTGACCCCTAACAGTGTCCATGACCTCCCTACCCTTCACCAGTTGTTCATAAATAAATGGGAAGCTAAGAAAAATCCTCTCCAAATCTTGTCAGAATATGAAAACATCAAGAGAAATGTTGTAGAGAGTGTCTAATATTACTGTACCAGGTTCAATAGTGTATACAACTCCCTCCCTCCTCACATGAAACCCCCACAAGGTTTAGCCCTAATGAAATTTTTCAGATGGTTTCAACCCAAAGATGGCTTATCAGCTGAGAGAGAAAGATCCTACTACATTGGAAGACATGCACAGAGGTGCAGTATGTGTGGAAGCGAACTTGATTGCAAAAAGGGCTATAATGAGAAATGAGAAGAGAGTCACTATTAGGGAAGAGCCTGCAGCCTCCTCATCTGATGCTAAGATTGATAGCCTGGTCAGAGACATGGAGAGAATGATGGAGAGGATCAACTTGAATGAGAGACTTGTCCCTAGGGAAAATAAGCCAACTCCTCAAAATAGAAACCAAAACTTTATAAGAAACCCCCCTCAAATAAGACAGAGAGAACAAAGAGGACCTGACCAGCAAATTAGGCCTCCATTCCAAGAAAATTATGCTGATGAAGATGAGGAGGTGCTTGAAGAACTAGAAGAAAGTCAAATTAATCTAATGGGAATTAATAATGAAGATACTATTTTCCTCACCGAAGAAGAACAAGATTTATTTTTTTTACTCAAATTGAAGTAGAATTTGAAGAGTCTGAATATTATAAACAAGGATTCAAGAATGCCATCATGGAGGTGCATAGACAATATAATATCTGAAGCAAGAAATATTCAGATATTCCCAAGAGAAACAATTTTTAAAACTCTGCTAAAAATTCCCCTAGGGTTGATCCTAAGAAAACAGCAGAGAATTCAAATAAAATTACTAAGATAGCTGGAAATAATGATCTAGAAAGAAGCACTAGTAAACCAGTGGTCAGCCCTAGCAAAACTATTCCAGCTAATGCCCCTAAAACAAGTCAACAATCTGAAGTTGTTGCAAAAACAGTGCCTAAGAAGACTGACTCAAATATTCCAAAGACACAAACACCATTCAACATTGAGAATGAAATTGCCAAAATAAAAATATTTTTCCATCTCACTGAATTGGTGAACTAGGATGTGTATAAGTCCCAAGTCCTATGTAATGTTCCCAATTTTAGCCTCAAGCTAAAATGGAACATTATAGTTGCAAATTTTATTTTTGTTTAATAAAATGGGGAAGGAGACACCTTAGCCCCTTTTATATGAAGAAATAACACTCCTAATGTGAAAGGGGAGTGAATAAAGCAGCTGAAATAAACACCAAGGGTGCGAATGGAACCCAGCACACTTGGATTAGTCATATTTGACTAAAGTCAACAGTGCTACCTATAGAGGAGAAGCTTCTTAGAGAAGCTGTGCAGTTTTGGAGGGAAGAGATTCACATGAGGGTGGAAACCCTAATTCATGGGACCATGGTGGAGAAGAGTTTCTTTTGTTTATAAGGAGGAGATGGCAACCCATTTTCATTATGCTATGTTTTAGATTTCAGACTTTGGGTCTGCAAGAGCTTGCATCCTTGGGTTGTTTGGCAAGGTGATGGTGCCCTCGGGCACTAGGGTGTTCCCAGTCGGGAATCCCTACCTCTTCCTCAAGGAAGGATGAGGATTGAGCCACATTTCCTCAATCAGGCATTGGCCACAGCTACTACCATTAGTTACAGTGTTATTTCTGCAGCAGAGAGGACATTGTGTTGTTGGGATGCAACTAGAGAGGAACTCATGGAGTCTCTCTTATCTAGTTTTCTTCATTGGAGGAGTGATCTACTCATTGGAGGAGCTGCAAGGAGGATTCTCGGGCTATATTTCAGATCATTTGGCATGGGCCAACATTCCATCATCTCCCATTGCGTAGTCCATGGAGGAAACTGCGTTATTTTAGAGGAGGCAGTGAGAGAGGGTTTCATAGAGCTCATCAAGAGGTGTTTTTGAGACAAAGGGATCAGCCCTTTGTGTTTGAGACATTATCAGAGGAGGGCATCTACATTTCAGATCTGTCATGGCCTCATTTACATTTTGTAGCAGTTGCAGTGACAACTTGGTTGTCACATTTTTGTATTCTCCGGCATTTCTAGAAATCTTCATAGATTGGCTAGAAATCTTGTATTTCAGCCCATTTCTTATTGTTGGGCTTATTTCTTGTATTCCTTCAGCCATATTTACATTTATTCATATTCATCAGCTTATACCTTCATGTACTTAGCGTAGTTGCAGCTACACCAGCATTTTGTGGAGTTGCAGCTACTCTTGTATTTCATGGCTTATTCCTTGGAGGTTGGATCTTAAAGCTTGAGTGGCTTGTCCCTCAGCTATATCTTGTATTTATTTGCTGATATATCATAATATCATGATGGCTGTAGCATTTTCCCTCTTATGGTGTATTTTATATATGCAAAGTTTCTGGTTATGTTCTTTTATTGCTGTAGCTCTCTCATTGAGCATTGTTTTAGAGACCTAGATTGGGGAGATCTGAATAACCCATATATATGTATTTATTTGAGCTCATATTCTACATAGGATTTTTATGAGATGTTATCTAGGGCATCCCAACATTGTTATGTCTTATTTTTGCAGCAACTTCCTTATACAGCGTCCTCAAGGACCCTGTAGCAGAAATTCCCAAGGTGGAATATTGCATATCCATAGGCAGAGTCTGAGAAGGGCCTGGTAGCCTGAATATTTCTCCCTTATTTAGAAGGAGTCATATCCTGTAAATTCCCCATCATTCAATCTCTGAAATGGACTTTTGATAGCTCATCGAAGAAGGAATTGGAATATCTCAAGATATTCCCAACAGAGCAGCACGTTCCTGAAAAAGGAACATTACAGTCGTATCGGAGCATGATCTTGGCTCAGCCTGTGCCCAAGATTTATTGCCATCAGAAAGAGGAGCTTCTCTCCAAGGAGAGGAGATTGACAGAGGAAACAAGGAAGAGGAATGAAGGAAGAGGAGGTTTCCCTTCTTCTTTTCCAGACCATTGAGCACACCATTGAAGATCTGTTGAAAGGGAAAATTTTGGAGGAATTTTCTGAAAAGGGTTTGTGGATGGAACAAGCCCTAGATATTTTCATGGAGGGCATGAGCATTCAGCCTCACATGTAGATCCATAGTGCAGTACATTTCCCACAGCTACTGCAAGAAGGATGGAGGAAAAAGTTGAGGCCTTTGGAGGAGCAGCGCTGCAACTCAAAGGTATGATTCATGATAGATGATTTCAGAGTTCTATTTCATGTTCTCATGAAAATGAGAGATCATATGTTGGAGTCACATAGAGTTTTGCAAAGGGGATTGGTGAAAACTAATGAGAAGCATGGTGTGAAAAATCTACAAACACTTTGCATGCATGAAGGGGAACCATGGAACAAAATATCATTCCATCTTTCTAGAGGGGGAGAAATCAGGAGAATGAATTGCTAGAGGCAAGACCCCCATTGTATGAAGGGGAATCTTCCATTTGTGATGGTGTGGAGATATTTCTCTCTAAGTAATGCCAAGGCATATCATTGAGGAGGAGACACACTCACATGTCGGTAGAGAGGAGGTGCATAGAAGAACCTACAGCACTACACCATTAGAAGAAGAAGAAGAAGAGCAGAAGTATCGGCATGAAGGGATTATGGAAATTCACCCTTATCTATTTTAGAGATTCTCTTCACATGGGAGAAGGACTGCACTGTGCAGTAGAGAGAGAGAGGACCTTTCATTCCTCTCATATATTCATTCCAATTCCTATCTTGATGTATCACTTTTGGAGGCTTTCCACTCAGGAAGCCACATGATCTATAGATGATGAGAGGCATCATATCATTTGGTTCACCACTCATTGGATTCCGAAGGGGTGAAGACATTAGAGGAGTCCAGCACAGCGCAATCAGTTTGGGGAATGAGCACAAGGAGGAGGGGTACACTCTCATTTTCAGTACCACCCATTCTCATCATTTTAACTGCGCATATAGAGTCATTGCATGGATGGAGGATAGAATTTTTATGATGCAGGATAGCTGCTCCATGGATTTGGTGAAAAGGGATTACTTCCTTTGGGGGAGAACTCTTTCATGCATTGGATTAGATGGAGGCCACTCATGCTTACATTGCCCAGGATCGGGAGATTCTTTGGAGGTGATAGTCTCTTATGGGAGGATCATTTTCAGAGATCCTTATTTCTATTTGAGCATGAGGAGCTGCAATATGGCATGGCAGCAACCTTGGAGGATGACTTTGGCATGAGGGGATGTCAAGGTAGTAGGAAGCAGCGTGATAGGAGCACGTTATTGTAGATTACCAGCGATGTCTATGTGGAGGATTGATCCATGTTGGAGGACTCCGATTTTGGTTGAGTGGTCCCAGGATCTTCGTGCATGCATGATTCTTGATGACCAGGAGGGTGATGATAGATAAATGGCTGATGATATGGTCATCTATTGTTATGGTAGGATATTTTTTACTAGATATCTCTAGTCCCAAGGAGAACGTTTTGCATGCAGCACATTAGGACTTCCTAGCTATGCACTTGGATGCATACTTTTCCTTGCTAGAGGAGTTCACTTTGGAGGGAATTCATCATGATTCTCATCAGCATATGGATATATGCATAGCCCAGTTTATTTTGGAGAGGTTGGAACAACCATTCCCTTACTCATTGGAGGAGAGGGAGAGCATTCAGTTGAGCCATTTCAACTCAAGAGCTCTAGTGCATGATGGAGGAGGTATAACTTCATATTTGTATTGTACTTATTTTCATTGATTGAGGAGCATAATGTATCAAGGAGGTTTATTCCTTCTTTCATTTTTCATGAGGATGTACTTGCAGCTACTTGTAGCCTTGATTTTGGCTATTATTATGATGGTTTGTGAGGGAAGCCACATGCTTCTTGGTGTGCACCATTGGCACCAATTTGTATTCTCATGTTTTATCTTATGAGGAGATGTTGTGGCAGCAAACAAGTGGCTAGTTTAGCACTTGTTATTTTTATTTTGAGGCAGGCCAAGGAGGCACTGCACAGGTTCCATGAGTGGGATTTGGAACCACTCTCTGATTGTCATTTGTCAACTTGTTTCTATTGCATATTGCTCCTTGTATATTTATGATGTTGTACTTTGTTGAGGAGAATTATTTGGAGAGAATTATATGTACAACCCATTGGGAGCATGATTCTCCCTACTATACATGCTTCATTTTGCAGGAGATACCATGGGCAAACCATGATTGCCACATTACTACTTGTCTCTTCTTGTGGGAGGAACCACTTGGAGGATTTAAGGAGGCAACTCATGGCTGATTTTCTTCATGGGGTAGCCTGGGCCATTCTTGGAGGTCATACATTTCAGCCCAAGGACAAAGGCAGCCCCATATGTGCAGCAAATGGAGATAGGGCCATCATGAGAACACAAGCACACTCTCCATTCAGCCCCAACACATTGCAGAAATCAGGGGTGAAATTTTCATTTGGATGATTGCATGGACGAGAGGATCATCATTGGGAGAAGAATTTTCCCATGCATATCATCATTCCTACCTTAAGGAGGCCTTAGCACAGCAGGAAGGATTCCACTACACCTTCTATCCTTCCATGAGGAGCATTGTTATTAGCTTGCATACTTGGGAGAGAGCATTGGAGGACAGATTCATTGCAGCATATTTGAGCAGTGGTGGGACCATTGATGAGGAGGCCACATGAGAAGAAGGGGGAGAAGATTTTGTTCTCTTCATGCAGTTTCTTGAAGGCAAGCAACATGTGGGAGGGGAGGACTGTAATTTTCCCAATTTTAGCCTCAAGCTAAAATGGAACATTATAATTGCACATTTTATTTTTGTTTAATAAAATGGGGAAGGAGACACCTTATCCCCTTTTAGATGAAGAAATAACACTCCTAATGTGAAAGGGGAGTGAATAAAGCAGCTGAAATAAACACCAAGGGTGTTGTTACACTGAAAACTGCCACCTTGACATTCTGCTGACTGTATGAGCTCATTATTACTCATACTTCCTCCTTTTGCAAGTCTAACATACCGGCTCCTCATGTCAAGCTTCAAAATCAGAGAAAAGTCCCTTAAATCCCCTAAGAATTGGTATCGCACTTTCTATATGCATTCCCTGCGGTCCCGCACCTAAAGTTCAGCCTTCCTGCGGAGCCATACCGCACGTTCTTTGTGTAATGGGTGCGGACCTCTATAAAATATAAAAAGCGAGAAAGTAAAGATAAAAAGTGAATTTCAGATGAATTCTAGAAGATTCTGGATGGGAATTTTCGGGAATGGATACGCTTTGAGAAGGTTCATGCATCCCTCACTTGATGGAGCTAACCCCTTGATGTAAGGAGCTTATCCCTTTGAAGGAGGATTCTATCCCTTCATATTTGGAACAAGAAACCTCCTCTTTTCCACTATAAAAAGAGGCCTTGGGTAGCCTCAAAGGGAGTTCAAGCTTAAGAGATTTGGAGTTAAATGTTGTTGAGATTCAGTCTCAATTAACTAAGACTTTCTGTGAGGTTAAATTACTCTTTCTGTGAGGTTAAATTACTCATTCTGTGAGGTTCAATCACTCATCTCTAGTTGTCTTGGTTCAGAGAGTGCAATGCTTGTCAAATTAGAAGAGATTCCTGCTTCGGACCCAGGGAGGACCTGCACAACATCAAGCCACAGGTTGTAAAGGTTTTCTTTATTTGAAGTTAATACAAATATACTCATTTCTCTCATTAAACTGTCGATTCATGGTTTATTTCATAAATTCCTTGATCATTATGATAAGTATGATTTATAATAACGTCTATATAGGTGCTGTGTAATATTTTTGCTTGTTCGTGACTGCAGATTCACGAGGAACGTTCTTTCAGTGCACGGGAAGGACTTCAACGAAATCAAGCAAGCGCTGGATATAAGGTAGGCCTTACACCTATGTAGTGTTTTTATGAATCGTATATGCTTAGAGAGAGATTAGTATAATTGGCTGTTTGTTGCTAGTTACCTTTTGTACTAGAGAGATCGGTCTTGTCCGCAAGACGGATTAATCTACACAACAAAATGGCGACTCCACTGGGGAAGAACTTGTTGTTTTTGGTTCTCTTTGATTTTTGACTTGAGGAAACGTTTTTCCTGGTTTTTGATTGATACACATCTGTCTGGGTACTTTAAATTTTTTCTGTTTTTGAAAATTTAAAAGTTTTTTGAGTTTTTCTATAATTTTTCCTAGGACCGCAGTCTGCATAACTTTGACAGTGCGGGCAGTTTCGCACTTTCTCTATAGAGTACAGTGCGGGACCGCATCTGTCAACACTGGTTTCCTGCGGACCCTATAAAAATTTTAGAGAATCCCTAGATTTCTTTTTATAATTTATTTTTAGATCTTTGGTTTCTGCCCAGACTGGTTATTGTGTCTATCAAGAATTTATTGTGAATGAACTCCAACAGTGTTAATGTTTTGATGATTTTCTAGAAGATTTTGCCGATTGGATTGTTTTTCCTGCTTGGTCTTTGTAGTGATTCGAACTTTTGACAATTTGCAGTATCTCATATTACATTGATCTCTTTTTGTCTCTTGAATCCGACCTGATTGTGAAAACATCTTATATTGAGAAATTAAGCCTTTGGTTTCTTTGCAAATCTTCGAAAAAACTTGGTTCAAAGTTTTGAATTTCATTTTTTGTTAAAACATATTTTGAGTGTTTTTGATCTGTTTGTTATCTGAACGAATAGATTCTTAGTTTGTTGAACAACTAAGGGAAACATTCATAAAAAAAAATCTAAAAAGCTTTTACTCAATTTAGATCATAGTTCTCAAGATTAGATTTTGTAGTTTTGAGTAGTTTTAGTTTTGTAGCTTTCTTTCAGAAGAAAATTGTTTTGTAGCTTCTTGTTTGGAAAAGAAAAAGATTTTTCTTGTGAGCTTTGATAGTTTATTGAAAAGAAAAAATAGTTTCTTTCAATTATTTTTCATGTTTAAAGAAGGAATTTAAAGGATTGCATTCTCTAAACTCTTTCTTTAGATAGAAAGTTCATTGAAAGAAAAAAGAATTGAATATCATCATAGGTGCATTTTAGTGTTTTTTGGAAGTCGAGTCTTCACATCATCCAAGGTTTCATTTCCGCACCCATTGACTTAAGAAACAGCTCTTAAAAGTAACGCTTAAATAAAATTCATCTAGTAATCTTTTTATTTCTAGGGCTCTTATCACCAACATAGCTTAGGCTAGTATCTTGGAGTAGGGACTAGTTAACTCTCCAAGATAGTTAAAACAAACAAGCAGATATATCTTGCGGTAGGAAGAATTCCAGTTGTTGCATGTATGCTCTGGGAAGCTCCTCTTAAAGGAGTTAAGCACGAGATCATATCTGAACCAGTGGGGTAATCAATCCTTCCTCATTGGGAACGATAGAAGATATACACGTATTAAAAATGGTAAACCTCGGATAGACCATTGTCGAGGAGCCTAGGGTCACTTGTCGGTAAACCTTGGATTATTTCAAGGAGCCTTCAAGGGGATTGAGCTTTGTTACTTTGCCCTTGCGTGTGTGTCAGATCGTAGACTGTTCCCCCAGGTATATTTGTTTCAGTTGGTAAACTTAGTGGCCATTATCTTTAGGATTCTTTCCTAAGGTGACGGTGGAGGGAAGATCCCACTGTACCTGGAACAGACGTCGGCTAGACTCACTTGGACTCTCCGGAGGGTTATCTTCACTCGAGATGGTATAGTGGAGAAACTTGCACCGATCTGTTTCATTAAGCAGGTTGTCGGGGTAACTGTTCCAACCGCCCTTTTCGTGTTAAAATTCTACTAAGTTGGATTTCATCACCAACTAGTGTTTTTAGTACAGAAAGTTACCTGTTTGTGTGTGGTTTGAACTCTTAGATTTTTAAGCGAATGATTCAATTGTTTGTTTCTTAGAGACTTTAGGTGTTTTCATTTGAAATTTTTCTTTGTTTGCGTGTGATTAGGTAATTTTTAATCGTGGCGGAATTGCCGAGACAATCCCGGAGAATACAAGGGAAACCTCCTGAATATTCACCAGGTCAACTTGAAGGGCTTCGAGCTCTGGTACCACACAGTAGCCGTAGACTTAGATCAACAGAAGTTGAAACCTCTGCTATTGTAATACATCTTGATCATCAAATACCTACAACAGAATATATTCAAGAACCGATTTCAGTTTCTGAAGTTACTGAAAATATTTCTCCTTCTGGTGAATTATCTGACGAACCTGAAATCTCTGAACCTGAAACTGAATCTTCTGTGTTAGAAACATCCTCAGGATTTGTTACACCAACTTCTAGCGATCCAGGTTCACCTAGGGTAAGAAGTGTCATTACTGAAAATCTTCCCTCTGGACTTATTTCTATTGAAGAACTTACTAATCCAGACGAAGACATATATCTTCCCAACTCCCCTCAATCGTTAAATCTTAGGGAGCGTGAATCTATTTTCTACAGCCCCATTCGAACTAATCCCAGGTATCTCTCTTTAACTGATTTTTTAAAGAATCTGGGTCTTGCTTTTTACCCACCTCGAGTTCCATTTCATCCTACACCCAGATGATATTATCCGTCATCTATTATGGCCGGTGAGTCATCCATGTTTTCTCAAACGCCTGAATCATTTTTACATGGTGGTCCTTCTGTTCCTTCGGGATATCAGTCCTTATCTGGTACTTTCTCAGGAGAAGCTCCTCAACCCATCGAAAACGTGTTATCATCTGGTCTTGATAGACTTAAAATTGAAACGTCGAACGCAGAGCAAGTTTTTATGATGTCTGGTAATATTCCCAATCCTCAAGCTCAAGGCAGTCAGTTTCCTTCTGGGGGCCAACCTCAGGGAACTCAGTTACCACCTGGGGGGAAACCTCAGGGTAGTCAGTTACCACCTGGGGGGCAACCTCAAGGTAGTCAGTTACCACCCGGGGCTCAACCTCAAGGTAGCTTTTTCCCAAGACAAACTGTGGATTCATATTATTTTGGGGGGCAACCCCAAGGACAGTACATACCTCAGGGTTATCAACCTCAAGGACAGTACATTCCTCAAGGTCAACCCCAAACTCAATATGCTCCTCAGGGTCCTCAACAACCCCAACTTCAGTACGTGCCTCAAGGTTATCAACCTCAAGGGCAGTACCCAATGCAAGGTTACCAACAGCCTTCTGGTCAACCATCTGTTCAACGAGCCGGAACTTTACCTTATTATCAACCCTACGTTCAACCAGGTTTTGGTCCTTACGTTCAACCTTCTACGGGACAATACCCCGGAATGATGGTGTGGGATCCGTCCCAATATCAACAGCCTTTGCAGCCTAATGTGCAGTTACCTTATCAACCTGGTCAGCCATTGGTTTCTGGTTCAACCCAGCAACCTGCTCAACCAGCTATTCAAACTCCTGCACCTAGTTCAGTTCAGCAGGCTGGGCCTAGTACACCTCAGACTCCGCCCCAAACTGCTGTAACTGCTGCAACGTCTGTTCAACCTGTTACACCTATTTCTGGAGTGTCTGTAGCCCCGATTTCGGCTATCCCTGTATCCGTGCAAATCCCTCAAGTCTCTGTACCTCAGTCAGGACCCTCAGTTCAGACTACAGTTCAGATGCCTGCAGGACAAGCCGGTACAAGTACAGTTGTTACAAGTCAACCTCAATTTACTTATCAACCGTACCAGGGACAGCCGCAATTCGGTCCCTATGTACAGAATCCGAGCTATCAACCATACCCTGGTTATACTTATCAACAACCTCAGTATGGTCCGATTCATCCTGGTTATCCAGGAGGTTACACAATACCTAATGCTAATCCGATTCCTAGTTATCTTGGGTATCCGCCTCCTGGATCTGCTTTGGCTTCTCAAGGTTTTCGTGACCCTAACCATCAATTACCGTTTATCGCAACTTTGGACTTACCTGATTTGACGCGCCTTACAAATGATCCTATTTTTTATTATCAGAACCGGCCGCCAATGCCTCATAAGTTGCCCAGTGATATACCAAAATTTGAAGGTAAGTCAGGAGAGGATCCATCGAATCATGTTATGACTTATCACCTTTGGTGTGCATCTAATTCAATTATTGATGATTCGATTCACTTACGTCTTTTCCAAAGAACCCTCATAGGTCTTGCAGCCAAATGGTACATTGAATTTCCACGAGGCTCGTTTCATAATTTCAGTCAGCTAGCGACATCTTTCTTAACTCATTTCCAGTTGCCTGTCAGATACGACAATGGCAGAGAATTATTAACTTCGCTAAAACAATCTACGTCCATGTATATTTCTGATCATATTCATGAATGGCGACGTAGACGACGTTTGGTGAAAGTTTATATTCCGGATCAAATTTTGGCAAAATGGTTTGTTAAATCATTATTACCCAAGATCACTGAAGATGTAGCCAAGGCTGGTGTTGTTACTGAAGAGCAAGTAATTGCTTAGGCTCAGTACCTCGACCTCGTCTATACGCAGTCAGGTACTCTACATGAGAAAATTCCCGATCTTCCTAGACAAGGTCAAATAGCTGCTGCTCCTTCAGGGTCTCATGTCGCTGACGGTATGATTGGTATAGTTAGTTCTAAAAGTAAGAAGAAATCCTCAAAGAATTCTTCTCCAATTATAACTTTACCTGATTCCCCTAAAGGAGAATCCTCTCAAGAAGTTTCTGCCGATATTCATGTCGTTGAAACATCTACGACAAAATAAAAATCCGGTGGTAAAAAGAAGGGGAGGAACAAAAACAAGAAAAATTCGAAAGAGAAAACAGATAAAGAAGAATCCAATGACGAGAAACATAAACCTCGCTATCCTTGTTTCATTTGTGAACAAGATCATTTCACGAAAGAATGTACATATCGAGAGGAAGTTACGAAACTCATTAAAGTATCGCAACAACCTGCTGTCTTGAAGGATCCTTTTCCAATTCAAGATAGTAAGATGATTGGTTCTTCCTCGACTACTTTAGAAGAGCCTATTATGATGATGTCTCATGTAAGGGTTGCGACGCGATCGCAAGATTACGGTTCTAAGAGTCCTCTTGATGGCAAAGAAGGAGAGTCTTCTAATGCAAATGCATCAAATACAACTCCTCCTGTTTCCGGTCCACTACAGATCGAGAAACAAAATCCAGACTTGATAATCAAACCGCCTGCTAAAGGTGTTCTTCGTAAATCAGCTTTCAATCCACATGCGAGAGCTGCTCAGAATTACAACATTGTTGAAGACTTAGCTGTTTGACTTGGGGGCAAATATTCCAAATGGATAGTTATCTTGCAGGAATTTGACTTGGAATTTGAAAAATCCAAGGCAAAGAAATCTTTGGTATTTGCGGAACTGATGTGCGATTTCCCCTCTACTGATACTGAAACAGTGGCAGAAGAGTCCATTGCGGACGAATATTTGTTTCTTATCAGTACACTTGATCCATGGTATGGAGATATTATTTTTTATCTCCAAACCCAATATTTTTGGCCTGACATTTCACGAACTCAGCGATGGAAAATACGCTTCCAATCCCAACAGTATAATATCATTGGTGATACACTTTATCGACATGGAGCGGATTCTATTTTCTGACATTGTCTAACTCATGAAGAAGCTGAAAAGGTGTTAAATGACTGCCATTCTGGAGCATGTGGCGGTCATATGTCTGGGTATGCCACAACCCAAAAGATATTGCGTGCAGGTTATTTCTGGCCAACGTTGTTCAAAGATTGCATTTATGCGGTTCGGAAATGCCACAACTGTCAAATTTTTTATCGGAAAATGCGCGCGCCACCCGCTCCTCTTCACCCTATAATTGTTGTTGGTCCTTTCGCAAAATGGGGTATCGATTTTATCACATGTAACCCTCACTCGGCCGGGGGGCATGCCTATATTATTCTCGCAGTAGATTATTTTACGAAATGGGCCGAGGCGATGCCTACATATTCAGCTGACGGCAAGACTGCTGCAACATTCGTATTTAATCACATAATTGCTAGGTTCGGTGTTCCTCAAGCTATCATTACGGATCATGGAAGCCATTTTCGGAATATCATGATGACTGAACTGACAGAACAGCTTGGCTTGCGCCACGATAGTTCCACTCCGTATTATCCGCAAGCCAATGGTCTGGTTGAAGCTATTAATAAAGTTTTAGTCACCATGATAAAAACGAATCATTGGTATTCATAAGACGAATTGGCATTCCGTGTTATTTTCAGCGCTTTGGGCATATCGAACCTCAGTCAAAACATCAACGGGTTTCACTCCTTTTCAACTGGTCTACGGTTTGGAAGCTGTGTTGCCAATTGAATGCGAAATACCGTCACTTAAGTTAGCCGTAGAATTACTTCCAGCTACGTCTGAAGAAGAGAAACGTTTCTTGTACTTGGCCCAATTAGATGAGAATCGACGGAATGCTGCAGTAGCAAACGAGGCTCATGTTAAAAGGATAAAAGCTCAGTATGATAGAAATGTGACCCCTCGAAATTTTTCAGAAGGAGACCTAGTTTTACTTTATGATCAAGCTAACAACAAGCTAGGAGCTGGGAAATTCGTGCCTATGTGGCATGGTCCTTACATTGTGAAACGAAAGTTAGCAAAAGGGGCCTATGAGTTGATATATTTTGACAATGTCCCTTTGGATAAACCCAGAAATGGGCTTTATCTAAAGCGATATTATGCTTAAACGAGGTGTGGAGATTTTTGTTAGTTTAGATTTCTTTACTGTTGGTGTGTTTTAGATTAGAAAAGTGTGCCTAGTTTAGAAGTGTGTTTTTCTCACTATGACTGCTTATCTGAGTTTTACTCTTGATATTGCAGATGTCGACATCTCTTCAAACCTACATTGGTTTTGCTGATGGTGCTTGTCGTAGTACACATAACATTTCTTCCGCAGCTTGGGTTATCTATTCACCCTCTGACGAGTTAGTATCCATGCATGGGGTAAGCCTTGGTCAAACAACAAATAACATTGCCGAGTATAGTGCAGTGATTGAGTTATTATCTGAGTCCATATCATTTGGAATTCGGAGTTTGATTATAAGGTTGGATTCTGAACTTGTTGTATTATAGCTTAACAGGGTTTATACTATTAGAAATCCGGTGTTATTACGGTTATTTTTGAGAGTTCGTCTCTTGGAACGTGAGTTTGATTACATTGAATATCAGCATATTCCAAGACATTTAAATACATTAGCAGATTCAATTGCTTCTAGTATGATAAATAGACATTTGCAATAATTAAAAGCAGTAAAACAAACAACATTCATTTATGTACACAGATAGCCGTCAAAATAGTGATATATATATCATAGGAGTGTGTTCAAAAAAATATACATCGTCTTCGATCATAGGTTGGAAACACCTTATGATCGGCAAAAATGATAATACAAAAATACAAAAATGAGTCTACACAATCATCCCATCACTGATGATGATCTCGATAAGAAACAACTGCTCGGGCCACCCTGCATAGGAACCTCCTGAAAGGTCCTGGGACTCCAATCACATATCTCTGTAGCCTGAGAGGAATGTCATCTATACTGGTCTCTGGTATATCTAGAGTCAAGCACTCTAGATGATGCTCCAAATCAGTCAAAATCTCTACTGATTGGCCTACTGGGGCTGGTGCGGGCGCAACTGGTTGTCTCCTCTCGAAAGGTTGGAGATGAGCTGGTCGATGTGGACCCATGTCTGTATTCAAAAAAAAAAAATTTGGTTATTAGTTTTTCTAAGACGATAAAAAATAAAAAAATTAGAACTTAGCAAACGTTGAAAAATGTTTTTACCTGAATCATCCCACTGTTCCCCTGCAGGGAGAGACATCTCTCCGTCACCACGGAAATCTATCCCAGCATACGGAAAATCCTCTATCATGAAAACTTGGCGATCCAGCCAATGAAAATATGAAGCAGGGAATCATACAATCTCAGTGCCCTCAATAGCATGACGGGCCATCAGCGCGGACTAGCGAACCATTCTCGGTTCTCGAGGTCGACCGGCATCAACTGAAATACTCTGTGGAGCTAATTGAGGGATTCTCTCCAGAGCAAAAGAAACGACAATGGAACCATATCCAAAGTTTTTTAGTTTCCCGGTTTTTGCTCTGGTAAGTTGGCCTTTTATATTGGCCAACACAGCTTCGCACCAGTTGAAGATGGTGCCGCGAAAACAATCCACAGCAATGCGCATTTGGGAACCAGTAGCTACATGAAGCGCGGCGCTCCCACATAGTTTGGTAACAGTGAATGCTATAACTTTCAGTTCAGGACGGATGATATGTTTTAGGTCAATCCGTTTGTCCCGAGGATCTGCCTGATCATTGCAAAATTCGAGTTGAAGACTAGCGACAGTCTGGCCACCTGGCCTAGTCCCAAACAAAGATACATGTTCGCCCCTCTTGGACAAACCAGTCAAAAAGTATATATCCTCCAGCTCAATTTCGAGCCGGTGGCCACCAATGAAGAAACACCGGTCCTCCACATGCCATCTGTCTACCAACCATGTTAAGAGTTCCACTTGTGCCCTCATGCCAGAGATGGCCCAGAATTTGTATAAGCAGCATGTTTTTAATGCCCTTTGTGTGGGAAAATGAAGTATTGCAGCTTCATCCACTTCCTCATGCTCTCTTTCTCGCCAAATAAGCATCTTGTTAATCCTGCAACACAAAATAAGGCAAGTTAGAATGATTTCATTTAAAAAAATTTGGCAGAAAATTGAGAAAACCGTGCTTTAAAATTGACCGCGCGGGTACCGCACCCACTCTTTGTAAACAGAGCGTAGCTCCGCATGTGGGATGAATGCCGGGTGCGGTACCCACGATTTTTTCCCGTTAAGAAAAAATCGGGGTCCGCAGGTAACCTGTGTCCCACCTGCGGACCCCGCGGGCGCATTTTTGAACCATTTTTTGCCCTAAAAAATCAAACTAAAGCCTAAAAATGAATTTCAAACAGATGAAAAACAAGATAAGGAGGTCGTGGATTACCTGGGGCTGACGATTTTCGATTCCAACGATTGAATTTTCCAGAATCTTCACGGAAACTTTTTTAACCAAAAGCTTTTTACTTTTCACTCTGCAACTGAACGGTAAAAATGAAATAGAAAAAGTCCTTTTTATAAGTTTTTTCGAATGAATGAATTTTTAATTTATTTATTTTTCACTTTAAAAGGGTATCTTTGAAAGCATTTTTACTTATCTTAAACAGGTATGTGTAATGTTTTGAGTTTTTGTGCAGAAACAGGATTTTTCAGGTGAAATGATCGTTTTTCAACAAAGAGCATACTTTTATCAGTTTTTCGGACTCTTTAAAAAATTTTACGAAAAAGCGAAATCTTGGAGTCCTCTTTTAAGCCCTTTTCAGACTCTCTAAATATGAAAATATTTCCGAGTACTTGACTATTCGAACTCGTTAAAGTAAATGAACAGTCGTCCTTTCAGTATAAGTTTACCTCTTTTACGGACTGAAATGGACTATTTACGAAAAAGGTATACGTTGACTAAATACGGTCAACAGAGTTCTCTCCCGCATTATTTTATCCTTTTTCGGGCTCGAGAGACTAAATTTACGAAAAAGTACACCCACGGAGTTTTCTTAAGTTTTTCTTCTGACTCCCTAAAACTGAAAAACACCGAGTTTCTCCTATAATGGACTCGTTAAAACTTAACAGTAAAGGACCTGTTTAATTTTCAACAGGAACGAACCACTCCTTCTTAGGGTTCGAATTTTAAACTAAGTTGGACTCATCCGAAGGATGAGCTTATAATCAAGCAAATGTTATCCTCCTCAAGCTTGTCAAAAATAAAGAGGTACTTGCCAGAAATGGTGGGGGAAAAAGAGAGAAAAATGGGCATGTTTGTTGTATTTTAAATCTTCGAAAACTCAGTCAACCACTCTTGGACACGACACTTATATTTACCTGGGTTGGGAAATCCTTTACCTAACAGTTAATCAAACCACATTGAAAATTTTCAGCCGGTTTCTGGGTATTAGCTTTGGGTCAATTGTCACCAAGCCATATGCAGTGTCGTTATGTGTCCAAGAGAATAGTTTAAATAAAACCATTCATCTGCAAAATATCTGTCATCCATCTTTGACCATCCCTGAGTCATTCCTTGCCAATATATTTTCAAAACTTGATCTATGATTTCGTGTTGTGGGCTTGCCTACGACAGATCACTTTCTATCGACATCAGCACATTATCTAGGAAGTTGATCCAGAAATTGTCAGTACCTTGAAATCTGCATGCCTCAATGGCAGGTTTCTCGCCTTCGACGACAAGTTGCATCATTGACCTTCGATCGAATGATTCCGTGACATGTTCGACTTCAGCTCATTCATTCACATTTCATGGATTGTACTGAGTACTTTGAGAGCCATTGACATTATTGGTGGTTACTCTCACACTTGTTAACAGTTCACATCATTGACTGGTAATCAAGTGGTTTCTACCATGTTCGACTTCAACACATTTATTCACATGGATAGAATCGTACTAGTTCGAGATGCGGAAATCAAGACCCTGGATCTAGTTTCCACCATCCAGGCTGCGAGGAATTTTGTTGTCATCTATACAGTAGACTATTTATAAATAGATGGCTGCGTCCATACTGTGTCTACATATATTTGTACTATGATGTATTCAAAATCATTCCTGTATCAGAACGATTTCAGTTAGTTTATAGTTAGTTTTTATCTGAGTATGGGAATGCCTACCTCAGTGATGACATATACATGTATATATTTTGCATTGAATGTTTTTATAGGTTCCGACTGGGGTGTCCACAGGATGATCTTTGAAATGATAAAGTACCGCACTCTTCATATATGACAGACTACAGCTTCATCTATTCCAGACTTTGCACTTTAGGGGGCAATTTGTTACACTAAAATCTGTCATCCTGACATTTTACCATGAGTATGAGCTCATTATTACTCATACTTCCTCCTTTTGCAAGTCTAACATACCAGCTCCTCATGTCAAGCTTCAAAAATCAGAAAAAGTCCCTAAAATCCCCTAAGAATTGGTATCACACTTTCTCTATTCATTCCCTGCGGTCCCGCACCTAAATCTCAGCCTGCCTGCGGAACCATAACGCACTTTCTTTGTGTAATGGGTGCGGACCTCTGTAAAATACAAAAAGGCGAGAAAGTAAAGATAAAAAGTGAATTTCAGATGAATTCTAGAAGATTCTAGATGGGAATTTTCGGGAATGGATACGCTTTGAGAAGGTTCATGCATCCCTCACTTGATGGAGCTAACCCCTTGATGTAAGGAGTTTATCCCTTTGAAGGAGGATTCTATCCCTTCATATTTGGAACAAGAAACCTCCTCTTTTCCACTATAAAAAGAGGCCTTGGGTAGCCTCAAAGGGAGTTCAAGCTTAAGAGATTTGGAGTTAAATGCTGTTGAGATTCAGTCTCAATTAACTAAGACTTTCTGTGAGGTTAAATTACTCTTTCTGTGAGGTTGAATTACTCATTCTGTGAGGTTCAATCACTCATCTCTAGTTGTCTTGGTTCAGAGAGTGCAATGCTTGTCAAATTAGAAGAGATTCCTGCTTCGGACCCCGGGAGGACCTGCACAACACCAAGGCACAGGTTGTAAAGGTTTTCTTTATTTGAAGTTAATACAAATATACTCATTTCTCTCATTAAACTGTCGATTCATGGTTTATTTCATAAATTCCTTGATCATTATGATAAGTATGATTTATAATAACGTCTATACAGGTGTTGTGTAATCTTTTTGCTTGTTCGTGACTGCAGATTCACGAGGAACGTTCTTTCAGTGCACGGGAAGGACTTCGAAGAAATCAAGCAAGCGCTGGATATAAGGTAGGCCTTACACCTATGTAGTGTTTTTATGA
This sequence comes from Pinus albicaulis, assembly GCA_034641835.2. Lineage (NCBI taxonomy): Eukaryota > Viridiplantae > Streptophyta > Pinopsida > Pinales > Pinaceae > Pinus > Pinus albicaulis. The sequence continues at coordinate 326,819,023 of CM076571.1, forward strand.
ATCGTATATGCTTAGAGAGAGATTAGTATAATTGGCTGTTTGTTGCTAGTTACCTTTTGTACTAGAGAGATCGGTCTTGTCCGCAAGACGGATTAATCTACACAACAGGTGTGAATGGAACCCATCTCACTTGGATTAGTCATCTTTGACTAAATTCAATAGCGCTACCTATAGAGGAGAAGCTTCCTAGAGAAGCTGCGCAGTTTTGGAGGGAAGAGCTTCACATGAGGGTGGAAACCCTAATTGGTGGGACCATGGTGAAGAAAATTTTCTTTTGTTTATAAGGAGGAGATGGCGTCCCATTTTCATTATGCTATGTTTTAGATTTCAGACTTTGGGTCTACAAGAACTTGCATCCCCGGGCTGTTTAGCAGGGTGATGGTGCCCTCAGGCACTAGGGTGTTCCCGGTCGGGAATCCCTACCTCTTCCTCAAGGAAGGATGAGGATTGAGCCACATTTTTTCAATCAAGAATTGGCCATAGCTACTACCATCAGTTACAGCGTTATTTCTGCAGCAGAGAGGACATTGTGTCGCTGGGGTGCAGCTAGAGAGGAACTCATGGAGTCTCTCTTGTCTAGTTTTCTTCAGTGGAGGAGTGATCTACTCATTGGAGGAGCTGCAAGGAGGATTCCTGGGCTATATTTCATATCAGTTGGAATCGGCCAACATTCCATCATCTCCCACTACGCAGTCCATGGAGGAAACTACGTTATTTTAGAGGAGGCAGTGAGAGAGGGTTTCATGGAGCTCATCAGGAGGTGTTTTTGAGAAAAAGGGATCAGCCCTTTGTGTTGGAGACATTATCAGAGGAAGGAATCTACATTTTAGATCTACCATGGCCTCATTTACATTTTGTATCAGTTGCAGTGACAACTTGTTTGTCACATTTTTGTATTCTCCGGCATTTCTAGCAATCTTCATAGATTGGCTAGAAATCTTGTATTTCATCCCATTTCTTATTTTTGGGCTTATGTCTTGTATTCCTTTAGCCATATGTACATTTATTCATATTCAGCAGCTTATACCTTCATGTACTTAGCGCAGTTGCAGCTACTCTGGCATTTTGTGGAGTTGCAGCTACTCTTGTATTTCATGGCTTATTCCTTGGAGGTTGGATCTTAAAGCTTAAGTGGCTTGTCCCTCAGCTATATCTTGTATTTATTTGCTGATATATCATAATATCATGATGGATGTAGCATTTTCCCTCTTATGGTGTATTTCAGATATGCAGAGTTTATGGTTATGTTCTTGTATTGTTGTAGCTCTCTCATTGAGCATTGTTTTAGAGACCTAGATTGGGGAGATCTGAATAACCCATCTAGATGTATTTATTTGAGCTCATATTATACATAGGAGTTGTATGAGATTTTATCTAGGGAATCCCAGCGTTGGTATGTCTTATTTTTGTAGCAGCTTCCTTATACAGCATCCTCAAGGACCCTGTAACAGAAATTCCCGAGGTGGAATATTGCATATCCATAGGCAGAGTCTTAGAAGGGCCAGCTAGCCTCAAAATTTCTCCCTTATTTAAAAGGAGTCATATCCTGTAAATTCCCCATCATTTAATCTCTGAAATGGACTTGTGATAGCTCACCGAAGAAGGAATTGGAATATCTCAAGATATTCCCGACGGAGCAACATGTTTCTGAAAAAGGAAAATTACATCCTAAAATTGTTGAACATAGGAGAAATTACTAATACTTTCAATCTAAACGATGACAAACCTAAAATTTTGTTTGGGCCAAAAGTAGAGGGTAGATTCCAGGAGGGAGATGTTCCCCCATTTTATCTCAGTTTGAATGTTCATGATAAAATCCTCCATAATGCCATGATTGACTCAAGTGCATCTCATAATCTCATTCCAAAGGAAATTATGGAAAAACTTGGCCTGGAGATAACTAGACCCTACAAAGACCTGTACTCATTTGACTCCAGCAAAGTTAAATGTCTAGGCCTCATTAAAGATCTATGTATTACGTTAGCCCAGATACATGCCAAGAGTCTAGTGATGGATACAGTGGTCACTAGCATCCCTCCTAAATATGTTATGCTTTTATCATGCTCATGGGGAGCCAAGCTTTCAGGAACCCTCCAAATGGATATGACTTATGCTACCATACCATTTTTTGGCCTAAAAAGGATATTGTATAGGGATACTCTAATGAAATACATGGTGAGAAGTCAAGAAAAGCCTCATAACTACCCCCTGTACTCTTTCCATTCCGATATTGATTCATTTATCCTTTACAATGATGAAAATTTTAATGAACAAGTAGCTAGAGAAGAAGAAGACCATGAGAGAGAACAGCCAAACCAAATGGAAATCGTGCAACACAAGTCTGAAACTGAACCTTTTTGGAACATGAGTTGTGATGGTTCTTGTGGCAAATTTGGCTCAGGAGCAGCGGTGTGGGTATGTAATACTGAAAATAAATACGCAGAAGGGAATTATTACAAGCTAAAATTTTAGTGTACCAACAATATAGCAGAATATGAGGCACTCCTTTTGGGTTTACAACTACTGAAGAAATTAGGAGCCAAAATAATTTCTATTCATGGGGATTCTGAGCTGGTTATTAAACAAATCAAGGGATAATATTAAGCCAAACATCCTAGATTGAGAGCATACAGAAATGTTTCCCTTGACCTCCTAAAAGAATTTGAAGAATATGACCTTGCTACAGTTCCAAGAAATCAGAATATCCTGGCTAATGGGTTAGCATTTTCAACCAACACTTGTCAATTACCTCATCCTAAAACACAATATATAGTGCAAGTCAAACACCACCCAAAAGTTCCTAGAAATATGAGATATTGGCAAGTCTTTGGAAATGACAAACAGATTAAGAATTTCTTGCAATCTAAGGGTGACTTTGAAGATTCCAATTTGGACCTAGACTGTGAAAAAGACTGCTCCATTAAAGAACAAATGTGCAGGGAGGAACCTCCTCATAATTTTGATATTAATTTTTTAGCAAATAAAGATATACATACGACAAAGATGTATGAAGATCCAGAAAAGGAGGAATTTGAAGTACTAGAATTCAAAGACAACACCTTTCCTAGAGGACTTGTCCCTTTGGAGGAAATATTTGATTTCAATGATGTGGCTAGGAAACCAAAAATGGAATCTACAGAAGTGAATATAGAGGAGTGAAATCTGGGAAGTGAGCAAGAGCCCAAGATGATAAAGTTATCAAATACACTGTCAAAATCCATAAAGCAAAAATACATTGCTTTGTTCAAAGAGTTTATTGATGTGTTTGCTTGGAGTTATGAAGACCTGAAATCTTATGATACTGATATTATCGAGCACAAAATTCCATTCAAGGAGAAACAGAATCCTTTCAAACAGAAACTTCATAGGATAAATCCTATCCAAATGCCTCTGGTTGAGAAGAAGATCAAGAAAATGTATGATGCCAAGAAAATAGTCCCAATCAGATACTCCAAATGGGTTTCCAATGTTGTACCTACAAGAAATAAGACAGGTGAGATCAGGCTTTGCATTGGCTTTGGAAATCTAAACAAGGCATCTCTTAAGGACAACTACCCTTTACCAAACATGGACCACATATTGCAAAAGGTAGTGGGCTCCAAAATAATCTCCCTGCTATATGGCTTTTCGGGGTACAATCAAGTGCTGGTGCATTCAGATGATCAACACAAAAAAACTTTTACTACTCCTTGGGGAACCTTCATGTATACAAAAATTCCCTTTGGATTAATAAATGTTGGTGCCACTTTTCAAAGAGAAATGGATATTTATTTTTCAGAAGAAATTGGTCTTTTCATTGTGATATATCTTGATGATATCACAGTATATTAAAAAACTAATGAAGAACATTTGGCCCATTTGAGAAGAGTTTTTGAAAATAGCATAAGATTCGGTCTATCTATGAATCCTAAGAAATCATTATTTGGTCTTGAAGAAGGAAAGCTTCTATGCCACATCATATCAGAAGAAGGGATCAAGATTGACCCCGACAGGATTGAGGGCATACTACAAATCACTCATCCCAGAAACATCAAAGAGCTACAATATTTCATTGGAAAGATAAATTTTTTGAGGAGGTTTATACCAAACCTTGCAGAACTCCTGAGGAATATCACCAAAATGCTCAAGAGAGATTTAGGAGTGAAGTGGACCAGGGAGGCTAAAAATTCCTTTAACCTGTTAAAGCAAGCACTCACTACAGCACCGGTCCTAATCAGCTCTGATTTCACCAAAGATTTCATCATTTTCTCCTTTACATTAGTACACAAAATTGTTGTTGTATTGCTGTAGAAAAATAATGATGGACAAGAGTAGCCCATAGCATTTTTCAGCCAAGCTTTAAGGGATACACCTTTGGAGTACAATATCATGGAAAAGCAGGATTTTTCCTTCATCAAAGCACTGAAATATTTTAGAGTTTACATTTTGCATTCACACATCATTTCATTTGTGCCAATACAGTTGTCAAAGACATCCTAACACAGGATCCTGATGGAAAAAGATGCAAGTGGATTGATATCATCTTGGTGTATGATTTAGAGATCAGACCCACCAAACTGATCAATGGGCAAGGATTTGCCAAATTGATGGCTAAAACAAATTTTCAAGCACTAGATATTAACATGATTCATTCAACGGATAAACAAGAGGAGCTGGCGACTCCACCTATTGAGGAAGTATTCCTAAATTCTCCCTAGTATGCAGATATAATATATGTTATATTTTATTTAAATTCTCCTCCTGGTTTGTCCAAAACAAAAGCTAGATTCTTGAAATTGAAAGCTGTAAAATTCTGCATCCTAGAAAATTTTTTGTACTGAAAAGATTCTGGGGGAATATTGCTTAAATGTTTGCTTCAAGAAGATGCAAATAAGGTCATGAAGGAATTCCATGAAGGGGATTGTGGAGGCCATCTCTATTGGAAAACCACTATTAACAAGATCCTTAGGGCTGGTTTCTATTGGCCATCTCTCTTCCCAGATATCCAAAAAATGGTAGATACCTGTCATAAATGCCAAATTTTTTAGGGAAAAAGAAAGTTGTTGCCTCTGCCTTTACAGCCAATATCTATTGAAGCTCATTTCCAGCAATGGGGTTTAGACTTCATTGGATAAATCCACCCTTCCTCCTCTGCCCAGCATAAATGGATCCTCACTGCTATAGACTATTTTAGTAAATGGATAGAGGCCATTTCTTCCAGAATTTCTACTAACTCGATGATTATCAAATTACTTGAAGCCAAAATCCTATCCAAATTTGGTTTTCCTAGAAAAATCATCACAGAAAACATTGATGCTTTTAATTCCAAAAATATGGTGGATTTTTGCCACATATATCACATTTATTTAGGGCATTCAATAGATTATTACCCTCAAGGTAATGGGCTATTTTATTCCTCCAACAAGAGCCTCCTCAACATCATCAAGAAGTTGTTGGAAGACGAACAAGAAATCCTGGCATAACAAATTGGTGCATGCATTGTGGGCTGGTAGACTGACAACTAAGACATCAATTGGCATGTCACCATACTAGTTAGTATATGGAATGGATGCAGTTTTCCTGACATCATTAGGATTTCCAGCCATGAAACTCATTCAAGAAGTGCAGGCTGAAGAAAATGATGTGCAAAGAAGAATAAGCCAAACCATTCAACTGCGACAGTCCAGAGAAGAGGTGTACAACGTAACTCAGGTGGTGCAAGAGAATATGAATAAGATCTTTGAAAAAAGAACAAAGGCAAATGATTTCAATATTGGAGATAAAGTGATGAAATGGGATTCCAGAAGGGAGGATAAAGGTAAGCATGGCAAGTTTAACAACCTGTGGAAAGGCCCATACATTATTCATTCTTTTAGAGGAGATAATGCATTTTTCTTGCAAGAGATGGATGGAACAGAGCTGTTTGGAGGTCCTGTCAATGCCAGGATCCTGAAACATTATTTTTGTTAAAAAATCAGATTAAAATTTCATCATTGTAAATAACATAGTCCTACAATTTTCAAAAATCCATTGGACAAGGTTGAAGCCCGAAGTGAAGGCCATAAGCCTAGTTTGATAAGAAAAAAAAAGGGTATTTAAGAAAGGAAAAGAGAAAGCCCCACAATATATATATATATATATATATATATATATATTTGAAAGTGTTGCAAATCAAAGTGCCACTACTATTGAAAAGAGTTTTGTGCAAGCATACAGTCTAAGCATGATTGTACAATTATGAATTTTCTGTTGATCGGTTAGAAAATGAAGATTTTCCAAACCATTTAATATTGGTTTATCAGCATCCAGGTAGAAAATGACATTGGATCAACAACCTAATCTGAACCAATTAGAGAAATAAGGGATAGGTGATAGGTTAGAAATTCAAAAGAAAAAAAGAGGTTAGGGTCCGCACGTCTAAATGCACCCCAAAATGAAGAAAAATGATTAGAATTGTAGATTGGTTAGTTAGGTGTGAATATGACCACAGTATATTGAGAATTTTTCCAATTTTCAGTTTCATGTCACTTTTCAGTTTCGGGATCAAGTGTGTTCCAGATTTCAGTTTGCAAAGAGTGTTGACTTCAGCTCTAAGGTTTCTATTAGTCATCAGTATTTTTTACTATATTTAGATGAATATAGAATGGTTATAGCTTTCTGAAAACAATATTCCTTCAATATCTTGAGTTTCAGAAATATCATTGCCTTCATTATCTTAATAAAACCTTTTTCCCTATCTATCAGTTTTCCATCTCAAAGTCACCCTGTTGCTCTTAAAAGACTCCTTATGGGCCTACACCTCTCATTTTCATCTTTCTTTCCTACCTAGAACCTCATTTCCCCCTGTTTTCCCCTGTCAATAAACTCCACCCTCCCTATAGGGTTTCTTGTTGCTAACTTATTCCCATGTTCTTTTTGGCATAATAACCTATAACAATGCTCTTTTTTCACTTGAAAATCTCTAAGTCAAATCTTAGTCAAAATCAGGTCAAAAGTACTCCCATTGGGTCATTAGGGTTTTACATTTTTTTAAGGTCATCCTTGGATGTTTCAGGCACTACTTTTCCTTTTCTAGAATCTAGATCAGATGTAATAGAATGCCAAGACATGGTTAATCAAGAAGGACCTAAAATTTCCAAAAAGGTTTATCTTATCAGTCCAGAACCTGCAAATAAGGAAAATGGAAAAATTCTAGCACTTATGCAAAAGTGTTGGAATATTTATCAGCAGGAAGTACTAATGATGTAGATTATCTACTCCTGAACGAAAAAAAATTACCGCAAGGGAAAGGGAAACACTTGGTCTTGAATATGACTAGGGTTATGAACTAGTTAGCCCATTTTAGTGCCAAAGTAGTGATCACTTGCAAAAAATGACATGGAGGAAGCACACAAGGCCAAACATGAAGAAAGTCTATCAGAAAATATTGATGGAATATGGAAAAAGGTGAGGTGAACTGGACAAAAATGAATGAACTTGAAAGGGCTATAGAGAAATTAGAAGACAACACTGATGATTGTTGTAAAATTACTGTAGACACTTAGGGTTTTGAAAAAAGTGGCTAAAGAAGGTGAAAAATATGAGTTGAGATTTATGATGGAAAATACAGAAGATTTTGAAGATGCTAGTATGTGTAATCATCCAAAAACTGTCAAAGTAAACATGTCAAGCCTCAATGATCAAAAGAAAAGCCAATTCCGTGACTTAAGCAACCTGCAAGCAAAAAGGTGTCAAAGAGTTTCAGTGACAAAGTAAAAAGACTTCAAAACATTATAAAGTGGGTTTTTCAAGTTAAATTAAATCTACAAGTCTATAAAAGCCCATTTTAAATTTCAAATGAGTCATTGTTGCATCTCAAAACATCAAGAATTCTCTTCAAGGAAACATTTGTGAGTTTGCAAGAATAATTCAAGCCAAATTCCTTGGCAATGCGCGTTGGGGAGTTGGCATTGTGCCCTTGCCCAATTTTTTCAACGTGCTTTATACTGGCGCTGTGCCCTTGCCAAAAAGGATCCTGTGTTGAATTTCCTTGGCACTGTGTGCTCAGAGACTGGCGTTGCGTGCTTGGGTTGGCGCTACTCCCTCAACCAGTGGTGTTGCGTGCCTAGACAGAGGAGTTTTCCAAGGGTTAGGGCCACTCAAATCACATCAAATCACCTTTAAATCATCTCCAAGATCCTCCAAAAACTCTTGAGGGGTAATTACCTAGCATAAACCTTGATTTGAAGCTACTTTGGTCATCATTTAATTGAATGGGAATGAAACCCTAAGTGAAACCCTAAGAAAACCCTAATTTTGAGCTTGAAATCACTATTTTACCATTATTTCATCCTCCTTAAAGTAAATCAATCATAAACAAGGGTGATTATACTGCTTGAGGGTTTTCCTTCATCTATTTTGTGATAACACCCATTCCCTTCCACTCATTCCCTTCATTTCACACTCATTCCCTTCATTTTGCAAAGTTGTCATTTCATTTCTTTCCCCTCATCTCATTTTCACTTACCATTCTAGGGTTTTACAAAACTGAGTTTAACATGTCAGAGGAAGAAGACAGTGCCAGTGGTATCAAAGCACAAATGCCAAGGATACATGATCATAAGGGAGGGAAGATAAACAGATTTGAACCTATCACCACCAAGGAACTCACGGCCTCTCCTCTCTTTGTATGTTGTTTTAAACATGTGGGCTGCTTTGAGTTTTGTGAGAAGGTGGAGCAAGTCCAAAATCACCCAGAGCTAACAAGATTATCCATCATTAACCTACATGACAAGTAGGTCAATCTTATTGGGGTTACATTTGAGATGTCTACTGATGCGATTGCAGCTGCTACAGGGATACCTAGTGTGGGAGAGAAGTGGTTCAAACAAGAAAACTTGGACATGAGTTATTTTGAACCATACCTTAAACCTAGGTATAAATATCACTACAAGTCCATATACCCTTTTTCTCATCTTCTTGATAGATATGCACCCATGATGAAGATAATAATGAAGTATTTCACATGTGAGAGAAGTTTTTCCCACCTCTACTCATACCACAGCCGTCTTCTTATGCATTTCACTAGAGTTAGGATGTTGCATATGCCATATTATCTTTTCAGTAGAATTGACAAAATGGCATACATTGTGTAAAAGAGAAATTATAATCAGCAAATGCAAAGCCTATTTCATCATTCACTCATCAAGATGGTGGTCATGCATCAACTCCAGCAGAAAAACATTCCATGGGATACCTTCATTGCCAATGAGGTCTTCACTACTCCACCTGGCCATCATCAGCAGGATATTCCTTCATCTTCTCATCCTCCCATGTCCACTTATGCATCACATCCTTCTGTTCATACATCACCATCCACTCACATCCATTCACCTCATGATGATCCTTACTCATCACCTTTGCACCACCCTTCACCATCATATCATGATACCAGAGCATCAAGCAAGGAAAGGAACATTGAGACAGCTGGCACTAAAATGATTGACATTGAGTGATTTCCTTTCACATATCAGAGAGGCCATAGGCAGATGTTTGCTTCACTTGAGGTGAAAGGGGCCCTACCTTCTTCATCAGCAAAACAGGTTGATAAGGGCAAGGAAAAGGTTACAGAGCATGTCATTGTTGAACAGGAGGATAAACATGAAATTGAGCAGGAGTTTCAGTTAATTGACCTTGATGATGAGGATGAGGAGAGGATTACCAATATGTTGATCAAAAGCAAGGATTCTAATATTAGTGAGCTTCAAGCTAATCTTGGTAGGGAAAATAATGTGATTAACTATTTTGAGTTAGAGAATCAGCAGTTGAAGACAAAGCAGGCCATTAGTGAGGTCAGAGCAATTAGAGCTCAGAAAGAGGCCGGAAAGGCCAAGGCTTTGCTAGATGAGACCTTGGGCACTTTTTATGACAGTTAGGATGAGGAAGAACAACTTCCTAGGCAGAGACCAAGTACAATTGGGTTGAAGAAGGCTTTAGGCCAGGAAACAGAGAAAGAGGCAAAATTGGCATAACATCTCACTCCAAGTGAATTTCTTGCCATAGAAATTAGCAAATATAGAGAATATTGGCTTGAGAGGGGAAAATTTCATTTAGAGGGTCAACTAGAGAAGGAAAAAAGAGATACTGATATGCAGAGGAAGATGGCAAGACATTATGCCATGAGAAACAAGATTGCAAGGGCCAAGCTTAAATGAGCCCATGCAAAGATTTAGCCTCTAAATGAGGAAAAAGAGAAGGAAAAACTAAATATTATTGCTGAGGGGTCCCTCCAAGCCTCTAAACCATTATCAGCAAATCAAATTCCATTTTTGGCACTTTAGTGCAAATTTTGAATTTTTGACAGTTTGGCTTGAAGAAAATTGGGCCAAACGCACAGTGGCATTGGCGCTGTGCTCTTTTTTGGGGCACTCAAATACAAAATGGTCAGCATCCTAATTTTCCTAGTGATTATTACATCAACCTTAGAAAGCTTCAGAATATTTGGAGCACAACTGGTCCCTCAAAAAGGCCAAAAACTACCAAAAAATCACCTTTCTGCCCTCTTTTTGGCACTGGCGTTGTGCGTTTATAAGTCCTGGGAGAAGTAATTTTTGATAAGAAAAATTGGAACCATTATTAAAATTGGAAGAATATTTGGAAAATATACTTAGAGACCTTTCCAATGAGCCATCATGGAGCTCATTTGGACACCGGGAAGGCATCCAAAAGTTAGCTGCAAAACAGGACATTTTCTCAATTTTGGCACTACGTGTTTGCACTAGCGTTGCGCCCCTGTACCTTGGAGCTGCACCCTTACCATGAGTGATTGAAAAATATATTTTCAAGCCTTAAAGTCAAAAAATTTCCAAAATTAGCTCAAATAGTTTTGTTAGAAGTTATTTTTGCAATAAATGAGTTTTAGATATTTTTCCTTCAGCATTGCATGGTCTCAAAGGTCAAAATGCATTAACTATGTAATGAATGACATTTGAAACACTAGCAAGGGTTTACCTCATCATTTTGCAGATAAATATTGCATGTATGCTTCATAGTTTTTGTTGGTTGGTTGTTGATCTGAATAACTCATAGATTTGAGTTGTGAAGAAGTTGGATTTGAAGCTTTGTAACTATTTTGGACTGAATATCAATGGAACAAGCACATTCACATGATTCATGGACTTTGTTAAATGGTGATGTTATTCTAATTTTGTAATTGTTTCCTTCTGTTTACCATTTTTTATATCAATTTCCCTTGTAACAAAAGAAAAAAATTTAGGTTAAGATATGTTGTTAGAAGCACCTTAAGTCTGTCTGCTTTCTGTTGTATAAATTTTTTCCTCTGTTGGGTTTGATTGGAGAACTAGAGTTTGGCTAAAGAATTTTATGGTTTTCCCTATCCTTTGATATGCTTGAAATGTTGTCCTTAAGGATTTCTTTGAAGTTTACTTACTAGGGTTTTGGCTAAATATTTTTTTGGTTTTCCCTGTCCTTTGGTCCATCTTGAATAGTCACTTTGAAGGTCTTTGAATTCTGATTGAAGAATTTAGGAGTTCCCTACTCTCTAGGGTTTGTTGGATTGTTGTCTTAAAGTTTACTTGATAACGCTAGGCCAAAGAAGTTTATGGTGTGCCCTGTCCTTTGGTTCTTTCTTAAGCATAGTGATCTTAAAGACTCTTCTTGTTATAGTATATGTTAAAGGATTCTTAATTTCCCTTTAAACGTACTAAACTCACAATTTAATGTTCATTTCACACCCACATAATCTATTAAGATCCATTTGGCTTTGTTAACTTTCCTTATGAAACACCCTTGATTCATTGTTGTACCTTTCAAGCCTTTCACAGACCCCATAGCCCAATGGTTTGAATTTCTCTTACTCTCTCTATTCTACTTAACAAGCAACCCAACCAAAAAAACAAAACAAAAAACCCTATCATTTTAACTAGCCTAAAATTAACATCCTGAATTAATCAAGTTAAATATTTTATACAAATATAGAGAGAGCCATCTTTGACTCTAGGAAGGCTAGGTCCTAGGACTCCAAAGTTGGTTTGATGTTACCCTTGTCTATTTGGTCTTGCCATTCTGAAAAATTATAGGGAGCTAACAGTTTCAGCCACAGATCAGGTTACAGGGTTGGGATCAGGCCACTAGTCTATAGTGTTCTCGCTACCTCCTTAAGGAGCTTCCATCCCCAGCTGGAGCCACTGTTAGACCACTGTATTTGAAAGTATCACCAGGTGACTAATTATTGCTTAGATTTGGTCATGACTGAAAATGATATTCCCTCACTGTCATTTATTTTCAGAAAAGAAGGAAGAAAGTGTTGTTGATAAGGTGTGATGGTGATCAAACTTCATTGTTGCCCTCATTCCATTTCATTCACCCTCTATGCCCCTCATTTCCTCCATGTTATAAATTTGTACACCTTATTTCTTTCAAACCCCTTCTTCAACTATTAACACCCAAGTTTTATAGTTAAAAAAGGAGCAACATTAGAATCAGAGGAAGCAAAGGCCGCAGAGAAGCAGTTAAGGCAGAAAAAAAACAAGGGAAGAGTCTTGAACATGATTGGGTCAAGTCATGCACGCATTTGGTTTGAGTTGTGAATGCTAAAGCAGGTCAAGTTGGGAACGCTGGGCAAGTATTCTATGAATAGCTAAGAAATGAACAGGCGCAACCAAGGAAATAAGATTGACAAACCATAACAAGGGAGCAGTGAGAACCGTTGGATCTGAGTAACGATCAATGTCAGAGATTCAATTGCAATTGCAGATCGCAAGTTTTTAACTTTACCTCTTAAGACTTATGCCAAATTTTGTTTTCCCGCCGATGCGATGAAGTGGGGCCCTTTCACCCAGAGCACGCAAATAAACCTTACCTATCGCCCACGCATCGCATCCCATAGTTTTTTAACCTGACCTCTTAAAGACTTATGCCAAATCATTTTTTCCCACCAATGTGATGAAATGGGACCCATTCACCTGCCACACTTCCTTTTCATTCCATTCCCCTTAAAAAATCATTAAACTTTACCTTTCCTCTGCCTTTCCACTTTATCTTTATACCTTTCCTTTTCACCGCTATATCAATGTTTCACCTCCACTTTTCCTTATTTCCCGATTGCGATTAAAGTGGGGCCATCCTCCTTGACACGTCACCCTTCCCCCACCATCCATCACATTTTGCAACTTACAGCTTGTTCCATTTTTCCAAACGTTAAAACCTGTGATCGTCGATGTGCGATATCGCATCGCACAATTTTTAACTTACCGTTTGAAACGACCACAATGTATTTTGTTTAACTTGCAATGCAGTTGGCCCCACCATAGCAGCTCTGCCCCCCCCACTTCACAGTCGTTTTAAATACATTGACATATCATACGAAACATCATAAACTTACCTTACCGCTAAAATCGTTCGCCGCTTTATAACTCCGCCAATACATTAGGCTCCATCCTCCTTGCCACATCATCCTCTGACAGTGAAAATCGCATTTCGCATAGTTAACCTTCGACGCTTATAAAAAAAACTTAAAGTTTGTGATCTATGAGCTTCGGTTGGGTCCCACATTCCCTCCACGTCACCTCCTTCCTCCCCGCGCTTCGTACTCCACATCTTTTATAGTATACCTCTACTGCTTCATGTTAAATATTTGTGATTGCGAGCTGTGGTCCAGTCCCACATTCCCTCCACGTCACCTCCCAGTTCGCATTGCATCGTTGATTCCTTTTCCTATATCGTAAATCGCAAAACTTGCGAAAAGCGATGCAGCTCCAAGGTGAAATCTAAAGGTTTACAGATCTCGTATATTGAGTTTTTACGTTGTTTTGCTTAGAAAAAGGGTCAAGTCAAGCATATGATGTTTTAACATCATTTTATGAATAAATAAGGTTAAAACACGACATAAAAGGATTCGGGTAGCAAAACGACACCAAGGGTCGAGTCGAGCAAGGTGTTCATGCAAACTTGTTATGTTATAACGACAAAAACAGAAAAGGTAGTAAACTCATTGACACAGTCACTAATCAATGTAAAGTGGTTATGCCTTGCACCAGACTTAATTACCCAACGTTGATATTTTGAAAATCAGGGCTAGATGTTAGAGCCATCATTCATTGCCTCTTCAAGATCATCACATGCTACCTTCAAGCCTACTTTTGATTTACGAAGAGCCACGTAAGTTTTTCATTCTTGAAGAGTTACCAAAATTAATTCCACAGGGGGTGTTTTGTCAGATATTTTCTTTGTTCGGGCCTTGTCGAGCCATACCTGTTTAATTTTCAGTTGTTTGTAAATAATGAATTTGGCCAAAGTAGATTAGGGCAACCGACTCAAAATTTAGTTAAATATTGCTTGCATTTTCATAATCAATGGTTGGATATTGTTAGCCCCTGCATTGTAAGAACTACTATATTGGAGCACTGTAATTTTGGAGCTGGACATCAATAATCAAAGACTGTTTACAGGATTCTTGAGCTATGTAAAAATGGTGATGTGTTATTTCTCTATTTAAATGTTTTCGTTGTTTCCTTCGTTGTGCATTTGTTCATATAATTATAAATCAGAAATTTTAGATTAAGATTTGTTGTTGGGGCACCTTAATTCTATCTGCATTTACAATCTAAATTTTTTCCACTGAAGTATGATTAAATAATTCTTAACTGCTCTTTATTCACTATTTAACCTTACTATTTCTTTCACCTCATAACTCATACTTCTCTAAAGATCCATCTAGCACAGTTAGCTTAACCTGTGATCTGGCACCTTTTTTACAAACTTTGGCAGACTTGGTGATTCTGCTTGTTTTTTCCATTTTTCACCTTTTGAACCTAGACATCTACCTTTGTCTATTGATGGATCTTATCTCTATTCATGATTCCTATGTCCTCCATGTCCTTTTCATCTTTTTCAATCCTAGGAGCTTTTTTTTAATGTCTTCTGAAACCTTTTGATCACTGTCTCTTTTGAATTTGGACAGTTTACTTGATCAATGATGACCCATGCTTGTCATAGTTGCTTTCCTTGGCAATTTCTACCCATGTTTGTCCCTTTTAGCCACTGGAATATGTCTCTAACTGTTGTTTAGAGAAAAGAGACCTTTTAACTGACATTTCATGTCTCCTCTTGTTGATACTCTTCATCAACGTTCTGCCGTTGGTGTAGTAGAGTATAGTGCTTGTCTGCCAAACATTAGAAAGGTAGTTTGAAAACCCTTGAAACCATTTGCTGTGATGAAAGAGCTTTCTTTGTCACTATTTTTACCCTCTTTGTCCATCTTCCCAAACTTCTAAGTTTTTAGGGATGTTTAGAAAAAGGCAAATAGGGTTGTCTCCTAAGTTCTCAAAGAAACACTTATTAAACTCATCACTTATGTCTAAAAGCCTTCAATGATCATTTGGAGGGTTGAGGTGGTCTTTTGCCTTTGTAACCCTAGTATAGCTCTATTTCTTGGTCAAAACAGTCATACATCCTGATTCCCATTAAACACATACCCACTGCTTTCTTCTTGCTATGAATGGTCCTCTTATGATGATCCTCCTCTTTTACATTACCTCATAGCTAATCTGATGGCTTTTTAGTCTTCTTTGCAGGAATGTTGCAAATGGAATTTGTCCCTCTACAAGATTCATGCTTGAGGCCAAACAACTTTTTAATGATCCTTTTGATTGATGTACAGTGTTGCTTATGTGCCACTATCTTTTAGGACCTGCATGGACCTTTTCATGGGCAGCACTTCATAACAATCTCTCATGAGATCATGATCTTCCTTGTAAACTTAAGATTGTTTGTATCTTACTACCAGCCATGGATGCCTTTATGATATTTTTAGGTCTCCTTCTTTGCCTCTGTTCTGTTTTTGACCATTTACAAAACATTTCTGCAGAAATGCTTGGACATGGTAAATTGTTCCTTTGCAGGCTTACTGCTTGATCAAGAGGATACCTTTGGAGGTCTTTGATGTTCTTTGGACAATGATAAGCTTCATTCTTGTGTTCTCTTGACTTCACCTTTGAATATATGTGGAAATAGTGAATTTAGAACCATGACAGTGCATAACCTAGGTGACCCTATTTGACTTATTGTAATGTCCTTGGAATAGGTTTTATGACTGAAAACTTGAATAAGGGTTTGGATGAGGAGACAAGGTTTTTGACACTCTATTATGCACTACCATCCTAGACAACTAGAAAACCTTATTTTTCTTCAAAGGGGCTTTAGAAAGGGAGTTTTTAAACCACCATTGCTTGAGGCACTTAGTGAGTAGGGGAAAAATTTTGGTTTACTTGGCGAAACAAGGTGTGAAAATAGAGGGCTTAGGCAAACAGAGACAGAGTGTTATAGGCAGAGGTGGAAAACATAGTGAGAACGAGGGACATCAGTTTAGGATTTGGTCTTATCTGGGTGATATATTTTTCATGCTTTGGCAGAGAAGTGGGATAGTGAAATTTTTCTCTTTGAGGAGATTTCTAGAACTCACATGATTCTTGAATTTTGTTTCTAGAAATCCAAGACAAAGAATTTAGTCATCTAAACACGTAAAAATTATTGATGACTGACAGTGGCTCCACTTGGGGAGGGTAGCTCCTTTTCAGGAGGTGTCCAAAATTTCAGATCTCTGGCTTATGAAGACCAGTGCCTCATCCATTGGGCAAATTTTATTTTTTTCTTTTGCTGATGCTTTCCCTGAAATGGTGATTTTGAAAATCTAAAAGCATGATTAGCTCAACTTCACTTTTACCTACCCAACCTACTTTGCTAACATTTTCTCTTCCTTGGGTTCACTTGAACTGGCAAACCAATTGAAATTTTTTCTTTTGAAAGAAAAAACAAACTATCTACTTCTACACTTATTTCTTCCAAGATTTCAGATTATGCTAGTGAATTCTTCTTATTCTCTACCTAGTCTATTTGACTGTCAAGATTAAGCAGTATGATAGACTTCATTATCTAAGCTAAAAACATGAAATTGAAAACATGACTAAATCAGGATTAGACAATCTGATTTATCATGGGTTTGTGGCATAAAAACAAGCTGCACACAAATTTTATTTTTGTACAAAATAAGACTTAGAAAAATCAGGGCTAGGATACATAGTTTGTTATTCATCCCTATTTTTCTCCTTGGTTTTGTTTTGAGCATGTGGAACCAGTATATTTCTTTCCTAATCTATTTTCTTCGACAAGTCAAGCTTCAATGATTTTAACAGCATTATTTTCACTAACTTATCAACAATAAATTTAAAACATGTTTAGCCATGATTAGGCTAGATAGTTGAACAAGACATTATTTTTGCACTAGTAGTGGCATTTAGGCTTGCACACTTTCAATATTACTATTTTTTGGCTATGGGGTTGTACCTTGTCTTTTGAATCTGCCCTCTTTTTAATTTTTTCTATGTTTTTGTGTTTTTCTCTCTTTTTGACTCTTTCTTCACACAATGGTATGTACAATGAGTGAAAATTTTAAAGCTAAGGATCTTGAAAAAAGTAGTGTTTGAGCATCATGTCTTCAAAAGGATCTCCTAACCTCTTTTTTCCATTCAGCTCTTGAAAATAGAAAACATAGTTACCTCTATTTGACAACATGGTATAAGGATTATTCCAAGAGTTTTCAGAAAATCCATGATCCCCTTGGTGCTTCTTCTTTGACCTTTGCTCCTCAAATATGTTTGTGTCAAAGGTCCTCTTTAAGTAGTTAAGGTATTATTTATCATCTTTAAAACAAATAATGAAGTCATCCATGTACATCATAGTAGAGAAATTTAAAACTGAAGGCATATTTTTTTGGAAAGTATCTCCAGCACTTCCTAGCCCGGGAAGTATTTGTTTAAGCATGCAACTGTCCCAAGGAAATTTGAAAAAATCTTTGAGTTGATTGATCTGAAGTGGTAGCATATGATGGTAACCTGAAAAACTATCATGCAATGATATTTGGTTAGAAAACCCTACCCTTTGTAAAGTATGATCTTTTTTGGTAAAAAGGTATTTTTTCTTTTCGAAGGGTTGCTCCTAGTACCTAAAGTCTATACAAAGCCTATGTCCCTTTACCTTCTTTCTAAGTGAACTCAACTGCTCAAAATTTTTATGATTCTTTTTGAAAGGAAGGCTTTTTAGAACAATGGCTATGTTACAAGGTTTTAGACTAGCCTGCCTACACACATAAGCATTCCGAAATTTTTTGCATAGTCTTGTATTTCTTTGTTTTGTGTGTAGTGATAAAAGTTTAGACAAATTAATTATTTCAGGCTTCTTAAGTTTACCCATGCTATCTTCCTCTATGTCAGCTTTAGTAAAGACTTCTTTGGGATTTATAGAAATATTTGTGGAAATTGACAGCTTTTTTGAAAAGGAGAAATTCTTGGATGATGAAGTATTTAGGTAAGGTAAAATCATAAGACTATCTTTCTCTAGATTCCCAAAGATTTTTGTTTTTCGAGGGTGTTTCATTTCTTCTGGATTAGCAAAAGGAAGAAGTTGTGTTCTTGTGATTTGTATTTCTTGTGAGCAACCTGTTCCCTTTTCTAAACTGATTCTTGTTTCTGACATTTCATTTTCAATTTGCAAGAAATCAATTTCAGTTTTATTATCTTGTGGTGTTTCAGGGTCGTGATAGTTTTGACTGTCGAACTCATCATAGAGGGACTGATCTGATAGTTGTAGTGTACCTAGATCTTCACAATATTCATTCACTTGCTCATCAAGGTCATTTTCATTATAAAAGATGAATGAGTCCAAGTCTGAATGAATGGAATAGATAGGGGTGTTGTTGGTTCTATCTAGTCTACTTACCATATACTTCATGTGAGATTCCTGGTAGAGTCTCCTTGTATCATTAAAAATTGGGATGGTAGCATAAGACATGTCAAGTTGGAGGTTCCCTAGAAGTTTGGCTCCCCAAGATCGGGACAAAAGAATGCCATATTTTGGGCGAATGTTAGCCACGACTATGTCCATGACCAAGCTCTTAGCAGGGATTTGTGTTAGATTGACACATAAGTCCTTGATTAAGCCCAAGCACTTAACCCTGCTTGAATCGAAATAATACGGATCTTTGTAGGGCCTGGTTATTTCTAGGCCTAATCTTTCCATCACTACCTTTGGCATGAGGTTGTGAGAGGCAATAGAGTCTAGCATGGCATTATGTAGGGTTTTGTCATGTATCTTTAGGCTAACATAGAATGGGGGAATGGATCCTTCTTGGTATTTTCCATCTACTTCGGGTCCAAACAACAACTCCGGTTTATCATCTGTCAAATTCAGAGTATTGGTATCATTTCCTATGTTTAAAAATTTCAAAACTTGGAAGCGGTACATATCCTGAGCTACCAGTTCAGTGAGAGGGATGGTTATTTTGATTTTAGCGATCTCTCCTTCAAAACTGAAAGGTACTTGAGTTTTAGACATGTTTACATCAGTTTTATCAGCCATAAATTTTTCCACATTTTTAATTTGTTGATTTTGATTCGGGGCTTTGGTCAGTAGAGTTTTCTCAGGGCCACTAGCAGAGGTGCTAGGATAGGTTGTGTCAACACCTGGTTGGCTAATTTTATCCTTGTTGGGATTAGTTTTCTTAGCCATCGCGCTGTTATTGTCTGTTGTTATTTTAGGAATGTTTACGGTATTTTTCTTAACAGCAGTGTCTGAGTTGTGTTTCCTAGAGTTTTCTTGGTTTTTCTTACTCCTAAGATCATATTGTCTATGGACTTCCATTATGGCATTTTCTAATCCCAATTTGTGGTCTTCGGAATCATCATAACTTGTTTCATCTTAGTTTTAGGAGAAAAAACATTTTTCTTCTTCTGTGAGAAAAACACCACCCTCACTATGAGAGCCTATTAAGTTTAGACGATTTTCATCTGGTTGTTCAATATCTCTTTCCCCTTCGTCAACATATTTATCTTGGAAGGGTGGCCTGATTTTTTGATCATTTTCCCTTGGGTTGTTTTTGTTGTGAAACCAGCTCCAAAAATAGAAGAAATGAGATATCAACACCTTAGAAATAAGCCACTTCGAGGGGCAAACCTCCAATACATTACATGAATGAAAAATTCTTGGATGATACAATTGACAAAACCTCCTTTCTATATATAGGATTCCATGGGGCCACAATGTAATCCTAGTGGGCCCACAATGTAATCCTAGAAGACCTAACAATAATAATATAAGGGCACAATAATAACAATATGGGGGTTATAGGGGTATAATAATAACAATAAGGGGGTTACACTAACCAAAATAAGGGACTATACTAGTAATATAGGGACCTAACATGCTCCTCTCCTTAAAAAAAGTGTTGTCCTCAATGCTTGAGTAGCTCTGGGTGCTTTTGTATAAAATTCTCATCCTCCCATGTAGAATCTTCAGTGGGTAAGTTCTTCAATTTTATGAGATACTCTAAAATTGATCGATTTCGTAGCTGTCGAGTTCATGTTTCCGTCACTGCTTCAGGTTCCAATATGGTTTTTCCTTCCTCATCAAGTTTTGGAAATATTGTTTGAACTGGAAGTTTTTACCCTATAACCTTTTTTAAGCATGAAACATGGAAAACTGGATGCACTCGCGAAGAAGCAGGAAGCTCCAATTTGTATGCCATAGTACCAATCTTTTGCAACACCTTGTAATGACCATAGTACTTTGGCGATAATTTATTATCCTTCTTGGCTTTCTTGAGGGAAATTTGTTTGTAAGCTTGTAGCCATAAAAATACCCAGTCTCCCACATCAAAACTTCTCTCACTGTGATGTTGATTTTCTTGTTGTTTCATTCGATTTTGTGCCAAATTTAGGTTATCCTTTAAGAGTTGGAGAACTTCTTGTTGACGCTCGATGTGATCCTCCACTGCTTGAACCCTAGAATTTTCCCTTAAAGAAGATGTGATGGACGGTGGATGATATCCATAAAGTGCCATAAATGGGGTCATTTTTGCTGTAGTATGGAAGGAAGTGTTATACCACCATTCAGCGAGAGGTAACCACTTGACCCATTGTGTTTGTTTATCGGATACAAAACAACGAAGATATCCTTCCAAAAATTTATTTACTATCTCAGTTTGACCATCAGATTGAGGATGATAAGATGAGCTATGAGCTAATTGAGTACCCAAACAAGAAAATAACTCCGTCCAAAAATTTCCAGCAAAAATGGGATCTCTGTCACTCACAATAACCCTTGGGCTTCCATGTAGCTTTTGAATTTTGTCTATAAATGTAGTAGCAACTGTACTTGCTTTAAATGGATGAGATAATGCACAAAAGTGTGCATACTTGGTAAGTCTATCAACTACCACCATGATGACACTCTTTCCTTCAGACTTAGGTAAACCTGTGATAAAATCCATTGAAATCTCCTCCCAACGTTTACTTGGAATGGATAAAGGTTGTAGAAGTCCCGGGGTATTAATTGTTTCCACTTTATTCTGCTGGCAAACCAAACATTCCGCCACAAACTTTTGAATATCAGATTTAAGGCCATCCCAAAAAAATTCTTTCTTCACCCTATGGTAATTTTTTAAAAATCCCGAGTGTCCTCCTAAAGGAGAAGTGTGCAATTCCAGAAGAATCTTTTGTTTTAGATGGGAATTCTTACAAAGATATAAGTGATCTTTGTACCATAAAGAATCATTTTTCCAACTAAATGTATCAGATGTACTAGGATCTTGCTGCAACTTTTGAATGAGTATCCATACATCTTTGTCCTTCTTCCATTCATCTCTTGCTTCAGTTATCCAATCTGGTTGGATAATAGAAATGGAACAAAGAAATGCTTCCACCTCTTCATTCTTTCTTGAGAGTGCATCTGCAACAACATTAAGCTTTCCTTTTTTGTAGATTATTTCAAAGTCATAACCCAACATCTTTGTGACCCATTTTTGCTGCTCTTTCGAAGATAGTCTTTGTTCCAAAAAGTGTTTAAGACTATCATGATCAGTTTTTACCTTGAAGTGTCTTCCCATTAGGTAAGGTCTCCATTTCTTTAGTGCATGTAGTATTGCCAACATTTCCTTCTCATAAATAGCCTTTTGTAAATAATTTCCTTTGATTGAATGACTTTCAAAAGCAATGGGTCTTCCTTCTTGCATTAAAACAACACCAATTCCATTTCCTGAGGCATCACATTCCACAATAAAGGTTTTTGTGAAGTCTGGCATAGCTAACACTGGTGCTAGGCACATTGCCTCTTTAAGATGTTCAAAGGCCTTAGTTGCTTCAAGATTCCATGAAAATGCATCTTTCTTCAATAATGTTGTTAGAGGTGCTGCTATTCTCCCATAATTCTTAACAAACTTGCGATAATACCCTGTTAACCCGAGAAATCCTCGCAACTTCTTTATGGTTGTGGGGACTTTCCATTCCTTAATAGCTTTAATTTTGTTAGGGTCTACCTTAACACCCTCGTGAGATACAATATGACCCAAATATTCCACCTCTTGTACTCCAAAGAAACATTTGGATGTTTTTGCATATAATTGTTTCTCCTCCAATAGTTTGAGCACCTTGTCAACATGTTGAACGTGATCCTTCCAAGACCTGTTGTAGATTAGTATATCATCAAAAAATACTAGCACAAATTTTCTAAGCAAGGGTTTGAAAATGGAATTCATCAACCCTTGAAATGTGGAAGGTGCATTGGTCAGGCCAAAAGGCATGACCAAAAATTCATAATGACCCTCATGAGTTCGAAATGTTTTTTTCGGAATATCTTCAGTCTTCATTCTAATTTGATGATATCCTGAACGAAGATCCAACTTGGTAAAATAGATAGCTCCATGTCATTCATCCAATAATTCATGAATCACAGGAATGGGAAATTTATCTTTAATAATGAGCTTATTGAGCTCTCTATAATCCGAACATATGCGCCATGATCCATATTTCTTGCACACCAATACTACTGGAGCAGAGAAAGAACTTTGACTAGCTTGAATTATACCAGCCTCTAACATTTCTGCAATCATACGTTCAATTTCGCTCTTTTGGACATAAGGATATCTGTAAGCCCTAATGTTTGGAGGAACACTTCCTGGAAGCAAATGAATAGCATGATCATGATCACGAATAGGTGGGAGTCCTTTGGGAGCATCAAACACCTTGGAATGATTTTCCAAGGATTTTTAGAGATCTGGAGAAATAGATGATTTTGATGTTGGAACTTATAGTGAGCATAATTGTGCAATTACGCCCCGTTGTTATTTATTCAGAAGCTTTTTCATGACATTAGAGCTTATTATATTTCCTAGCTTACCTGAGATACCCCGTAATTCGATTTCCTTTCCTTCCAAAACAAAAATTCAAGAAAAGTTCTTGAAAATTAAAAGCTATCGTCCCCAAAGATTGTAACCATTGTACTCCTATTACAACATCAACACCTCCCATTGGGATGGAAAGCATTGGACTATTCAATACATAATCCCATATGGCTAGCTTGATATTATGGCATTTTCCAGAGAAATTTATAGTTCCTCCATTTGCAACCATCACTTGACATTCTGGTGCTAGGTACTAGAAACAATTCAATTCCTTGGCTACCTTACAATGAATAAAATTATGGGTACTACCTGAACCAATCAATACTATTACCTTTTTCTTCTTGATATGTCCTTCTATCTTGAGAGTTTGAGGAGTGGTAATTCCTTCCAATGCATTACATGATATGGTTGGACTCATTTCTTCTTCTTCTAGGGTTTCTTCCTGGTGTATGTCCTCTACTTTTGAAGTTTCTTCTTCATTTTCTTCCTCCTCTTCACAATCTATGTAAAATAATTTCTTCTCAGTGCACTTATGACCTTTAGTGTATTTTCTATCACAACTGTATCAAAGCCCTGTAGTTTATTTGCTATCTTTATAGATGTGATTAGTAGGCTTCCTTTTCGCCATAATTTTACATTCAATTTCTTGCCAACCTAAATGCCTTCTCCAATGAATCAGGTTCCCAAACGTGAACTTCATGTTGGATGTTATCCTTTAAATTCCCTATGAAGTCATCAATCCTGTGTTCCTCTGGAATATCAGTTACCCTTATATTCAATTTTTGGAAGTCCTCAATGTGCTCTGCCACTAAACCCTTTTGTTTGAGATTTATCAATTGGCTAAAGAAGGTGTTTCTCTTTGTATCTTCTTAATGTGCTATCATTTCCTCCGTAAAAATTGACCAAGTGAAATTTTTTTTACAGGAGCAAAGCCATCGATACCATACAAATGTATTTTGTTCTAAATGTAAAGTTACAATGCATACCTTTTGTGTCTTTTGCACATTATTGATATCAAAATATTGCTTCGTATGTAGTATCCATGTTACGGGATCCTTGCCATCAAATTTCCTCATATCCACCTTTGGAATATGGTGGTTCTTCAATCCAACATTAGAGTTTATGAAATCAATATTAGCATTTGTTTTGTCCTCATCATGAGTTTCTTATACTATATTTTCGCCATTAGGAATCACTTCTTGTATCAACTTTGACAAACCTTCCTTCAAACCTTCCATGTCTTCCTTCAAACCTTCCATTTTTTCTTCCATACCATCCTTCAAACCTTCCATCGTGTCTTCTATACCTTTCTTCAAACCATCCATCTTAGTTTCCACGCTTTTCTTCAAAACATCCATTTCATTTTTTGTTTCTCTTTGCGAGAGCGAAATTTGGTGCATTTTCTCTTGTAATTTTGTTCTGTCATGTTGCATTTCTTCATCTTCATGAGCCATAGTAGAGCCTTCTGAAGGCTTAATAGGTGTTGAATTCTTTTTAGGGGGGATTTTAGAACCCAACACTGATATCTATTCTATAATATTCCCTTGGAATCAATTCAAATTGATTATTCAAACAAAGCTTATGCAATTCGAAAAAACAATACACACCTTTTTTTTCTTTTGAGGAGCTCAATATTGAAATTAAATTATCTCTGTGATTACAGAACTTCAATATCTAAAATTTGGCCCTACAATAGCCCTCTGAATCCTCTTTCGAATGCCATAGGTCTGACCTGATTTGGATTCTTCAAGGCAAAGTTATCTCCAATCTCCCACAATGACCTAATTATGGACTAGTTCAGTAGAGCGAACTTGTACGACTTGCCACGTGTCACTGTTTGCTCCTTCGGCTATGAAATTGATATAAAAGAAACTAAAGTCTGTATGATTTAAGACACATTTTACAGAATTTCAATCCGATGCTCAGAGAGAGAGTTATGAATATTTTCCCACGATCACCTCTTTGAGATGAAATTCAGGAGCCTGAAAAATACCTAACTTCCACAGATCATATCTCCGAAAATATTGCAAACCAAGCTCGCCAATTTTGTGATGATCTTCCTCAGGATTTCATCTTCGCACTCTAAAACGTTCAACTTCTGAACCTTCGCAGAATAAAAGTTATAGCAAAAATTCCACGATGACCTGTTTGGTGCAGCAAAACCCTAGAATCCAAAGCTCTGATACCAAATGTTGTGAAACCAACTCCAAAAATAGAAGAAATGAGATATAAACACCTTGGAAATAATCCACTTCGATGGGGAAACCTCCAATACATTACATGAATGAATAATTCTTGAATGATACAATTGAAAAAACCTCCTTTGTATATATAGGAGTCCATGGGGCCACAATGTAATCCTTGTCGACCTAACAATAATAATGTAAGGGCACAATAATAAATATATGAGAATTATAGGGGTACAATAATAACAATAAGGGGGTTACACTAACAAAAATAAGGGATTATACTAGTAATATAGGGACCTAATAGTTTTGGGGCGGGTCTCTTCTAAAATTTTGATTCCGGTTCGTGTTTTGGGGATTTAGTTGGTTGTACCTAGGGGGTGCTCTTTCATTTATGCATATTCTCTCCATCATTCTTTCCATGGTCATAAGAAGGTTGTCCATCTTAGAATCAGATGAGGAGGCGGAGGGCATGGTGTCATCTTTGTATGTTACCCTCTTTTCTGATCTTAGTCTTGCTCTTTTTTCAATTAAGTTGGCCTCTACACTTATAGCTCTTTTTTGCATGTCTTCTAGAGTTAGGGGCTCTCTTTCTGTTATTTGATAGGCCATGTTGGGGTCAAAACCCTCCGGGAATTTAGCTAAGGCTAGGCCTGATGGGGGTTTCATGTTTGGCATTAGTGCATTGTAAACACTATTGAACCTAGTGCAATAGTCTTGGACACATTCCCTTGTGTTTCTTTTAAGATTTCTATATTCCGAGAGGATCTGAAGAGGGTTTTTCTTGATTTCCCATTTGTTTATGAAAGTTTGGTAAAGGGAAGGGAGATCATGTATGATGTTGGGAGTTAGGATTTTGAACCATTTCTTAGCTTCTCCTCCTAGACTTTGGGAAAACATCCTCATCTTCATGGTTTCCTCTTCTAATTCCATGTACTCAAAAGCATCATTCATTCTATCTACATGTTGTTGGGCACTAGTGGATTCAGCCCTAGTGAAGTGTAATATTCTGGATTGGTAATCATTTGGAAAAGGTACTAATGTTTTTGGTAACACAAGGGATGCATACCATGCTGCCATGGTAGCGGCTAATGGTGGATTTACAAGTGAAGGATTTGTGTTATGAGATGGAGTGGTTTGCACAGTGGTGGTGTGAATGGGTGTGGCGGAAGTACTTGGACCAGTAAACTGATTCTGAGCAGACTTGGGGTGAAAAGAGCCGAAGTGGTGGAGAAGTTGGAATTCAGGTGGTGTGGAAAGAGAAGCTTCTCTACTAAGACTCTTCTGCAAGTCTATAGGCTCAAGGTTAATATAGTCGATCCTACTTTGTGACTTGTTCCTGAAAATATTTTTTTTATGGCGCAAGTCAAACTGGGGATCTTGCAATGTTGTAAGGTGTTCAGGTACAGAGCTTGCTTTATGAATGGTCCTATTAGTAGCTAAGTTTCCAGTTTCAGAAGTTTGATGCAAAATCCCTTCTGGGTCATCAACTATAGTAGGAGGGTTTGGGTCTGGATGAGATCTGGTATTGATTCTTCGTGAAGCCAGATTTCAAATTCAAAATTTAGAGAGGCTGAAAGATTTTTAGATTTTTTTTGAAAATTTTGCCTCTTCTATGTTTGCTAAACTCACACAGTGTATGACTAAGGTTCTAGATTTCCTAAGGTTGTTTTGGCACAATCCTTTAGGAGCCTAAGGACATTAGTAAAGTTAGAAGGCCTACTGGAGGCTTAGTGGAGTCGCCAGGTGGATATTTTTTAGTTGTTTTGAAGATAAGTGTCTATGGTCCACCACCAATACTGACAAAAAGCTAATCTAGAAATGTTTTGGGTTTTTTTGAGTTTTTATATGTAGCCATTAAGGTATGTAAGAGTGTCCTATAGATGAGTCATCAATTTTCTAAGATGGTGAAAAACCTAGATTCTACTCTTAGGCTATCAGTTAAGTTCTCTATGATTTGACGAAGGTTTCTGAAGTCCTAAGGGATACATAGATTGTCACTGACATCAAAGGTTGCATCATGATCACCATTGTGTTGGTGAAAGTGATGAGGTGATTTACAAATCATAGGATTTCAAAGTTTAACTGAGGGTTAAAAGAGTCTATAAGAGTTTTTAGGCTACTATGTACTCAGTCCCACCATAATCGCGATTATGTTGGGGTCCCGTGATTTGGAAAATTGGTAGACCAAATTACAGGGTAACATTAGACTAGTCTTTGGAGTCCTAGGACCTAGCCTTCCTGGACTCAAAGAGGGCTCTCTCTATTATGCGAAGGATGTGAACTTGTTTGCTTTGGATGATTGATTTTAGGCTAGTTATTAAGTGTAATTTTGTTTGTTTGTTTTGGGTTGGGGTAAGATGATCAAGTAGGATAGTTGGAATGAGAGGTTATCAAATCAATAAGGCTATGGGATTAGAAGAAGTCAAGGGTTTCTAAATGATGAAACAGAGTGTATTGCAGGGCCGATTTAGCAAGGTTAATGGATCCTTTAGGTGATGTATGAGGTGTAATGAACATTAAGTTTGGGAAAAAACTAAGAGGTATTAAACATGTAGAGTCTGAAGTAATAACTCATGGGGTAGGGAAAACTATTAATCTCTATGAACAGTACTCAAACTAATAAACATGTAAGATGAACATTCCAGTGAAACATAGAAGCATTAGAACTCCTAACTTTAGAAATTCACCTTCAGCTTTTGGGAAAACACATAAGATAAAAAAAAAACTCAATTTATGGAGAGGGAACTCCTAAACAGCATATATCAAGTTATTGGGAACTCTGAAATAAGTTGGTAAGCATGAGCAAAGGGCAAGATCGAATGAGAACTCTTTGTCTTAACCTAATCAATCAATATTTCATAGAAAAGCTTCAAGATAGGGTTTTGAAAACTTTAAATAAGAAGGGCATACCATGAATCATAATAATAAGCTAGCATACTAATCATTCATGAAAAAAAACAAGTTTTAGTGGGCCTAAGGAGTAGTCAATAATTCCTTAAGATGACTAAAAGAGGAAAACATCAAGGCTATAACAAACATGAGGTTTGAGGTGCTTCCATGAGCATGTCTCAACCTATACTTTTCTGATCTATAGAAACCAAGAATAATGAAACAGAAATGAGGACAAGAAAACATTAACAAGTTAAGAAAACATCACCATTCACCAATCTATGGAATCCTACAAACATGCTTCTCCATCATCAAGCCAAGCAAGCCATTCATTCACTTCATAAAACCAATTTCTTCTCCAAGCTCATAAAACCATGTAGTGCTCTTAAACACATCAAGTCCCAACTGTTTACAATGAATCCTCATGCCTTATATAACAAACAAGGAAGAGGAGAGCCAAAGAGAGTGTCTAGAAGCCTATTGGCCAAAAATAAATATCCTAAGTTTTCCTTGAGGCTTTGCAAAGCCCAAGGCACAAAAATATCTAAAAAATATATTTCCCGACTATAAATGGAAATTAAATTGACTTTTAGGCCTATCATGCTTCTGAAAACTTGCTAAACGCACATTCTTCCCAATCACCTACAGGAGCACAGCACACTGTGTCAAAATTTCAAAACTTGCCAGGAGCGCAGCACAAAAATATGCCTTTTTGCAACAATGTTTTGGAGGCCTTCCTGATGTCGGAAACACTCCGAGATGGCTCGTTGGAAAGCCCTTGAAGTATACTTTCCTGATATACCTTTATTTTTTCAATCCCTCCTCTTCAAGCTGCCCAAAAATTGGAAAACGCCAAGACTTCCAGGAGCGCAGCATATGCTCAGAAAAGTGGGCAGAAAGGTGAAAAATGAGTGTTTTTGACCCTTTTGGGGGGTCAAAACAACTCCAATTGAGCTGAAAATTGGTGAGCATGCTCCAATAATTATGGGAATCCAAAAATGTAAGCTTCTCCTCTTGAATATGCCCTAGGAAAAAGTGCATCACAGGGTGTGTTGCGCTCCTAGCCTCAAAATTTGCAAAAAACAAAAACTTTTCAATTGCTCTCAAAATTGGTAGGTAGGTGCCTCATGGGTCCTTGGAGACCTGTAGAGAAACTTGGGCCAAAATTCCATGCCTAGTTTGGTACTTTTCATCATTTGGTTTCGGGCCCTCATTTTGGGTAGTTTTGAGCTTTTTCCTTGCAAAGTGATCCCTCCATTTATAGTGCTCAGTCATTCTCCTTTGCAAGCTCAAGTCTTTGTTGGCCTTCTCCAGTTTGGACTCTAGATGTATGTTGGCTCTCTCAAGCCATGATTCCCTGCTTTGCTCAATTTCCATGGCAAGGAGTTCAGTGAGGGGAAATTGGTGTGCTTGGGCTGATTCTTCCTCTCTCTATTTTTCCAATGCTTTCCTAAGACCCATAGTCTTAGGTCTCTTTCTAGTTTGGCCTTCTTCACCACTATCCTCATCATAAGCGCCCATGTATTACTCCAACTACACTTGTGACCTTTGAGCCTCTTTCTGATATTTGAGCGCCCTTGCTTCATAGATGGCCAGCTGGCCACTCATTTTTTTGTTCTGCATCTGCAAGAAGTGAATGAGATCCTTTGACCTTTCTAACTCAACTTCCAAGTATTTAATCTATTCATTCTGGTCTTGTAGAAGATAGTATACTATTCTTGTCTCATTTTCCTCATCACTGTCTATGTGAATGAGCTCAAATTCTCTTTCTTCCTCATGATTGTCCTCTTCCTCTTTCACTTGTTGTTTACCTTTGTCTTTCATTGGAGTTGAGGAGGAGTGCGTGGCCCCTTGCTCTTTGGAGGCAGGAAACACATGCCTCTCTCCTCTTTCATAGGTAAAGGTGAAAGGTGCAACAAGTTTTACTTGCAAAGCTTGATCACTAGTGGCCTTCGGACTATTTTTCTTCTCATGGATGATCTCTATGTGTGCATCTTCCTTGCCTTGTTCTTGGCTGCCCCTTTGATAAGCACCCTCACTATCTTCTATGCTACTATCACTATCAAGACCTTTAGGAATTTCATCCTCTGTTTTTGCAATGCTAGAATTGTCTTTATTACTGCTTGGTACATCTCTGTCTTCATGAATTTCCTCTTCTTTATCTTTTGAAACATTGTATTCACCCTCAGTGTATCACTGTTTGCACTCTTTTTGGGGTCACTGTCCTGGGCACCCTCGTTAGTCTTCCCATCACTATGAGGGTCATTTCTTTCTTCACTAGATGAGTTCCTTTGGCTGATCTCTCCTTCACTGCCCTGCTCATTATCTTCATTACTTGGCCCTTTGTCATCATTTTCTTGCATAAGAAAAACAACTTCAAACTTTGTTTCTTGGCTGCCTTTACCATTCTTGTCACTATCATGTTTGTTTTCTTCATTTCTTTCATATGCCTCCTCCCCACTTTCTTCATATGTATTTTCAGTGTCACTTTATTCATCATAAGACCCACTTTTTTAGCTCTTTTGCTCATTATGGGGCGCACTAATTTTGACTCTATTTTCTTCTTTATCAATGCACTCATCTTTGTCACTTCCTTTGTTAATTTCTTCTTGGCTATCTCCCTCTCTGCCACCTTCCTCTTCTTCACTTTTCTCTTCATTTTCAACATCCTTTCCCTCACTGTTTTCTTCTTTTTCATCATCCTTTACCTCACTGTTTTCTTCTTTTTCATCATCCTTTCCCTCACTGTTTTCTTCTTTTTCATCACTTCTTTCTTTATGGCCATCACTGTTTTCTTCATGACCATCACTGTTTTGTTCATTTTCTGATTTCTCAGGGGAAGGTGAAAGAGGAAGGTCTATTTGAGAAAATGATTCATGTGAAGAAGATGAACTAAGGTCAGTGGAAGGTGATGGAGGTGTGTGAGGAGGATTTTGAGATGATGATGGCAGACTTTGCAGAGGAGTGGGATGGCCATCACTGCTTTCTTCATGGCCATCACTGCTTTCTTCTTGTCCATCACTACTTTCTTCATTTTCTGATTTCTTAGGGGAAGGTGAATGAGGAAGGTCTATTTGAGGAAATGATTCATGTGACGAAGATGAACCAAGGTCAGTAGAAGGTGATGGAGGTGTGTGAGGAGGATTTTGAGATGATGATGGCAGACTTTGCAGAGGAGTGGGATGTGGAGTTTTGAAATCATCGTGGGCAATGAAAACCTCCTAGGGGATGCCTTGTTGTTCTAGTTGGTGTGAGACAATCACTTTGATGAGGGAATGATGAAAAAGGCTTGACATTTGTTGGGATGGAAGCCTTTTCTGCATGATGGAAGACATTTTCTCAATACTTTTGCAAAGATAGTAGGGCATGTGTAGCAACTTCGTTTTGGTGATGCGCATGAGGAGCCTTATGTGGTATGAATAGACTCTGGAGAACCTACCCTCATGGGTGAAGTATTTCATGATGATATTCATAAGGAGAGCATATATGTCCAATAGATGAGAGAAGGGGAACATAGTTTTACGGTCATCTTGACAACTTTGTTTCAAGAATGGGCGATAGTGGCTTAGGGCCAGATGCTTTTGTTTGAACCACCTTTCTCCTATGCAAGGTATTCTAGTGGCCCTAGAGATGGCATAGGCAGTCAACTCAAATTTTACCCCGGCTAGGTGTACTTGATGTTTATGAAGGTTTAGGGCAAAGAGCTTGGTTAACTGAGGGTGACTCTGGATATTTTGCACCTTTTTACAGAATTCATAAAGGCCCAACTCTTGAAAACATGCCAAAATAGTAGGGGAGCTTATCAGCTCTTTAGTGCTTATAGGTTCAAACCTATTTGGCATCCCTCCCTTCCTTTGCTACTTTTTAGGCCTTTGAGTTGCCTCATCTATGTCAACATTCTCTTCTTCAGACATTTTGTTTTTCTTTACCCCTACCTCAAGATACTTAAAGACAAATGGTACTGCTAATGAAATGATGTGGAAAGGGGTTAAAGGAGATGATGAGTTTTTTAACTGGGTCAAGACATAGCAATGTGTAGGTCAAGTTTTATCTTTTAGGATTTCACTACCTTCTCTAACACCAATTTTCAAATTTATTAGTGGCCTTATCTTTAGAAAGCCATGCATATGTAGGAAAAGTTAAAATAACCTCTTGAAGCGCCTCCATAGTAGAAGTAATAGCTCAAAAACCTTGTGGGAAGAGTCGGGCCACCGTTCTACATTCAACACCGTGGTAGGAGCACAACAGAAGGTGTCGGGTGCCTGAACGTGCCTTTGTTCAGCATTAAAAATTGTGGCAGGAGAACAACACCACTTCTTTTGGGCAGCTCGGGTCATCGTTATGCATTCAACACCGTGGTAGGAGCACATCAGAAGGTGTCGGGTGCCTGAACGTGCCCGGGCGGATGGCTTGCATGCTGTGTTAGGAGCACAGCGATGCCTCCAGGCGGTTTTGAACAGGGTGTCATGCCCCTTTGAACATTGAATGTTGGGAAAAATTGTAGGAGCGCAGCACCACTTTTCAGGTGCACAGCGCGTAGTGGAGATTTACACAGGGAGACACAACAGGCACACAACACGACACTACAGGAGCACAGCGCCTGGAAAGATTTTCCCAAGAACTCTAGCAGAAAATTTGAAAACCCTCACTATGTGTGTAAATGACCAAAGGAGCGGGGAGATGTTGTTTTGTAGTGGTTTTATAACTTTTTGAAAAATTATAAATACAACCCACTTCTTTAAGGTTGCTTTGAACTCCTTTCCATTTGCCAATACTTTTCGGGAGTTGGCACCTTTTTTACAAACTTTGGTAAACTTGGTGATTCTTCTTGTTTTTTCCATTTTCACCTTTTGAACCTAGACATCTACCTTTGTCTATTGATGGATCTTATCTCTATTCATGAGTCCTATGTCCTCCATGTCCTTTTCATCTTTTTCAATCCTAGGAGCTATTTTTAAATGTCTTCTGAAACCTTTTGATCACTGTCTCTTTTGAACTTGGACAGTTTACTTGATCAATGATGACCCATGTTTTTCATAGTTGCTTTCCTTGGAAATTTATACCCATGTTTGTCCTTTTTAGCCACTAGAATATTTCTCTAAATGTTCTTTAGAGAAAAGAGACATTTGAACTGATATTTCTTGTCTGCTCTTGTTGATACTCTTCATCAACTTTATGCCTTTGGTGTAGTGGAGTATAGTGCTTGTCTGCCAAACCTTAGAAAGGTAGTTTGAAAACCCTTGAAACCATTTGTTGTGATGAAAGAGGTTTCTTTGTCACTATTTTGACCCTCTTTTTCCATTTTCCCAAACTTCTGAGATTTTAGGGATGTTTAGAAAAATGCAAACAGGGTTGTCTCCTAAGTTCTCAAAGAAACACTTATTAAACTCATCACTTATGTCTAAAAGCCTTCAATGATCATTTGGAGGGTTGAGGTATTCTTTTTCCTTTGTAACACTAGTATTGCTCTATTTCGTGGTAAAAATAGTCATACATCCTGATTCCCATTAAACACATACATGTTGCTTTATTCTTGCTATGAATGGTCCTCTTATGATGATCCTCCTCTTTTACCTTACCTCATGGATAATCTGATGGATTTTTTTCTTCTTTGCAGGAATGTAAGCAAAGGGAATATGTCCCTCTACAAGATTCATGCTTGAGGCCAAACAACTTTTTAATGATCTTTTTAATTGATGTACAATGTTGCTTATGTGCCACTGTCTTTTAAGATGTGCATGGACCTTTTGATGGGCAGCACTTCATAACAATCTCTCATGAGATCATGATATTCCTTGTAAAATTAAGCCTGTTTGTATCTTACCACCAGCTGTGGATGCCTTTATGAGCTTTTTAGGTCTCCTTCTTTGCCTCTGTTCTGCTGTTGAGCATTTATGAAGCATTTCTGCAGAAATGCTTGGACATGGTAAATTGTTCCTTTACATGCTTACTTCTTGATCAAGAGGATACCTTTGGAGGTCTTTGATGTTCTTTGGACAATGATAAGCTTCATTCTTGTGTTCTCTTGACTTCACCTTTGAATATCTGTGGAAACAGTGAATTTAGAACCATGACAGTGCATAACCTAGGTGACCGTATTTGACTTATTGTAATGTCCTTGGAATAGGTTTTTTGACTGAAAACTTGAATCAGGGTTTGGATGAGGAGATAGGGTTTTTGACACTCTATTATGCACTACCATCCTAGACAACTAGAAAATCTTGTTTTTCTTAAAAGGGGCTTTAGAAAGGGAGTTTTGAAACAACCATTGCTTGAGGAACTTGGTGAGTAGGGGAAAAATTTCGGTTTACTTGGCGAAACAAGGTGTGAAAATAAAGGGCTTAGGAAAACAGGGAAAAAGTGTTATAGGCAAAGGTGGCAAACATAGTGAGAGTGAGGGACATCAGTTCGGGATTTGGTCTTATCTGGGTGATAGATTGGCCATGCTTTGGTAGAGAAGTGGGATAGTGAAAATTTTCTCTTTGAGGAGATTTCTAGAACTCACATGATTCTTGAATTCTGTTTCTAGAAATCCAGGACAAAGCATTTAGTCATCTAAACAGGTAAAAATTAATGATGACTAACATACCCAACAATCGGTCTTGTAATGTATTAGTACAGAGAAAACATAACATTATATAATTCCAAGCCAAAGTTGACTATAGTATCTAGGCATCACAATGAAGTAATTGGTATAACTCATATTCTGTTTTGATTTCAGTGCAGGAAATCGAGGTAAGGATAAATTATTAAGTTATTTTATCCATGTTGTAAGGTTTAGTAGGATTAGTAATAAGAAAAAAAATATTTGGCACTAGGATATGTGTCAAATAAAATATGTACATGTTACATAAATACACTTGAACGCTATAAATATATGTATGTTTAATCACATTTTTAAAACAAATTATATTTAAATTTTAAATTATGAAAAAAAGCATAATTTGGAAAATTTATTAAAATAAATTAAATAAAAATAAAACACTAACATCCAACCCTTTGTCTTTATAATTCACTAATTAAAAACATTATCTTAAAAAGTTTTAAATATTTTATAATTAAAAAAAAAAAAACATAATTAATAAATCATTGAAATTTTTTTTTAAAACAAAATAACATTTAACTTTATAATCATTCTAAATGTCTCAAAAAGAATAACAATATGTAATAAAATCGACTAATAAAATTATATATATCCTAAATATTTCAAAAAAATAACAATATATAATCAAATCAACTAATAAAAAATTACCAATGTTGACTTTAAATATACAACTTCAAAATAATATATAATCAAATCAACTAATAAAAAAATACAAATGTTGACTTTAATTATACGCAACTTCAAAAAAATAACAATATATAGTCCAATCAACTTATAAAAAATTACCAATGTTGACTTTAAATATACACAAATAATAAAGTTGGAGTGCTTTCATGTAAAGTATCTCTTACAACTCTATAACATTGTGATCATCCTAAATGTCAATGCTTTCGTGTAAAGTATCTCTTACAACTCTATAACATTTAACCTTATGATCATCCTAAATGTCTCAAAAATAGTAACAATATATAATCAAATAAATTGATAAGAATAAATACCCTAAATATCTCAAAAATATAACAATATATGATCAAATCAACTAAAAAAAATTAATAAAAACAATTACCATGAAAAATTTTCTAAATCGTTCCACATGATGTTTACTTTGAATACACTCGAGTGCTTTCATGTAAAGTATCTCATACAACTCTATAAAATGGAAGAAGTTTGTTATCACTGAAGAATTACTTTAATGTAGAAGTTTCCAAGGTAAATACATTTATAATCTAATAGGTCTCCAAATGTCGGTCCTTCAATAATTTCGGGGACAATATTAATCATTGTGACTTTTCATAGAATCAATCCCCTTATATATATGTATAATACTTTTTCCATGAAAATTTATATGCTAAAGTAAGTGATGTCATGGATGGAGTTGAACAAAATAGTTTGGATGACATTTTCTTTCCGAAATTTGGTAAAAGAAAATTCAAAAATCAGGTAGTTGGAGTGTTTGAATTGC
Source organism: Pinus albicaulis (assembly GCA_034641835.2). NCBI lineage: Eukaryota > Viridiplantae > Streptophyta > Pinopsida > Pinales > Pinaceae > Pinus > Pinus albicaulis. The sequence goes on from CM076571.1 coordinate 326,855,373, forward strand.
ATTTTTGATGGTGGAAATGGATTCAACACCATCAAAAACCTTTAGGCACCTAAAATACTAAAGTTTAACAACTATAACTCAAATTTTTCATAATCTTACCGGAATTTCTGGGTTATTCTGTGGGTTTTTTTTATGACGAATGCCTTCCACTAAAATTCAATTTTCACTCGAATCAATCAATCTGGAAAGTCTAGATTACACTTTGACTTGAGATATTGTACTATTAAGATTCTGAGTATTACTAACATTCAAATTACGAAGAATTCTTGTACTATTCAGATTTGAAAGTGGTATGTAGTAGCAACCAGGGAAAATTTAAAGGATGGAAATTTATGTTAAAGTTTAGAAATCTTAGTGAATGTCATTAGTCCATAATATGCAATATGAAAAATGTTTGGAGATATTTTTGTAAAAATATTCAAATTCCTAACAATTTTACATAGTCTCTATATAAAGTTTTGATGATTTTTAGGGTAAAATAATTTCATACTATAAAATTTGGGGGAATCATTTTTAGAAAAAAAAGGAAATTAGAAAATATTTTTTTGGGAAAAGTATAGAAAATTAGCCCACCTATGAATATTTACCCCTAAAATTTTCCTTGGTAGCAACACCAGTTAGATATCTGATCTAGATAAATGGAGGAAGAGATGATTATATTTTCTCTACTCAATTTCAACAGGTACTATGAGATAAATCCGTGGACAACTATAAGCTATTCAATGGTCATGAGGAAGTAAAGAGGATCCAACAAGACATTCGCTATGATATGGATGAAATAGTGGTTCGTTTGAACAAAATGGAACATTACATAATTTCTAATTCTGATACTGACTCAGAAGCACCTCAAAATGGGGAGGCGGTCATTAATGCTACTCCACTCAACATGGCTACTACACCTTCTTCTCTAGATCTCCCAGTGAGTATCTTAGATGACTGAATCCATAACTATTTATTTTTATTGTCAAATGTTTGGACTCTAGTCCTCATGACATCATAGTCAATTATGTTTATGTATATGTTTTGTAACTATTTTTTTGTGACAGATGTTAGACCCATCTATTTCACAGTATCACTAGGTGACTGATTATTGCTTAGATTTGGTCATCACTGAAAATGATATTCCCTGACTGTCATTTATTTTTAGAAAAGAAGGAATAAAGTGTCGTTGATAAGGTGTGATGGTGATCAAACTTCATTGCTTCCCTCATTCCATTTCATTCACCCTCTATGCCCCTCATTTCCTCCATGTTCTAAAGTTATACGCCTTATTTCTTTCAAACCCCTTCTTCAACTATTAACACCCAAGTTTTATAGTTAAAAAAGGAGAAACATTAGAATCAAAGGAGGAAAAGGCCGCATAGAAGTAATTAAGGCAGAAAAACAGCAAGGGGGGAGTCTTCAATGTGATTGGGTCAAGTCGTGCACGCGTTTGTTGTCGAGTCGTGAATGGTAAAGCAGGTCAAGTCGTGAACACGGGGCAAGTATTCTACGAACATCTAAGAAAAGAATGGGCGCAACCAAGGAAACAAGGTCGAAAAACCACAACAAGGGAGAAGTGAGGACCATTGGATCTGAGCAATGATCAACAGCTAAGATTCAATCGTAATCGCAAATCGCAAGTTTTTAACCTTACCTCTTAAGACTTATGCCAAATCTTGTTTTGTCGCCGATGTGATGAAGTGGGGCCCTTTCACCCAGGGCGCGCAAATAAGCCTTACATGTCGCTCGCGCATCGCAGCTCGCAGGTTTTTAACTTTACCTCTTAAAGACTTATGCCAAATCTTTTTTTCTCGCTGATGCAATGAAATGGGACCCATTCACCCACCACACTTCCTTTTCATTCCATTCCCCTTAAAAACTCATTAAACTTTACCTTTCCTCCGCCTTTCCGCTTTATATTTATACCTTTCCTTTTCACTGCTATATCATTGTTTCACCTCCGCTTTTCCCTAATTCCCAATTGCAGTTAAAGTGGGGCCATCCTCCCTAACACGTCACCCTTCCCCCACCATCCATCACATTTCGCAAGTTACAACTAGTTCCATTTTTCCAAACGTTAAAACATGCAATCGTCGATGTGCAATATCGCATCGCATAGTTTTTAACTTACCATTTGAAATGCTCGCAATGTATTTTGTTTAACTTGAAATGTAGTTGGCCCCACCACAACAGCTCTTCCCCCCCCACCCCCCTCCCCCGCCAACTTCACAGCCTTTTGAAATACATTGACATATCCTACGAAACAACATAAACTTACCTTACCGCTGAAATAGTTCGCCGCTTTATAACTCCGCCGATATAGTAGGCTCCATCCTCCTTGCCACATCATCCTCCAATAGCACAAATATCATTTCGCATAGTTAACCTTTGGTGCTTATAACAAAAACTTAAATTTTGCAATTTGCGGGCTACAGTCGGGTCCCACCTTCCCTCCACGTCACCTCCTTCCTCCTCGCACTTCATACTCTGCATCTTTCAGAGTTTACCTCTACTGATTCATGTTAAATATTTGTGATTGTGGGTTGCGGTTCAGTCCCACCTTGCCTCCACGTCACCTCCCACTTCGCATCACATTGCCGATTATGTTTCCTATATCGTAAATCACAAAACTGGTGAAATGCGATGTTATTGCGGATGTAATGCACATCCAAGGTGAAATCTAAAGGTTTTTAGATCTAGTATATTGATTTTTTACACTGTTTTGCTTAGAAAAAAGGTCAAGTTGGGCATATGAGGTTTGAACATCATTTTATGAAGAAATAAGGTTAAAACATGGCAAAAAAATATTTGGGTAGCAAAAATACACCAAGGGTCGATTTGGGCAAGGCGTTCATGCAAACTTATTATGTTATAACGATAGAAATAGAAAAGGCAACAAACTCATCGACACAGTCACTAATCAATGTAAAGTGGCTATGCCAGCTTACACTAGAATTAATTATCCAATTCCGACCTTTTGAAAAATAGGGCCAGAAGTTAGAGCCATCATTCGTTGCCTCTTCGGGATCATCACATGCCACCTTCAAGCCTACTTTTGATTTACGAAGAGCCACCTGAGTTTTGCATTCTTGAAGAGTTACCAAAATTAATTCCACAGGCGGTGTTTTGTCAAAGATTTTCTTTGTTGGGGCCTTGCAGAGACATACCTATTTAATTTTTAGTTGTTTGTAATAAATGAAGTTGGCCAAAGTATATTAGAGCAACCGACTCAAATTTTAGTTAAATACTGCTTGAATTTTCATAATCAAGGGTTGGATATTGTTAGCCCCTACATTGTAAGAACTAATATATTGGAGCACTATAATTTTGGAGCTAGATATCAATAATCAAAGACTATTTACAGGATTCTTGAGCTGTGTGAAAATGGTGAAGTGATATTTCTTTGTTTAAATTTTTCCGTTGTTTCCTTCATTGTGCATCTATTCATCTAATTGTAAATCAGAAATTTTAGATTAAGATTTTCTATCAGAGCACCTTAATTCTATATGGATTTACAATCTGAATGTTTTCCACTGAAGTCAGATTAAAGAATTCTTAACTGCTCTTTAGTCACTACTGAACCTTACTATTTCTTTCACCTCATAATTCATACTTCTCTAAATATCCATCTAGCACAGTTAGCTTGCCCTGTGATTCTCTTGAACGTTGATGTGCCAATCCAGCCTTTTGACTCCATAGCCAATGGATTAGTCTCTGCAGCCCTATCTATCCAACCACACCATGAATCAATCAAACAACCCCCGTCACTGTAACTGGGCTAATATCATCACTTAAAAACATCAAGGTAAATCATAAAAATAGAGAGAGCCCTCTCTGAGTATAGGAAGGCTACGTCCTTGACTCCAAAGTGGTTTGATGTTGTCCTCTGTCATTTGTTCTTTCAATCTTACAAATTACAGAGTGACAACCTAATGGTGACCATACTGGGGGCAACCAAAATGGGGACTTAATGAAAAAGTTTATTATTTCATCATAACTAACAAACCCCAGTCGAATTACTGTGTGATTTAAGTATTTTCTAAAGATTATTTTTTTGTAAAAATATTCAACCCATTTGTGCCTTAGGTCTGAATTCTGGCTTCCAGAATAATCTTTACCAGATCCCATCCTAACCCAAATCCTATTGTAATAGTTGACAATCTAGAGAAAATCCTAAGAAAAACTCCTAGATCTGAGAGTCTGACTATTATCAAGCCTCTTTGTTGGGAAAAATACTGAGAGGGGGGGGGGGCGGGGGGGTGAATCAGTATTTACTGCATAATCAAATATTTTTACTTTTTCATTCCTTAAAACCCATATGCTACTTTCCTTCAGTAAACTAGCGTATATACGCGGATCCCCTTTATGAAACTAGCGTATACACAGAGATTTAGATCTGTCATTAAATCTTCACTTATATTATTCCATCATTCATTCATCAGATGTTCAATAAACAGTAACATGTGCAGTAAGAACAGAATAAACCATCACACAAAGCATCACACATGAACACCAGGATTTTTAGGTGGAAACCCAAATCGGGAGAAAACCACCGCTGCAGTTGCTCAGCCTTCAATATTTTATTATAGAGAAAACATCTAACAACATATGTGCTGGCGCAGACTTGACCAGCACGCAGGCACCCACCTGCGCTCGTTTACCAGCCTCTCCTGGAAGGGAGCTACGACCCCCTGACTCGTTTACCAGCCTCACCTGTAAGGGAGCTACAACCCCCCGATCTCGTTTACCAGCCTCACCTGGAAGGGAGCTACAACCCCCTGACTGAAGGCTACAACCCTCAGCACCACCTTGGACCATGTTTCATCAATTTTCACACTGGATCCAACAACTTCAATAGAACAACACTTGCAGGCCACGATTCACCATATTTCCAGACTGAACCCTTTCCATAATTTTAAGCACAAACATACGTCATCAACAGATACTTATCAACACAGATCAGATAGCAGAAACAGAGCAGAACAGATCAGATATTTCACACCCCTTACTTCAGCAAACCCTAGATTGCATACGCGCTTTACCTTCACTGATGTCGCGTATATACGTGCTTCCGTCCACACAAACCGGCGTATACCTCAGTGTGTATTTTATTGCGCATACGTGCTTTTACTTCAGCGAAGCCGCGTACATACGCGCTTCCTCCGCGGCAAAGTAGCGTATAGATCTTCAATCATTACAGAGCAGCATATTTCTTCAGATCAGATATTCAGTTCAGATTTACCCTTTTACTTCAAACAGATGTTCGCCTAGATGTTCGCCTCATCACAGATCTAATCACTCCATAAACAGATCTAGCAAATACATGTACATTTCAGATCTAAAGATCCCGCTTCATCATTTCTTCATAAGTGCTTCATAGATTCAGATCTATCATCAAACCTTTACCCTTTCCATACAGATATACTTCATAGAGAATTATTCATTCAAGCTTAGACATCTTTCACCCACACTCCTATGATTTGCACAATGAATTTCTTCTCCTTATATAGGTTTATCCTTTTTCAATACCATGAGCCCCTTTTTCAATACCATAGACCAAAACAATACCATAAGCCCAAAACTACCTGGACGGGGTCAATTAGGTGGATCATTACCCAATACCATGGGTCAATACCATGGTGGTTACCCTTGGTTTTGCACTTTTTGAGCGCTTTATCCCATACGCGGCTTGGCACGTTCCTTTCCGCGTGCATACGCGACTTCCCCTAGGCCAATCCGCGTATACCAAGAAACATACTCTTTTTCATCATAGAATTAGCACTTTCTGAATTCCTTTCTTCATTGCCTTCTGTTCACACTGAGATACATCAGACTTTCTTTATCAAGGACAAATTCTAACAAGCACAACTTCATCAAGTGGATTGTCATCAAGGACAACACATGTCAACAGTCGCATGTCTTCATCTTCATTCAGTGGGTTGCCATCAAGGACAACACTCTGCATCATATTTCCAACACTCTTCACAAAGCAAGTTCCCTCCCTGAAAACCTTGCAACCTTGCAAGATATCCAGTTTGACTTACACTTTGATCAAAGCTTGTTCAGAACCAAATCTCATAATTGGATATCCCAAAAAGTTTTTGATCCATTCATCTTACAGAGAAGTCCTATTGGGGAAGCCTCTACCTCCAATCAAACTAACTTTCAGCTTCCCTAGCACTTTGAATCCCTTCAAGGTCTGGTAACAGAGCTTACTTTAGCTATTGATGATGCTTATCTTCAACAGTCTGTAGAATTATATTCTCTGATGGTAGCAACTCCTTCTGTTATCTCCAATTCCTCTCATCCTCAGTCAAATTTCTCAAGTGTATTTGTAGCTCCTACCATCTCCTTGAACCTTTCCCACCAAAGTGCCCAAATCCCCACTCATACACCCACTGTCCAATTTCCTCCATTTAACCCTCCACCTCCCTTGGTCAACCCTCCTTGGGTTCTCCCACCACCAATCATGGCAACCTGGCATGTTCCATTAGTGCTACCACTACCTATGGTGCCTATGCCACAGGATTTTCAATCCAAAATCCCACAATTTGATGGAACTGGTCTTGAAACTGGTCAACAACACGTGGACAAAATGAATGACACTTTTGACTACCAAGAGATAGAGGATGAAACTATTAAATTGAGAACATTTGCTCAAATTTTAGGGGGAGAAGTAAAAAAATGGTTCAAGGGCTTGACCCCTAACAGTGTCAATGACCTCCCTGCGCTTCACCAGCTATTCATAAATAAATGGGAAGCTAAGAAAAATCCTCTCCAAATCTTGTTAGAATATGAAAACATCAAGAGAAATTTTGCAGAGAGTGTCCAATATTACTGTACTAGGTTCAATAGTGTATACAACTCCCTCCCTCCTCACATGAAACCCCCACAAGGTTTAGCCCTAATGAATTTTTCAGATGGTTTCAACCCAGAGATGGCTTATCAGCTGAGAGAGAAAGATCCTACTACATTGGAAGACATGCAATGAGGTGCAGTATGTGTCGAAGCAAACCTAATTAAAAAAAGGGATATAATGAGAAATGAGAAGAGAGTCACTATTAGGGAAGAGCCTCCAGCTTCCACATCTGATGCTAAGATTGATAGCCTGGTCAGAGACATGGAGAGAATGATGGAGAGGTTCAACTTGAATGAGAGACTTTTCCCTAGGGAAAATCAGCCAACTCCTTAAAATAGAAACCAAAACTTTATAAGAAACCCCCCTCAAATAAGACAGAGAGAACAGAGAGGACCTGACTAGCAAATTAGGCCTCCATTCCAAGAAAATTGTGTTGATGAAGATAAGGGGGTGGTTGAAGAACTAGAATAAAGTCAAATTAATCTGATGAGAATTAATAATGGATATACTATTTTCCTCACCGAAGAAGAACAAGATTTATTTATTTTTACTCAAATTGAAGTAGAATTTGAAGAGTCTGAAGATTATAAACAAGGATTTGGGAATTCCATCATGGAGGTGCATAGACAACATAATATCCGTATCAAGAAATATTTAGATATTCCCAAGAGAAATAATTTTGAAAACTCTGCTAAAAAGGCCCCTGAGGTTGATCCCAAGAAAACAACAGAGAATTCAAAGAAAATTACTAAGATAGCTGGAAATAATGATCTAGAAAGAAGCACTAGTACACGAGTGGTCAGCCCTAGCAGAATTGTTCCAGCTAATGTCCCTAAGACATGTGAACAATCTGAAGCTGTTGCAAAAACAGTGCCTGAGAATAATGACTCAAATCTTCCAAAGACCCAGAAACCATTCAACATTGAGAATGAAATTGCCAAAATAAAAATATTTGTCCATCTCACTAAATTGGTGAACCAGGATGTATATAGGTCCCAAGTCCTAAAAGCGCTGAACATAGGAGAAATTACTAATACTGCCAATCTAAATTATGACAAACTTGAAATTTTGTTTGGGCCAGAAGTAGAGGGTAGATTCCAGGAGGGAGATGTTCCCCCATTTTATCTTAGTTTGAATGTTCATGATAAAATCCTCCATAATGCCATGATTGACTCAGGTGCATCTCATAATCTCATTTCAAAGGCAATTATGGAAAAACTTGGCCTGGAGATAACTAGACCCTACAAAGACCTGTACTCATTTGAATCCAGCAAAGTTAAATGTCTAGGCCTCATTAAAGATGTATGTATTACATTAGCCCAGATACCAGCCAAGAGTCTAGTGATGGATACAGTGGTCGTTGACATCCCTCCTAAATATGGTATGCTTTTATCACGCTCAGGCACCCTCCAAATAGATATGACTTATGCTACCATACCATTTTTTGGCCAACAAAGGAGATTGTATAGGGAGACTCTAATGAAATACATGGTGAGAATTCAAGAAAAGCCTCATAACTACCCCCTGTACTATGTCCATTCCGATCTTGATTCATTTATCCTTTACAATGATGAAAATATTAATGAACAAGTAGCTGGAGAAGAATAATACCATAAGAGAGAACAAATGGACCCAATGGAAATCATGCAACACAAGTCTGAAATTGAACCTTTTTGGAACATGAGTTGTGATGGTTCTTGTGGCAAATCTGGCTCAAGAGCAGGGTTGTGGGTATGTAATACTGAAAATAACTACGCAAAAGGGCATTCTTACAAGTTGAAATTTCAGTGTACCAACAATATAGCAGAATATGAGGCACTCCTTTTGGGTTTACAACTACTGAAGAAATTAGAAGCCAAAAGAATTTCCATTCATTGGGATTCTGAGCTGGTTATTAAACAAATCAAGGGATAATATTAAGCCAAACATCCTAGATTGAGAGCATACAGGAATGTTGCCCTTGACCTCCTGAAAACATTTGAAGAATATGACCTTGCTGCAGTTCCAAGAAATCAGAATATCCTGGCTATTGGGTTAGCATTTTCAACCAGCACTTGTCAATTACCTCATCCTAACAAACAATATATAGTGTAGGTCAAACACCGCCCAATAGTTCCTGGCAATATGAGATATTGGCAAGTCTTTGGAAATGACAAAAAGATTGAGAATTTCTTGAAATCTAAGGGCGACTTTGAAGATTCCAATTTGGACCTAGGTTGTGAAGAAGACTGCTCCATTAAAGAACAAATGTGCAGGGAGGAACCTCCTCATAATTTTGATATTAATTTTTTAGCAAATAAAGATATACATACGACAAAGATGTATGAAGATCCAGAAAAGGAGGAATTTGAAGTACTGGAATTCAGATACAACGCTTTTCCTAGAGGATTTGTCCCTTTGGAGGAACTATTTGATTTCAATGATGTGGCTAGAAAACCAAAAATGGAATCTACAGAAGCGAATATAGAGGAGTGGAATCTGGGCAGTGAGTAGGAGCCCAAGATGATAAAGTTATCAAATACACTCCCAACATCCATAAAGCATAAATACATTTCTTTGTTCAAAGAGTTTATTGATGTGTTTTCCTGGAGTTATGAAGACCTGAAATCTTATGATACTGATATTATCCAGCACAAAATTCCAGTCGAGAACCAGAATCCTTTCAAACAGAAACTTCTCAGGATAAATCATGTCCAAATGCCTCTAGTTGAGAAGGATATCAAGAAAATGTATGATGCCAAGATAATAGTCCCAATCAGATACTCCGAATGGGTTTCCAATATTGTACCTACAAGAAAGAAGACAGGTGAGATCAGGCTTTTCATTGACTTCAGAAATCTGAACAAGGCATCTCTTAAGGACGACTACCCTTTACCAAAGATGGACCACATATTTCAAAAGGTAGTGGGCTCCAAAACAATATCCCTGCTATATGGATTTTTAGGGTACAATCAAGTGTTGGTGCATCTAGATGATCAACACAAAACATCTTTTACTACTCCTTGGGGAACCTTCATGTATACAAAAATTCCCTCTGGATTAATAAATGTTGGTGCCACTTTTCAAAGAGAAATGGATATTTGTTTTTCAAAAGAAATTGGTCTTTTCATTGTGATATATCTTGATGATATCACAGTATATTAAAAAACTGATGAAGAAAATTTGGCCCATTTGAGAAGAGTTTTTGAAAATACCAGAAGGTTCGCTCTATCTATGAATCCTAAGAAATCATTATTTGGTCTTGAAGAAGGAAATCTTATATGCCACATCATATCTGAAGAAGGGATCAAGATTGACCCCGGCATGATTGAGGGCATACTACAAATCACTCATCCCAGAAACATCAAAGAGCTACAATCTTTCATTGGAAAGATAAAGTTTTTGAGGAGGTTTATACCAAACCTTGCAAAACACCTCAGGAATATCACCAAAATTCTCAAGAGATATTCAGGAGTAAAGTGGACCAGGGAGGCTAAAAATTCCTTTGACTTGTTAAAGCAGGCACTCACTACAACACCGGTCCTAATCAGCCCTGATTTCACCAAAGATTTCATCATTTTCTCCTTTACACCAGTACAGAAAATTGTTGTTGTATTGTTGTGGAAAAATAATGATGGACAAGAGCAGCCCATAGCATTTTTCAGCCAAGCTTTAAGAGATGCACCTTTGAAGTACAATATCATGGAAAAGTAGGATTTTTCCTTCATCAAAGCACTAAAAGATTTCAGAGTTTACATTCTGCATTCACACATCATTGCATTTGTGCCAATAAAGTTGTCAAAGACATCCTAACACAGGATCTTGATGGAAAAAGATGCAAGTGCATTGATGTCATCTTGGAGTATGATTTAGAGATCAGACCTAGCAAACTGATCAAGGGGCAAGGATTAGCCAAATTGATGGCTGAAAAAAATTTTCAAGCACTAGATATTAACATGATTCATTCAATGGATAAACAAGAGGAGCTGGCGACTCCACCTATTGAGGAAGCATTCCTAAATTCTCCCTGGTATGCAAATATACTATATGTTATATTTTATTTAAATGCTCCTCCTAGTTTGTCCAAAACAAAATCTAGATTCTTGAAATTGAAAGTTGTAAAATTATGCATCCTAGAAAATTTTTTGTACTAAAACGATTCTGGGGGAATTTTTCTTAAATGTTTGCTTCAAGAAGATTCAAATAGGTTCATGAAAGAATTCCATGAAGTGGATTGTGGAGGCCATATCTATTGGAAAACCACTTCTAACAAGATCCTTAGGGCTGGTTTCTATTAGCCAACTCTCTTCTCAGATATCCACAAAATGGTAGATACCTGTCATGAATGCCAAATTTTTGAGGGAAAAGGAAAGTTGTTGCCTCTGCCTTTACATCCAATCTCTGTTGAAGCTCCTTTCCAGCAATTGGGTTTAGACTTCATTGGAGAAATCAACCCTTCCTCCTCTACCCAACATAAATGGATCCTCACTGCTACAGAGTATTTTAGTAAATGGATAGAGGCCATTCCTTCCAGAACTGCTACTGACTCAGTGATTATCAAATTCCTTGAAGCCAATATCCTTTCCAGATTTGGCTGTCGTAGAAAAATCATCACAGATAACGCTGATGCTTTTAAGTCCAAAAAGATGGTGGATTTTTTCCACAGATATCGCATTTCTTTAGGCCATTCAACAGCTTATTACCCTCAAGGTAATGGGCTAGCTAAGTCCTCCAACAAGAGCCTGCTCAACATCATCAGGAAGTTGTTGGAAGACAACAATAAATCCTAGAAAAACAAATTAATGCATGCATTGTGGGCTAACAAACTGACAACTAAGACATCAATTGGCATGTCACCATACCAGTTAGTCTATGGAATGGATGCAGTTTTCCCAACATCATTAGGAGTGCCAGCCATGAAACTCATTCAAGAAGTGCAGGCTGAAGAAAATTATGTGCAAATAAGAATAAGCCAAACCATTCAACTGCAATAGTCCAGAGAAGAGGTGTACAATAGAACTTAGGTGGTGCAAGAGAATATGATGAAGATCTTTGACAAAAGAAAAAAGGCAAATGATTTCAATATTGGAGATAAAGCGCTGAAATGGGATTCCAAAAGGGAGGATAAATGTAAGCATGGCAAGTTTAACAACCTGTGGAAAGGCGCATAAATTATTCATGCTTTTAGAGGAGATAATGCATTTTTCTTGCAAGAGATGGATGGAACAGAGCTGTTTGGAGGTCCTATCAATGGCAGGATGCTGAAACATTATTTTTGTTAAAAAATCAAATTAAACTTTCCTCATTGTAAATAACATAGTCCTACAATTTTCAAAAATCCATTGGACAAGTTTGAAGCCCGAAGTGAAGGCCATAAGCCCAGTCTGATAAGAAAAAAAAAAGGGTATTTAAGAAAGGAAAAAAGAAAGCCCCACAATATATATATATATATATATATAATAGATATATATATATATATATATATATATATATATATTTGAAAGTGTTGCAAATCAAAGTGCCACTACTATTGAAAAGAGTTTTGTGCAAGCATATAGTCTAATCATGATTGTACAATTATGAATTTTCTGTTGATCAGTTAGAAAATCAAGATTTTCCAAACCATTTAATCTTGGCTTATCAGTAGCTAGGTAGAAAATGACATTGGATCAATAGCCTAATCTGAACCAATTAGAGAAATAAGGGATAGGTGATGGGTTAGAAATTCAAAAGAAAAAAAGAGGTTAGGGTCTACAAGTCTAAATGCACCCCAAAATGAAGAAAAATGATTATAATTGTAGATTGGATAGGTAGGTGTGAAGATAACCTTAGTACATTGAGAATTTTTCCAATTTTCAGTTTCAGGTCACTTTTCAGTTTCGGGATCAAGTGTGTTCCAGATTTCAATTTGCAGAGAGCGTTGACTTCAGCTTGAAGGTTTCTGTTAGTCATCAGTATTTTTCACTATATTTAGATGACTATAGAATGGTTATAGCTTTCTGAAAACAATATTCCTTGAATATCTTGAGTTTTAGAAATATCATTGCCTTCATTATCTTAATAAAACATTTTTCCCTATCTATCAGTTTGCCATCTCAAAGTCACCCTGTTGCTCTTAAATGACTCCTTATGGGCCTATACCTCTCATTTTCATCTTTCTTTCCTACCTAGAACCTCATTTCCCCCTATTTTACCCTGTCAATAAAATCAACCCTCCCTCTAGGGTTTCTTGTTGCTAACTCATTCCCATATCCTTTTGGGCATAATAACCTATAACAATGCTCTGTTTTCACTTGAAAATATCTAAGTCAAATCTTAGTAAAAATCAGGTCAAAAGTACTCCCATTAGGTCATTAGGGTTTTACATATTTTCAAGGTAATCCTTGGATGTTTCAGGCACTGCTTTTCCTTTTCTAGAATCTGGCTCAAATGTAATAGAATGTCAATACATGGTTATTCAAGAAGGACCTAAATTTTCCAAAAAGGTTTATCTTATCAGTCCATAACTTGCAAATAGGGAAAATGGAAAAAGTATAGCACTTATGCAGAAGTGTTGGAATATTTATCAGCAAGAAGTACTGATGATGTAGACTATTTACTCCTGAATGAAAACAACTTACAGCAAGGGAAAGGGAAACACTTGGTCTTGAATATGACTAGGGTTATGAATTGGTTAGTCCATTTGAGTGCCAAACTAGTGATCACTTGCAAAAAATGACATGGAGGAAGCACACAAGGCCAAACATGAAGAAGTCTATTAGAAAATATTGATGGAATATGGAAAAAGGTGAGGTGACCTGGACAGAAATGAATGAACTTGAAAGGGCTATAGAGAAATTAGAAGACAACACTGATGATTGCTATAAAAGAACCACAAACACTTAGGGTTTTGAAAAAAGTGGCTAGAGAAGGTGAAAAAGATGAGTTGAGATTTATGATGGAAACTACAGAAGATTTTGAAGATGCTAGTATGTGTAATCATCCAAAAGTTGTCAAAGTAAACATCTCAAGCCTCAATGATCAAAAGAAAAGCCAATTCAGTGACTTAAGCAACCTGCAAGCAAAAAGGTGTCAAAGAGTATCAGTGACAAAGTAAAAAGACTTCAAAACATTAGAAAGTGGGTTTTTCAAGTTAAAATAAATCTGCAAGTCTATAAAATCCCATTTTACATTTCAAATGAGTCATTTTTGCATCTAAAAACATCAAGAATGCTCAGCAAGGAAACATTTGTGAGTTTGCAAGCATAATTTGGGCCAAATTGCTTGGCTCTGCACCCTTGCTAGAAAGGATCCTGTGTTGAATTTCCTTGGCGCTGTGTGTTCAGATACTGGCATTGCGCGCTTGGGTTGGTGCTGCTCCCTCAGCCAGTGGCATTGCGTACCTAGACAGAGGAGTTTTCCAAGGGTTGGTTCCACTCAAATCACATAAAAACACCTTCAAATATTTTCCAAGGTCATCCAAACACTCTTGAGGGGTAAGTACCTAGCATAAACCTTGCTTTGAAGCTACTTTGGTCATCATTTAATTGAATTGGAATGAAACCCTAAGTGAAACCCTAAGAAAACCCTAATTTTCAGCTTGAAATCACTATTTTTACCATTATTTCATCCTCCTTAAAGTAAATCAGTCATAAAAAAGGGTGATTGTATTGCTTGAGGGTTTTCATTCATCTAGTTTTTCACAACATCCATTCCCTTCTACTCATTCCCTTCATTTCACACTCATTCCCTTCATTTTTCAAAGTTGTCATTTCATTCCTTTCCCCTCATCTCATTTCCACTTACCATTCTAGGGTTTTATAAAACTAATTTTAACATTTCAAAGGAAGAAGACAGTAGCAGTGGTATGGAGGCAAAAATTCCAAGGAGACATGATCACAAGGGAGGGATGATAAACAGATTTGAACCTATCACCACCAAGGAACTCATGGCCTCTCCTCTCTCTGTATGTTGTTTTAAACATGTGGGCTGCTTTGAGTTTTGTGAGAAGGTGGAGCAAGTCCAAAATCACCCAGAGCTAACAAGACTATCCATCATTAACCTACATGAAAAGTAGGTCAATCTTGTTGGGGTTACATTTGAGATGTCCACTGATGCCATTGCAATTGCTACAGGGATACCTAGTGTGGGAGAGAAGTGGCTCAAACAATCAAACCTGGACATGAGTTATTTTGAGCCATACCTTAAACCTAGGTATAAATATCACCACAAGTCCATCTTCCCTTTTTCTCATCTTCTTGATAGATATGCACCCATGATGAAGATAATAATGAAGTATTTCACATGTGAGAGAATGTTTTCCTGCCTCTACTCATACCACATCCATCTTCTTATGAATTTCACTAGAGTTAGGATGCTGCATATACCATATTATCTTTTCCGTAGAATTTAAAAAATGACGTACATTCTGTAAAAGAGAAATTATAATCAGAAAATGCAAAGCCTATTTCATCATTCACTCATCAAGATGGTGGTTATGCATCAACTCCAGCAGAAAAACAATCCATTGAATACCTTAATTACCAATGAGGTCTTCACTACTCCACCTGGCCATCACCAGTAGGATATTCCTTCATCTCCTCATCCTCCCATGTCCACTTCTCCATCACATCCTTCTGTTCATACATCACCTTCCACTCACATCCATTCACCTCATGATGATCCTTCCTCATCACCTTTCCACCACCCTTCACCATCATATCATGATACCGGAGCATCAAGCAAGGAAAGGAACATTGAGATAGTTGGCACTAAAATTATTTCCATTGAGCCATTTCCTTTCACATATCAGAGAGGCTACAGGCAGATGTTTTCTTCACTTGAGGTGAAAGGGGCCCTACCTTCTTCATCAGTAAAACAGGTTGATAAGGGCAAGGAAAAGGTTACAGAGCATGTCATTGCTGAAGAGGAGGATAAACATGAAATTGAGCAAGGGTTTCAGTTAATTGACCTTGATTATGAGGATGAGGAGAGGATTACCAATATGTTGATCAAAAGCAAGGATTCCAAGATTAGTGAGCTTCAAGCTAATCTTGGTAGGGAAAATAATGTGATTAACTATTTTGAGTTAGACAATTAGAAGTTGAAGAAAAAGCATGCCATTAGTGAGGTCATAGCGATCAGAGCTCAAAAAGAGGTAGGAAAGGCCAAGGATTTTCTATATGAGACCTTGGGAACTTTTGATGATAGTGAGGATGAGTAAGAACAGCTTCCTAGGTAGAGACCAAGGAAAATTGGGTTGAAGAAGGCTTTAGGCCGGAAAAGAGAGAAAGAGACAGAATTGGCATAGCAGCTCACTCCAAGTGAGCTACTTGCCATAGAAATTAGAAAAGATAGAGAATCTTGGCTTCAGACGGCAAATTTTCATTTAGAGGGTTAACTAGATAAGGAAAAAAGAGACACTGACATGCAGAGGAAGATGGCAAGACATTATGCCATGAGAAACAGGATTGCAAGGGCCAAGCTCAAACAAGCCCATGCAAAGATTCAGCCTCTAAATGAGGCAAACGAAAAGGAAAAACTGAATATTTTTGTTGAGGTGTCCCTCCAAGCCTCCAAACCATGATCAACAAAGAAAATTCCATTTTTGGCACTTTGGTGCAAATTTTGAATTTTTGACAGTTTGGCTTACAGAAAATTGGGCCAAACGTGCAATGCCATTGGCACTATGCTCTTTTTTGGGGCATTCAAATGAAAAATGTTTAGCATCCTCATGTTCCTAGAGATTATTACATCAACCTCAAAAAATTTCAGAATATTTGGAGCAAACCTGGTCCCTCAAAAAGGCCAAAAACTACCAAAAAATCATCTTTCTTCCCTCTTTTTGGCACTGGCGCTGTGCGTTTAGAAGTATTGGGAGAAGTGGTTTTTTACAAGGAAAAGTGGCACCATTTTTAAAAGTTGAAACATATTTGGAAAATATACTTAGAGACCTTTCCAATGAGCCATCATGGAGCTCATTTGGACACCAGGAAGGCCTCCAAAAGTTAGCTGCAAAACAAGACATTTTCTCAGTTTTGGCACTGCGCGTTTGCACTGGCATTGCGCCCCTGTACCTTGGAGCTGTACCCTTACCAGGAGTTATTGAAAAATATATTTTCAAGCCTTAAAGTCAAAAAATTTCCAAAATTAGCTCAAATAGTTCTGTTAGAAGTTATTTTTACAATAAATGAGTTTTAGATATTTTGCCTTGGGCATTGCATGGTCTCAAAGGTCAAAATGCATTAACTATGTAATGAATGACATTTGAAACCCTACCTAGGGTTTACCTCCTCATTTTGCAAATAAATATTGCATGTATGCTTCATAGTTTTTGTTGGTTGGTTGTTGAGTTGAATACCTCATAGACTATGGGTTGTGAAGAAGTTGGATTTGAAGCTTTGTAATTGTTTTGGACTGAATATCAATGGAACAAGCACATTCACAAGACTCTGTTAAATGGTGAATTTATTCTAATTTTTTAATTGTTTCCTTCTGTTTACCATTTTTTATATCAATTTCTCTTTTAACAAAGTAGGAAATTTAGGTTAAGATATGTTGTTAGAAGCACCTTAAGTCTGTCTGCTTTCTATTGTTTAAATGTTTTCCTCTTTTGGGTTTGATTGGAGAACTTAGGAGTTCCCTGCTCTCCATTTCCACCTAGTTTTTTTCCTTGAGATTAACTTAATAGATTTTGGCTAAAGAAGTTTATGGTTTGCCATGTCCTTTGGTTCTGCTTGAAATGTTGTCCTTAAGGATTTCTTTGAAGTTTACTTACTAGGGTTTTGACTAAAGAAGTTTATGGTTTTCCCTGTCCTTTGGTCCATCTTGAATAGTCACTTTGAAGGTCTTTGAAGTCTGATTGAAGAATTTAGGAGTTTCGAGCTCTTTAATCATTACTGAAATGTTATATTAAATATTTTCTTTGTCTGAAAGTGAATAGCTAGAGAATTTAGGAGTTCCCTGCTCTCTAGGGCTTGTTGAATTGTTGTCTTAAAGTTTACTTGAGAAAGCTAGGCCAAAGAAGTTTATGGTGTGCCATGTCCTTTGGTTCTTTCTTAAGCATAGTGATCTTAAAGACTCTTCTTGTTCTAGTATATGTTAAAGGATTCTTAATTTCCCTTTAAACCTACTAAACTCACAAGTTAATGTTCATTTCACACCCACATAATCTATTAAGATCCATTTGGCTTTGTTAACTTTCCCTATGAAACACCCTTGATTCATTGTTGTACTTTTCAAGCCTTTCACAGACCCCATAGCCCAATGGTTTGAATTTCTCTTACTCTATCTATTCTACTTAAAAAGCAACCCAACCAAACAAAACAAAACAAAAAACCCTATCATTTTAACTATCCTAAAATCAGCATCTTAGATCAATCAAGTTACATATTTTATACAAATATAGAGAGAGCCCTCTCTGAGTCCAGGAAGGCTAGGTCATAGGACTCCAAAGTTGGTTTGATGTTACCCTTGTCTATTTGGTCTTTCCAATCTGAAAAATTAGAGGGACCTAACATAATGGTGACTCTGCTGGGGACACTCATTGAAAATCTTAGCGGTATATAAAGAACTCAGAAAACCCAAAAATACCTCAAGATTGGCATCCAATTGTTGATGGTGAACAACAAACAAATCCTCAAAACAATTAGCATCATCCACCTGGTGACTCCACTATTCTTCAGTAGGCATGTTGACTCCACTTTGTCTCACAGACTCCTCTGGGAATGTATTACTCAATCCTAATAGTATAAAGCCCAGTCACATACTGTGTGAATTCAGTATTCTTATAGATTGGTTTTTTTTTCAAAACTCTTATAAAATTTTAGCCTCTCTATGTTGTGGGTCTGAAATCTGGCTTCATAAAGAATCAGCACCAGTTCTCACCCTGACCCAAACCCTCCTGTTATAGTTGATGAACCAAAAATCATCTTAAGAAAAACTTCTAGGACTGAAGATTCAACTATTATCAAACCAATTCACAAGGCAAGTTCTTTTCCTGAAAACCTTACATCCTTGCAAGATACCCAATTTAACTTACACCATAGAAGAAACCTATTCATAACTAAGTCTAAAAGTTGCATAGACCAGATAGACCTTGAGCCTAAAATCTTACACCAGAGTCCTAGTAGAGAAGCCTCTCCTTCCACTCCTCCTAATTTTCAGCTTCTCCAACACTTTGACTCCTATCGTTCCAAATCTGCTTAGTATCAGCTAGCTGGTCCATGTACATCTGCTACCCCCACTCATACATCCACTGTGAAAACCACTCCATTTCATTCTCCACCTGCACTCATAAACCCTCATCTTGTATATTCTCCTTGGGTTCCATTACCTCCTATCATGGCAACATGGTATGCCCCTCTGGTACTACCACAACCTTTATTGCCAATGCCATAGTAATATCAATCTATAATCCCTTAATTTAATGGAACTGATTCTAAAACTGCCCAACAACATGTAGACACGACGAATGATGCTTTTGACTATCAAGAAATAGAGGATGAGACCATACAAATGAGAATTTTTGCCCAATGTTTAGGGGGAGGAGCAAAGAAATGGTTCAAAAACTTAACTCCTAATAGCATTCATGATCTCCATTCCCTTTATCAAACATTCATAAACAAGTGGGAGACTAAGAAAAATCCTCTTCAAATCTTATCAGAGTATGAAAACCTTAAGAGAAACGTTGGAGAGAGTGTTCAAGACTACTACACTAGGTTCAATAGTGTATATAACGCACTTCCTCCCCACATGAAACACCCACAAGGCCTAGCCCTAGTAAAATTTCCAGATGGATTTGATCCATAAATGGCTTACCAATTAAGAGAAAGAGATCCCCTTACCCTAGAAGACATGCAAAGGGGAGCAGTAAGTGTAGAAGCCAATATAATTACTAAAAGGGCTAGAATGAGAACACAGAAGAGGGTTACATACAAAGAGGAAACTATGGCCTCCACATCTTATGCTAAAATTGACAACCTAGTTAGGACAATGGAAAGGATGATGGAGAGAATTAACCTAAATGAAAGAGCACCCCCTAGGGAAAACCAAACAAATCCTCAAAACAAAAATAGTAACCAAAATTTTAGAAGAGATCCCCCTCAAATAAGACAAAGAGAAAATGACCAGCAAATCAGACCTCCTTTCCAGGAAAACTATGTAGATGAAGAGGAAAGAGAGACGAAGGAGCCAGAAGAAAACCATGTGAATCTAATAGGCTCTGATAGTGAGGACATTGTTTTTCTCATGGAAGAATAACAAGGTCTGTTTTCCTCAAACCAAACTGAAAGAACATATGAGGATTCTAAAGAATACAAACTAGGGTTTGAAAATGCTATCATGGAGGTTCATAGGAAGTATGACCTCAGAAGTAGGAAAACCTAAGATATCCCCAAGAGGAACAAACTAGAAATTGCTACTAGGAAGACCCCTGAAAACACTCCTAAAAAGACAGTAGAAAATACAAACACCATGACCAATAATTTTGATCAAAGAAAAAACAAAATCAGCCAACATGATGGTGACCAAAGCTGCCCTAGTACATCAACTAGTGGCCCTGAAAGAACTACTTTAACTGAGATTCCAAATAAAAATCAGCAAGCTAAAGTTGTTGAAAATACCATGTATAATAAAACTGATCTAACTCTGCCAAGAACACAGATACCATTCAGTATTGAGGGTGAAATTGCCAAGATAAAAATATCCATACCCCTTACTGAATTAGTGACTCAATATGTGTATAGATCTCAATTTTTGAAGGATTTAAACGTACGACATTACACCGATACTCTAAATCTGACTAATGACAAGCCAGAATTGTTGTTTGGACCAGAGGTAGAGGTAAAGTTTCAAGAGGGAGTTGTGCCTCCATTCTATGTCAGTTTGAACATCCATGAGAAAATCCTACACAACGCCATACTAGATTCTGGTGTTTCACATAACTTCATGCCAAAGGTAGTGATGGAAAGATTAGGCCTCAAAATAACCAGACCATACAAATACTTGTACTCTTTTGATTCAAGTAGAGTTAAATTTCTGGGCCTAATCAAATATTTATGTGTCAATCTAGCACAAATACCAGCTAAGAGCCTATTCATGGATATTGTAGTGGTTGACATTCCCCAAAAATATGGCATGCTCTTATCTAGATCATGGATAGCCAAACTCCAAGGAACCCTCCAAATGGTCATGACATATGCTACCATTCCAGTATTTAACCAAACGAGAAGATTGTACATATAATCTCACATGAAATACATGGTAAGCAGCCAAGATAAGCCAAATAACACCCCTCTCTATTCTATCCATTCAGACCTTGATTCATTTATTTTGTACAATGAAGATGACATTAATGAACAAGTAGCTGAAAAGGAGGAAGAGAAAGACCTGTCATAACAGTCAAACCAAACACAACATGAAGAACATAACAGCCAAAACCCTAGTAGCCATGAACAACAACATAATGGTGAATCTGAACTTGAAACTATTTGGAACATGAGCTTTGATGGCTCTTGTGGCAAAGCTGGTTCAGGAGCAAGTGTTCGGATACAAAACACTAATGAAGGTCACTCTTACAAGATGGATTTTCAATGTAAAAACAATATTGTAGAGTATGAAGCTCTTCTCCTAGGGTTACAATTGCTGAAAAGTATAGGAGCTAAGAGGATTTCCGTTCAGGGAGATTCTGAGCTAATTATTAGGCAAATTAAAGGAGAAAATTCAACCAAAAATCCTAGGCTAAGAGAATATAGAAATCATGCCTTAAACCTCCTGAAAACATTTGAAAAATATGAACTAACCTCTGTCCCAAGAACTCAAAACAACCTTGCAAATGAACTAGCCTTTGTTGCCAACACTTGCCAACTACCTCGTGCTAATGAACAATACATGGTGAAGGTCAAAAGTAGACCAACAATCCCTGATAACATAGATTATTGGCAAGTTTTTGAAGGTGAAAAACACATTGAAGACTTCCTGCAATCCAAAAATGAATTTGAAATGCCAAAACCAAACTCAGATCATGAAGAGGACTACTCTGTTGAGGAACAAATACACAAAACGAAGCCACCTTATCCTGTTGATATAAATCTGCTAGAACACCCTCATGAGGCAGAATTGTGCGAAGATTCAGAAAAAAGGGACCTTGAGGTATTTCAATGCAAAGAAAACCTATTTCCAAGTGGACTTGCCCCCTTAGAAGAATTGTTTGATTTCAATGATGTTGCTAGGAAGCCTAAAATGGAATCCACTGAAACAGATGTAGAAGAATGCAACATAGGTAGTGAGGAAGAACCTAAAATGATAAAACTGTCCAAAACACTACCAACCCTTATAAAATAGAAATACATTGAGTTTTTCAAAGAGTTTAAGGATGTGTTTGCATGGGGCTATGAGGACTTGAAGTCCTATGATACAAACATCATTTAGCATAAGATTTCTCTCAAGGAAAACCAGAAACCATTTAATCAGAACTTGCATAGGATAAACCCTGTCCCAATGCCTCTAGTTGAGAAATAAATTAAAAAGATGTATGATGCTGGAATAATATTCCCACTCAGGTACTCAGAATGGGTCTCAAATATTGTATCATTGAGAAAGAAAACAAGGGAAATTAGGCTATGCATAGACTTCAGAAATTTAAACAAGGCCTCCCTAAAATACAGCTACCCTTTACCTAAGATGGATCATATACTGCAAAGGGTAGTAGGCTCCAAAAGAATATCTTTGCTTGATGGTTTTTCAGGGTATAATCAGGTGCTAGTACATCCAGATGATCAACACAAAACCGCCTTCACTACACCTTCAGGTACCTTCATGTATGTCAAAATTCCTTTTGGGTTAATGAATGCTGGTGCCACTTTCCAAAGAGCCATGGACATTGATTTTCTGAAGAAATAGGTTACTTCATTTTTATATACCTTGATGACATAACTGTCTATTCAAAAACCGATGAAGAACACCTAGATCACTTAAGAAAAGTCTTTGAAAAGTGTAGAAAGTATGGTTTATCTTTGAATCCTAAGAAAACTCTGTTTGTCCTTCAAGAAGGAAAAATTCTAGGCCACATCATATCTGAAGAAGGGATCAATATTGACCCAAAGAGGATTGAGTAAATATTGCATATCAGTCACCCTAGGAACATCAAAGAGCTGCAATATTTCATTGGAAAGATCAATTTCTTAAGAAGTTTCATACCAAACCTTGTAGAACTCCTAAGAAGCATTACAAACATGCTGAAAAGAGAAATAGGGGTAAAATGGACCATAGAAGCAAAGAAATCCTTTGAACTAGTAAAACAAGCACTTACCCAAACACCAGTTCTAATTAGCCCTGAATTTACCAAGGACTTATTCATCTTCTCATTTGCATCAAAACACACAATTGTTGCAGTATTACTACACAATAACATAATGGAACAAGAACAACCCATAGCTTTCTTTAGCAAGGCACTAAGAGATGCACCTCTGAAATATAACATTATGGGAAAATAAGCTTTTGTCTTAATCAAAGCATTAAAATATTTCAGAGTTTACATCTTGCATTCACATGTCATTGCTTTTGTTCCTCATGCAGTTGTTAAGGACATGCTAACTCAGGATCCTGATGGTAAAAGATGTAAGTGGATTGCTCTCATATTAGATTATGATTTGGAAATCAAGCCCACCAAGCTAATCAAAGGGAAAGGATTGGCCAAACTGATGGCTGAAGCAAACTTTCAAGCATTGGACATAAACATGATACATTCCTTGGATGAACAAGAGGAGCTAATGACTCCACCTATTGAAGAAGCATTTCTGAACTCACTCTGGTATGATGATATATTACATGTGCTTTTTAATCTAAATGCTCAGTTTTTCCAAAACAAAGGCCATATTCTTGAAACTAAAAGCAGTAAATTTTTGCATTCTAAATAAAGCTTTATATTGGAAAAATTATGTTGGTATCCTACTTAAATGTTTACTTAAAGAAGATGCAAATAGGATCATGCATGAGTTTCATGAAGGAGAATGTGGAGGTCATCCCTATTGGAAAACCACTTCCAACAAAATCCTTAAAGCTGGTTTCTATTGGCCCACTCTTTTCCCTAATATCCACAAGCTAGTAGTGACTTGCCATAAATGCCAAATCTTTGAGGGAAGGAGAAAACTACTTCCTTTTCCTTTGCAACCTATCAGTGTTGAAACTCCTTTTCAACAATGGGGTTTAGATTTCATTGGAGAAATCCACCCCGCCTCCTCTTCCCAACACAAATGGATCCTCATTGCAACTAACTATTTCACCAAATGGATAGAATCCATCCCTTCAAGGACTGCCACAAACTCAGTAATCATCAAATTCCTTGAAAATCACATTTTGTCTAGATTTGGCTACCCTTGAAAGATTATTACTGACAATGTTGTTGCTTTTAGATCCAGGAGAATGGTGGACTTCTGTCACAAGTATCACATTAAATTAGGGCATTATACAGCTTATTACCCTCAAGGTAATGGGTTGTTTGAGTCCTCTAACAAAATTTTGGTAAATATCATCAAGAAATTGTTAGAAGAGAACAAAAAATCATGGCACAACAAATTAGTGCATGCACTATGGGCAGATAGATTAATAAAGAAAAAATCAATTAACATGTCTCCCTATCAACTAGTATATGGCATGGATGTAATTTTTCCAACATCTTTGGGAGTACCAGTGATGAAGCTTATACAAGAGGTACAATCAGAGGATAATGATACACAAAGGAGGTTGAACCAAACCATTCAATCGTAGCAATCAAGGGAAGAATTATACAATAGAACACAAGTAGTACAAGAGAGCATCAAGAAGCATTATGATAAGAGGACTAAAGCCAATGATTTCCAGAATGGAGAAAAAGTGCTAAAGTGGGATTCAAGAAGAGAGGACAAAGGCAAGCATGGAAAATTTGAAAATATGTGGAAAGGTCTATAATACATCATTCATTCAGCAAGAGGTAACAATGCATTCTTTCTACAAGAAATGGATGGAATAGAGTTATTTGGAGGTCATGTCAATGGCAAGATGCTCAAGCATTATTTTTGTTGAAGTTCTTAGTTTAAATCTTTATTCATTGTACATAACACTGCTTGAATAAAATATCAGAAAAATGAAACACAAAAACAAAGAAAAGAAGAAAAATAGGGCAGATAAAAAGAAGAGGTAAAGTCCCATACCAAAAAAGAATGTTTTTGAAAGTGCGCAAGTCCAAATGCCACAACTTTTGAGAAAGGAAAGTATTATTCAGTAATACAGCCTAATCATGATTGGACATGTTTTAAATCTCTGCTGATAAGATAGAAATTGAAGATTTTCCAAACTATTTAAACTTGGCTTATCAGTAGATTAGGTTAGGAAAAGATATTAGTTCCCAAAGCTCAAATCTGAATCAAAGAGAAAAGAGATGGATGAGTGACAAGTTTTGAATTATAGCCCTCAAGTTTCTAGTTCTATTTGTGAAAAAATAAAATCTGTGTGCAACTTGTCCAAAATGCCACAGCTCATGACAAACCAAACTGTTCAACCTTGATTTGGTCATGTTTTAAATTTTATGTTAGTAGATTAGAGAATGAAAATTTGTCAAACTGTTTAACCTTGACAGATAAGTAGATTGAGTAGAGAATAAAAAGAGCTCATCAGTCTAACTTGAGCTTTTAGATGATATAAGGGTAGAAGTAGATAGCTTTTGCTTTCAAAAGAAAAAATGATGTTCAAGGTTTGCCAATCCAAATGCACCCAAATGAAGAGATAATTTTAGGAAAGGTATGATGGGTAGGTAGAGTTGATATTGAAGAAATCATGTTTTTCAGAGTGTAAGATCACAGCTTCAACAAATAGGAGTAAATAGACAACTGAAGAAGGAGGAAATTTCCCAAGCCCAAACAAGGCACTGATTTACAATTTCCAGAGATCTGAACAATGAGGTTCTTGACACCTCCTGAAGGAGCTGCCCTCCCCAAGTGGAGCCACTATTAGTCATCAGTTTTTTCACTATCTTTAGATGATTATAGAATGGTTATAGCTTTCTGAAAACAATATTCCTTGAATATCTTGAGTTTCAGAAATCTCATTGCCTTCATTATCTTAATAAAACCTTTTTCCCTATCTATCAGTTTTCCATCTCAAAGTCACCCTATTGCTCTTAAAAGACTCCTTATGGGCCTATACCTCTCATTTTCATCTTTCTTTCCTACCTAGAACCTCATTTCGCCCTATTTTCCCCTGTCAATAAAATCCACCCTCCCTCTAGGGTATATTGTTTCTAATTCATTCCCACGTCCTTTTGGGCATAATAACCTATAACAATGCTATGTTTTCACTTGAAAATATCTAAGTCAAATCTCAGTCAAAATTAGCTCAAAAGCACTCTGATTAGTTCATTAGGTTTTTAAATTTTTTCAAGGTCATCCTTGGATGTTTCAGGCACTACTTTTCCTTTGCTAGAATCTGGATCAAATGTAATAGAATTTCAAGAAATGGTCATTCAAGAAGGACATAAAATTTCCAAAGAGGTTTATCTTATCAGTTCAAAACCTGCAAATGAGGAAAATGGATAAAGTCTAGCACTTTTGCAGAAGTGTTGGAAGATTTATCAGCAAAAAGTACTGATGATGTAGACTATCTACTCCTAAATGAAAACAACCTACAACAAGGGAAAGGGAAACACTTTGTCTTGAAGATGACTATGGTTATGAACTGGTTAGTCTATTTGAGTGCCAAAGTAGTGATGGCTTGCAGAAAATGACATGGAGGAAGCACACAAGGCCAAACATGAAGAAATTCTATCAGAAAACATTGATGGAATATGGAAAAAGGTGAGGTGAATTGGAAATAAATGAATGAACTTAAACGGCTATAAAGAACTTAGAAGACAACACAGATGATTGTTGTAAAAGAACTACAGACACTTATGGTTTTGAAAAAAGTGTCCAGAGAAGGTGAAAAAGATGAGTTGAGTTTTATGATGGAAACTACAGAAGATTTTGAAAATTCTAGTATGTGTAATCATCCAAAAGTTGTCAAAGTAAACATGTTAAGCCTCAATTATCAAAAGAAAATCCAATTCAGTGACTTCAGCAACCTACAAGAAAAAAGGTGTCAAAGAGTATCAGTGACAAAGTAAAAAGACTTCAAAACATTAGAAAGTGGGTTTTTCAAGTTAAATTAAATCTACAAGTCTATAAAAGTCCATTTTACATTTCAAATGAGTCATTGTTTCCTCTCAAAACATTAATAGAACTCATCAAGGAAAAATTTGTGAGTTTGCAAGCAGAATTCGGGCCAAATTCCTTGGCGTTGCACGTTTTCCTTGGTGTTGCGCGCCCGGGAGTTGGCGCTGCGCCCTTGCTCAATTTTTTCAACGTGATTTATACTGGCGTTGCGCGCCTGGGAGCTGGCGTTGTGCCCTTGTCGAATAATTGTGCCCTTGATAGAAAGGATCCTGTGTTGAATTTCCTTGGTGTTGCATGCTTAGAGATTGGCATTACGCACTTGGGTTGGTGTTGCGCCCTCAACCAGTGGCACTACGCACCTAGACAGAGGCGTTTGCCAAGGGTTGGGGCCTCTCAAATCACATCAAATCACCTTCAAATATTTTCCAAGGTCCTCCAAACACACTTGAGGGGTAAGTACATGGAATAAACCTTGCTTTGAAGCTAGTTTGGTTATCATTTAATTGAATGGGAATGAAACCCTAAGAAAACCCTGATTTTGAGCTTGAAATCATTGTTTTACCATTATTTCATCCTCCTTAAAGAAAATTAGTCATAAACAAGGGTGATTATATTGCTTGAGGGTTGGCATTCATCTAGTTTGTCACAACACCCATTCCCTTCTACTCATTCCCTTCATTTCACACTCATTCCCTTAATTTTTCAAAGCTTCCATTTCATTCCTTTCCCCTCATCTCATTTCCACTTACCATTCTAAGGTTTTATAAAAATGAGTTTAACATGTCAGAGGAAGAAGAAAATGGCAGTGGTATGGAGGCACAAATGCCAAGGAGACATGATCACAAGGGAGGGAAGATAAACAGATTTGAACCTATCACCACCAAGGAATTCATGGCCTCTCCTCTCACTGTATCTTGTTTTAAACATGTGGGATACTTTGAGTTTTGTGAGAAGGTGCAGCAAGTCCAAAATCACCCAGAGCTAACAAGACTATCCATCATTAACCTACATGACAAGCATGTCAATATTGTTGGGGTTACATTTGAGATGTCCACTGATGCCATTGCAGCTGCTATAGGGATACCTAGTATGGGAGAGAAGTGGTTCAAACAAGAAAACCTGGACATGAGTTATTTTGAACCATACCTTAAACCTAGCTATAAAGATCACCACAAGTCAATCTTCCCTTTTTCTCATCTTCTTGATAGATATGCACCCATGATGAAGATAATAATGAAGTATTTCACATGTGAGGGAATTTTTTCCCTCCTCTATTCATACCACATCCGTCTTCTTATGCATTTCACTAGAGTTAGGATGTTGCATATACCATATTATCTTTTCCGTAGCATTGACAAAATGGCCTATATTGTGTAAAAGAGAAATTATAATCAGCAAATGCAAATCCTATTTCATCATTCACTCATCAAGATGGTGGTCATGCATCAACTCCTGCAGAAAAACATTCCATGGGATACCTTCATTTCCAATGAGGTCTTCACTACTCCACCTAGCCATCATCAGCAGGATATTCCTTCACCTTCTCATCCTCCCATGTCTGCTTCTCCATCACATCCTATTGCTCATACATCACCATCCACTCACATCCATTCACCTCATGGTGATCCTTCCTCATCACCTTTCCACTACCCTTCACCATCATATCATGATACCAGAGCATCAAGCAAGGAAAGGAACATTATGAAAGTTGGCACTAAAATGATTGACATTGATCCATTTCCTTTCACATATCAGAGAGGCCACAGGCAGGTGTTTGCTTCACTTGAGGTGAAAGGGGCCTTGCCTTCTTCATCAGCAAAACAAGTTGATAAGGGCAAGGAAAAGGTTACAGAGCATGTCGTCGTTGAAGAGGAGGATAAACATGAAACTGAGCAGGAGTTTAAATTAATTTACCTTGATGATGAGGATGAGGAGAGGATTACCAATATGTTGATCAAAATAAAGGATGCCAAGATTAGTGAGCTTCAAGATAATCTTGGTTGGGCAAGGAATGTGATTAACTATTTTGAGTTAGAGAATCAGCAGTTGAAGACAAAGCAGGCCATTAGTGAGGTCAGAGCAATCAGAGCTCAGAAAGAGGCTGGAAAGGCCAAGGCTTTTCTATATGAGACCTTGGGCACTTTTTATGACAGTAAGGATGAGGAAGAACAACTTCCGAGGCAGAGACCAAGGACAATTGGGTTGAAGAAGGCTTTAGTCCGGGAAAGAGAGAAAGAGGTAGAATTGGAAAAGAAGCTCACTCCAAGTGAGCTGCTTGCCATAGATATTAGAAAATATAGAGAATATTGGCTTTAGAGGGAAAACCTGCATTTATAGGGTCAACTAGAGAAGGAAAAAAGATACACTGACATGCGGAGGAAGATGGCAAGACATTATGCCATGTGAAACAGGATTGCAAGCGCCAAGCTCAAACGAACTCATGCAAAGATTCAGGATCTAAATGAGGCAAAAGGGAAGTAAAAACTGAATATTCTTTCTGAGGTGTCCCTCCAAGCCTCCGAACCATGATCAACAAAGAAAATTCCATTTTTGGCACTTTAGTGCAAATTTTGAATTTTTGACAGTTTGGCTTGCAGAAAATTGGGCCAAACGCGCAACGCCACTGGCGTTGCGCTCTTTTTTGGGGCACTAAAATGAAAAATGTTCCGTATCCTCATGTTCCTAGTGATGAGTACATCAACCTAAGAAAGTTTCAGAAGATTTGGAGCAAAACTGGTCCATCAAAAAGGCCAAAAACTACCAAAAAATCACCTTTCTACCCTCTTTTTGGCACTGGCCCTGTGCATTTAGAAGTCTTGGGAGAAGTGATTTTTGACAAGGAAAATGGGCACCATTCTATAAATTGGAAGAACATTTTGAAAATAGACTCAGATACCTTTCCAATGATCCATCATGGAGCTCATTTTGACACCGGGAAGGCCTCCAAAAGTTAGCTGCAAAACATGCCATTTTCTTTGTTTTGGCACTGCACATTTGGACTGGCATTGTGCCCCTGTACCTTGGAGTTGCGCCCTTACCAGGAGTTATTGAAAAATATATTTTCAAGCCTTAAAGTAAAAAAAATTCCAAAATTAGCTCAAATAGTTATGTTAGAAGTTATTTTTGCAATAAATGAGTTTTAGATATTTTTCCTTGGGCCTTGCATGGTCTCAAAGGTCAAAATGCATTAAATATGTAATGAATGACATTTGAAACCCTAGCAAGGGTTTACCTCCTCATTTTGAAGATAAATATTGCATGTATGCTTCATAGTTTTTGTTGGTTGGTTGTTGAGTTGAATACCTCATATATTTGAGTTGTGAAGAAGTTGGCTTTGAAGCTTTGTAACTATTTTGGACTAAATATCAATGGAACAAGCACATTCATAGGATTCATGGACTTTTTTAAATGGTGATGTTATTCTAATTTTGTAATTGTTTCCTTATTTTTACCATTTTTTATATCAATTTCTATTGTAACATAGCAAAAAATTTAGGTTAAGATGTGTTGTTAGAAGCACCTTAAGTCTGTCTGCTTTTTGTTGTTTAAATGTTTTCCTCTGCTGGGTTTGATTGGAGAACTAGAGTTTGGCTAAATAATTTTATGGCTTTCCCTGTCCTTTGGTTATGCTTGAAATTTTGTCCTTAAGGATTTCTTTGAAGTTTACTTACTAGGGTTTTGGCTAAAGAAGTTTATGGTTTTCCCTGTTCTTTGGTCCATCTTGAATAGTCACTTTGAAGGTATTTGAAGTTTGATTGAAGAATTTAGGAGTTCCCTTCTCTTTAATCATTACTGAAATATTATCTTAAATGTTTTCTTTGTCTGAAAGTGAATAGCTATATAATTTAGGAGTTCCCTACTCTCTAGGGTTTTTTGGTTTGTTGTCTTAAAGTTTACTTGATAAATCTAGGCCAAAGAAGTTTATGGTGTGCCCTGTCCTTTGGGTTTTTCTTAAGCATAGTGATCTTAAAGACCCTTCTTGTTCTAGTATATGTTAAAGGATTCTTAATTTCCCTTTAAACCTACTAAACTCACAACTTAATGTTCATTTCACACCCACATAATCTATTAAGATCCATTTGGCTTTGTTAAATTTTTCTATGAAACACCCTTGATTCATTATTGCACTTTTCAAGCCTTTCACAGACCCCATAGCCCAATGGTTTGAATTTCTCTTACTCTCTCTGTTCTACTTAACAAGCAACCCAACCAAACAAAATAAAACAAAAAACCTTATCAATTTAACTAGCCTAAAATCAACATCCTAAATCAATCAAGTTACATCTTTTACACAAATATAAAGAGATCCCTCTCTGATTCCAGGAACGCTAGGTCCTAGGACTCCAAAGTTGGTTTGATGTTACCCTTGTCTATTTGGTCTTGCCAATCTGACAAATTACAAGGACCTAACAGTTTCAGCCATAGATCAGGTTGTAGGGTTGGGATCAAGCCACTAGTCTACGGTGTTCTCAACACCTCCTGAGGGAGCTTCCATCCCTAGTTGGAGCCACTCTTAGACCCCTGTATTTGAAAGTATCACCAGGTGACTGATTATTGCTTAGATTTGGTCATGACTAAAAATGATATTCCCTGACTGTCATTTATTTTCAAAAAAGAAGGAATAAAGCGTTGTTGATAAGGTGTGATGGTGATCAAACTTCATTGCTTCCCTCATTCCATTTCATTCACCCTCTATGCCCCTCATTTCCTCCATTTTATAAAGTTCTACACCTTATTTATTTCAAACCACTTCTTCAACTATTAACACCTAAGTTTTATAGTTAAAAAAGGAGCAACATTAGAATCAAAGGAAGCAAAGGTCGCAGAGAAGCAGTTAAAGCAGAAAAAAAACAAGGGAAGAGTCTTGAACATGATTGGGTCAAGTCGTGAACGCTAGGCAAGTATTCTATGAATAGCTAAGAAACGAACGGACGCAACCAACGAAACAAGGTCGGAAAACCACAGCAAGGGAGCAATGAGGACCATTGGATATGAGTAACGATCAATGGCGGATATTCAATTGCAATTGTAGATCGCAAGTTTTTAACTTTACCTATTAAGAGTTATGCCAAATTTTTTTTTCTCGCCAATGTGATGAAGTGGGGCCCTTTCATCCAGAGCACGCAAATAAACCTTACATGTCACCCACACATCACATCCCGCAGTTTTTTAACCTAACCTCTCAAATACTTATGCCAAATCTTGTTTTCTTGACGATGCGATGAAATGGGACCCATTCACCTGCCACACTTCCTTTTCATTCCATTCCCCTTAAAAAATCATTAAACTTTACCTTTCCTCCGCCTTTCTGTTTTATCTTTATACCTTTCCTTTTCACCGCTATATCATTGTTTCACCTCCAC
This sequence comes from Pinus albicaulis, assembly GCA_034641835.2. NCBI lineage: Eukaryota > Viridiplantae > Streptophyta > Pinopsida > Pinales > Pinaceae > Pinus > Pinus albicaulis. The sequence continues at coordinate 326,887,718 of CM076571.1, forward strand.
TTTTCCTTATTTCCCGATTATGATTAAAGTGGGGCTGTCCTCCTTGACACGTCACCCTTCCCCCACCATCCATCACATTTCTCAAGTTATAGCTTGTTCCATTTTGCCAAACGTTAAAACATGTGATCGCCGATGTGTGATATCGCATTGCACAATTTTTAACTTACCATTTGAAACGCCCATAATGTATTTTTTTTAACTTGCGATGCGGTTGGCCCCACCACAGCAGCTCCGCCCCCCCCAACTTCATAGTCATTTGAAATACATTGACATATCATACGAAACATCATAAACTTACCTTACCGCTGAAATCGTTCACCACTTTATAACTCCGCCAATACATTGGGCTCTATCCTCCTTGCCACATCATCCTCCGACAGCAAAAATCGCACTTCGCATAGTTAACCTTCGACGCTTATAAAAAAAAATTTAAATTTTGTGATCTGTGAGATGCAGTTGGGTCCCACCTCCCCTCCACGTCACCTCCTTCCTCCCCGTGCTTCGCACTCCGCATCTTTTAAAGTTTACCTCTACTGATTCATGTTAAATATTTGCGATTGCGGGCTGTAGTCCGATCCCACCTACCCTCCATGTCACCTCCCACTTTGCATCGCATCACAGATTCCTTTTCCTATATCGTAAATCGCAAAACTTGTGAAATGCGATGCTGTCGCGGATGCGATCCGACTCAAAGGTGAAATATAAAGGTTTACAGATCTTGTATATTGAGTTTTTACGCTGTTTTGTTTAGAAAAAGGGTCAAGTCGGGCATATGATGTTTGAACGTCATTTTATGAACAAATAAGGTTTAAAAATGACATAAAAGGATTCGGGTAGCAAAAATACACCAAGGGTCGAGTCGAGCAAGGCGTTCATGAAAACTTGTTATGTTATAACGACATAAACAGAAAAGGCAGTAAGCTCATCGACACAGTCACTAATCAATGTAAAGTGGCTATGCCTTGCACCAGACTTAACTACCCAATGTCGATCTTTTGAAAAGCAGGGCTAGATGTCAGAGCCATCATTCATTGCCTCTTCGGTATCATCACATGGCACCTTCAAGCCTACTTTTGATTTACGAAGAGCCATCTGAGTTTTGCATTCTTGAAGAGTTACCAAAATTAATTCCACAGGAAGTGTTTTGTCAGAGATTTTATTTTTTCAGGCCTTGCCGAGCCATACCTGTTTAATTTTCAGTTGTTTGTAGATAATGAATTTGGCCAAAGTAGATTAGGGCAACCAACTCAAATTTTAGTTCAATACTACTTGCATTTTCATAATCAATGGTTGGATATTGTTAGCCCCTGCATTGTAACAAATATTATATTGGAGCACTGTAACTTTGGAGCTGGACATCAATAATCAAAGACCGTTTACAGGATTCTTGAGCTGTGTAAAAATGGTGATGTGTTATTTCTCTGTTTAAATGTTTTCGTTGTTTCCTTCGTTGTGCATTTGTTCATATAATTGTAAATCAGAAATTTTAGATTAAGATTTGTTGTCGAGGCACCTTAATTCTATCTGCATTTACAATCTAAATGTTTTCCACTGAAGTTTGATTAAAGAATTCTTAACTTCTCTTTAGTCACTATTTCTTTCACCTCATAACTCATACTGCTCTAAAGATCCATCTAGCACAGTTAGCTTTCCCTGTGATGCTCTTGAACATTGATGTGCCAATCTAGCCTTTTGACTCCATATCCCAATGGATTAGTCCCTGCAACCCTATCTGTCCAACCACACCATTAATCAAACAAAAAACCCCATCACTGTAACTAGCCTAATATCAGCACTTAGAATCATCAAGTTAAATCATAAAAACAGGGAGAACCCTCTATGAGTCTAGGAAGGCTAGGTCCTTGAATCCAAAGTGGTTTGATGTTATCCTCTGTTGTTTGTTCTTGCCAATCTTAAAAATTACGGAGTGGAAACAACAGAAAAACCTCTATTCTCAGTGTGTCATGTGTTGTTTACTATTAATATTTTTATCCTTTGGTGTTTTAAAGTCAAACACTGTGTAATGTTGTTAAATTATGTGATTGTTATTTTTTAAGGAAGTTACCTCTATCTTAAAGTCAAATAGTGTGTAATGTTGTTAAAATATGTGATCGTTATTTTGAAAGGAAGTTACATGTCATCAGGTCAGAATGGTTTTCAAAGAAGGTCAATTGTAATTACGCTATATTTTTTACTATACATAAAAATAATGAGACGAATATTACCCAAAACAAAACAACAATAAAATATTGTACACTGTAATTCCATGTAGTTTCCTCATGGTATCCTTTATCTTTCCCTGATAAATTTCAATATCATAATCATTTGAAAGTGAATCTCTGTATGGGTAAACCCCTTTGTACTAATGATAGTAGGCTAGGGACAACTTATCTTTTCTTATAGAAGCACAATATTCAATAATCCACTTTCAAATGCTATAGGTGTAGCCACGGTACACGGTATATATAAATATATGAAATTTCTAATTATATAAATGTTAAATAATTTATTTAGGGTGTTTTACTCTATATTATAATTTATTTAAAATAATAATATTTATATGAGTTTTATAATAATAATATTTGTGCAAATTTTTATTAAATTATTAAGAATAAAAAAATATTATATTGTAAAATAAAGATAATATTGATACAAAACATACTGCTAATTATCTCCACAAAACCTTACCAAAGGGACTTAAGCGTTATTGGAAAAGATTGTCATGATAAAAAGAAAAGCCATATCACCATAACGTTCACTTAAGATTTGAAGAAATGACAATGCAATCATGGCTGGTACTGTCCATTGGAATAGTCAGATTCACAGGAGGAACCATTAAGTTACTAGATGTAGAATCTGGCAATAAGCAACCCTCCACATTACCCAAACAAGCATATATATTATTGAGACTTAAATGATGATTCCGTAGGATGCATTTAATGTCTTCAATGCTAGAGAACACATTATAGTTGTCGACCTGTTTATCCTTAAAAAACATCCTAAGCAATGTGTCAAATTGTTGATGTAGAGATAGGGAGTATAGGAAGTTGAGTCGCCTCTTCTGAGACCAGCCCAAATTCGATAGCCATTTAAGCTCACCAGAAATTTCCATTTCTTCTTGAGACACTAAAATAAGTGTTTCCCTACGAACTTCCAGAGGAACGGAATAAAAAAGAGTGGCCACAGAATCACAGGAAAAAGGTTGTGTCTGTTTTACACCAACATGCCCCAAACCACGACAATGAGGGACCATACGTTATCTTGAAGCCATAATATACACTGCAACATAACAAGACCAACATTCCAAAGAAAACCCATGGCCCAAATAACAATTGAAAGGATGGACTACTGCCCTCTCAAGGAAATGAAGAGACATGCAAGACAATGAAATGAAAAACCACTTCAACATACAGATGGTCAAAAGAGAATTCCAAACAACCAACGTAGAAGGCCAAACCCTATGCCCAATTGACAGACCACAAAATTTAAAGCTAAGCCAACCACCACCATATAAATTTTCAAAACACCAGAAATATGTTAGAAATTTTAAGGACAGAGGAAATGATTTTTCCTTCAACACACAGAGTTCACACAAAGTTGCGGAAATGACTTAATCCAAACCATACAATTCCTGAAAACAAATCATGAAGGTCTTCCTCTAAATACAGAGTGGAGGATACTAAAATCATAACTATAGAGGAGCAAATATAATCAAATAATTTTACTCACGGTGAAACAGAGTGTTGCGGTAAGAATGAGACGCGAACGTTTTCACAACCAAATCACAACTAACAATACTTTATATTATAACTTCCAAACATGAAATACATTCACATATGGAGGTTGCGTCTCCTTCACTAGTGAAACAATTGTTCTTACTAAGATTTACGTTCACTAGGGGTTGTGGACTAACACACAGTAACAAAATTTGCTCTACAATTTTCTCCTCCTTGTCTTTCTAGATCTACCTCATTACATTAGGCTCATAAAAACATGTAAAATCAAAAAATATATATCTAAGACATTTAATTTATGACAAATAGAATTTAATACATAGGATGGGCGAACATGACTTACTGAATTTTACAGAGTTTGTGTGAAGTAAACAACACTTGCAGATTAAATATTTTCCCATACACTTTTACTAACCATGCATTAAATTTCTATTTGAATTTTAGTTAATTTACTCTATTGCGGAATGGGTAAAATGTAATATGCTCAGAACTTGTCCTTCTCTGCAAACTCAATCCACAACCTACAAAAAATTTATTGTGGTATGGTTGTTGTCAGGAAATTAAACACGGTGGTTGTGATTAATTTTCCAACACTCCCCCTTAATCACAACTGCTGCCATTGACCATTCCCAAACAATCTCTGAGATAAACAAAATTTTCACGTGCCAATGGCTTTGTGAAGATGTTTGCAAATTTTTCTTCTGACTTGCAATGTTGCAACATGATTTCATCATTGTTAACTAATTCTCTTATGAAATGATATTCAGCATCAATATGCTTTTTCCTCTTATGAAATACAAAACTCTTTGATAATGCAATCGTTGAACTGTTGTCACAGAAAATAGTGGTTGCTTCATCTTGTTCATGGCATAAATCCCGCAACATCCTTCTCATCCAAACTGCTTGACACACTACTACTGTTGCGGCGACATACTCAAATTCTGTTGTTGACAATGATACTATTGGTTGCTTTTTGGAATCCCATGAAATGGCTCCCAAACCCAAATGAAAAACATATCCTGACGTGCTCTTTCTGTCAACAACACTTCCTGCCCAATCACTTTCAGTGTAACCAACCAGCCTAAAATCATCTGTTGCGGAGTACAAAATGCCATACTCCTTTGTCCCATTGACATACTTTAAAATTCTTTTTGATGCTTGCCAATGTGTCTCTTTGGGTGTCTCCATGAACCTCGACACCAAACTCATTGCATGCATTATGTTAGGCCTAGTTGTGGTCAAATACATTAGGTTTCCCACCATACTTTTGTAGAAGGTCAGATTGACATTGCTGCCGTAATATTCCTTTCTCAACTTCAACCTCATCACTGTTGGAGTTGGTGTTGGCTTGTTGTTCGGCATATTAAACCTCTCTAAAATTTCCACAACATACTTTGCTTGAGAGATAAGAATCCCATTTTTTGTTTGCTTCACTTCTATGCCCAAAAAATATATTAGCAACCCCAAGTTAGTCATTTCAAACTCACTTTTCATGACTGCTTTGAAATCAGCAATGAGGAAATCATCACTTCCTTTAAATATCAAATCATCTACATACTAAATGACAATAAGAAGCTTACCGTCACTTTCTTTGATGTAGAGAGTGGTTTCACCATCACATTTTTCGAACCCATTTTCCATCAAGTAAGCATCTTTCCTGCTATACCATGCACGCAGTGCTTGCTTCAACCCATATAGAGCTTTCCACAAACTACACACCTTGTCTTCTTGGCCTTCTATCTCATAACTAGGAGGTTGCGCAACATATACCTCCTCTTTTAGCACTCCATTCAAGAACGTTGATTTTATTTCCATCTGATACACTTTCCATTTATGTTACTTGGTAATCGACAACATTGTACACACTGTCTCCATCCTTGCGGCTGGCGCAAATGTCTCTGCATAATCTCTTCCATGTTGCTGCTTGTATCCTTTGACAACTACCCTTGCTTTATGTCTTTCAATATTTCCTTCAATGTTTCTCTTGGTCTTATAGACCCATTTCACTCCAATGACTTCTTTTCCTTGTTGAAGGTCCACTAACTCCCATGTGTCATTCTTTTCTATTGATCCTATTTCCTCATCCATTGCTGCAACCCGTTTCTCTTCTTTGACCGCATCCTCAAAATGGATCAAGTTATCTACATGACAAAATAATGCAACCAATGAATTCAGACCAGCACTATTATCGGCTTCATCTTGCTCATAAATCTCATTTAAATTTATAAATTTTGGTCTTCTTATGCTTGTGGAAGATGGGCTTGGTGTTGCGCTTGAAGTAGATGGAATTGTGTATCTTTGTGGTGTGCTTGGAGAAGCATTTGCTTGGTTGCGCAACACTATCCTATTATTTGTTGATGATGTCACATGTTACTTTGTTGAGCTTGTGTAGGTGGAGGAGGAGTCACCGTTGAGGAATTACTTGCTGCGGTCAATTCCTCTTTGTCTTCATATGACATACATGTCTTCACATTGACTATCGTCTCTAAACTTCCATCTCATGCTCCCTCTTATATGAATTGAACATCTCTTCTTATTATTACCTTCTTGGTTGATGAATTGTAGGTCTTGTATGCCTTGGATTCATCACTGTACCCAACAAATATACATTTCTCCCCCTTTTTGTCCAACTTCTTTCTCAACTCACCCAGGACATGTGCATACGCCACACACCCAAACACTCTCATGTGAGTGACACCTTGCTTTCTTCCACACCATGCCTCTTCAGGAACTCTATTCATAACACTTTTGGTTGGACATATATTAATGATATACATTGCACAAGCAACAGCTTCAGCCCAATAATCATTTGGAAAATGCTTTGCCTTCAACATACTCCTTTCCATTTCCATGATGATCCTATTCTTTCTTTCCGCAGCACCATTTTGCTGAGGTGTATACCTTGTTGTAAATTGTTTGTGAATTCCATGCTCCCTGAAAAAATGTAGGAAGTTACTTGAGATGTATTCGCCGCCTCTATCAGTCCTTAACACTTTTATGTAGTGTCCACTTTTCTTCTCAACAAGAACTTTGTAGTGGCGGAAGCGTTCAAACACTTCACTTTGCTATTTTAAGAAGTAGACCAATGTCTTCCTTGTGTAGTCATCTATGAAGGTCAAAATGTAATGGCTGCCACCAATTGATGGTGTTTGCATTTGTCCACATAAATCTGTGTGGAAAATTTCCAAAGGTGTTTTTTCCCTTATAGAATTTCCTGCTAGAAATAATTCTCTATGTTGTTTGCCCAAGATGCATCCTTCACATAGGTTGTCCAATTTTTCTATGAGTAGCAATCCCTTCACCATGAATTTCCTATGCAACAAATTCAAACCTCCAAAGTTGAGATGACCAAATCTCAAATTCCATAACCAATTTTCATCTTTAATTTCTGCTTGAAAGATTTCTTGTGTGACAGTTGCAACTTTTCTTTCATTCTCTTGTGAATTCATTAATAGTTGTGCTTGAGCACCTTATTCCTTCAAGTCTAATCTTAGCTTGAGAGGAAACGTTCTATTGTTTGTCATATTAACTTTTGCAATCAGTTGTCTTCTTGGAGACTTATCAAATGTTGTTCACACATCATTCTCGAAAAACATATTGTAGCCCTTTTGCATGACTTGTCCAATGCTTATGAGGTTATGCTTCAAACCAGGGACAAAGTAAACATCTAACATGAACTTCTTCTCTCCCTTCTTGGTAAGAATGTTTTGACGGGAAAAACTGTACTGCCGACAACAAGGGGGCCTCCCTGATGAAAGGTCCAAATTAGACCTCACACCATTTGGGATAGGAGCCCCATCCAGTATGTGGGCTCGGCTACCGCCATAAGAGTTTCCACTCTTGGTTGTAGGATGAGAAGATGATGAAGCGGAGGCAGAGATGAAATGACCAATCAATGAAGCAAAATCAGCCCAATATTGACAAACCACAAACAAAGATACAAGCAAGTCTAAGCAGCAAAATAAAAGGGGGTACGCCGTGAGTGGTATCGGTGAGCCAAAAACCAGTCAGACATACATGAAGGAAAACACGCCAGAAGTTAATTGAAAAGTAGTTCACAATAGATCATTGACATGGCAAGGAAAAAATAAACACTAATTCAAGAGCGAACGTACATGCAACCATTGTGAATTAGTTCATAACCCATTGCATGCATGAAGACACACGTACAACATAGTGTATTATTAGACAACTAGTACTATCACCATAAGCAAGCACGTGAATCAATACCGGAAAAGAGAATATATTATTAATGCTACTGCAACGTCAAATACATATTTACGACTTGTCAAAACCTACTAGTGGAACATGGGCTATTCATCGCAATGCATGATACCAAAACCTTAGCCTCGCTACCTATTTTTCTACTTGATACCAAGATTTGAGTGCCTTTAGCTCTTAAACACCAATTCCTTTGTCATCGTGGCTTCAATTGCAGAGCTAAAAAGTCCTTGTATCCTTTCTCGAAGTTGTACATATAGGCTGAGATGACTCTTGGTCTTCCTGACTGTTGATCTGGCTTGCAACTTGGGCCATTCATAACCTGCGACCCAGGGTCATTTGAAACCAGAGTTGCAGGTCATTTGCGACCTGCGACCTACGACTTGTGTTCATCTGCGACCTGCGACCTGGGGTCGTTTGCGACCTACGACCTAGGGTCATCTGCAACCTGAGGTTAGTCGTGACCTAGGGAGTTTGCAACTTAGGGCTATTCCTTCTACACTTCTCTCTTGGAGATCTCAGAACCTTGCTCTGGAGGATAGCCTTAGCTCTCGCCACGTGAACCAGCAACTTCGATCTGCCGGTAATTCCATTGCAGTGCTAAGGGAATTTGCATGAGTCGATAAATGGGAGAGTGATTTTTTTTCCAGTTTTGTGCAAGATCTAAAGCATCCACATGACATGAGTTTCTTTGTTTGTTTGAAACCCAGTTGTGTAGCGTCTAGAGGAAGTGAGCAACTCTCTTCATCTAGGTCAACATTATAGTTTCCTTGTGTTACCTGCAAGCAAACAAATTAAATCAACCATATATATATATATATATATATATATATATATGCACATTGAGGAAACAATGTAATATACTTATGGCAGTTAAGATCATGTATATATATGCATTTAAGAAACAACGAAATATATTTAGGGAAGTTAACAATTATCCTGGACCCCTTTGTCATCCTGTTCTGTAGAAAACATATGAACAACTCATTCGAGCATTTTTTACTCATGGAATGGGGATAAAACTCAAAATCTCAACCGTTGTTCATCACATGACCAAAATGCACAGCTAGCCCCAGCTTAATATTTCTTTCCAACGGTGATGACGCTGGAAACCAAGGAAAATCTCAAGTTTTGTACGTGTTGGGACAACACTGTGGTGTACGACTTTAGCAAAGCTCTGGGAGGCTGCGACTTGGAGGAAGGCTGCTACTTGTGGTAGTCAGAAATTCGTAGCTCAACATTTATGGCTCCTTTTGAGGTGTGTGACTTGGCGACCTAGGCGAGGATAGTGACCTATGGAAGTCGCATAGTCACAGCTCCTAATAGGCCACACCTTATTTCCATGCCTCAGGCTTGTGACTTTGCAACCTGTGGAGGTCTGCGACTTGAAAATAGGTCATGCAGTCGCGTTTGGGAATAGTTCACTCTTGTCACTGCTGTAAAAGAAATGCAGTTGCACGACTTGATTGCACAGTGTCTCCTGCGACCCCTCTTGAACCATGCGAAAACATATATCTCCTTCAGGGCACAAGTTTCTCATTTGCAAATGCTGAACTGGGGTGAGATGATTTAAATCGATCGAGCAGGTGAAGAAAACAATGCTACCTTGATAGCCCTTTACACACATATTTCCTCTGGCTTGTAGATGAGCGAAACTGATCCTCTATGGTCCCTCCATACCCACCATTATTAGGCTTTTACTTGCATCTGGTATTATTAACGTGATGAGTTGTGTGCCCATTTCTTGCATTTTAAATGTTTGACTGGAAACTAAAAAAAATGTGTTTGACCTAGTCATTGACAAGTTGAACCATGCAGCCATGCGACTATGGTTTTTTTTAGCAAATCCTCCTTGTAATGCTATGATTCAAGTTCATGATATTCATGAATTCACATGGTTGAACTCCAGTTATTCTCTAATTTTGAGGTAATGTGCTTAGAGTCTCCTATGCAGCTGATTGCTCACGCCACATGTAAACCCAAACAGTTTGACATGATTTTTTCGCTAATGATTGATTACCATCGATGGACGAAGACACCTTGATCCCTGAGAGTATGAAGGAATCATAGGCATTACCCCTTTAACTTTTCGGGTAATTCCGAAGAACGCTGCAAGAAGAGCTCATCAATGAGACTAATGAATTAAGTTCCTCTCATATTCATCATCTTTCTGGTCACATGTTCGAATCCCATTTTCACAACCGTAAAATATTGATTTCTAACACTCATTCTGCTTAGCCATCCTGCAATGTCGAAATACTCTCCACCTCTGCTCTATGGATATGCAACCATCAAACACTATGGGTTAGCATGCGTATCTCGTCATCTTCCTCTCCTGGCATTCCATTGGATGCATGAATAAATGCGCTATTCTTATTGTGCCTGTGTTGTGGTGTCTGAATGCTACTTAGGTGAATGGTCATCAAGACATGCAATGTTAAACCTTCACGTTTACTTCCAATTTTACAGTGTAGCACCCCAATACATTTTTGCAACACGTCCCTACTAATATTGGGCATTTGGAGGACCTCGTGCATGGCCCCTTAATCTGTGTTAAAGGTAAATTTCCCACTCGACCTCTTAATGCCCTTTTCCACGCCTGAACATTCTCTAGGATGTGCACTTCTAATTTCAAAAAGACATATACTTTTCTCCTTCTTCGTCATTTACATCCTTACACATTTCTTTGAAGTGCGTTGGCCCATTAGAATGGTTCCCATGTGAATTATAAGGCTTTTGAATGTGCTAATATAGTTCAAAGTCGAAGGAATTAATCCTCTACCCGTATTGAATACCAACTATGCCATATGTTGAAGAATCACCACGTGTTGGAGAGGGTATCATCATGCCATGTTCAAAACCCCTTCAAATAGTTTGTGTAGCTCACATGGACACTTGGAACCTCATCTTGTATAGAATTTTAATGGTGTCATGCCAATGGAATCTTAATGAAACAGATATGTTTTTCAATGTATACTGATAACATCTTTGACCAATTTCCTGAAAGGAATAGTATGAGAATGAGTCAGCTCTCGGTAATAATGAGAAAAACAAATGACTAGAAAAAATAGCTCATTCGAGGAGCAGCAACATTGAAATATCCAAACTAAGATATTGTTACTTAAGTTAATTGTTTGAGCATCTCTAAGTTCGAAAACCAGCTTAAAACTTATATTTCATACAACCATCGACCGTAGTGGACCTTGAAACTTCGTGATTCCACAGGGTAATGATTCATTCACATAGAAGGCCTCCTTTAAATATCCGAGACCATGCTCTTGGAGGGTGGGGTTTAAACGCAAAGCAGGGCTGGCTTACATGCATCTAGGGCTACAAGGGCACAAAGGGGCATGTAGTTCACGCAAACCTTAATGTGCACGTTGAAGGGTAGGACCTAACAGGCGCTTAGGGGAATAGGCTAGGCATTAACTCTCACTGTGATGTTGCGTGAAGCATAGGAAATAAGATCATCCTTTTGAAAAACTAGGGTTTCTCCCAATCCCTACCATGATCAGGGTTTCATAATACGAGCCAGACCTGAGATCTCACCTACCCGAGCCCAACGCCCCATTGATTGGTGATGCTTACAAGGGGAACATATCTTTGAATCTGTAGAGGAACTCCCAATTCTCTTTGAAGCAGAAAACCCCAAACCCTAGCGCAGTCAAGAGACAACAAGACAAGAGGGTGTGTTGACAGGGCTGGGCAGAAATAGGTCATAGGGATATTACCAATTGAATGCCAAGTTGAAAACTTAATGGGCTGAGCGAGGAGAGGGGGACCTAAAATTTTGAATATACCCAAAATTTTGGGTGGTGTTGTAGTGGCTACAACAAATGGCGAACCACTGGTAGAATCCAACAACTTTGTCAACTTCCCAACAATAATCTAATTCTAGATAGTGATGCAAGGTAATATTGAACAGTTTCTACGGGTACCCTTTTCATTACTTTGACCTTTACAGATATGCCCAATCCTTGTGCCTCAACTAGTTCTTGTTAATTAGAAAACATCAAAGAGGAAGTTCATGGATGCTAGTATTTTGATGATGATGTAGAGAGCAAGGCAGTGGGCTTATTATATTCAGAATTTTAAAATAAGTCTCTGGTGTTGCTCTGCTACCAGCAGGCCTGGACAGAACCTCGGCGGAGTCACTTCAAGAAATCACAAACATTGCTCCGCTGCTAGCGAGCCTGGCCAGTACCTCGGCGGAGTCGTTGCGTCACCTCTCTGTGCAGGAAGCCTTTCTCAATCCTTTAACCTTATTTGTTTCATGTGCTTGTAGCACTTATTTTCATGTGTTCGTGGCACTTATTTTATGTGGGCGGATGAGGGATCCCGAATTATTTTATGGGCAAGAGAGGTTGTTTCTTGTTTGATAGAAACTAAAATATATTCTGATTTGGGTTTGCCCCCATATCAAGCCTTCACATCCCATCTACCACCCACAGGCGAAACGTGCAAAACAGATCATTAATATATTCAAGACCATTTTGGGCAGAAGGTTCAGGTTGTGGGTATTGTTGGCAATATGATGCAGAGTGTTGTCCTTGATGGCAACCCACTTGATAGAGTGTTGTCCTTGAATGGCAACCCACTTGATGAAGATGATGGCAACCTACTTGATGAAGTTATTCCTGACTGGATGGACCTGGTAATGATGTAAATCTGATGTGATATGATGTGTCTACAGAGCAGCTCAGATGTAATGATGAAAGAAATGTCAGTATGTGCTAGAACATGAAGAAAAGAGTATGTCTCAAGTCATACGCAGATTTGTCTAGACAAAGTAGCGTATGCACGCAGGAAATAACGTACCAAGTCGCGTATGGGCAAAAGCGCTCTAAATATGCAAAACCAGGGGTAACCACCATGGTATTGACCCATTGTATTGAGTAATGATTCGTCTATGTGACCCCGTCCAGGAATACCATCGGAAGTAATGTGGTTTTGGCTCATGGTATTGAAAAAGGGTAAACCTATATAAGGAGAAGAAATTCATTGTGCAAATGTGGGGCGTGGCGCAAGAAGTCTGAGTCTGAATGAATACTTCTCTTTGAAGTATATCTGAATGGAAAGGGTAATGTTTTGATGATAGATCTGAATCTTTGATGCACCTATGAAGAAAATGATGAAGAAGGGAATCTAGATCTCAAAATGTATTTGTATCTTCTAGATCTGTTGGTGAAATGTTTAGATCTGAGATGAGGCGAACATCTGTTTGAAGTAAAGGGTTAAATCTGAAATAAATATTTGATCTGAAGAAGTATGCTGCTCTATAATGACTGAAGATGTATACGCTAGTTCGGAACAACGGAAGCGCGTATATACGCGGGTTTGGTAAAGCAAAAGCACATATCTGTCCTAAAGAATGAACAAATGTATACGCAGGTTTATGTGAACGGAAGTGCGTGTATACGCGGTATCAGTGAAAGGAAAGTGCGTATGCAAACTAGGGTTTGCTGAAGCATGAAGTATCAAGTGTATGATCTATTTTGATGTGTTACTGCTATCTGTTGATGATGTATGATTGTGCTTTAATGTATGGAGTGGGTCCAGTTTGAAAATATGATGAAACAAGGCCTGCAAGTTGTGCTCTATTGAAGTTGTTTGGATCCAGTGTGAAAATTGATGAAACGTGGTCCATAGAGGTGCTGAGGGTTGTAGCCTTCAGTCAGGGGGTTGTAGCTCCCTTCCAGGTGAGACTGGTAAATGAGAGCAGGGGGTTGTAGCTCCCTTCCAGGAGAGGCTGGTAAACGAGAGCAAGGGGTCGGTGCTCCCTTCCAGGAGAGGCTGGTAAATGAGCACAGGTGGGTGCCTGCGTGCTGGTATGAGTCTGCGCCAGCACATATGTTGTAAGATGTTTTCTCTACAATAAAATATTGAAGGCTGAGCAACGGCAGCGGTGGTTTTCTCCCGACTTGGGTTTCCACGTAAAATCCTGGTGTTCATGTGTGATGCTTATGTGTGATGGTTTATTCTGTTGTTACTGCACATGCTTACTGTTAACTTAACATCAGATGAATGAATGTTGCAAAGAACTAAGTAAAGATTTAATTGCATAATAAGATCTCTGTGTATACGCGAGTTTTATGAAGGATATCCGCGTGTATACGCTAGTTGGCTTCATCAAAGTAGCGTATGGGTTTTGAAGTAAGAAAAAATAAAAAGTTTTGAGTAAGTCCTAAATACTGATTCACCCCCCCCCCCCCCTCTCAGTATTTTTCCCAACAATTGGTATCAGAGCAGGTCCTTCTGTAAAAGCTTGATCGCTTGAAGGAGATCTGTCGCAATGGGAAGTCATGAAGGAGTAATGTCTATAAAGCCACCTCTATTCAATGGAAGCAATCTAATATTCGGAGTTGTACGACAACGTACACATCTCAGGCCCTAGCAAAAGCATGGGGTAACTGTGGGAAGTTAAGGTTATCAATACCCGGCAAGTATTCCTACTGATGCAGCTGAAAGAAAGAAGTATGAAATCAATGCCAAAGCAGTGAATGTCTTATTAGGAAGCATGTCTGAATCATAATTTTCTAAAGTGATGCAGCTACATTCAGCAAAAGAAATATGGGACAAAATCATTCTAAGCTATGAAGGAGACACAAAGGTAAAAAGTGCAAAACTCCAAACTCTTAGAATTGAATATGAAAATTTGAAGATGCATAGTGATGAAAGTGTTGCCAGTTTCTTTCTTCGTTTAGATGATATTGTAAATCGGATGAGAAATTTGGGTGAAACCATAACCGATACTACTCTGGTGGAAAAAGTCTTAAGATCCTTGACTTCAAAATTTGACTCTAAAGTTTCAGCTATTGAAGAAAGGCAAGATCTGCAAACTCTTACTATTGTTCAATTACATGATATTCTGACTGCTTTTGAAATGAGACAAGGAGGTCCTTCTCAAATCAAAGAAGCTGCTTTTAAGGCATCTGCAAAAGGAAAAGAAAAGGAAGTTGTCAAAGAATCCAACTATATATCCGAAGAAGAAGAAGCGAATTTTGTGAGAAAACTCCAACTAGGTACTGGAAAATTCAAAGGTAAGCTTCCCTTCAAATGTTTTGATTGTGGAAGATTTGGTCACTATGCTGCTAAATGTCCTTATAGAGAAAAACATGGTAAAGGGAAACAATTTGAAAAGAGGAAGAATTATTATGCAAATGAAGATGATGATGAAGTGTCCAATGAAGATGAAGAAGATTCTGACCAAGCTCTACAAGTGCTCATTGGCAAAGAAGCAAAATAAGAAGGTTACTCAAGGAAAGGAGATACCTCAGAAATCATGTATAGCAGAAATTGAAGAAGATGAAACAGGTATTGATCACTGTTCTTGTATTTTACTCTCTTGTGCATGCAAAGGTAAAGATAGTGAAAGTAACAGTATGGATCTAGAAGAAGTTGTCAAGATTAAAGTTGAAGATCAGCAAAAATCATCTAAGGAGAGTGAATCTATAGACAAGTATCAAAGGTTTCATGCTTATGCATCCAATCGAATGAAAAGACTAGAAGCAGAAATCAACGATCTAAATGCAGATCTCGAAATATCAAAAAGGAAGAATGAAGGTCTTGAAGCTGGAATCATCTCTCTACAAGAAGATCTTGAAGCATCAAGTAAGAATAATGAGGAACCTCTACAATCGTTTGAAAAGGAAGGTCTTGAAGCAGAAATCATCTCCTTCAAAGAAGACCTGGATAAATCAAATAAGAAGAATGCAGGACTTGAAGCAGAAAACATATCTCTGAAAGTAAATCTCGAAGCATCGAAGAAGAAGAATGAAGAACTCTTACAAACTTTTGGAGAGCAAGAAAATGGGTTGAAAGAAGAGATTCTAAATCTGAATAACCAAGTAGAAGATGGAAGAAGGAAAGAATAAAGTGTGAAGAAGCAATGCCAAGCCTTGGAGGTGGAGGTAAACATTCTCAAAGGTAAATTAGAAGAAAAGGTTAAACTTTTGAGGTTTCAAGATAGTACTAAGATTTTGGACAATATTCTGAGTAATCAAAGGTCTCCCTCTATTAAAATTGGTCTTGGTTTTCATGAAACTGTCAAAGGAGAATCTAGTTCACAAGGAAATGCTAATGATTCAAAGGAAGTCAATGAAAAATCTGAAGTGTTGAAAGAAACAAAAGGTCAACCAACAATCATGAATTCTCAAAGGAAATCATTCAATAATGTGGAATGCTTTAAATGTCATAATTATGGGCATGTTGCAGCAAATTGCAGAAGCAGATCATTTCAGTCACAATCAAATAGATTCTATTCAGAAAGGTACTCTGGTTGCTTCAAAGGATATTGTTTTTCCTGCAACAAGTATGGTCATAAAGCAGCTGATTGCAATAGAAGGAAGAATAGAGAAACACACTATGATCCTTATGCTTACTTCTCTGGTCATATAATATGTTATGCTTGTAACAAGTATGGACATGTGGAAAAAGAATGCAGGATGAACAGATCTGAGAAATTGGATAATTTTCAGCACACAATTAGAAATTTCAAGCAACGCTGGAATAGGAAGGAGGACCAATCAGAAATGTAGGGAATATTGACCCTACTGCAGTCATCCGCTTCTAAAGCTTACTTCTCTTAATGAATGCAAGAGTGATGTGAGATACATTATAGGGATTAGTAATGTATCGTCACAGGGGGAGCGATGTATGATGATTCTCATGGTTGATTTGGTTATTCTGGTTGTTTTTATTTCTGACAGAGCATCTGATGTGTAGAAAACAGGTACAAGAGGTACAAATTCAGGGGGAGATGGAGGAATTTGAAATTGTCCACATTTCACTTTCCATACGTGGGTTCGATGAAACAAAGTCGCGTATACACGCGAGTTGCAACAGACACAGTCGCGTATGCATTGATGATAAGAAAATTGATATGTCAGCTCAGGAATAGGAGCACTGGTTCAGGGGGGGCAGCAGTTTGAATACTAATGATTGCATTGTCGGAAATGTGCCTGCTTATTCTTTGGATATTGTGATACACATGCTCAAATGATGATGACTTGATACATGGTTTCTTATGATGAGGTTATGGATGAGCCCTGTTTGCTGAAGTTTATCTGTTGGATGAGATTGGAAGTCTTATGATTCAGAGATAAGAATAGATCATGTAGAGTTTGTTACTATGGTTGAGACCTTTTCCCTACATATGTTACATCATGTTAAATCTTGAAGATCTTGGTGATATTGGACCACATGAATGATTGCTTGACACATATTTGAAGATGTTGTTCTGGTATGATAATCTCTCTTGGAAAGAATATATTGATGCTGCAAAGAATCTGAAGGCTTGGTTACTAATGTGCTTATGCTACAACCATTGGATGACACTTAAAGACACAACTACATTGTTCTATCTATCTGCTCTCGGGTATTCCAGGGAAGCATTCAAATATCTCAGAAAGAATCTGAACACTGTCTCTGCCTCACAGAGGATCAGATCTGGTTAATATATAGAAGATGGTATTGGATATGCGGATTTCCTGAAACACAGTCGCGTATATACGCGATTTCATACACATAAAACCGCGTATGTCTGGTTGCTAAAAAATTCTATTTGGGGTCAGCATTCTTCAGCACAGCTGCAGTGCTGTTTGGTATCTCTGATATTGTTTGATCTCTCTGGTGATGTTCCAGTTCTCATAATTATGTTTCCTATCTGATATTTGATGAAGGAGTAAACTAATGCACAGCTTCAGGGGGAGCATTAGCCTTGCTGAGGATAATGCATTGTTGGCATTATGATGGTTCTGAAATATGTTCTCTTTCTTGAGGTCTTTCTGATGTTGGTCATATTTGTAATTTGATGAAAAGGTCTTGTTGAGACCCATGATGTAAAATTGTAATATTCAGTCATGTAAGGACTTGCCAAAATTTGTAAACCCACATGGTTGGGTAGTTGAATTGAAATGTGTAAACCCACTTGGTTGGGTATTTGAGTCTCATATGTAAATCCACTTGGTTGGATCTTTGATGTAAGTATGAGTCCTCGTGAGAAGGTCATAGAGTCATGTACTTATCAAATATATGGATGAACCTTCGTGAGAACTCAGATATGACCCTTTTGGCATGGTTGAGACTAAAAACGCCTTCTTCTACATGAGGAGAAAAGGGGGAGAGTGTGTTGGTTTTGATCCGCCCTTTGCCCTTGATGTCAAAGGGGGAGAGTGACATGGTGTTTGAATAAAGAAAAAAAAAAAATGATGAGAGAGTGACATGGTGTCATTGTATTCTTAATGTATCTATCTGTTGTGGTGATCAAACACCATCGTGGTTGCCATCAAATCCAAAGGGGGAGATTGTTGGCAATATGATGCAGAGTGTTGTCCTTGATGGCAACCCACTTGATGAAGATGATGGCAACCTACTTGATGAAGCTATTCCTGACTGGATGGACTTGGTAATGATGTAAATCTGATGTGATATGATGTGTCTACAGAGCAGCTCAGATGTAATGATGAAAGAAATGTCAGTATGTGCTAGAACATGACGAAAAGAGTATGTCTCAAGTCATACGCGGATTTTTCTATACAAAGTAGCGTATGCACGCGGGAAACAACGTACCAAGTCGCGTATGGGCAAAAGCGCTCTAAATATGCAAAACCAGGGGTAACCACCATGCTATTGACCCATTGTATTGAGTAATGATTCATCTATGTGACCCCGTCCAGGAATACCATCGGAAGTAATGTGGTTTTGGCTCATGGTATTGTAAAAGGGTAAACCTATATAAGGAGAAGAAATTCATTGTGCAAATGTGGGGCGTGGTGCAAGAAGTATGAGTCTGAATGAATACTTCTCTTTGAAGTATATCTGAATGGAAAGGGTAATGGTTTGATGATAGATCTGAATCTGTGATGCACCTATGAAGAAAATGATGAAGAAGGGAATCTAGATCTGAAATGTATTTGTATCTTCTAGATCTGTTGGTGAAATGTTTAGATCTGAGATGAGGCGAACATCTGTCTGAAGTAAAGGGTTAAATCTGAAATAAATATCTGATCTGAAGAAGTATGCTGCTCTATAATGACTGAAGATGTATACGCTAGTTCGGAACAACGGAAGTGCGTATATACGCGGGTTTGGTAAAGCAAAAGTGTGTATCTGTCCTGAAGTATGAACAAATGTATATGCAGGTTTATGTGAACGGAAGCGCGTGTATACACAGTATCAGTGAAAGGAAAGTGCGTATGAAAACTAGGGTTGCTGAAGCATGAAGTATCAAATGTCTGATCTGTTTGGTTGTGTTACTACTATCTGTTGATGATGTATGATTGTGCTTTAATGTATGGAGTGGGTCCAGTCTGAAAATATGATGAAACGAGGCCTGCAAGTTGTGCTCTATTGAAGTTGTTTGGATCCAGTGTGAAAATTGATGAAACATGGTCCATAGAGGTGCTGAGGGTTGTAGCCTTCAGTCAGGGGGTTGTAGCTCCCTTCCAGGTGAGACTGGTAAATGAGAGCAGGGGGTCGTAGCTCCCTTCCAGGAGAGGCTGGTAAACGAGAGCAGGGGGTCGGTGCTCCCTTCCAGGAGAGGCTGGTAAACGAGCACAGGTGGGTGCCTGTGTGCTGGTATGAATCTGTGCCAACACATATGTTGTAAGATGTTTCCTCTATAATAAAATATTGAAGACTGAGCAACGGCAGCGGTGGTTTTCTCCCGACTTGGGTTTCCACCTAAAATCCTGGTGCTCATGTGTGATGCTTATGTGTGATGGTTTATTCTGTTGTTACTGCACATGCTTACTGTTAACTTAACATCAGATGAATGAATGTTGCAAAGAACTAAGTAAAGATTTAATTGCATAATAAAATCTCTGTGTATACGCGAGTTTTATGAAGGATATCCGCGTGTATACGCTAGTTGGCTTCATCAAAGTAGCGTATGGGTTTTGAAGTAAGAAAAAGTAAAAAGTTTTGAGTAAGTCCTAAATATTGATTCACCCCCCCCTCTCAGTATTTTTCCCAACAGGTATAGGCCATTCAAACTCATTAGGGTTCCCCTCAAGTAACCTGCTCGTATCTCCCCAGCTAATGAATTAGACTCGTAGGAATAATGTCGAGAGTGTGAACTTGATGGCTTGTCTCAAGAGAATTTGCCTCTTGGGGAAACCACCATAACCTCACACAAACAATAGGGTTAGGGTTTTAGCAGTTATGCAAGGAAATCGTGAAAGATCAATAGGGTTTCGATGCGTGCAGAGAGGTGAAGGCAACCCATTCGGCATCAAACATGTACAAGGAAGTGTAAGGAGACTAGTTGGGGCACCGAGGGTTTTAAGGCTCTGGGTTCAATGAGGGCTCATGCAGTGGTATGCAATGTACAGAAACTTTCAAAGCTAGGTCAACAACCAGTGCATATGATGCGAATAAGAAAGTGTACAACGTGATGCAACATATGAGGCTTATGACACAATCCAATGTCATGTGAGAGAACAATCAACTAGTTGCAGGTGGAAAAAAAAAGGCAAAGCACATGCAATAATTGTCTGAATATTATGCAGCAATAAGCAACCTAAAAAAACATGAGTGTAAAAACAAATGGAAATTTATAATGCATAAAGCTACTGACCATAAGAAAAGACAACAAACATAATTTTAAACCATAAAGAAAAACCTTAGCAAGTAAACCTAATTAACAACTTGAACTAACAAACTTTTATTAACAGATCCTAGCTAGCCTAAACCTAAAACCCTAATTTAACCAGAGAGGCGGTCGGGCTATGTGAAATCAACTTTCCAGTTCAGCCACCACATTAGTTCTTGCCCTGCAAGAACAACAATGTTCGCAATCAGAGCCAAAATACACAATTGTGCACCGGCAACAAGACTTACCTGAAAAGCATGTGCAATAATAAGAAGGTCATGGCTACTTACTAGAGAACGTGCCAGAATGGATTGTTTGAGCTGAATTACACTTTCTTCCTAATACACAGAAATATGTACTTGAAACCTAAAATCATTTATAAATGACACACGTCCATCCATGTGCAACCCTAGGTCCGACGGAAGTGGGGTAAGACATTTCCTATTTGCGAGTATATTCATCAGATGGGATCCATCAAACCAACCAAGAATCTCATCATGACATTGAGGATGATCAATTTGATGGAATGGAAAAAATAAGCGTCCGCCAGGTGAATTTGAGGTGATCGTGAATCCAAGTGCAGAAACCCTAATTTTGAAAACCCTAGTTCAAATTTGTCCCTGGGTTTCGTTGAGGATGTGAGGAACTGAAGTAGCCTTCAACGAAGGCTGAAATGCCTCACCATCCTGGACAAACTCTGGACCTTCGAGTGGGGGGCTTCCAAACTTCGATGGTTCCGCGAGATCAACTGGCGAATGGATGTGATCATTATTTGTGGTGATTGGACAATCGTCAGTGGGCTTATTATTAATTCGACCAAATGTTTTCAAACTAACAGATTGACAATCTAATGTATCAGATTCTTTAGATTTCCCAGGATGGGATGAATTGACCGGAAAATTTTCAGGCAATAGATAGGTTTGCAAGACATCACACGCTTGTGCCTGAATGCAACTAGTACTGGCTGGGCAATAACCAAAAAGATTAGAGACAATGGTTGGTTTTTTCCTTCCGGTGAATAAATTAGGGTATATCAGTTGTTGCATATCAGCTTTTAGGGGATAGAAAGATGTGCTCAAAGAAACATCACTCGAATGGAAGGCTTGCCCAGTTAAGCTGACATCCGGTGCAGTTATGCTGAGAGGAGTGTGATATGTGGGAACCGTCATTTCAAAAACCATAATTCGTGAAACCCTAGCTTGACTTGTTTCAAGGGTTTCATCAGGATCGTGAGAACCTGCGATAACCATCCAACAAAAGCTCAATTACTTCGATTTCTTGATGGGTCCCTAAATCATCACAAAGTGGATCATCGAATTTTGGTGGCTCCATATGATTGACAGATAGGTACGAATGACAGTCCCCAGAGGTGTGAGTGAATATGTTTTTAGATAAGTGGTGATCATTGGAGCCATCAATTTGATCAGGTTGGGAATTTGGTATATTAGACTCCTCTAGGGTTAACAATGGGGATGAATCAACAAGAGAAACATCTTGAGGTTGCCGAGACAAGCAGTCACTCCTTTGGTTGTTTAATGATTTCAGATGAAAAATATCATACATAAGAGATTCATCAATTTTGTAATGTGATTGTGAAACACCACCCGCGCATTCGTGATTGTCGTCAACACTAGTATAAGGAAATTTTGAATGATTTGACGAAATTAGTGGCACAACAGACTCAAGAAATGAATCAGGGAATAATGGATGAAATTATTCAGATGCAAGGGTATCAACCATACAAGGACCTTCATCTCGCACACCATTGTCATCCAGAGAGGCCAATGATCCTGCATGCACATCACGGTCCAAGGATTTTGTAGGGCAATCAACTATATTCAGGACAGGGCCTAGTTCACCGTCGGTATCTAAATGAGATTTAGAACTAGACCTAGGCAAATGTTTAGTGGACCCAAGATTGGTTTCATCAATAGGGAGAGATGTTAGGCCAATGTGGTTTTCAAGTTCTGATTTGACAGGGTGCCTGAGAGATTTGGAGGTGATAAAACAGGTTTTATTTTCCGGTATACGTCTATCATCACTTAGAAATTTTGCGACCAAAACTCCATTATGTGGCAATTCAAGAGGAGGAAAAGGAATGTCACAAATAGAAATATTCCTTTTGGAGGCTTGAATTTGTTCTGAACTCGAGGAGATAGACAAGGAAATGTTAGGGACACAATCCGAACAACTGGAAACTTGAGGATTATCATAACAAACATTGGGATCAGGTTTCATTGCCGATTGAAGGTGTTCTAGGGAAATGAAAACCACCTGTCGAAACTGTTCAATTAAATATGCACAATCGACATCTCTTTCAGGGAGCGCAAAAAAAAAAATTAACAAATCTAATAGAAAACTCCTCCAGAGATTCTTGAGGTTCCATTCTGATCTCATTTAACCTTATTAATACATTTTGAAAATCGTACTTGTGAAAAGCTTGTTGAAATTCACCAACGAGCTGCTCGAACGAATGGATGGAAGCTACCGGCAATGTGTGGCACCATTGATTAACGTGACCTTCAAGAGTGAGGGAGAAAAGCACACAAGCCAGCTCCTCATCATCAATTTTGTAATACTCACAAAACTCAAATAAATCGAAAAGGTTCTCGGTTATGTAAATTCCATTCTTACCATCGAATTTTAACTGGGACAAGTGATACAGAGGCTCATCAGGGATTGAGCATCAAGAACCAGATAAATCCGATAAACATCTCGGGAGAATGATTTGGGGATGAGCCATTTACAGATATGAGACTAAATGTAGGCTCTAAGGGCTTATCTTGTCATATGGCCCTCCTTCTAGCGCCAATTTGTTGACGGGAAAAATTGTACTGCTAACAACAAGGGGGTCTCCCTAGTGAAAGGTCCCAAATAGACCTCACACCGTTTGGGATAGGAGCCCCATCCGATATGTGGGCCCGGCTGCTGCCATAAGTGTTTCCACTCTTAGTTGTTAGATGAGAAGGTGATGAAGAGGAGGCAATGATGAAATTACCAATCAGTGAAGCAAAATCAGCCCAAGATTGACGAACCACAAACAAAGATACAAGCAAGTCTAAGCAAAAAAATAAAAGGGGGTACATCGTGAGTGGTATCAGTGAGCCGAAAACTAATCAGACATACATGAAAGAAAACACGCCAGAAGTTAATTGCAAAGTAGTTCACAATAGAACATTGACATGGCAAGGAACAAATAAACACTGATTCAAGAGTGGATGTACATGCAACCACTGTGAATTAGTTCATAACCCATTGCATGCATGAATGCACACGTACAACATAGTGTAATATTAGACAACTAGTACTATCACCACAAGCAAGCACGTGAATCAATGCCGGAAAAGAGAATATATTATTAATGCTACTGCAACGTCAAATACATATTTACAACTTGTCAAAACCCAATAGTGGAACATGGGCAATTCATCTCAATTCATGATACCAAAATCCTAGCCTCGCTACCTCTCTTTCTACTTGATACCAAGAGCTGAGTGCCTTTAGCTCTCAAGCACCAATTCCTCTGTCTTCATGGCTTCAATTGTAGAGTTAAAAAGTCCTTGTATCCTTTCCCGAAGTTGTACATATAGGCTGAGATGATTCTTGAGTTGCCCTTGACTCTTGGTCTTCCCGACTGTTGAGCTGGCTTGCATCCTGGGCCATTCGCGACCTGTGACCCAGGGTCATTTCCAACCTACGACCTGCGACCTGGGGTCATTTGCGACTTGTGACCTAGGGTCATCTTCGACCTGAGGTTAGTCGCGACCTAGGGAGGTTGCGACTCAGGGCTATTCCTTCTACACTTCCCTCTTGGAGATCTCAGAACCTTTCTCTCCAGAGGACAACCTTAGCTCTCGCCACGCAAACCAGCAGCTTCTATCTGCCGATAATGCCATTGCAGTGCTAAGGGAATTTGCATGAGTTGATAAATGGGAGAGTGATTTTTTTTCCCGTTTTGCGTGAGATCTAGAGCGTCCACATGACGTGGTTTTCTTTGTTTATTTGAAACCCAGTTGTGCAGCTTCTGGAGGAAGTGAGCAACTCTCTTCATCTAGGTCAACATTACCGTTTCCTCATGTTACCTGCAAGCAAACAAATTAAATCAACCACACACACACACACACACATATATATGCATTGAGGAAACAATGTAATATACTTATGGCAGTTAAGATCATGTATATATATGCATCGAAGAAACAACGAAATATATTTAGGGAAGTTAAAAATTATCTTGGACCCCTGTGTAGTCATGTTATGTAGAAAACGTATGAACAACTCGTTTGAGCATTTTTTACTCATGGAATGGGGATATAACTCTAAATGTCAATCTGTAATATCCCTTTTTAGGATTGCTCAGCAAAGCATGCCTGAAAAACGCATTTTTCAGGAATGGCTGCTATGAGACTTGAACTCAGAACTTGGATCCTTTAGAATAGAGCATCTAAGTTTTAAATCCAAGAGGAGGCTCCAAAGAAATCCTCTTAGATGGTTTAAACAAGTCTCCCACCTCTAATGCTCTCCAGAAAATGCCCAGTTAAGGGGCTGCAACAACACTTTACTCAAGCCAGGAAATGATAGCATAATTTTTAGTGAGCCATGTCATGTGAAGATGTAATCATCCATTAGATGTATGTACAACAGAAAATGTAGACAAATTCTTGAGGAATCTATTACTCAAATCAAGCAAAGGGACTCAAGAAGAAATATTCATAGAATAGAGAAACACTACTTTACATAGTTTATTCCAAGATAAGACTGCGCAGTTTATAGGAGATATTACAGCAGTAAATACATAAATATAAATATGCAGCAATGTAAGCTCAAATAAATATGGGGGAAGCAAGCTCTCAACCCCTGAAAAGATGATACATCAATCCCTTAAGAGGATTGGCTGGAAACTAGACAAAATGGCACTCTTGCAGAAATGCCGGAGTTGTTGGGTAGCAGCAACTCAAGAAATGGAAATAGAAGGAGCTTTTTGTAGATGATGAACCCTCTAAAATAAACTTCTTTAATTGACCTTCCAAATGATATGTTAATCCTATAATTGAATATCTCACCTCCCGATAAAATACTGCAACCCTCATTGCAAATACTCTCTAGGAACTTCACAGTCAAGGAAGAGGGATGCTCTTCTACTGATGGAAAATAGTTGGCCTGATGCCAATGATGGTGGGAATAAACTCAGAAACTCCCTCACTAATATCCCAAAGGAATGGAGACTCCCTCCTTTGAAATACAATGCCGGAAGTGGTGTTGAGGAACCCTCCCCTGCAACACCTAGCAACACAACTCAACCACCAATGGAGACTGCACTGGAGCTAAATGGAATGCTTTGGCCTCAAGACAGAATATGGGGAATATGAATAACAATCTCTTCCAAGAGCTACTCTATGGAAGAGATGGGATTCCCGCTCGAGAACACCCAGTGCTAGCAGCACTGCATCTCAGCTAAACAGCTAGAGAATGCACTTGTTTGAGAAGACAAGAAAAATGATAATCAAAACATGAAGAGCAATGGATGCCTTGTTCTACTTTTAAGAAAATGAAATGTGCCTTGCCATGGGCCCCACACCTTAGGGTTTCCTCCCCCAAGTGATCTTCCCCTCATGCAAACTGCGCTGCCCCACCAAGTGATCCTTATCTCTCATAATTGCACAGTTGACTTGGCCTCCTTTAGAGTTATCCATCTGCAATTTATCTCATTTCACATATGGGGTGTGAAATCCAGCTCTTCCTTACTCCCTTTTCACATTGTAAGGGCTTTTATTCAGATTTTATTATCAATGGGTTTTCTTACCCATTTATTCTCCTCCTAGTGCAAAACAAAAGTTTTTTAATATTCCATGAAATTTTGGAATATTACAGTCCTCCCCTCCCAAATGTTGTTTTTCCTCAAGAAATTGCAAGGATAGAACTGTAGGCTATCCCCATCCTCCAACTGTAGCATCTAGTTATGATGAGTTCCTCATGAAGAATGAGATGTTGTATCAACAGAGAGTCTCCATACTGCTCCTCCCAAGCATGTAAACTAGTCAGAGTGGCTATCATCATGAACATGGAGTGTACTCAAGAAGGCAATATGGTGATGTCCAGAGGTCTCCTTCCCCCAAGCAATCATCCATAAGAATATAGTCACCTCCAGATAAGTCAACTGCTAAAAATCCTCTTCCACCTTGAGCTCCGACAAAGAAGGTGGGCTGAAAATCTGCAAGTGGTAAGCATCATAGCCTACCCCACGCTGTTCACCTCTCCACTTATGACAAGTGTAGAGTGAAGTTCGGTCTTGGGCTACAACAATGTGGCCTCCCAATGTCAAGATGAAGTCTATATCTCCAAAGATCCTTCCTCCTAAATTGTGAATCAAGTTGGCCCAATGCTTCTCATATGTGATGGACAGGAGGTCATCATCATATGGCACCCTATCAATCATGTGGCTCACCTCAAGAGAGGACCAATACTGAACTATGGTGGCCACATTATCTCCCATGCTCCCATTAGAGCATGTCTTGCAAAAATTATGGGGATATTCTACCCCAAAGGACACATTCATCCCATGTGCCTCTCTCCCAATCATGCTCCTGACAATAATGTGATCAATAGCAGCACAAGGAGCCAAAATGAAAGTCATGCTGGCTACCATATGTAGCAAATGAGTAGGGCAATGATCCTTCAGATGCAACTAGCACAGTTTTATCATAAATTGCAATAGATAATGACAAAGGATGTGGTTTTTCAACCACCAGTGTGCTGCTACATTCTCCCCATGTGTTTGGAGGGAATGAATGATGTATGATACATGGTGAGCATGCCCTCCAAAATACAAATCTTCCCCAATTCCATCAAGGGGATGGTCATCAATCATGCTCTTGGCCTCAAGTATACCAAGGAGTCTTAGACAAATAATGCTCCTCCTTGGAGAAATATCCTGCATATACAAGGTTAAGGAATCAACAAGTAAATCACATAAATGAACAATGTCCTTACCATGATTTCTGATCATGCAAAGGGAACAACTCACAGATGATTCTCTCCTTCTCCTCCAAGGGACAAGAAGTGACCATGCCAACTCCTCCAAGGAGTGGTGTGCATATATTGCTCCCTTGCCAAATGTACAAGTGGGAAAGATGCTATCCTTCCCTTGCTTCTCCTGCCACAATGCAGAAACTGTACTAATGATAGTGAGAGAATGCTTCTCTCCTCTTTGGTTTTACCCAAGGCTCCCAATGTTGTAACAAGTTGTCCCAAGGTCTCCTCACTGTTGAAATTGTTGGGTATGTGTTATATTCTTTCCACGATTAGCTCAATGCGTTGTACGTTGCGTTGGGTGTAGCAGGGGGGGCGGCAGCCCCCCCTGTCGGGGTCCGGGGCAGCGCCCCGGAAAAAAAATTTTGGTGTGCGGTCCCATTCATAGGTGGACCCACCCATGTTTTGTGCATGATTTTGCACATGGTTTTGGGGTACGATGGTTTTCGGCCCCTAGTATTTTGTAGATCCGGTCAAGGGAACTACGGTTATGTTCTAATCCAAGGTTAATGGATTAGGGTTTATGTATGCTTCGGTATATATATATGTGTGTTGTAACACTAAAAGGAATATAATGAAAAATCAAGCTGGTAGTCCCGATTTGGGATCCAGGGGAAAATCTCTATGTTTATCTGTTTTATGTTTTATGCTCTTGCTATTGTTCATTTTTTGTTATAAGATTCGTGTGTAGATAATTTATGTTCAGGGTTAAAACCTACATTTGGAATCGGAGCTGTTTCGACTTCAAGGGGACGCCTTTGCTGCTAAGGGTTTTTTGCTTGGGCCTAAGGTAGACCCTGTTCAGTGGGAGATCTGCAGGATCGATTCTTGTGGTGAAAGAAGATGGTGAGCAGTAGAAAGATAGAGATCAATAAATTTAATGGTCAGAGTTTTGAGTTGTGGAAGCTCAAGATGGAGGATCTGCTGGTGGATAAAGATCAGTGGATCGCGGTAGATCCAGGTACTAAACCAACGGCAATGTTAGATGAAGACTGGAAGAAACTGGATCGAAAGGCTAAGAGCACAATACGGTTGTGTGTGTCAGATTCAGTATTGTTGAATGTATCTGGGGAAGCTATGGCGAAGAATTTGTGGGAAAAACTTGGGACTTTGTACCAATCTAAGTCTCTGGTGAATAAGTTGTTCTTGCGGAAAAAGCTGTATAACCTGAGGATGAAGGATGGAGACTCGGTGACAGAGCATCTGAACGCCTTCAATACTGTGGTAAGTCAGCTGTCATCTGTTGATATTAAAATCTCGGATGAAGATAAGTGCATCAGTTTGTTGTGTTCTCTACCAGACTCGTGGGATAGTCTGGTTATTGCAATAGGTAGCAATACAACTACCTTGAATTTTGATGACATTGTCTCAGCCTTGCTGTCGGAGGAAATGAGACGGAGAAATATGGAGGGCCAGAATGGAGATGCCTTATCTGTATGAGGAAGGTCACAAAAAAAAAACAAGAATAAGGTTTTGAGTGGGAGATCCAAATCTAGAAGGAGATCTAAATCTCCTGGAAAGTTTGTAAAGGTATGCTAGAAATGCGGAAAGGAAGGGCACTACAAAAAGGACTGTAGATCTAAAGCTCCTGAGAAAGGAAAGGGATCTGATGATGCTCCTTCTGCAGAGGCAAAAAACACCTCGGATGAAGGTGGGGATGTGTATTTGGCTTCTTCTTCAAATACACATGTAGATCATGAGTCATGGTTGATTGACTCAGGTGCATCCTTTCACTTCACTCCCCATAGGGAGTGGTTATGTGAGTATGAGAAATATGATGGTGATGTCTTCCTAGGGGATGATAGGAAGGCTAGAATCGTCGGACGTGGAAAGGTCAAGCTGAAGCTGCAAGGTGGAAGGATTAGAACACTTCCTAGTGTTCTGCATATTTCTGCATTGGCCAGAAATCTGATTTCTGTAAGCAAGATGGATGATGCAGGTGTAAAAACAGTGTTCGAGAAAGATGCCTGCAAGATGGTTCGGGGAGCACTGGTATTAATGCGGGGAGTTCGGACTGGAACTCTGTACAAACTACAAGGTAGCACTGTTATTGATGGGTGTAACAGTTCTATGGTTCCTGAAAGTGGAGCGGAAAGCCTAGCTGTCTCTGGAGAAAAGACCATGCTATGGCATCAAAGGCTTGGACATATTGGAGAGAAGGGCCTTCGGATACTACATAGAAATGGTATGGTAGAAGGTATGTCTAATTGCTCTCTGGATTTCAATTTCTATGAACATTGTGTATATGGGAAGCAGAATCGGGTGAGTTTTCCTTCTGGTGCTAAGAGGGCGAACAAGATATTAGAGCTTGTGCACAGTGATGTGTTTGGACCTGTGTCAGTTCCATCACTGGGAAAGTCTGTGTACTATTTTTCATTCATAGATGACTTCTCAAGGTATACATGGATATATTTCTTGAGGAATAAATCTGAAGTCTTTGACAAATTTAAAGAATTTAAGGCTCTGGTGGAAAACCAGATAGAGAAGAAGATAAAGGCACTGAGGACAAATAATGGTGAGGAGTTCTGCAAGAAGGAATTTGAAGAGTTCTGTAAGAAGTGTGGCATAGCACGGTAGAAGACTACTCCATACACACCTCAGAAAAATGGATTTGCTGAAATAATGAATAGAACGCTGATGGAAAAGGCAAGAAGCATGATCAATGGTACCAGGTTAGGACAAGAATTCTGGGCAGAGGCAGTGGAGACTGCATGTTACTTAGTTACCAGATCACCTTCATCGGCGTTGGAGGATAAGACTCCACATGAGGTATGGACTGGTAAGAAACCCTCTCTTTCACATCTAAGGGTATTTGGATGTGATGCATATGTACATGTTCCAAAGGAGAAAAGGACCAAGTTGGATAATAAATCTGAAAGGTGCATCTTTATTGGGTATAAGGATGGTTTAAAAGGTTACAAACTTTGGAACCCGGAAACAAGGAAGGTTGTGTACAGCCGAGATGTGGTGTTTAGAGAGGTGAAATATGTTGTTAAACATGAAATCATACCAAAGGAACCTGAGAAGATAGAGTTTGTGCTAAAGGAGGATGAATCGGACTCTACAACATAAGAAGACTCAGAAGAGGAAGAGCCAGAAACTCTAGATGTAAGAAGATCAGTTCGGGAAAGAAGACAACTAGAAAGGTATATTCCATCTACTTTCTATTCAAATTTTGCTTTAACTATAACTGATGATGATTCTAGAACCATCAGGGAGGCAGTAGATTTAGAGGATGGAAAACTCTGGAAGGAGGCCATGGTTGATGAAATTGTATCCTTGCATAAAAATGAGGCATGGGATCTGGTGGAGTTATCGGCTGGAAGGAAGCCCATCGGGAGAAAATGGGTGTTTAAGAAGAAGATGAATGTAGAAGGCAAGGTGGAGAAATACAAAGCTCGGTTGGTAGCAAAAGGTTATTCCCAGGTGCCGAGAATTGATCTTAGTGATATTTTTTCTCCTGTTGCCAAAGTTACTTCTATTAGATTACTTTTATCTGTTGCTGCTGCATTTGATTTTGAGATAGAACAGATGGATGTGAAGACAACATTTCTTCACGGGGATCTAGAAGAGGAGATCTACATGAAGCAACATGAAGGCTTTATGGTGAAGGGTAAGAAAGAACTAGTATGCAGGTTGAAGAAGTCTCTCTATGGGTTAAAACAGTCACCAAGGATGTGGTATCAGAAATTTGATACCTATATACGGGGACTTGGCTTCACCAGAAGCAAGGAGGATCACTGTGTTTATTTTAAATTAATTGGTGACGTGTTATTTATTTGGTCTTGTATGTGGATGATATGTTGTTGATTGGAAATGACAAAGAAATTATCCAAGATTTGAAGACCCAATTGTTCTCCAAATTCGACATGAAGGATCTTGGTGCTGCAAACTATATTTTGGGCATGGAAATTAAGGGAGATCGGGCAAAGAGGAAGCTCTGGTTAAACCAGAGGAAGTATGTTGAGACTATATTGCAGAGATTCAATATGCAGGATAGTAAACCGGTAAATGTTCCTATTCCTGTAGGTGTAAATTTGTCTACTGAACAGTGTCCCAAGACACAAGAAGAAGAGGAGGATATGTCCCTTGTTCCATATGCAAGTGCAGTGGGTAGCCTGATGTATGCAATGGTTTGTACTAGACTAGACATTGCACATGCAGTGGGAGTATTGATCAGGTTTATGTCAAACCCAGGGAAGGAGCATTGGACAACAGTGAAGCGGGTTTTCAGATATTTACGTGGCACTAGTTATTATGGCTTGTGCTACCAGGGAAGACCAGGATTGGAAAGAATGTTGGACATTCGTGGTTTTGTTGATGCAGACTGGGCTGGAGATCTGGACCAAAGAAGATCTACAAGTGGGTATGTGTTTAGCCTATTTGGAGGTGCAGTCGGTTGGATGAGTAAAAGAAAGTCTGTAGTGGCTCTTTCAACAACAGAGGCAGAATACATAGCAGCCACTCGTGCAAGCAAGGAAGCAGTTTGGTTGCAAAGATTGTGTTCAAGTATGGGGTTGGTACAGCAAGCTATAAGGATATATTGTGATAGCCAAAGTGAAATTTTCTTGGCTAAGAACCCTGCTTATCATTCAAAGACAAAGCACATTGATGTTCAATATCACTTTGTTAGAGATATGGTTGAGGCTAAAAGGGTGTTGTTGGTAAAGGTTGACACTTTGAAGAATGTTGTAGATCCATTGACAAAGTCTGTGAGCACTCAGAAGTTCTCTTGGTGTAGAGAAACAATGGGTGTTGAAGAATTGGCCCAATGACTAAGCTCTCCTATGGCCCCCTGTGGAAAGAAAACAACAAGTGGGAGAATGTTGGGTATTTGTTATATTTTTTCCATGACTAGCCCAACGAGTTGTACGTTGCGCCAGGCACAGCAGGGGGGTCATAAGGGGGGGGGGGGGGCAGCGCCCCGGCAAAAAAAAATTTGGTGTGCGGTCCACTCATAGGCGGACCCACCCATGTTTTGTGCATGAGTTTGCACATGGTTTTGGGGTACGATGGTTTTTGGCCCTTGGTATTTTTTAGATCCGGTCAAGGGAACTACGGTTATGTTCTAATCCAGGGTTAATGGATTGGGGTTTTTGTATGCTTCGGCATGTATATATATGTGTTGTAACACTAAAAGGAATATAATGAAAAATCAAGCTAGTAGTCCCGATTTGGGATCCATGAGAAAATCTCTATGTTTATCTGTTTTATGTTTTATGCTCTCGCTATTGTTTATTTTCTGTTATAAGATTCATGTGTAGATAATTTATATTCAGGGTTAAAACCTATAGAAATATTGATTGGGGCCTCATGGATTGAAGCATCTATCCTCCTCATCTGAACCAGTGGTTCCCTTGGTGTAATTTCTCCACTTAATGAGACATTCTCATTTGAAGATGACTGCATATATAGATGAACAATTTTGTCCATGCCTTCACTGCGCAATCCAATCACCTTCCTAGGTGCAATCACCTCTGAAAATGGATAGGAATGTGCTTTCCGCAACACATGATGTTGGCTCTCTTCTCTGTATTCTTCCTGAGTCATCCTGGTTTCACACCTCTTCCTCCATGGCACATATGGATCATGAAGTGTGCCCTGATCTCCATGCATGCGATCCTAGGGATCTTCTTGTAAAGATACAAGAATCCCTCTATTTGGAGCAAAAGCTCCTTCTCCCTCTACATGAGGCACTAGATGATCTCTAGACTTAGCAGCGTTGTTGCCCTTTTTTTCTGCAATAAATTTGGGCAACATCCCAATGATTTGGTCCACCTTTGAAAAAGAGAGCTCTTTGTTCTATTGCTCAAAGGTGTAGGATGAAAGTTTTTCCCCCAACAAGGCATGATGCAAGTTTTCAGCTCCTTTCATGAATTTTGGGGTGGATCTGCGTTGTTGTGTAGGGTTTTTGTTTGAGTCTTTTCATTTAACTCCATCACATGAATCTCATAGTTTTTTTGACAAAATATTTTCATCAATGACTTAGTGAAGTTGCATAAGATGAAGCATTAACATTTTCAAAAGAAATAGACTCAACTTTCCACCATGCATGGGCCTTACCTCTCAAATGAAGCGCTGCAACCTTGATGGGTTCTTCTTCTGAAATGTGGTGCTGCTGTTGGAAGCTATTTAGCTCCTCCACCCAATATCTAGCTGAACTTGAAAGTGGACCCTCCAAAATTAGATAGATGAAATCTATCTTGCTGCTCCTTTCTCTTCACCTTAATCTTGCAAAACTTAGAAAAAGTGAGTTGATTTCTGAAATTTTGAGTGTGAGACGCATACTCTTTCAGGAAATCACTAAGGGTTTCTTCCTTAGTCACCTTTCCTCCTTCTTTCATCTCCCCCATGGGAATGCTGGACCTCTAACTGCGCTTCTCATCATGGTGTTTGGCTGCATGCTTGCCTTCACCATGTGCAAATCTAGGGTTTGCTCTGTTTTCAAACTTTCTTTGATATTCTCCATCAAGCTCCCTCCTAATCTTTCTAAAATATTCATGGATGCTTTGTACAGATTTGGAGGGAGGACTTGTGATTCTATCCTCCTTCTTCCTTCCAAGAGATGGAGTCTCTCTCTTGCTCAACTTTTTGCTTCCTCCTAGGTGAGAATAGGAACTGCAGGGGCCTTCCTTTTCTGTTTGCTCTTCCTCCTTGGGGAGGCTCTTCTCTGTTCTGAAAATAGATGAGATCAAGCTCATCTTCTTCATAATCTTCTTTTGATATATTTCTTGGGCTTGAAAGCCACAAGGTGAGCCAAGAAAGGTGCTCTGATACCACTGTAATATCCCTTTTTAGGATTGCTCAGCAAGGCATGCCTGAAAAACGCATTTTTGAGGAATGGCTGCTATGAGACTTGAACCCAACACTTGGATCCCTTAGAATAGAGCATCTAATTCTAAAATCCAAGAGGAAGCTCCAAAGAAATCCTCTTATATGGTTTAAACAAGTCTCCCACCTCTAATGCTCTCCAGAAAATGCCCAGTTAAGGTGTTGCAGCAACACTTTACTCAAGCCAGGAAATGACAGTGTAATTCTTAGTGAGACATGTCATGTGAAGATGTAATCAGCCATTAGATGTATGTACAGCAGAAAATGTAGACAAATTCTTGAGGAATATATTACTCAAATCAAGCAAAAGGACTCCAGAAGACATATTCATAGAATAGAGAAACATTGCTTTACATAATTTATTCCAGGCTAAGACTGCGCAGTTTATAGGAGATATTGTAGTAGTAAATACATAAATATAAAGATACAACAATGTAAGCTCAAATAAATATGGGGGGAGCAAGCTCTCAACCCCTGAAAAGATGATACATCAATCCCTTAAGAGGATTGCCTAGAAACTAGACAAAATGGCACTCTTGCAGAAATGCCGGAGTTGCTGGGTAGCAGCAACTCAAGAATTGGAAATAAAAGGAGCTTGCTATAGATGATGAACCCTATAAAATAAACTCCTTCAATTGAACTTCCAAATGATAGGGTGATCCTATCATTGAAGATCTCACCTCCCGATAAAATACTGCAACCCTCACTGCAAATACTCTCTAGGAATTGCACAGTCAAGGAAGAGGGATGCTCTTCTACTGATGGAAAATGGTTGGCCTGATGCCAATGATGGTGGGAATAAGCTCAGAAACTCCCTCACTGATCTCCCAAAGGAATGGAGACTCCCTCCTCTGAAATACAATGCCGGAAGTGGTGTTGAGGAACCCTCCCCTGCAACACCCAACAACACAACTCAACCACTAATGGAGACTGCGCTAGAGCTTAATGGAATGCTTTGGCCTCAAGCCATAATATGGGGAATATGAAGAAAAAGCTCTTCCAAGAGCTACTTTATGGAAGAGATGGGATTCCCGCTCGAGAACACCCAGTGCTAGCAGCACTGCATCTCAGCTAAACAACTGGAGAATGCACTTGTCTGAGAAGACAAGAAAAATGATAATCAAAACATGAAGAGCTATGGCTGCCTCGTTCTCCTTTTAAGCAAATGAAAGGTCCCTTGCCATGGGCCCCACACCTTAGGGTTTCCTCCCCCAAGTGATCTTCCCCTCATGCAAACTGCGCTGCCCCACCAAGTGATCCTTATCTCTCATAACTGCGCAGTTGACTTGGCCTCCTTTAGACTTATCCATCTGCAATTTATCTCATTTCACATATGGGGTGTGAAATCCAGTTCTTCCTTAATCCCTTTTCACATTATAAGGGCTTCTATTCAGATTTTATTATCAATGAGTTTTCTTACCCATTTATTCTCCTCCTAGTGCAAAACAATTTTTTTTTAATATTCCATGAAATTTTGGAATATTACACAACCGACGTTCATCACATAACTGAAACGCATAGTTAGCCCCAGCTTAATATTTGTTTCCAATGGTGATGACGTTGGAAACCAAGGCAAATCTCAAGTGTTGTACATGTTGGGACAAGACTGAGGTGTGTGACTTTAGCAAAGCTCTGGGAGACTACGACTTGTGGTAGTCGCAAGGTCGCAGCTCAACGTTTCTGGCTCCTTTGGAGGTGTGCGACTTGGTGACCTGGGCGAGGATAGTGACCTATGGAAGTCACATAGTCGCAGCTCCTAATAGGTCACACCATATTTCCATGCCTCGAGCTTGCGACTTCGCGACCTGTGGAGGTCTACGACTTGAAAAGAGGTCGCGCAGTCGCATTTGGGGATAGGTCGCACTTGTCACTGTTGTAAAAGAAATGCAACTGCGTGACTTGATCGCACAGTGTCTCTTGCGACCCCTCTTGAACCATGCGAAAACATATATCTCATTCAGGGCACGAGTTTCTAGTTCACAAATGTTGAACTGGGGTGAGATGTTTTCAATCGATCGAGCAGGTGAAGAAAACAACATTGCCTTGACCACCCTTTATGCGCATATTTTCTCCAACTTTTGGATGAGCGAACCTGATCCTCTCTAGTCCCTCCATACCCATCATTCTCAAGCTTTTACTTGCATCTGGTATTATTAACGTGATGAGTTGTGCGCCCATTTCATGCATTTTAAATGTTTGACAGGAAACTGAAAAAAATGTGTTTGACCTAGTCATTGACAAGTTGAACCATACAGCGATGCGACTGTGGTTTTTTTTTTAGCAAATCCTCCTTGTAACGCTACGATTCAAGTTCATGATATTCATGAATTCACATGGTTGAACTCCAATTATTCTCCAATTTTGAAATAAGGTGCTTAGAGTCTCCTGTGCAACTGCTTGCTCACGCCACATGTAAACCAAAATAGTTTGACATGATTTTTTCGCTAATGATTGATTAACATCGATGGACGAAGACACCTTGATCCCTGAGAGACACCTTGATCCCTGAGTGTCTAAAGGAATCGTAGGCATTACCCCTTTAACTTTTCAGGTAATTCTGAAGAACACTGCAAGAAGAACTCATCAATGAGACGCATGAATCAAGTTCCTCTCATATTCATCATCTCTCTGGTCACATGTTCGAATCCCATTTTCACAACCCTAAAATACTGATTGCTAACACTCATTTCGCTTAGCCATCCTGCAATGTCGAAATGCTCTCTGCTTCTGCTCTATGGATACGCAACCATCAAACGTCGTGGGTTACCATGCATATCCCATCATCTTCCTCTCCTGGCATTCTGTTGGGCGCATGAATAAATGCACTATTCTTAGTGTGCCTGTGTTGTGGTGTCCGAATGCTACTTCAGCGAATGGTCATCAAGACATGCAACGTTAAACCTTCACGTTTACTGCCAATGTTACCGTGCAACACCCCAATACATTTTTGCAACGTGTCCTTACTAATATTGGTCTTTTGGAGGACCTCGTGCATGGCCCCTTAATCCATGTTAAAGGTGAATTTCCCACTCGACCTCTTAATGCCCTTTTATGCGCTTAAACATTCTCTAGGACATGCACCTCTGATGTCAAATGGACATATACTTTTCGCCTTCTTCGTCATTTACATCCTTACACATTTCTTTGAAGTGCATTGGCCCTTTACAATGGTTCCCATGCGAATTCTAAGGCTTTTGAATGTGCTAATATAGTCCAAAGTCGAAGGAATTAATCTTCTACCCATATTGAATACAAAACTATGCCATATGTTGAAGAATCACCGCTTGTTGGAGAGGGTATCATCATGGCATGTTCAAGGATTTTTTTTAATCTTTGTTTTTACCGTGAAAGCACCTAATTTCCTGTTACTATAAATTTTTTTCTAGGAAAAACTATTTATATATCTTCTTATTTCTTAACCACCGAACCACCAAAATTCCCGTTCCATGCAAATCTAGGAGTATAATATGTTTTCTTAACAAAGTAGGCTCTTCACTACTCCGTCCAAGAGTCTTCAACGCTAAATAACCCGCACAATATTCTTCAATGGACGAAAGGAAAGGGAATTATGTCGGATTTAATGTCTTTTTTAAAATCAAATAGTGCGATAAAACAGGCGAAGCCACCCGGCTGGTTCGTGGAATTCAAATTCACGGTATTCCAACTTGAGGGCATCGTAAGTCAACCGAAGTCTCATTGGCATGTTGACGAGGCTGTCCTCTATACCGCAATCTAGTCATTTATTCCAATGTCTAATTTGCGTGTTGACTATACCGTCTTTTGCACTGTAATTCCATGTCATTTATTCCAACGCCATTCTCTCCAATGCCATCTTCTAATATTTTCTTTGACGAACCCCGTGCTACTCCGTTTCTTATGTCCAGGAGCAGAGCAGAGCACATGGCACGCCGTCGTCTTTTCACCAATTCGATGCCTCTCACGGTCTTTCAACTTTGCTCTCTTCTTGCATCTGCCCTTCTCCTCCTCCTCCTCTGCTTTACAACATCATGTACCGGCAGTGGCTACGAGGAATGCTACTGGGGTACATGTGGGAGCGCTGAATTCAGCTACCCTTTTGGGAGAATTAAGAGCGGCTGTGGTGATCCTCTGTTTCAGCTAAACTGTAGTTTGGAAAGCAATCCTTTGCTTAATATCAATGGAGATGAGTATGTCATCTTGCAGCCAACAACCTTCTACGGTAATAGGCTTTATAATAATAGCATGACAATTGTTAACTACAATCTATGGAAGAGTATGCCCGGGGGTAATTGCAATCCTTTGGGTAACTACTCTCAATTTCGTATAGCCCATGGATACACCAATCTCACGCTTTGGGGGCAATGCAATGAAAGTATTAAAGGGCATAAGCGCCGTTTATGTGGCGCTGATTGGTACGTCATTCCCAATCCAGAATCTGGGAGACGATTCTGCCAAAGCAACATTCAACTCCCAGTTAGTAACAACTTCTCATACCAACGGAATGAGGATCTGAGAGCACGACTCTTATCTGGTTTTGAAATAACATGGTATGGCGACACGAAGAAATACAGAAACTGTGGCGCTTGTAAGAACAGTGGCGGGAGTTGTGGTTATAACATTTCGGAACCAACTAATTTTCTTTGCTATTGTGTCGATGGCACCTCGCATACAGAGAGATGCCCCATCATTCGGATTGGTACTTTTCCTGAGCCCCTTCTCCCAGTTCGATTACGAAACTCAATGTTTAAATTATCACAATCTAGAAAAATTTATTAAATGTTCGCATCATTCTGCACTCTTTGAACCCAGGGATATATGGGGTTGTGTTTCCCGATATTGTTGATTCTGATTGCAAAAACTATGGGTCGTTGCTTTTACTTGTAATAGTTGTTATGGCCCGTTGCAGGTCAAAAAAACAGGCTTGCCATTATAATAGGTAGCTATGATTTCTTCCAATTGAAAATCCTTGTGAACTTGTATCGTCTTTCCACGATATATGTGCTTGTGTTTCCCATTATTGTTGATTCTGTTTGCAAAAACTATAAATCGTTGCTTTTACTCATAATAGTTGTCGTGGCTGCGTTGCAGGTCATAAAAGCAGGGTTCATGCCATTGTAATAGGTAGCTATGATTTCTTCCCATTGAAAATCATTGTGAACTTGTATCTTGTAATAATTTCCGTTTTTCTCACCCAGGTTAATCAACAACACATTCATATCGATCTCTGCAGGTTGCGTCATTGGAGGAGTTGCGCTGACAACAATAGCAGTGTTCATGTTCTTAATGTTTTATGCCAAGAAGAGAACAGGTACATCTCCTTCAAGGGTCGAGAAATTCCTAAAGGAAAATGCTTATGAAATGCCAATGCCAACCAGATATTCACATTCTCACCTCAAGAAGATCACAAACAACTTTGCTGAAAAGTTGGGAGAAGGAGGGTTTGGTGTGGTCTATAAAGGAAAGCTTCGGAATGGCTCTCTAGTGGCTGTAAAGCTTCTTGATAGGCACAGGCATACCCAGACCCAATTCATGAATGAGGTTGCTACAATTGGACGGGTCCATCACGTCAATCTGGTTCGTCTGTTGGGTTACTGTTTTGAAAACCCTATAAGCGCACTGGTGTATGAATACATGCATAATGGATCTCTCGATAATTTTGTATTTGCCCGGAAAGAGGAGGGGCAAGTCTTAAGGTGGGAACAATTGTATTCGATTGCTTTGGGTGCGGCCCGTGGAATTGCATATTTACACCATGAGTGCGAGAAGCGCATTGTACACTTCGACATCAAACCTCACAATATATTGCTGGACGCCGATTTCACACCTAAAATTGCTGATTTTGGTCTGGCTAAACTTTGTGGGAAGGGAGACGACCATATTTCAATGACGGCCTGGAGAGGGACGCCGGGATATGTTGCGCCAGAGTTGTGCCATAGTGATGCAGGTCCTGTTACAGATAAATCAGATGTCTATAGTTTTGGAATGCTGTTGCTAGAGATTGTTGGGGGCAGAAAAAATATTGATGTTCAGGTGAGCCGGTCCAGTCAATTTTACTTTCCTGAGTGGGCTTTCAAGCTAATTGAGAGGGGTGAGTTGGGGATGAGGTTAAGAGGAGAAGAAATGGAATGTGCAGATGAGGAGAAGGCGAGAAGACTCACAAAAGTTGGTTTGTGGTGCATTCAATATAACTCTGCTGATCGTCCTTGCATGACGAGGGTTGTGCAACTGTTAGAAGCAAATGGAGATGACGTTGCCAATCCTCCCTTGCCCTTCAATTCCTCGCCCACACCTGAAAATCCTCTACTGCATTCCACCGTAGATTCTTCTTCAATGGAGATTACATTCTAGATTTGTATCTTTGATAATCTTATTCAAACCAGTTTCTGGATTTTACCTTGTGAAAATGAGTCGGTGACTACCATGGAGACCCTGACTCGGCCCAGTGATTCCAGTTAAGTTTAGCCTATTAGAATAATAAGACTATGTTCATTTCCAGAACATTTACAAGTAGTTACTTTTTCAAAATCAGAATCTAAGTATAATCGACTATTCATAGGAGGATTTGAAATTCAAGAAACCCTAAATAATTAGATTTAAAATATATGGTTTTGCACATCTTGATCTTGTGTGAGTTGCTCGCATCAAGGTGAATTTACATTCCATTATGATAAAGATGTTGTCACTTTAAAGTTACCATTACCATTTTGTTAATTGTACTTTTGTTAACTGTACTTAGTGTATCTGTATATTTCCCTTTTTATTTAAGTTTAGATTAGTTTAAATGATGAAAATTATTTACATTTTCCCACACCTGAAAATGCTCTACTGCATTCCACCGTAAATTCTTCTTCAATGGAGATTACATTCTAGATTTGTATCTTTGATAATCTTACTCAAACCAATTTCTGGATTTTACCCCGACTCCATACGATACCTTGTGAAAATGAGTGGGTGACTACCATGGATACCCTGACTCGGCGCAGTGATTCCAGTTAAGTTTAGCCTATTAGAATAAGAGTATGTTCGTTTCCTGAACATGTACAGGTAGTTACTTTTTCAAAATCAGAATATTAGAAAGATGGACTATTCATAGGAAGATTTAAAATTCAAGAAATCCTACATAATTAGATTTAAAAAATATGTTTTGCACATCATGATCTTGTGTCAGTTGCTGGCATCAAGGTGAATTTACATTCCATTATGATAAAGATGTTGTCACTTGAAAATTACTATTACCATTTTGTTAATTAATTGTACTTAGTGTATTTTGGTGTATTTTGTTAATTAATTGTACTTAGTGTATTTGTATATTTCTCTTTTTATTTAAGTTTAGATTAGTTTAAATGATAAAAATTATTTACATTTCAAAATATTTTAATTTTTTAATAAAATTTTAAAATGACAGAACCACAAATTTGTTTGGGTGGTAGATTTTTTATTAGGATTAGGTAAAAAAAATTAAAAAAATAGAATATTGGAGTGTTTGAATTTTTTTTATGGTGAAAAAGGATTCAGCACCATCAAAAATCTATAGTACATTTAAAAGTGAAATTTAACAGCTGTAATCTAGATTTTAAAAAAAACTGCAAAATTTTATCATAATCTTGAACTAATTTCTATTATCTTCTGAACTAATTTATGTGATTTTTAAACCATACATTTTAAAATTAGTATAAATTTATCAAATCCATATTATTAAAGCAAATATGGAAAATAATAATATTATTTAAATTTATAAAAAAATTGATATAATCAGTGTATGTATGAGTGATATTCTAGAAATTGAGTGAGTGCTCAAAATTGTATTGTGCTCTCTTTCATCATGATTTTTTCAGAGCTTTTCTTAAAAATTTATCCACTTGGATGGGGAATTGATGTCTTACTAATGCCTTCTTCCGTCATAGCTTAGTGACTCCACATGGGAGATTAGTTGAATGAGGATTTAATTTTCACCTTTTATGTGCCTTTTAATATTGCCTCTAAGGGCACTTTGGGGTTAAACGTACTCGGGTGAAAGGTAGGAATTTTCAAATCTGAATTACTTTAGGGTTTTCAAATCTGAAGCATCAGTTTTCAAATTTGGAGTATTAGTCAAATCTGAAGCATCAGTTAAATTTGATGGTTTGTGTAATTTTAATGTTAATTACCATAATTTTTAACATTTTATGTTAATGGGCAAATTTTTTTCACTGTATTTCACAACCAAATCACCATATAATTTACTTATCAAATTCCGTTCATGAGTTCTCTCTCCACTTTATTCCACTAGCCTGAAAAGAGATGCATTCCACTCTTGAGAAGGGGTGCTCAAACACAGATGTCAATCCTTGACTTCCCCATCTCAACTGCATGACTTGTTGACTTTGTTCTTCAATTTTCGATGACTTGTTATAGTGAGCAATTCCTTTTTAGGAGAAGTTGTTTCCAAGGTCAATATAAATAGTCTCTAAAAGTCGTTCTGTGGATAATACTAATCATCATTGTGCTTTTTCATAGAAACAATCTCATTTCGATATAACTTGTTATGATGCCTTCCACTAAAATCCAATTTTGAATCAATTTATCTGCAAACACTAATTATATGTTGACTTTGGAGTCTTCTATGTAGTTTCCTCACTACCACTCTATTTTTTTTCTTCTCTATAAATTTCAATATTATAAGCATATGAAAGTCATTTATATGAATATATCTTTTCTCTAGCAGTTTTACTTCATAGTTTTTCTTAAGAGCATGTATTTTATCTTAAGAGGTCACAGATTCAAAATCAAAGAGGAAAAAGTCACAGGTTTTAGGTTCAAAATCAGAGAGGTAGAATGTGTATGCCTTAGTAGACTTAGCAGTCAAAACAACAGTCAAATCACTACCCCGAGATAGGTCCTTGTCCCACAAACAAAAAGGTCCCATACACCAATTTGGTGTTGACTTGGCCTTGACCTTAAAATTAGATAATAATATAATAATAATTCCTTCTACTAACTTATACACAACAATGTGCTCGACCTTTGTTGAATGCAGATTTAATTTGTACCTTTTATTAGAATGGCCTCTAAAAACACTTTGGAATTAAAGGTACTGCACCTTGGGGTTAAAGGTAGGAATTTCAAATCTGAATCACAAGCATCAATTAATTTTGATGGTTTACACAACTCTAATGCTGGTTCCATAATTTTTAACATGGGCAGAAATTTTTGACCCTATAATTTATCTATCAAATTCAAATTCCATCCGTGAGTTCTTTCTCCACTTTATTCCACTACCCTGAAAAGAGAGGCCTTGAAGTCTTCAGAAGGGGTGCTCAAACACAGATCGATGGATGACTTCTTACTTCCAAGGTGCCTCGCGAGATCTACATCTTCTTATATAGTGTCACGCTAAGTTACACAATGTTAGATAACCATTATATCTGGATAACGATATGTTGAGGATTGATATTATTTTCATTTTTATTTTTTTTAAATCGAATGTGTTTGAGGTGTGGCGTGTTTGGGTGTTTTTTTTGGTTTGATCTTTATTGCTGAGTGTTTTTATCATAAAAGGAATGATATTATTTTCAAATAATTTTTTTAATTAAATGTTTTTTTAGGTGTAGTGTGTTTGAGTGTATTTATTTATTAATCTTTTAGGGTGTGATGTGTTTTGGTTGATAAATTTATTAAATTATAATAAAGAGAAAAAATTGAAAATTTTCAGGTGTGGTGTTTCCATCTATATATAAAAGTAAGTGTAGAGTGTTGTTGAGTTAGATTTAACCTAACGAAATTATGATTTAAAAAATAAATTTTAAAATATAGTATTTTTTTTTATAATTAATTCATTGATAAAAATTATAAATACTTTTTATAATTTTAATAATTTTTTAATTTTAATATATTGAAAAATAATTAATTAAATTTTTAAAAAAATCAAAATTTATTTTAATATAAATGATATTATAAATTTCATTTTTTAAGTGAATAAATTAAAGTTTAAAATATTATTTTTTTATATTTAAATCTTTATTATAATTTAATAATTTATTAAATTAAATTTCATTAATAAAAGCATATTTTTTATATTTTATTTTATTTTATAGATTATAAAAAAGATTCTTTTTAAAGTTTTCAATTCTATTTGAATCTAATATAAAAATTGATAATTAAAATAAAAAGTGGAATAACCATTTAAATTAGCTAAAACAAGTAATTGACATATTTTTCTCCATGCTATTAAGATAATGTGATTTGAGTTTATAATAATAATGATATTGATAATCCAATAAATTAATTTTTAATAAATTTTTCATTTATTATATTATTTTCATAAAGAAAAAAAAATTAAGTAAATAATTTAGAAAAAAAATATTGAGTTCTTTTGAGATTTTATGTATTAGTAAATAGTTAATTTTATTTTTATTATAAATTTTAATAATTTTAATAATAATAAATTAACATATATTATTTATATTTTTATTATATTTTCATATATCAGTATAAATTTAACGAATAGAAATTTTAAATAAATCATAATAAAAACAAATATTGGACCTTATAATCATATCAGATATCTCGTAACTAATAAAAACACAACTAATCATTTA
Organism: Pinus albicaulis; assembly: GCA_034641835.2. NCBI lineage: Eukaryota > Viridiplantae > Streptophyta > Pinopsida > Pinales > Pinaceae > Pinus > Pinus albicaulis. The sequence goes on from CM076571.1 coordinate 326,932,681, forward strand.
TTCCAAATTCTAATTTGCGTGTTGACTATACCGCCTTTTGCACTGCAATTCCATTTCCATACCCCATTCTCTCCAATGCCATCTTCTAACATTTTCTTTGAGGAACCCCATGCTACTACATTTCTAAGTAAAAAAAAATATTAAATTCTCTCCAGCTCTGTCTTCTTCTGCCACGTCTTCACAATCAGCTTCATGTGGATCGTTCAATTGATCTTCAACACTTTGTTCATCTTTACATCCTTCCTAAAGATCAACTTGTGACTCTTCAATATCAGGATCTTGCACAACAGATTGTGCCTCTTGTTTCTCGTGGTAATCAACAGAACCACATTGTTTTTCTGAAAAAATGCTACCCATGCTACCCAGGCTAACGCCTACAAATGTCCACATGAAAATATCATCATCATTGTCATCAGAATAAAATATATCTAAAAATATAGACATGTTGTTAAAAGTCGAGCTTATTTGGTTTTATCTTGCTTCCAGATTTCAACTCCACTCGGTCCTCTAACGAGCTCCAACAACCCCGTTACCATGCAGGAGGGAAACCGCCCTTTGGCAGCTCTTCAACCGTAGAACCTTGTAGATTGTGGCTTCTATGCCACGTAGGTCTTAGTGCCCTCAGCTCTTGCGAAGAGCAACAAACAACCTCTCAACAAGTTGGCAACGCTATCAATGTCTAATTCTGATGCATGTAATTAAAAATTTCTCATATAACACATATTTCTGAAAGAACGTAGCAATCAATTAATCACCTCAGGCACTCAGATCTCCCCCACTCTGCTACTACTTCCACCGCCAAATCCGCGCACCTGCTCATGGAAAAAACTGATTTCAAAGGCTTTTTCTTGTGCAGTTGAGGCTCATTGCACATAACTACACGAGAAAAAACTGGGCCTTCCAGATGATTGTGACTCCTTCAACTCCAAAACACTCGGCCTCATGCAAGAGAACGAGTACAGCTTGCTCCATCGGACTTTTTTCCCGTTCTGATCAGTTGTAGTTTCTTCCACTGTCTCCACCTTTTCTACCACGGCTCCCTCATCGGTCTTGACTTATTCGACTATAGTCTCGACAGATGTCTTGGCCTCCTTGGTCGGCTTGGCCGCCGCTTTAACAGCAGGAACCTCTGTTGCAACTTCCAGAGTGGCCACTTATTTGTTACCAATCGCCATGGATTTGCCTCAGATTAAAGCACAGAAAATGAAAGTGCCACAAATTCAAAGAAACAACGATTGGCAGAGCCAAGGGAGGAAAGATGGTGCATGTCCAGGTTTGTGTGAGAGGCCAACGAGGTATGCTTCCACCGCTAGCAAACAAAATGCCACACACCGTCTCCAAGCTCGGCTTGATGTCACAAAACAACCATACACTCTGTGGGCAGATGAGGAATTAATCGAGACGTCACTCTAAACGGCTTCAACAAGAAATACTATGTGAATTTAAAGCAACGCCTTGTGATCACACACGAACAACACGCCCTACTCGCCTTTCTTCTTTGGGGCTGGAGGATTTGAGATCTCTTCTTCTTATTTGTGCATAGGAATGAATAGAGCATGGCTCCACGTAGCACGGTGACTGTGTCTAAACAAATCAGACGGTTTCGATCCTCACATCCGCCACAAACGTGTTTACAGATAACTCAAACACAGAGAAGGATGCAAATTATGTACACGGAGAAGACTCCCAACGAGAGCAGGCCGGGACGATGACACGAAATGAGATTACTCCAGCACCAGCGCTTAGCCACGGGTGATCTTCCTGCCTCGAGCAGATCTTGAACAATGTAGAAACAAACTTTTCCAGATTCTACCTAAGCTCTGATACCATGATAAAAACTGAATATAAGTTAAATGACTCTCTAGGTGAGAACCTGGAGAGTGTATACACTCATACACACACTCTGACTATTGAGTCAAATGAGCCTTAATTATATAGGCTTTCACACTAACCAGATGGTTTCAACCACTCCCGAGATATTAGGGCTTGAGATCTAATCTTAGCATCTCAATCCTATCATCATCATAACAACAATCTAATTATGACTTTCTCCATTAATTCCAACATGGGTGTATTTATTTATTAATCTTTTAGAGTGTGATGTGTTTTGGTTGATAAATTTATTAAATTATAATAAAGAGAAAAAATTGAAAATTTTTAGGTGTGGTGTTTCCATCTATATATAAAAGCTAAGTGTAGAGTGTTGTTGAGTTAGATTTAGACTAACGAAATTATGATTTAAAAAATAAATTTTAAAATATAGTATATTTTTTTTTTATAATTAATTCACTGATAAAAATTATAAATACTTTTTTATAATTTTAATAATATTTTAATTTTAATATATTGAAAAATAATTAATTAAATTTAAAAAAAAATCAAAATTTATTTTAATATAAATTATATTATAAATTTTTTTTTTTGAATAAATTAAAGTTTAAAATCTTCAACTCAATTTTTGTATATTTAAATCTTTATTATAATTTAATAATTTATTAAATTAAATTTCATTAATAAAAGCATACTTTTTTATATTTTATTTTATTTTATAGATTATAAAAAAAAAATTAAAGTTATTCAATTCTATTTGAATCTAATATAAAAATTGATAATTGAAATAAAAAGTGGAATAACCATTTAATTTAAATTAGCTAAAACAAGTAATTGACATATTTTTCTCCATGCCATTAAGATAATGTGATTTGAATTTATAATAATAATGATATTGATAATCCAATAAATTAATTTTTAATAAATATTTGATTTATTATATTATTTTCATAAGTAAATTATTTAGAAAAAAAATTGAGTAAATAATTTAGAAAAAAAATATTGAGTTCTTTTGAGATTTTATGTATTAGTAAATAATTAATTTTATTTTTATTATAAATTTTAATAATTTTAACAATAATAAATTAATATATATTATTTATATTTTTATTATATTTTCATATATCTATATAAATTTAATGGATAGAAATTTTAAAAAAATCATAATAAAAACAAATGTTGGACCTTATAGTTGGACCTTATAATCATCTCAGATATCTTGTAACTAATACAAACACAACTAATCATTTATTCCGAATTCTAATTTGCGTGTTGACTATACTGTCTTTTGCACTGCAATTCCATTTCCATACCCCATTCTCTCCAATGCCATCTTCTAACATTTTCTTTGAGGAACCCCATGCTACTACGTTTCTTATGTCGAGGAGCAGAGTAGAGCATCATGGCATGTCGTCGTCTTTTCACCAATTCGATGCCTCTCACCATCTTTCAAATTTTCTTTCTTCTTGCATCTACGCTTCTCCTCCTCCTCCTCCTCTGCTTCACAACATCATGTACCGGCGGTGGCTACCAAGATTGTTATTGGGGTACATGTGGGAGCATTGAATTCAACTACCCTTTTGGGGAAATTAACAGCGGTTGTGGTGATCCTCAGTTTCAACTAAACTGTAGTTTGGAAAGTTATCCTTTGCTAAATTTCAATGGAGATGAGTATCTCATCTTGCAGCCAACAACCTTCGAGAGTAATAGGCTTTATAATAATACCATGACAATTTTTAACTACAATCTATGGAAGACTATGCCAAGGGGTAATTGCAATCCTTTGGGTAACTACTTTCAATTTTGGTGGCCCGCCTCGCATTTTCATATGGACCATGCATACACCAATCTGACGCTTTGGAGGCAATGCAATGAAAGTATTAAAGGGCATAAGGGCCGTTTATGTGGCGCTGATTGGTACGTCATTTCCAATCTAGAATCTGGGAGACGATTCTGCCAAATCAATATTCAACTACCAGTTAGTAAAAACTTCTCATTCCAACCGAATGAGGATTTGAGAACACGAATCTCGGCAGGTTTTGAAATAACATGGTATGGCGACACGAAGAGAGACTGAAGCTGTGGTGCTTGTATCAACAGTGGCAGGAGTTGTGGTTATAATGTTTCAGAACCAGCTAAAACATTTATTTGCTATTGTTCCGATGGTACCTTGCATCCAAAGATATGCCCCACCAATCGTATTGGTACTTTTCCTAAACCCCTTTTCCCAATTCAATTACGATACCCAATGCTTAAATTATCACAATTTAGAAAAATTTATTAAATGTTCCCATCATTTTGCACTCTTTGAACCCAGGCATATATGGGGTTGTGTTTCTCGATATTGTTGATTCCTATTGCAAAAACTATGGGTCGTTGCTTTTACTTGTAATAGTTGTTATGGCCCGTTGTAGGTTATAAAAACAGGCTTTCCATATAATAGGTAGCTATAATTTCTTCCTATTGAAAATCCTTGTGAACTTGTATCCTCTTTCCACGATATATGTGCTTGTATTTCCCGATATTGTTGATTATGTTTGCAAAAACTATGGATCCTTGTTTTACTCGTAATAGTAGTTATGTCGGCGTTGCAGGTTATAAAAGCAGGCTTGCCATTGTGATAGGTAGCTATGATTTGTTCCCATTGAAAATCATTGTGAACTTATATCTTGTAATAATTAGCTCAGTTCTCACCCAGGTTAATCAACAACACATTCATATCGATCTCTGCAGGTTGTGTCATTGGAGGAGTTGTGCTGACAATAATAGCAGTGTTCATGTTCTTAATATTTTATGCCAAGAAGAGAACACCTATAACTCCCGGTACATCTCCTTCAAGGGTCGAGAAATTCCTAAAGGAAAATGCTTATGAAATGCCAATGCCAACCAGATATTCACACTCTCACCTCAAGAAGATCACAAACAACTTTGCAGAAAAGTTGTGAGAGGGAGGGTTTGGTGTGCTCTATAAAGGAATGCTTCGAAACAATGGTTTAGTGGCTATAAAGCTTCTTGATAGGCATAGGCATACCCAAACCCAATTCATGAATGAGGTTGCTACCATTAGATGGGTCCATCACGTCAATCTGGTTCGTCTATTGGGTTACTGTTTTGAAAACCCTATAAGCGCACTAGTGTATGAATACATGCCTAATGGATCTCTCGATAAAATTTTATTTTCTCAGAAAGAGGCCGAGGGGCAAGTCTTAAGGTGGGAACAATTGTATTCGATTGCTTTTGGTGTGGCCCGTGGAATCGCATATTTACACCATGACTGCGAGAAGGGCATCGTACGCTTCGACATCAAACCTCACAATATATTGCTGGACGTTGATTTCACCCCTAAAATTGCTTATTTTGGTCTGGAAAAACTTTGTGGAAAGGGAGAGTACCATATTTCTATCACAATTGTTGGAATATTAATTCCAACTGCCCGCAGACAGCAGAAGGACGGGGAGAATTAAACGTTGATGGGAAATATTGAAGGACGGACGACAACAGCCATTACCAGTCCACATTTGCAGTTCACGCACCACGTCTTATCTGCAGCACCCACCAGAAATGAATTCTCCACCAAACTCATTTAATGCACAACGAGCTCTTATTCCGATGGCACCCAACAAAAGCTTCGAGCTTAGAAGTTGACCCACTGGAGGAGGTGGCATCACCTTCCTCCAGACCAATGGAAAGAGTTTCGTGGGGAAAATATGCTGGGTCTTGCATATTGTTTGAATACCACGGAATGTATGAATGTTTTAATTTTTTTTTATTTGTCGCAATGTATGTTTTAAAGTTTTAACTTTGGGTTAAATTTGTTTTACCGCGGATAGTTTTATTTTAAAACTTTGGGTTATATATTATATATGTTTTATAATATATATTATAAACATTTTATGTTTATAATATATATAAAGACAGTAAAGTGAAATGTACTATGCAGAGAGAATTTTTTACTGTGCATTGTAATTTTTTCCCGAAGGCAGAAAAGGAAATACAGAGAGTAACAAGTTGTGTTTTGTAGCAGCGTATGCCAAAGGATAAGAACGTTGTGTGAGTAGCCGCATATGCCAGAAGAGGAGAGATTTGTTTGTGTAGCAGCAGATGTAATTTTTTTTTGTTTATTGTTGTGAATCCAAAACACAAAAGTTCTAAAGAAGACTGTCATTTTGTAAAAGTTTTTAAGTTTAATAGAAACAAAGTTTTTACTCCATCGACCTCTCTGTGCATGATTTTTTTTTAAATCTCTGTGTTGTAGAAGAGGAATTATATTTTCCTCTCTGTTGTTTGGAATTATTCAGAAATTCCAACATGGTATCAGAGCTAGTCCAGGCTCTTTGCGTTTGACAAAGAAGTTGAAGTTGAAGGAGTTTTGTTGAAGGTTTCTCCAGTAGAGTGAAGGTTCAGCAAAGCAAAGTCATGTATTTATCAAAAACAGAGTTTACTGTTTGTTGTTAAGATTACAGTCTAGAGAGCTGTAAAAGTGAAGTCTCAAGAGTTTTAGAGACAGAGTTTATTTCTCAGCAGAGAGAGTTTGTTTAAAAACACAGTCAATTTTTTTTTAAGCATAGTTCAAAAAGCTAGCTATGGCAGGAGCCAACACAAGCACGAGTATAGGAAATACTCAAATCCCACAGTTCAATGGGAAGAACTATGAATATTGGGAAATCACAATGAGAGCCCTGTTTGTATCTCAAGATTTATGGGAGCTAGTTGAAGATTGTTTAGAAGAACCAGCAAATGAACAAGCATATAATGCCTTAACACAGGTAGAGAAGGATTTGTTGAAGAGTAATAGGAAGAAGGACTCAAAATCCCTCTTCTATCTCTATCAAGCAGTACATGAAAGTATATTTACAAGGATAGAAGAAGCTAAGAGGTCTAAGGATGCATGGGATACCCTCCAGACATCCTACCAAGGAATGGAGAAGGTAAAGACAACAAAGCTTCAATTAATGAGAAGGGATTTTGAAGTTATTTGCATGAAATATTCTGATACAATAGACTCATTCTTCACTTTGTTGATTAGGTTGGTTAGCCAAATGAGATCTCATGGATAGCTTACCCTCAAGGTTTGATGTGATAGTCACAACCATTGAAGAGACAAATGATCTCTCAAAGTTTATAGTTGATGAGCTTCATGCATCATTGATGACACATTAAAAAATATTGGAAAGAACAACAAACTCATCTTTGGAGCATGCCTTCAAGACCCAAATTTCCTTTGGAAGAGGAAGAGGTCAAGGAAAAGGTAGAGGTAAGAGCTAGAACCGAGGAGGAAGAAGCAACCCAACAAATACAAATGGAAGGGGCAGTAACCAAAATTAGAACCAAGGCCAAGGCAGCAGCCAGCAAGGTGAACAAAATCAAGCATATGGAGAAAGGTATGATAAATCCCAAGTCCAATGTCATTACTGTAAAAAATATGGCCATTATGCCAATGAATGTAGGAAGAAACACAGTGACATGGGTAATAGACCCAATGCTAATTTTACTAAGGAAAATATCAGTCAAGAAAAATTGTTTCTAGCATGTAATATGGCTGAAGAAAAGAATGAAGATATATGGTTTATAGATTCAGGATGTAGCAACCATATGACTGGAAACATTTCCATGTTAGATGAAAATGTAAAGTCTCAAGTAACATTGGGGACAGACAGTAAGGTCTCTATCATGGGAAAAGACAGAGTAAGTGTTTTAACAAAGAAAGGAGATATAAGAACCATATCGGATGTTTATTATGTGCGTGGTATGAAGTGTAACCTTTTGAGCATTGGACATCTCATTCAGAAAGGCTACAATGTTTTATTTGAAGATGATGTATGCACCATCATGGATAAACCACCAAACAAGCAATGGATTACACAAGTGAAGATGACAAGGAACACAATTTTCCCTCTCAAGATGAGAGCAGATTTGAAGAAAGGAGCTGAAATGGCAGCAGTGACACAAGAGACATTCCAAAGAGAAGCAAAAGATGAAAATTGGTTATGGCATTTGAGATTTGGACCTCTCAACTTTGGAGGTCTAAATTTGTTGCATAAGAAAGGAATGGTAAAGGGATTACCATTGATTGAAAAACCGGACAGCCTATGTGAAGGTTGCATCTTGGGCAAACAACACATAGAAAGATTTCCATCAGGAAAGAGCATAAGGGCAAAGGCGCCCTTAGAAATTTTCCATTCAGATTTGTGTGGACCAATGCAAACACCATCATTAGCAGGCAGCCACTATATGCTGACTTTTATTGATGATTTCAAAAGAAAAACATGGGTTTATTTTTTGAAATTTAAAAGTGAAGTGTTTGAGAAATTCTGCCACTTTAAGCTCTTGTAGAGAATCAAAGTGGGCAGTGTATTAAAGTCTTAAGGATAGATAGAGGAGGAGAATATATCTGAAAATAATTTCTGCATTTTTTTAGAGAAAATGGGATAAACAAACAATTTATAGTAAGGTATACACCGCAGAAAAATGGAGTTGCTGAAAGGAAAAACCAAACCATCATGGATATGGTAAGAAGCATGTTGAAGGCAAAACATTTGCCAAATGAAAATTGGGCTAAAGTTCTACATTGTGCAACGTATATTTTAATTAGATGCCCAACCAAATCTGTCATGAACAGAGTTCCAGAAGAAGCGTGGAGTGGCATGAAGGAGCATGTCACCCACATGAGAGTATTTGGTTGTGTGGCTTATGCACACATTCTGGATCAGCTAAGGAAGAAGTTGGACAGTAAGGGGGAGAAGTGCATATTTATTGGATACAATGAAGAATCAAAAGCATACCGACTGTATAACCCATCCACCAAGAAGTTTGTTATAAGCAGAGATGTACAGTTCATTGAGGAAGAAGCTTGGGATGGAAGCATTGAGAAAATAGTGGATGTTAAAAGTTGTTTGTCTCATGATGAAGATGAGGAAGAAATGACTAAAAGGAATCCCTAATTAGTAGCACAACATCCACCAATACAAGGACAGCAAGAGACACCACAAGCAGGTATGAGAACACCCTTGAGAAGTGATGGAAGTGCTTCTCCAAGCACATCACAAGGCGCAGATATGAGTGCTTCTACAAGCACAAGTTCAGCAAGTGAAAGAGGAACCAGATTCATAAATATGAATGAAATCTATGAGCAAGAGGCAACAAATGAAGGTACAAATTCTTTATTTGCATTGTATTGTCATGTAGAAGATCCTATTCATTTTGAAGAAGCTATAAAAGATAAGAAATAGATAGATGCTATGGATGAAGAGATTAATGCCATAGAGAAAAATAAAACATGGGAATTAGTTGATCTCCCAAAAGGAAAAGAAGTGATTGGAGTGAAATGGGTTTACAAAACCAAGAGCAATTCTGAAGGTAAGATTGAAAGCCACAAGGCTAGACTTGTTGTCAAAGGCTACAAGCAGCAACAAGGAAGAGACTATGAGGAAAAATTTTCACCGGTTGCAAGAATGGAAATAGTAAGAGCAGTGATGTCCATAGCAGCACAACATAAGTGGAAATTTTACCAAATGGATGTGAAATCAGCATTCCCAAATGGAGTATTGATGGAAGAGGTATATGTTGAACAAACTCTGGGCTATGAGAAAGAAGGCCAAGAGCACAAAGTATATAGATTGAAGAAAGCTCTTTATGGGCTGAAACAAGCACCAAGAGCATGGTATAGTAGGATAGATGCCTATCTACTAGAAAATGGGTTTGAGAAATGTGAAGGAGAACCCACATTATACATCAAGGAGAAAGATTGTAAGATGCTCATTTTTGTTTTGTATGTTGATGATGTGATCTTTACAGGTAATGATGCTTACCTCATTGAGAATTTTAAAACAGTCATGAAGGATGAATTTGAGATGACTGATATGGGATTGCTGAGATATTTCTTAGGAATAGAAGTAGAGCAAAATGAAAATAAAAATTTTATTTCTCAAGAAAATTATGTGAATGAAGTTTTAGAAAGATTTAATATGCAGAATTGCAAGGCAACAATTACTCCTACAGTGATGGGATTGAAGTTAAGAAAAGAAGATAGCAGCAAGGATGTTGATCCAAGTTTGTACAAGAGCATAGTTGGCAGCCTCATGTATTTGATTGCAACTAGGATGGATATTATGCATGCTGTGAGTTTAATTTCCAAATTTATGGAAAGGCCAAAGGAGGCACATTGGCAAGCAGCAAAAAGAATTCTGAGGTATGTGAAAGGAACAAAAACATATGGAATTTTATATACAACTTCAGAAAATTTTGAATTGATTGGATATACTGACAGTGATTGTGCTGGAAGTATAGATGACAGGAAAAACACCTCTGGTTATGTTTTTCATATGGGATCAAGAGCCATTTCATTGGCTTCTAAGAAACAACCAATTGTGGCTTTATCTACAGCAGAGGCAGAGTATGTGGTAGCTACAACAACATCATGTCAAGCAGTTTGGATGAGAAGAATGTTGAGGAGTTTGTGTCATGAACAAGTAAAAGGCACAACAATTTATTGTGATAATAGCTCAGCAATAGCATTTTCAAAGAATTCAGTGTTTCATAAGAGAACGAAACACATTGATGCCAAGTATCACTACATCAGAGAATTAGTGAGCAATGGAGAAATTGTTTTACAACATTGTAGAATAGAGGAGCAGTTCACCGATATATTGACAAAACCATTGGGGTAGAAAAGTTTTAATTACTTAAGGAAATGTCTGGGTATGCAAGAGAATGAAGCAGTTGAAATTAAGGGGGAGTGTTGGAATATTAATTCCAACTGCCCGCAGACAGTAGAAGGACGTGGAGAATTAAACACTGATGGGAAAGATTGAAGGACAGACAACAGCAACCATTACCAGTCCACATTTTCACTTCACGCAAGCACGTCTTATTTGCAGCACCCACCAGAAATGAATTCTCCACCAACTCATTTAACGCACAATGCGCTCTCATTCCGGCGGCACCCAGCAAAAGCTTTGAGCTTGGAAGTTGACCCACCGAAGGAGGTGACGTCACCTTCCTCCAGACCAATGGAAAGAGTTTCGTGGGGCAAAGAAGCTGGGTCTTGCATATTGCTTGAACCCAATGGAATTTATGAATTTTTTAATTTTTTTTATTTGCCGCAATGTATGTTTTAAAGTTTTAACTTTGGGTTAAATTTGTATTACCACGAACAGTTTTATTTTAAAACTTTGGGTTATATATTATATATGTTTTATAATATATATTATAAACATTTTATGTTTATAATATATATAAAGACAATAAAGTGAAATGTAATATGCAGAGAGAATTTTTTATTGTGCATTGTAATTTTTTCCCGAAGGCAGAAAAGGAAATACAGAGAGAAAAAGTCAGAGAGTAGCAAACTGTGTTTTGTAGTAGTGTATGCCAAAGGAGAAGAACGTTGTGTGAGTAGCAGCATATGCCAGAAGAGGAGAGCTGTGTTTTTGTAGCAGCAGATGTAATTTTTTTTGCTTATTTTTGTGAATCCAGAACACAAAAGTTCTGAAGAAGACTGTCATTTTGTAAAAGTTTTCAAGTTTAATAGAAAAATATTTTTTACTCCATCCACCTCTCTGTGCATGATTTTTTTAAAAATCAATGTGCTGTAGAAGAGGAATTATATTTTCCTCTTTGTTGTTCAAAAGTATTCAGAAATTCCAACAACAGCAACAAGAGGGATGCTGGGATATGTTGTGCTGGAGTTGTTCCATAGTGATGCCGGTCCTGTTACAGATAAATCAGATGTCTATAGTTTCAGAATGTTGTTGCTAGAGATTTTTGGGGGCAGAACGAATATTGATATTCATGTGAGTCGGTCCAATCAATTTTACTTTCCTGAGTGGGCTTTCAAGCTAATTGAGAGTGGTGAGTTGGGGATGAGATTGAGAGGAGGAGAAATGGAATGTGAAGATGCGGAGAAGGCGAGGAGACTCACAAAAGTTGGATTGTGGTGCATTCAATATAACTCTGCAGATCATCCTTGCATGACGAGGGTTGTGCAAATGTTAGAAGCAAATGGAGATGACATCGCCAATCCTTCGTTTCCCTTCAATTCCTCGGCCACACCTGAAAATGTTGTACTGCCTTCAATGGAAAATTCTTCTTCAATTGATATTACATTCTATGTTTGATAATCTTATTCAAACCAGTTTCTGGATTTTACCCGGACTCCATACAATACCCTTGTGAAAATGAGTTAGTAACTACCCTAGAGACCCTGACTCGACACAGTAATTCTAGATAAGTTTAGGCTATTAGAATAAGAGTATGTTCATTTCCTGAACATGTACAAGTAGTTAATTTTTCAAAATCAGAATCTTAGAATGATCGACTATGCACAAGAGGAATTAAAATTCAAGAAACCCTACACAATTAGATTTAAAAAAATATGTTTTGCACATCTTGATCTGTGTCAGTAGCTCGAATCAAGATAAATTTACATTCCATTATGATAAAGATGTTGTCACTCTAAAGTTACCATTATCATTCTGTTAATTGTACTTAGTGTAGGTGTATATTTCTCTTTTTATTTAAGTTTAGATTAGTTTAAATGATAAAATTTATTTACATTTTCTGATGATTAATATACTGGTTGGTTCGAAAAGGGTAGAAAAAATATTCTTAGATGTGATTATCACCTAAAGACTTTATATAGGTTTAATTTTTTTAAATTTTTAATAAAATTTTAAAATGGTGTTGTTTATAGATAGTTACAAATTTGTTTGGAAGTGGAATTTTTTGTTGGAATTGGGTGCTCAAAAAATTAGAATGCTGGAGTGTTTGAATTTTTTTATGGTGGAAATGGAATCAACATCATCAGAAATTCATAAAGCACCCAAAATCAAATTCACGAAGTTTGACCGCTATAACCCAGATTTTCAAAATAAATTGTCAGATTTTATCATAATCTTGCTGAAATTTCCATTATCTTCTGAGATAATTTGTGGTTCTTTAAATTATGCGTTTAAAATTAATATAAATTTATCATATCCATATTATTATATTATTAAAGCATTTAAATTTATGGAAAAAAATATTATTTAAATTTAAAAAAAAATAATATAATCTGTGTATGTATGAGTGATGTGATATTCTGGAAATTGAGTGAGTGCTCAAAATTGTGCTCTCTTTAATCATGATTTTTTCATAGCTTTTCGTAAAAAACTAGATGGTGAATTGAAGTCTTACGGATGCCTTCTTCTGTCATGTTAAAATATGTAATTACCTCCTGCATGCATTATTAGATAAACAATTAAGTGAATTAGTTGAGTTGAGTGATAGATAGATTTGGTGAGTGAGTTAGAGAGGCAGTTAAGTGAGTGATGATCAAGTTGAGCTATGTGAGAGTGTGTGTAGGTCAATTTAGGTTAAATACCCTTCGTCGGGTTCATTGTATTTAGATTGTGATATTGTGATTGAGATAGAAGATTAATGGAAGAGCCACAACTCATTGTTTTGTGTGTGAAATACTTGTGCTAAATTGTTTTGTGTTTTTCCTCTATATCTATCCAACAAATTGATATTGGAGCTGAGGAAGGATCAGAAGATCCGTGAGCAAGCAGATCCAGAAAATAAGGCCAAAAGCATAAGGCCGTCAAAAAAAAAAAATTCAAAAATAAAATAAAATTACGTGGAGGTCTGCAAGTTTACAATAAAGAAAACGCGGAGGTCCACAACTTCTCCTAAGAAAAATTGTAGATATTTCGAAAAACTTACGATTTATTACAGATCGGGTTTATTCTGCGGGGTTTTCGTTTTGGGGTGCGGAAGCTGGTTTTACGGCATACAAATCCCGTCGTGGTCAACGTACATTGTTTGCGTTATTTTTTTTTAAAGAACAAATTCCGAAAGAAGAGTACGTAATCAACCGAAGAGCTATTAAAAGCGGGTGCTCCCGAAGTACTTTCCACAAGCGGCAGCGTGGAAAAGTCAATACGAGTTTTCGCAAAGAACCAAAACTTTGGATTATACATTGGTTAGTTAATATGTAACCTTTTTTATTTGAAAAGGTTTGATATTTGTTAAATTAAAAGCTCACGTGATTATAAAGGTTTTTCAAAAAGAGGTTTTGAAAAGTTATTCAAAAGGATTTATTTTTTTGGATGAGATTTATTAAAGTGGAAAGGAAGGTTGATTAAATGGTTGAATATTATAAAGAGGATTTTGGTTAAAGGTATTTTTACGAAAGGTGCACGGTATTTAATGAAAGAAAAGGGTTTAAGAGATTTCTCAAAGTGGGAAAGTGGAGATTGGTGTTTTTTTGAAAGGGTTTAAGAGATTTGTGAAATTTGCATGGTATAAAGAAATTTTTTGTGGTTATTAATTGGAAAGAGAATTTAGGGCTTTGCAAAATTTTGTGAGTTTACAATTTTTGACATTTTTGTCAAGCATGATAGGTTGTTTGGAGAAGATTGTGCCTTATGGGGCACATATTAAATTTTTTTTTTTTTTTGAGGGCGATATGGAAGATAGCCTCATGCAAGCATGCATGCAACTATGACAGAAGTCATGGGTCGCAAAGCGTGACTAAAGAAAAGTAAGAAAAATGATAAAAAAGAAGAGGCAAAGATAGTTGCCATGTTTAAAGAGGTTCAGGTCGTAGCCGAGGAACTGAGATGTCTAGCAGAAGACAAATATTCCCTACCTTTGAGTTTCATTCAACATGCAATGGATGAAACGGTTATGTGCAAGGTAGCAAAACCTACAACTTCCAAGGAATCATGGAGGATCCTAGAAGTAGAATTTGGTGCAAGGGGGAGTGACATGCAGTAGCAGGATATGTCACATGCAAAGATGTCAGACGCAGATTTGAGAGTAGATGAGCAAGACTCTGGGAGGAAAAAAAAGCTTGGAAGAAACCATTATGCTAGCATGTATATGGATGAAGAAGATGCAACAGAGATTTTTAAGAGGGAAGTTGAAGCCTTTGTATGTGAAACAAAGCCTGCTGAAACCCATTATGCAAGCATGCATATGGATGAAGAAGGTGCAACACATATTGCAAAGAGGGAAGTTGAAGCCTTTGTATGTGAAACAGAGGTTGCTGAAACCCATTATGCAAGCATGCATATGGATGAAGAAGGTGCAACATAGATTGTAAAGAGGGAAGTTGAAGCCTCTGTATGTGAAACAGAGCAAGAGCATATCAATGCTCAAGCACTCCACCGTAACGTGGATGGTGCAGAAGATGGTGAATGCCACTGTGATGAAACACATGTGGATGATGAATGAAAAGTGAAATGTGCATTGGTGAATCCAGCCGGAGTTGGTGAGTTTGGTAAAGCTGAAATTGGTAATGAAGTTGACAATGAGCACAAACATGCTCGGATATCCCACCATAAGGTGGATGAACATTATGTTGATGATATGTGTGGTTTATTTTTTGAAAAAATGATTTATTATGGTAATATGGTAAGTGCAATGTTTGATGAAGCATTGAAGGTTGAAGCTACCTTTGTAGCAGCAAGATATGAAACAATTGAAACTGCTCATGAAGCAGTACATGATCTAGCAACAGCCAATGATCGAGAAGAGGATAAAGTGTTTGAAGAGTTTTTAATGAGAATATCCACTAACAGCATAACAATGGAAGACAAACTTCATACAGTTGAAAAGAAGGCAGAGAAGGAAGAGGAAGAGGAAGAAGCTGTCACTGAAGAGCATAATAAAGATGTTTTTAACATTGTTTTTGAATATGCAAGTACTCAAAATAGCATGGGAACAGAAGATGAAAACAAGGTTGTTAATAAATTTCATGCAAATTTGCAATTCATTTAAGAACGGATTCAGAATCCAATTGAACAAATTGATGCGAGTCTTAAAGCAGCAGCTGGAATAACAGAATTGAAAGAAATGGTGAATAATGATTTTGAGAGTGCAGATTATAGGAAGAAAGTAGCAGTACTTGATGATGAATGTGAAGAGAATGATATGAAAGTTTCTGAAGACAAGGAAGAATGCAGTAAAACTATTTTTCTGCAATGGAGTCAAGAAGAGATAAGATTCTTCTATCAACAAATATGGCAGAAAGAAAGTCAGGAATATGAAGCGCAAGAAGTAGAGCAAAGAAGACAATTTGAAGATGTAATGTTGTGGCAACATTCCATGTTTGAACAAATATTTGAAGAGGAAGGTGTAGAAGACAAGATCAGATTGTTTTTCAACACGAATTCGAGACAAGTCAATAAAAAATTGCAACAACACAAGTGAAGAAAGCCTACAACAAGAAAACATAACAGAGAATGAAGAAATTTTGAGGATATAGAATTTGGAAGCAGAGAAAAAGAAAATAAAAATTGCAAAAGTTTCGAGTCATTGTAAGCCTAGTTGAGACATAGACCAACAGTCATGTTTGAGTTGTCATGAGTTATGTTTTAGTTTAGCGGTCGTAATTAAGGGGGAGTGTTAAAATATGTAATTAACTCCTGCATACATTATTAGACAAACAGTTAAGTGAATTAGTTGATTTGAGTGATATATAGATTTGGTGAGTGAGTTAGAGAGTTAGTTAAGTGAGTGATGATCAAGTTGAGTTATGTGACAGTGTGTGCATGTCAATTTAGGTTAAATACCCTTCGCCGGGTTCATTGTATTCAGATTGTGATTTTGTGATTGAGACAGAAGATTAATGGAATAGCCGCAGGTCATTGTTTTGTGTGTGAAATACTTGTGTTAAACTATTTTGTGTTTCTCCTCTCTGCCTATCCAACAGGTCATTGCTTAGTGACTCCACATGGGAGATGTTATTCCTTCCATAGATTTTACTAACTTATATACAACCATGTGTTCGAGCTTCATTGAATGCGGATTTAATTTGCACCTTTTATTCACCCTTAACTATGAGATCAGAAGCCATTAATACTGCCTCTAAAGGCACTTTCGAAGGGAAAAGTAAAAATTTCAAATCTGAATTACCTTATGGTTTTCAAATCCGAAGTATTAG
Source organism: Pinus albicaulis (assembly GCA_034641835.2). NCBI lineage: Eukaryota > Viridiplantae > Streptophyta > Pinopsida > Pinales > Pinaceae > Pinus > Pinus albicaulis. Next base: position 326,949,437 of record CM076571.1, read on the forward strand.
TTAAATTTGATAGTTGGTGAAACTTTAATGCTAGTTTCCATAATTTTTAACATAGGAAGAAATTTTTTACTATATTTCACAAGAAAATCACTATATATTTTACTTATCGAATTCCAGAGTTCTTTCTCCACTTTATTTCACTCCCTTGAAAAGAAATTCCTTGCACTCTTCAGATGCGAGTCTTTGACTTCCCCATCTCAACTAGGTGACTTCTTTCTTCGAGGGTGCCTCGCGAGATCAAGAACAAAGCAACTTGCAAAAGTGTTGTACACTTTAGACACATGATCGGTAGGGCCTCCCGTGCTTTCTCGAGTATAACCTTCTCAACCTCCCCCTCAAGGGAAAGAGCTACATCTTCTTACATAGTGTCAAGCTAAGTTACACAATGTTAGATAACCATTATATCTAGATAACTATAATAACGAAGTTTTCCCCTCCCATAAAATCGATCAAATAAAACTCACCAAATTATGATTAAAAAAATTAATTTTAAAATAGAGTAATTTATTTTAATAGTAAATTCATTAATTAATACTAAAAATTACAAATATTTTTTATAATTTTAATAATATTTATTCTAATTTTAACCTATTGAAAAATAATTAATTAAATTTTTAAAACATTTTTTTTTTTCAAAATTTATTTTATTTTTATAGAAATAATGATATAATATTTATTGTAAATTATATACCAAAGATTGGTCTCAGTGGATGTTAACCATCATCATCATTATCATAAATTCTATTTTTTATTCTTATTTTATTGAATAAATTAAAGTTTAAAATCTTCAACTCAATATCTATATATTTCATATCTTTATTATAATATTTTTAAAGTTATTCAATTTTATTTGAATCTAATATAAAAAAGGATAGTTGAGATAAAAAGTGATGCAGGAGCATCTAGCTCAAGGTAGACAAAAAGCACAGGTTTTTGTCTCACTGTTGCATCTGATTTCTGACAGGTCATTGAACCTGAGATTTTTAATTTTATCTTAGGAAAATTTCATTAGGATTAAGGAAGTTAATTAAGTTTTGTAGGTTTATTTAAAATTTCTTTTTTTCTTTTAATTGGGAAATGTAGTTGTAATTGAACGGTTGACCGTTTCAACTGAAAAAAAAAAACCATTGCCTACAGTGGTACATAAGAAGAGAAGACATATTTTGTAAGGTTCGATTTTCCATCATAGAGAGAAAATATAACAAAACAGAAACAGAATTTCGTTTCAGGAGCCATCTAAGTCACAGAAGGATATTGCAGCCAATTACTATTGAAAATTGCTTTATTGTCTAATTATATTTTATTACGTATAACAATGAGCATTTATTTTCAAGACTGTAACAAGAACGAGAAGAAGAAATAAAGCACGGGCATTTGGAAGCGAACGAACAAATTCGCAGACTGAAGATCTTACAATACAACGCATAAAAAGTAACCAACAAACTGAACATACAGAACTCGGACAATCTCATACAAATGAAATATTTCCACAAGCAGTCAAATTCCATCGACTACACTTTCATTCCCAAGTAAAACAAACATTGTTTTTCTTCCAGATAAACTGAAATCTCATAAGTCAAATTTTTATTGTTTTACAATTACAAGAGTCTCTGTTGAAAAAGTCCCATGGGACTATAAAAAAACTTTTAAATAATATTTCGACGCAATAGAACGAGTTACAAGGTTGGGGTTTCGAAACCCAAAGCCTACAACAATTCTATAGAATATAAGTCCATCGAAGAGTACATAGAATGACTGAGAAAGCTTCATGAACCCTAGCCTTATACACAGAGAAGGACTATGATAGATTGAACAAATTCAAAGGGAATGTAACAGGAAGACAAGGGACCAAGCCCTGTTCAACCATAGGACAGATTACAAACTCAAAGATAAGCATAAGGAAGCGACCGTACCCATTTAAGACTTGGGGTTGATAACTGTTTGGGCCAGAGACTTTTGGAGCGAATGGAACTTGAACTACCTGCAAATAAACAAAGATCATAAGTGCCAAACCAATTACATATCTGTGTTGATTTTCAAGCAAGGGGAGACGAGAAAGTTCAAGAATTTGTTACCTGGGCAAAGGAACATAGCTGGAGCGAAAGCTTTGGTCGAAAACCACCAGAGTCTACTCACAAGGAGTCGGAGCATTAGAGCCGAGTAAAAACACAAAGGAAATTGAATCATAGAAGGACAGCGTACCTTTTGGTGTCGAGTTGAACTGCGACAAGCCGAAAGCAACCCACGGAGGATTTGACATGTAGACACAAGAAATAATTAGTCACGAGCAACATTAGCACAGAGGCGAAGCACAACACCAGCGTCGAACCAAAAATGAACAACGGAGACAAGTAAGTACAGTAAACAGAGGTTTATCAGTTGCGAGAGTTTACCAATACCATTGAGAAAGTTAGCCATAAGTTGCCACAGTCACAAAACGAAAAAGTCGAACATAAGACTAGTTCTGAGGAGCAAAAGCAGAACAAAACCCCCACAGTGACGTGCAGAGCAAAAACCCTCACAGAGGAGCAAGTGGAGCAAACAATGAGTGACAGTCAACAAGGATAGGGTTTGTTATCGCGTGGGAAGGGAAAAGATCGAGGAGTGCTGATAGATGTCAGTCTAAATAATCAATAGTACAGGTTAATCAAACCATAATAAATTGCAAATCAAACCAGCAGCTACCATATCATACGGATTATAATTAACTCAAGAATGAAAGGCCACATCAATACACATTGTAAAGTTAAATGTATAATTCGACAAATCTATATTCACATTGTAATGTTTTTACATATGTTGAAGCCTGTCATATAATATAATATAAATTGCGAGACCTGTGTAAGGTCCTTTCACCTGTTGTGAGCGCGGATTTGGACTTGAGGGCTGGGCCCCATCAAATTTTGGTATCAGAGCAAATGTTGTGATTACTGAAAATGGAGGTTGGTAGACGAGGGCGAGGAAGAGCTATTCGCAGAGTAGCAGATGAAGGATTGAGGGAAGAGATTCAAATTTTGAATGCTCGATTAGCAGTAGTAGAGGTTGGAAGGAGAAGGGCTCCTGAAGGAGGAGATGACAGTGATGAAGAGGTTGCATAAACGACAGATGGTTCAGAAGGAGAAGGACCTGAAATCAGATTGTTAAGGTCAGTTTTGTTATCAAGTAGTAAGCCGAAGCATGAGCTTTCTACTTATGATGGAAATTTATCAGCAGATGTGTTGCTAGATTGGCTCAGTGAGCTGAACAAGTATTTTGATTATGAAGAAATCAGCAAAGATAAGAGGGTAAAATTCGCTGCCACCAAGTTGAAAGGACATGCGTCCTTATGGTGGGATAATGTTTAAGCGGAGAGGAAAAGTTTGAATAAACAACCTATAAAGAAGTGGGCCAGGATGGAGGCCAAAATGAAGGGTAAATTCTTGCTCAAGGATTACCAGATTAAGTTGTACAGGCAGGTACAAAATCTGAGACAAAGGGGGTTGACTGTTAAAGAGTAAACGGAAGAATTCTACAAAGTGAATTTGAGAGCTGGTTATGTAAAATACACCCCCGAAAAGACATCAAGGTTTGTAAATGGCTTGAGGGGAGAAATACTAGATGAAATAAGTATTCTCTCACCCAGAACTATAGATGAGGCATATCAGTGTGCCTTAAAACCTGAAGAGAAAATAAATAGGAAGCAGAATGCCAGATGAGGAGGAGGATCTGGCAGAGGAAAAGGAAGGGCTTTTGGAAAAGGTAGAGCTGCCAATCCTAGTGATGAAGGCAACAGTTCCAAGACTCCAGGAACGGAAGAAAAAGACAATAACACTAGAGGGGGAAGACCATACCAGCATGGAAGAGGTAATGGCAGAGGCAGAGGAGCTGTTCAGTGTTATAGGTGCCATAAGTGGGGGCACAAGTCTTATGAATGTCCTGAGGGTGAACCAGCAGGAGGTCGAGGAACATATGTTTCCCAGACAGAGGAAGCAAAAGCACCACCCCAAGAGGTAGAGAATGTACCCGAAACAGGGGATGCCTTGGTGCTGAATAAGGTTGTTGAAACCAGCAAAAGAAGTGGTTGAACCGGATCAAAGAAAAGCCTTATTCCAGACAGTTTGCAAATCACATGGTAAGTGTTGCAAACTGATAATTGATAGTGGAAGTACAAACAATTTGGTAGCCACATAAATGGTGGAGAAGTTGGGGCTGAAGAGGCTGAAGCACCCCACTCCTTACAAAGTGTCGTGGTTACAAAAGGGACATCAACTGTTAGTTGATGAACAGTGTGAAGTAGAGTTCCATATCAGCAGGTATAAGGACAAGATTATTTGCGATATTATGCCTATGGACGTGTGTCATATATTGTTAGGGAGACCTTGGCAGTATGACAGGAAGGTGGTACACGATGGAAAGACAAACTGTTACAAGTTTGTCAAGGATGGGATTAAGCATACGCTTGTACCCATCAAGGAAGAAGAGACAACAGAGATCAGTGGAGTCAAAGCATTGTTGGTGGGAGGAAAAGAATTCTTGAAATAGATTGAGGATAATGAAATTAAGTTTGTTGTTGTAAGGAGGCCAAAGACGGTGATATTGCATACAAAGACTACAGATTTACCAGAGGAAATCCAGGATATGTTGCAAGACTTTGGTGATATCATAGTGGATGATTTACCAGATGAGTTGCCTCCTAAGAGAAGCATCAGTCATCGCATTGATTTTATACTAGGAGCTAGTCTGCCAAACAAGGCAGTGTACCGAATGAGTCCTAAGGACAATGAAGAGATTAGGAAGTAGGTACAGGAACTACTAGACAAAGGGCTGATCAGCGAAAGTATGAGCCCCTATGTAGTTCCAATAGTTTTAGCTCCTAAAAAGGGTGGAGAGTGGCAGATGTGTACAGATTCAAGAGCTATTAATAAGATTACAATTAGATACAGGTTTCCATTTCCATGAATGGATGACATTATGGATTGCTTGAGTGGAGCAACATATTTATCAAAGATCGATCTGAAGAGTGGTTACCACTAGATCCGAATTCGAGAAGGGGATGAGTGGAAAACAACTTTCAAGACAAATAAAGGGTTGTATGAGTGGCTGGTAATGCCATTCAGTTTAAGTAATGCCCCTAGTACATTTATGTGCCTAATGAACGAAGTGCTGAAAGAGTTCATTGGGAAGTTTATAATTGTTTATCTAGATGATATTTTGATTTTCAGCAAGACGAAGGAAGAACACTTTCGACATGTTCGAAGTGTATTGAAGAAATTGCAGCAGAACAAGCTGCTGATAAATATGAAGAAATGTACTTTTTTCAGAAGGAATTAGTTTATTTGGTTTTTGTGATTGCAGAGAATGAATTGAAGATGGACCCAGAAAAATTTGCAGCTATAGTTAGCTGGCCATCCCCAAAGAATCTGTTTGAAGTTCGAAGTTTTCATGGATTGGCAAGTTTTTACCAGAAGTTTATCAAAGATTTCAGTGGAATCTGCGCACCTATGTTGGATACAATAAAAAAGGCAAATCAACCTTTCTGTTGGACAGAAGCAGCCAAGAGAAGTTTTCAGACTTTGAAGAAGAAGATCACTGAGAGACCGATTTTGAGGTTGCTTGATTTTAACAAACTTTTTCAAGTTCGTTGTGATGCTAGTGGTACATCCATTGGGGAAGTACTTAGCCAGGAGGACAGGCCGGTCGCTTATTTCAGTGAGAAGCTGAATGAAAGTAGGTAGAAATACTCATCCTATGACAAGGAATTTTGTGTTGTCTTCCAAGCACTGAAGCATTGGAGACATTATCTGTTAGGTAATGAATTTGTTTTATTTTCTGATAATTCTGCATTACAGTATATTATGTAGCAGCATAAGTTGAACCATAAGCATGCAAAATGGGTTGAGTATCTGCAGAGTTTTAAATTTGTGTTGAAGCACATTAGTGGATAGGCCAACAAGGTGGCAGATGCGTTGAGTAGAAGAGCTTTTCTCTTACAGGAGAGCACGGTACAAGTGCTGGGTTTTGAGCATTTGAAGGACTTGTATCAGATAGATGCAAATTTTAAAGAGGCTTATGAATCCTATCAAAATCCTTTTCTGAGAAAAAATAGTCCATGGCTGGACTACAATTTACAGGAAGGATTGTTATTCAGGGGAGGACAGTTATGCATTCCCAACTGTTCAATGAGGGAGAACATTATTCGGGAAAAACACAATGGAGGTCTAGCCGGACATTTCGGCATAGACAAGACATTATCACAGATCATACATTTTTATTACTGGCCAAAGATGCGATGGGACGTTGTTGAAGCCCCGAAAATCGAGTCTACAACAAGGGGGATACCCACCCGGTCCGGACCTTGGTTGGCAGCTCCTTTTCCGTTTGGTATAGTGGGTCCGACTGGGGGTAATGAGACCAATTTCCCAATATGTGTGTGTGTGTGTGTTGAGAATTAATATTTCCTTTCTAAGATTTCCTAAATGAAATGCTTTTATTCTAATTCTAATCTAATAACATGCAATTGTATTCTAATAAACAGAAATATCTAATTCTATACTAACCCGTGATGTAATCTTTCTGTTATGCGATCTAAAATGATTTCAAATAACAATTGGTAATAAAGATCGTTCAACTGTTATAAGAAAAGAATTCAATAAAGATAAACCACTTCGTATAAAAAGTTAGACGAAACAGTTGTGAAAAACATATCGCATAATAAGCTATTCATATATTAAGCATAAATAAATAGCTATCACTATACAAAAGTGCCAAATGATAACTCAAGCATTCAAGCATCAATATATAAACAACTAAACATAAATATCACTTTAACACAAAGGCAGAAATAGTTAAGAGATAAAAATACCATTTATAACTAGTTCTACTCATGAGTTTCAAGCAATAATGATTTATCTCTTCTTAATCCAACATCCACTAAGAGTACAAAAGTGCAACATCAGTAGTAGATATTAAACGCAGATATCAATAAATCATATTCCATTCATTCATCAAAACCTCCTCGGAGGGTGCAAAAGTGCATGTTCTGAGGACAAGTTCTTGACAAATTTCAGGACCCTTCTCTAAATGCATGAGAAGGGTTTAAATACTACTAACTAAATCTAAAAATAATTTATTACAAAAATATAGGATACGGTTTAAATGACCGTCCTCATTTTAGGCAAAAATAAAGCAAAATTAATACTAAATTTAAAATTAAAACTAATCAACTAACTATTTGTGAATCTGTTCTTTGAAATTGCAAGCGTTTAGCATTTGTTTGAGAAGAGTAGGCTGGCTGACTTTAGACTTTAACTGTCCTGTGAAAACGGAATCGGCAAGAGCTGGCGCCATTTTCTCGGCAAAATTGATGATACATATGAGAGTCATGCACTGGCTGTGTGGTTTTACCAAATACGCCCAGTAAGAATCCCAATTCAACTTAGTTAATCTTTTAATTGATTCTGCCTTTTCTTGAGCCTTCTGTCTCCAGCCTGTTTGCAGTTGTTGTACTTTCGGTAGATACCCTGGAGTGGTTTTTGAGATCAGATTTTCCTTGTGCAAATTTTCATTTATGCAATCAATAACATTGTTTGCTGCTGTGGCTGCTTCTTCTGCCGCTTGCTCTGCTTTCCTGATTTGTGCATCCCAATTGTTAAAGAGCATTTCTTTGTGATTGTCATTGATTATTGGTGCACCTGCTCTTTTCCCCTCCTCTGTTTCTTTCCAAGCCAAATATTCAGTAACTCTTTTATCAATTAAATCATAATCATGTCGTAAGTCTACGACTTGATTAGTGATTTTATCGCTTATTTCACAATAAGAGTTTCACTGTGATATTCTTTGGCACAATATTTACTGTTGCTGCAGTAGTTGATTATTTAAGGAAATGGATTCTGTGATGAATTCTATAAGCCTGGGATCATCCTTGTGCAGCTCTTGCATAACCTGTAGCTATTTTTATTTTTCAGCCAAACTATTCTGGTACCCTATCTGCATTTGTTGGAAGTCTTGCTGTAATTTTTCAAGCTATTTCTGTGCTTCATTGTTGGCGTTGGCTTGTTGCAGCTGTTGTTGCAAAACCTGTACTTGATCTTCTTTCTCATTCAGTAATTGCCGTACCTCAGATGCTTTATCAATGGCCGCAGAGGCATATGCTTCTGTGATCTGAGATAATTTAGTGAGATTTTCAGTGGGATTAGTGGTAGGATCTTGCCATAGGATGTCTAATTGCTCTGCATCATGAGAAAGCACATTTTGCAATTTCATTTTCTTTCTTTGTCTTCTTACCACTGCCTTGTGTTGTGGACTATAAAATACATCAAGAGGAGGAATTTCCTCTATTTTGAGCATAAGTTCAGAGGATGGAGTAATAGGAATATGTTCTATTTCTGAGACATCGCTAGTTATTCCTGTGATTATATCTTTTGTTGCCTGTACATTACTCACAGGTGTTTGTGTGTTCTGTCCTTCAATATTGATTAAATCATTGAATGTCTCCCATTCTTTATCTAACTCAGTTCTGACTGATGATTTTTTTACGATGAGAGGGGGAAGATTTAGCTGTGGAGAAATCAAAACCTGTTGCTATGGGAGCTCCTTTGACTGGGCAGTACCCCTTACTGACCCTTCACTTTTATCATGGTCATTTTCAGACCTCTTAGAGTGTTTAGACGTTTCTCTCCTGGACTTATATTTAGATCTGTCTGTGCCTGAACTTCCACTGAGGCTAATACTGGGAGTTGGTTCCCTTATGGGTTCCAAGCGTAATTTATCCAAAGGGATACTAGCTAATCTCTTTTCTTTGTACATCTTGAACTCTTGAAATTCTGTTGGAGGAAATCGCTTTTGGGCCGAATGTAGAACCTCTTTAAGTGTGCCTTTCTCTTGGAACATGTCATAAAAAAGATCATCTTCTTTAGAAAACACCCTTATTTTAACCACAGTAGTGAAATTTTTAGCAATGTCATAAGGGTCGAACCGTCTTCTTGGAAATTTGAACAAACGTAAACATGTTATGTTGTTTACTTCTTTGAATGCATGACCTACATCAAATAGTGAAAAGGCCCCATAGGCCACAAGAAATTGTGGCCAAATAGCCTTCTTTTTGTCCTTCAAATCTTTAGTCAAACCTCCTTCTCCACAGGTTTGATAAGCAATTTCTCGTGCCATGAGTTTATCAAGAACATACAAAGGTAAGACATGAGGGGAATCAAGACTTCCAAATACCCTGACATATGTAAACAGTTCTTCTCCAAACCATCTTGTGACAGGGAGAATATCTACCTCTGATTCGGGAGAAAATCTTGGAGCGTCTTTATCATATAAAATTTTGTACAGGGGCAACATAATTCCATGACAAATCTTGTAAAAATACGGAGTGAACTTTGAATCCCACAATTATTTATGATAAATATGAATAGGTAAGGGGTCTTGAGTCGTCCATTTCCAACCCATTAAAGGAAACTTGAAAATATAACAGATTGAATCCATCACATATGCAGATAAGTAAAAAGGGGGATAAATTCTCTGATAAACAGTTCTTTTAGACTTGTAATTCAAAATGGCCGTGGCTAAGTTATCAGATGATATCTTAGCCCAATCCACAACAGTAGCATTAACAACAGCATTCAATAATGGTAGCCATTTAGATGAAAATTTATTAATGTCTGGCTTTCCAAAAAGTCTATAGAGTATAGCAACAGCAAAGCAATACGGGGAAGTGAGAGAACCAGTACTATACATACCATGTTTATCCTTTTTAAGTGGTTCGTCCCTCCTTGACCAGTCCTTGGTGCATTCTGCCAGGTTTTCATTTTCTTTAGCAAACTTCTCCATGAACTGTTTGTTATAAGTCACCTGTGGCTCCGGTAAATGATACATGAGTCTCAAATCTTGTGGAGTGAATGAGCCAATGAGTTCTTGACCCTGAGTCTTAAATTGTTTGTTTGTGATATTAGTGCTGTCCAATATCCATTTAACCATGTCCGTGTATGGAAGAATTTTGGGCCTCGCCGCTATCCGGTACAAGAACGAGCAAGCTAGCTCTGTAATAGATGCCTCAGAAGACCCATGTGAGCCTGCAGTAGCTGTAACCTCCATTATTCTGGGGTTCTCTTCCTCAAGTAGATTGTACATGCCTTACCAAGTAGTAATACCAACATCTTTGTTACAGGCAGTGTCTGTATACAAGGGCGTCATTTCTTTGTCCTCAGAATTCAAAGCTTTGTCTTTCTTTCCCATAATATCTTGAATATTCCTTTGTATAGTTCTCTGTTCTTCATTCCTGTAGTTTACGAATGAAGTGAGAATAATGATAGGAAAAAGGTGACGGGAAAGTTTTAAATGCCAAAGACATATAAAATATACCACCTTACGTGAAATGGCTCTTTGATCATAACAAAACCATATTTCATTAATGATTGACAACCAATTCATTGATTAACATTAAAGCGCATAACCAGGTCCCGGTTTATGGAAAAAATTTTTCGTACAATAAGCCTAAAGATCTGCGATAAGGAAATCTGTGATTTGCTTCGCAATATCACTGATAGCAGTATCGCAGATCGTAATCTCGTAAAATTTGCAATATCACAATACCGCAATATCGCAGAATCGCAAAATCGCTAGATCGCAGCATATGATAAACCTCCTTTAAGTGTTTTCTGCAAAATGTGATTTTCGATATGTGCCATCGCATATCGGCGATTTTGAAGTTTTTCAGTGTAACATATGACATTTGAGGCATGCAATGCGATGAATATTTTTAGTGCGTAGTTTCACATTGCGATCTCGCAATCTTAGAATTCCTCTTGTAAGGAGGTATTAATTACCTTTTTGCGATGCAATATTCCTTTAAGGAATGATTTTATTCTATCTTATCATAAAACTTAATCTTTTTAGATTTTTTAAGGGGTATTCTCTTAAGTTTATGATAGTAAGTTTTATTGAAAAAGGAAATACAAGCCCTAATTGATTTTTAAAATATTTTTGACTAAGGGCCCCCACTTATTTAGTATTAGTGATAATACTGAATAAGAAGGGGGGTTGTTACTGGCCATAACAATTGGCGATTCACTTGGAAGAACCAGTGATTTTTGCTTTTCTTTTGAATTTTCTAAACTTTCAAAACAGAAAATTTTTCAAAAAATCAAACTTTATTATAGAAAGACAAAGTACATTATGCTTTTATCTATCAATGATATTTCATTTCTTCTATATTCAACTTTTATTATTTACTTCCTCAAGCTAGTCCTTGTATCTACATCAGTCATTACTTGGTTTATAAAGATAAAAACAAAGGCTTCTCTATAAATCAATTTTAAATATGCTCATTTGTTGTAGGTAGAGCCTCTGCTACCAACAGGTGTTTATAGCCTCGACAGGGTTACCTGTTACCCAACAATGATCCTGTGTCCTACTTAAAGAAATATACAATTTTCAAAGAGAAATCCATATTCACACTTATTGCTTTCATTTTCTTTTTTACCCTTAAAGAACAATGTCTTGGTTTGGTAGCCAATTTATGACAGTGCCATTCGCTTGATTTATAACTTTGCTAAACAAGCTAGCTCGTGATGAGACCCCTTGTCTTTTGATTGCAACAATATTGAGTCATTGCCCTATTATGATATGTAGTATTGGCAAAGTCAGCAAGCTATAATATCTATGATCATGATAAGTCGGCTTGTGATGAGACCTCTTACTCTTTAAGTTAAAGTGTATCATTGGATTATTCCTTGAACGCTGTAATTTCCTAGGTGGGGAGGAAATCATTGTTTCCTTAAGATAGCTCTGGACGACAATGGTAGAGTTTTTGGAAAGAACTTTTCTACAGAGAATCTTCATTTTGTTATTGATACCTTTCATTAGACTGATATAAAACAATTTCCCACTAAAGGTCGCTTTTTATCAAAATTTATAAGGTTGAAACTAGAATCATTTCTAGGTTTAAAGCCTTTAACTGTATCTTTCAATAATAATGATCAATTTTCTAGAAGAATTCTATTTATATAAGTGAAAAAACAAAATCTAAAAGAGAATTTGTATCTTTTTTGTGAATTCCAAATGTAACCATTTACAACTGGTTTTATTATGAAAATAAAGAAAACTAATATACAAAATAGAAGAATGGTCTCCTATGGAAAATATTTTTTGAGGATCTGTCCGTTAACAGGTAAAGACTCTCTTTTTCCTGTTAAATCTTGTAACATAAAAGTAGATGGACCTATGATTTCTGCAATTTGGAAAGGACCAAACCACATTCGTTGAAATTTCGTATGTTTCCCTTTTTCCTCATGAGCCTTGTCCCATTTTAAAACTAGATCTCCCATCTGAAAGTCCTTTCTGGATATCATGTTCTAATCAAAAGAAGCTTTTACTAATGCTTGGTGATGAGCATGAGTTATTTTGGCCTGTTCTCGTTGCTCTTCTAGCTTAATTATTTCCAGCTGTCTTAGTTGTAAGGAAGAAGTTGGTGCTTCATCAATATATTGAACTAAGGCCAAAGAGGGAATTTCTAGATGAGTTGGAAGAACTATTTCTTTCCCATAGACTAAATTAAAGGGAGAAGTGCCAATTGAGGCTTTCTGTGTTATTCGATCTACCCATAAAGCATATATTAAAGAATTATGCCAATTTTTATGATTTTGATCAATGGTTCGCTTAATGATCCTGATTAAGTTTTTATTTGTAGATTCAGCTAACCCATTCCCCTGTGGGTAATAATTGGCAGAGTATTTAAGTTTGAAACCTCTTTTAAGTGAAAATTCAGTCATAGCATTACCAGAAAAATAAGATGCATTATCAAACATTAAAGCAGAAGGTAAACCAAACCTGGTGATTATGAACTGATCTATGAACTCGATGATATGCTCGGCATTAGCTGTCTCGAGAGGAACTGCTTCTACCCATTTAGTAAAATAATCAGTTGCTGTAATGATATAACTATGTTGTTTAAAAGAGTGAGGAACGATATCACCTATTATGTCCAATCCCCATTGATCAAAAGGTTTCTCAATGTTGACTGGTTGCAGCGGCAATGATGGTTTATTTTTTCTTCTAGCAGTTGTTTGACAAACTTGACATTTCCTTACGTAGCTATGTGAGTCTTTGAGTAGTGTGGGCCAGTAATAGCCTGCGCGGAGGATTTTATGTGCAGTAGCATCTCCAGCATAATGTCCGCCTGCTGGCCCATCGTGGAGTTCCTGCAAGGCTTTTTCAGCTTCAGATTTCTCAAGACATCTAAGGAGAACATAATCATAATTCATTCTAAAAAGAACATCATTCACAGGTTGATATTGTTTAGCCTTCAACCTTAGAGCTCTTTTCTTGGTGTAATTGAGATTTGGAGGAGCATATCCATTCTTTAGATAAAATATGATATCAACATATAATGATTCAACATCATTTAGGCTTACCTCATACATTTGTATCTCTGCAGATGGTATTTCAGAAATAAGCGATGCTCCAGCTAGTATTTTACAAAAGCCTTGACCTCTTACAATACTTGCTGGTTTTATTTCTACGTCATATTCTTGTAAGGCGGTAACCCAATTGGCTCTTTTCTCACCCACATCTTTCTCTACTAGGAGATTTCTTACCGCTGGAAACGGTAATATGATTTTTGTATGGGTTTTAAGTATAAAGGGTTTGAAATATTTAATTTCTTTGAAAACAACATAAGCTTGTTTCTCTACATCTGAATAATTCAACTCAGCCCCCCGTAAATTTGAACTGAAGAAAGCAATTGGGGCTTCTACCTTGTCTTGATTTTCTTAAGTGAGTATCACAACATATGATTTATCATAGGAAAATGTATATAAAATAAAAGGATCGGAAAAATTTGGAGTTGCTAAAGATGGAGCATTAACAATTTCTTGTTTGATCAGATTGAATGCCTCATATTCGTCTTGGCCCCATTTGAAGTTTGAATTCTTTTTAATCATTGCTTGTAAAGGAGATACAATTCTTGAAAAATCTGGCACAAATCTCTTTACAAAATTAATCTAGCCAAGGAAAGACTGCATAGCTTTCTTGTTGTGAGGTAGGGGTATTTCAGAAATCTCCTTGATTCTGTCAGGATCAATATGAATTCCATATTTTGACACTATGAATCCAAGAAGTTTTCCTTCACTTAATGCAAAAAAATATTTTTTGGGTTAAGTGAAATTCCATACCTTTGACAACGTTGAAAGATCTGTTTTAAATCTCTAAGATGATTGCTTCGTTTCTTGGAATATACAGTTATATCATCCAAGTAAATTACCACTGATTTGTTAACTAATCCCTTGAATGCGATGTCCATGGCTCTCTGAAATGTAGCACCAGCGTTGATCAGAACAAAGGGCATCTTTTGATATGCGTAAAGCCCTTTATTAGTTTCCATGGTTTCTTAATATGAATAATACATCTAAGAAAGACATTAATTCTGATCCTGCAACTGCCTGCAATATTTGCTCCATAGGAGGCAAAGGAAAATTATTTTTTTGGCAAGCTTTGTTAAGATTTAGAAATTCAATGCAAATTCTAATGTCTCCATTCTTCTTTCTAACGGGAACCATATTGGAAAACCATTTAGAATGTCGAACGGGAAAAATAATCTTAGCTTTAAAAAATTATTAAGTTCAAATTTGATCTGGTTTTCTAGATTGGGATGGATCTTTCTCAGCTTTTGTTGGACAGATTTTTCATCATTTATCATTGGGATAGTATGTTGAATAATAGAAGTGTCATAAGTTTTGAGTTCATCGTAGTTCCAAGCAAAGACACTTTTGTATTGTTTCAAAAGACGAACATACGCTAATTTTTCTTCAGGAGCTAGGACAAGGCCTAGGTTGATATTCTATGGTTTGGTATCAGTTCCTAGATTTACTAATTCATAGTTCAAAGTTGAACTTTACAGTTTTGAATTGGTAGATATTTTGAATCGATCTTTCAAATCATAAAGGTCTTCTAACTTGACTATTGACTTTGGCATAGCATTATTAGTGCTATCTTGTTGCAATTATCTGTAATGTTGGTCTTCATCAATTATTTGATTGGTGTAAGATCCTTCAGATGTGAGGAAGCTTACAATATCAGGATCATCATTGAAAATCCTCCAATTGGTAATGTTATCAGGAATCGAGGGTCTAAAGTTTAATTCGATTGAAAATCGATTAGGGCTATAGTATTTTGAAGGAATGAGCTTGGAAGCTACGTTAGCTAGGAGGTCTGCACTAGCATTTTGGAGTCTGGGGATTGATGAAATATTAAATGCTATAAAGTGTTCAGTCAGATCTTGAACTAAATATTGATAATGCTTTAAATGACCTGATAAAAAATGTATAGTATTGCGTACCTTTCTAATTAAAATTTCAGAATCTCTGAAAACTTGTATATACTTGACGTCTAATTCGATTGCTTTGTATAATCCTTGGACTAAAGTCTCGTATTCTACAGTATTATTGGTGCAATCAAACTCGAGTCTGCAAGTTAGCATAGTTTTGTTTCCCTCTGGACTAATCAACACGCATCCTGCTCCTGCTCCTTCATTAGACTTAGAACCATAAAAAAATAACTTCCAAAATAAATATTTATTTACAGGAGCATCTATAAAATTAATGTATTTAGAACTATCTGTTTGAGAAAAAAATTCTATTTGAGATAAAACAGAATGTTCTAAGTAAGGTGAAGTATGAGCATTGAAATTTCCTAAGAAAGAATCAACTGAGTAGTTGCCAATGGTATTATTGCTGTATGCTACCGGTTCATTTTCTCCTTCCAGTTCTGTTACTATGTATTTCTGATGTTTTTCTTGCTCAACCTTTATCTGATTTGGTTTACCATTGTAAGGGAGCCACATGTGCGACCAATCAGTTGCAAAGTATTCGTGAAGTTTTTCTGACCAATCTCTGCTAAGAATTAAGCCATAAAATTCTGGAATATCTGCAACTAAAATGTCGATAACTTGACATACCTTTGGATTAGATGATAGCCTTATGGTAACCTAATTTAATTCACCAATCACTTCAACTTGAGATCGATCTAGCTGAACTATGCGCACAACAGATTTTTGCGGTTGAATGTTCAATTTTGCACATATTGATTTTGGTAAAATATTAGATGAAGCTCCAGAATCCACTAAGCAATTATGCAAATTTTGATTGAAAACTTCATAAGTAAGAAGAAATGGGGGAGTATGAGATCTCGACCTTCCTCCAATTAAAGCGATATTTTCTAGATCAACTTTATTAATCATATTAGTTGGAGGTCTTCCCATTTCAGGGAAGCTTGAGAGATTACAGGAGCAGGAAAAGGTTTTTCTGGTACAACATGTAATTCTTTCAAAAGTACCTTTTGCTGGTGTTTTAACTTGCTCAATTCATAAAAAGTGATGTTAGCCCTAGTATTTTTCATGTCTTCTATGATATTATACTCCATTTCATCCGAAACGATCAGCGTTTTTGATGGAGTTGATGAATCTGTTTGGACTGGGCTAGTTTGAATCACTTTAGATGTCGTTTTCTTAGCTGCGACTTTATCCTTAGTCATTGAGCTTGCACCCTTTGGCTTAGGAGTAGGTTGAGGAGGATCAAGTTGATTTCTACTTCGAGTGCTAATCGGGGATGCCTCTTGATCTTCTTCATCTGGGGAGATGAAATCCCACATACCTTGTACCTATACAACTTCTTCTTCATCAGTAGTTTCTTCAGTAGCAATCTCCTCTTCTTCTTCTTCTGATTCAGTACTTGTGATAGCATTTGGCGGCTTTGAATCAGTCGAAGGGTTTATTCTATAAGGCTTGAATGGATTTTTAGAAGATATTTCTGCTACTTGTTTCTTAATGTCAACCATTTCATTAGACATGTTTTTTCAGAACTTTCTGCAATCCTTCTAAATCAAATGGATCTTTCAATTGTTTTTTCTTGGGGTCTTCCTTAAAAGTAACCTTCTTGTATTTTCGTTCTTATATCGCGTTTTTCTTTTCTAGGGCTATGATACGTTTCTCTACTGCCATTGCTTCCTTCATATTGTCAGCTAAAGTTGTTTTGTTAGCCCTGTCAATGAATATTGCTATGTTTGATAGTAAAGCAGAAATGTACCATTCACTTCGCACTTCTTCACTAGGCTTGGAAGCAGTAGGAATTTTATTTAATAGTTTATTGAAATGTGAATTAAAATCTTTGATAGGTTCTTTTGACTCGGCCTTAAGGTTAGACAGGTCATTGATTAGTGTCGCCATAGACCTATCATCACTGAACTTAGTCAAAAATTGATCTTGGAAGATATCCCAACTAGTGATAGATCTAGATGGTAATGAGAAATACCATGATCCGGCTGCTCCTTGAAGAGTATAGGGAAAAATTCGGACGACAACGTCTTCATTGGTCACTCCATTGAGATTTATGGACAAAATAAAGTTATTTATATGCTCTTCTGCTAGCATGCCTACTTCAGGATTAAACTTAGGCAGCCCATTTTCAGGATGGGCCAGTATTTGACTCAAGGGTGCAGGCATTAAGATTGCCCCTGGGTTATTCCATGGAGATTGGGCCATTGTTGAAGTACCAACAGAGGAAAGTGCAGAAGATGATCCCTATGGTTGGGAAGATGAGGATATTATGATTCCAAATGATTGATAAGGAGATGTGGAAGTTCCAGTGGACTGACGGACAATAATCTGAAGTGGTGGGGTGGATGGTTGACTTCGCGGTGAAGAGGTTGAGATGGATGATGATGATGAAAGAGTATCGCTATCAGACTCTTTAGGTGATTTCCTTGCTCTCTTCCTTGTAGGTAGAGGTAACTCGGTTGGCTGAACGCCAAAATTTTCGCTCTGTAATCTGGTGAGAAGATGAGCAGGGTTATATTGCGAAGTCACACTGCCTTGAGATTTATCAGATCTTTGAGGTGATATTGAAAATAGCTGAAGTTTATGGATCAAAGATTCAACTGCAGGAGGTTCAATAGCAGATTCTTCTGAAAAGTCAGGGTTTGTGGCAGTGGCTGTTGTTCTTTCGACTTCTGGCTCTATATTTAAAGATTCTAAGTGCGATGGGGAAGTCGGGGGAGATGGTGAGGGCGATTTACTCTCAGAATGGTATTTAGATTTTGACTTACCTTCCATTCATAGTTTGGAGCCCTCCTTATAGCGCCAAATATGTTGAAGCCCCGAAAATCGGGTCTACAACAAGGGGGATACCCACCCGGTCCGAACCTTGGTTGGCAGCTCCTTTTCCGTTTGGTATAGTGGGTCCGACTGGGGGTAATGGGACCAATTTCCCAATGTGTGTGTGTGTGTATGTTGAGAATTAATATTTCCTTTCTAAAAGTTCCTAAATGAAATGCTTTTATTCTAACTCTAATCTAATAACATGCAATTGTATTCTAATAAACAAAAATATCTAATTCTATACTAACCCAGGATGTAATCTTTCCGTTATGCGATCTAAAATGATTTCAAATAACAATTGGTAATAAATATCATTCAACTGTTATAAGAAAAGAATTCAATAAAGATAAACCACTTCGTATAAAAAGTTAGACGAAACAGTTGTGAAAAACATATCGCATAATAAGTTATTCATATATTAAGCATAAATAAATAGCTATCATCGTACAAAAGTGCCAAATGATAACTCAAGCATTCAAGCATCAATACATAAACAACTGAACATAAATATCACTTTAACACAAAGGCAGAAATAGTTAAGAGATAAAAGTACCATTTATAACTAGTTCTACTCATGAGCTTCAAGCAATAATGACTTATCTTTTCTTAATCCAACATCCACTAAGAGTACAAAAGTGAAACATCAGTAGTAGATATTAAATGCAGATATCAATAAATCCTGTTCCATTCATTCATCAAAACCTCCTCAGAGGGTGCAAAAGTGCATGTTCTGAGGACAAGTTTTTGACAAATTTCAGGACCCTTCTCTAAATGCATGAGAAGGGTTTAAATACTACTAACTAAATCTAAAAATAATTTATTACAAAAATGTAGGATACGGTTTAAATGACCGTCCTCATTTTAGGCAAAAATAAAGCAAAATTAATACTAAATCTAAAATTAAAACTAATCAACTAACTATTTGTGAATTTGTTCTTTGAAATTGCAAGCGTTCAGCATTTGTTTGAGAAGAGTAGGCTGGCCGACTTCAGACTTTAACTGTCCTGTGAAAACGGAATCGGCAAGAGCTGGCGCCATTTTCTCGGCAGAATTGATGATACATTTGAGAGTCATGCACTGGCTGTGTGGTTTTACCAAATACACCCAGTAAGAATCCTAATTCAACTTAGTTAATCTTTTAATTGATTCTGACTTTTCTTGAGCCTTCTGTCTCTAGCCTGTCTGAAGTTTTTGTACTTTCGGTAGATATCCTGGAGTGGTTTCTGAGATTAGATTTTCCTTGTGCAAATTTTCATTTATGCAATCAATAACATTGTTTGCTGTTGTGGCTGCTTCTTCTGTCGCTTGCTCTGCTTTCCTGATTTGTGCATCCCAATTGTTAAAGATCATTTCTTTGTGATTGTCATTGATTATTGGTGCACCTGCTCTTTTCCCCTCCTCTGTTTCTTGCCAAGCCAAATATTCAGTAACTCTTTTATCAATTAAATCATAATCATGTCGTAAGTCTACGACTTGATTAGTGATTTTATCGCTTATTTCACAATAAGAGTTCCACTGTGATATTCTTTGGCACAATATTTCCTGTTACTACAGTAGTTGATTATTTAAGGAAATGGATTCTGTGATGAATTCTGTAAGCCTGGGATCATTCTTGTTCATCTCTTGCATAACATGTAGCTATTTTTCTTTTTCAACCAAACTGTTCTAGTACCCTATCTGCATTTGTTGGAAGTCCTTCTGTAATTTTTCAAGCTGTTTCTGTGCTTCGTTGTTGGCATTGGCTTGTTGCAGCTGTTGTTGCAAAACCTGTACTTGATCTTCTTTCTCATTCAGTAATTTCTGTACCTCAGATGCTTTATCAATGGCCGCAGAGGCATATGCTCCTGTGATCTGAGATAATTTAGTTAGATTTTCAATGGGATCAGTGGTAGGATCTTGCCATAGGATGTCTAATTGCTCTGCATCATGAGAGAGCACGTTTTCCAATTTCATTTTCTTTCTTTGTCTTCTTACCAATGCCTTGTGTTGTGGACTATAAAATACATCAAGAGGAGGAATTTTCTCTATTTTGAGCATAAGTTCAGAGGATGGAGTAATAGGAATATGTTCCATTTCTGAGACATTGCTAGTTATTCTTGTGATTATATCTTTTGTTGCCTGTACATTACTCACAGGTGTCTGTGTGTTCTGTCCTTCAATATTGATTAAATCGTTGAATGTCTCCCATTTTTTATCTAACTCAGTTCTGACTGATGATTGCTGTACGATGAGAGGGGGAAGATTTAGCTACGGAGAAATCAAAACTTGTTGCTGTGGGAGCTCCTTTGACTGGGCAGTATCCCTTACTGACCCTTCACTTTTATCATGGTAATTTTCAGACCTCTTAGAGTTTTTAGACGTTTCTCTCCCAGACTTAGATTTAGATCTATCTGTGCCTGAACTTCCACTGAGGCTAATACTGGGAGTTGGTTCCCTTATGGGTTCCAAGCGTAATTTATCCAAAGGGATACTAGCTAACCTCTTTTCTCTGTACATCTTGAACTCTTGAAATTCTGCTGGAGGAAATCACATTTGGGCCGAATGTAGAACCTTTTTAAGTGTGCCTTTCTCTTGGAACATGTCATCAAAAAGATCATCTTCTTTAGAAAACACCCTTATTTTAACCGCAGTAGTGAAATTTTTAGCAATGTCATAAGGGTCGAACGGTCTTCTTGGAAATTTGAACAAACGTAAACATGTTATGTTGTTTACTTCTTTGAATGCATGGCCTACATCAAATATTGAAAAGGCCCCATAGGCCACAGGAAGTTGTGGCCAAATAGCCTTCTTTTTGTCCTTCAAATCTTTAGTCAAACCTCCTTCTCCACAGGTTTGATAAGCAATTTCTCGTGCCATGAGTTTATCAGGAACATACAAAGGTAAGACATGAGGGGAAGCGGGACTTCCAAATACCCTGACATATGTAAATAGTTCTTCTCCAAACCATCTTGCGACAGGGAGAATATCTACCCTTGCTTCGGGAGAAAATCTTGGAGCGTCTTTATCATATAACATTTTGTACATGGGCAACATAATTCCATGACAAATCTTGTAAAAATACGGGGTGAAATTTGATTCCCACAATTATTTATGATAAATATGAATAGGTAAGGGGTCTTGAGTCATCCATTTCCAACCCATTAAAGGAAACTTGGAAATATAACAGATTGAATCCATCACATATGCAGATAAGTAAAAAGAGGGATAAATTCTCTAAGAAACAGTTCTTTTATACCGGTAATTCAAAATGGCCATGGCTAAGTTATCAAATAATATCTTAGCCCAATCCACAACAGTAGCATTAATAGCAGCATTCAATAATGGTAGCCATTCAGATGAAAATTTATTAATGTCTGGCTTTCCAAAAAGTCTACAGAGCATAGCAGCATCAAAGCAATATGGGGAAGTGAGAGAACCAGTACTATACATACCATGTTTATCCTTTTTAAGTGGTTCGTCCCTCCTTGACCAGTCCTTGGTGCATTTTGCCAAGTTTTCATTTTCTTTAGCAAAATTCTCCATGAACTGTTTGTTATAAGTCACCTGTGGCTCCGGTAAATGATACATGAGTCTCAAATCTTGTGGAGTGAATAAGCCAATGAGTTCTTGACCCTGAGTCTTAAATTGTCTGTTTGTGATATCAGTGCTTTCCAGTACCCATTTAACCATGTCCGTGTATGGAAGAATTTTGGGCCTCGCCGCTATCCAGTGCAAGAACGAGCAAGCTAGCTCTGTAATAGACGCCTCAGAAGACCCATGCGAGCCTGCAGTAGCTGTAACCTCCATTACTCTGGGGTTCTCTTCCTCAAGTAGATTGTAAATGCCTTCCCAAGTAGTAATACCAGCATCTTTGTTACAGGCAGTGTCTGTATACAAGGACGTCATTTCTTTGTCCTCAGAATTCAGAGCTTTGTCTTTCTTTCCCATAATATCCTAAATATTTCTTTGTATAGTTCTCTGTTCTTCGTTCCTGCAGTTTACGAATGAAGTGAGAATAATGATAGGAAAAAGGTGACCGGAAAGCTTTAAATGCCGAAGACATATAAAATGTATCACCTTACGTGAAATGGCTTTTCGATCATAACAAAACCATATTTCATTAATGATTGACAACCAATTCATTGATTAACATTAAAGCGCATAACCAGGTCTCGGTTTATGGAAAAAAAATTTCGTACAATGAGCCCTAAAGATCTACGATAAGGCGATTTGTGATTTGCTTCGCAATATCGCAGATCGCAGTATCGCAGATCGTAATCTCGTAAAATTTGCAATATCACAATACCGCAATATCGCAGAATTGCAAAATCGCTAGATTGCAGCATATGATAAATCTCCTTTAAGTGTTTTCTACAAAATGCGATTTGCGATATGTGCCATCGCATATCGGCGATTTTTAGGTTTTCAGTGTAACATATGACATTTGAGGCATGCGATGCGATGAATATTTTTAGTTCGTAGTTTCACATCATGATCTCGCAATCTTAGAATTCTGCTTGTATGGAGGTATTCATTACCTTTTTGCGATGCGATATGCCTTTAAGGAATTATTTTATTCTATCTTATCATAAAACTTAAGATTTTTAGATTTTTTAATGGGTATTCTCGTAAGTTTATGATAGTAAGTTTTATTGAAAAAGGAAATACAAGCCCTAATTGATTTTTTAATTTTTTTTGACTAAGGGCCGCCACTTATTCAGTATTAGTGATAATACTAAATAAGAAGGGGGGTTGTTGCTAGCCACAACAGACGTGCAGAGATATGTGATCAGATGTAAAATGTGTCAGTTGGCGAAGGGTTATAGCCAGAATACAAGAATTTACATGCCACTGCCTATTCCAAGTAGACTGTCGGACTCAGTTAGTTTGGACTTTGTCTTGGGTCTACCTAGAACACAGCAAGGTTTTGAGTCGGTGATGGTGGTAGTAGATAGATTATAAAATATGGCACATTTTATAACTTGCTGAAAAACAGTGATGCCACTCACGTAGCACACTTGTTTTTCACAGAGATCGTCAGATTTCATGGCTTGCCGAGGTCCATTATTTCTGACAGGGATGTGAAGTTCACAAGACATTTTTGGCGTACCCTATGGAAGAAGTTGGACACTCAGTTGAATTTGAACTCTGCTTATCACCCATAGACTGATGGGAAAATGGAGGTGGTGAACAGGAGCTTCGGAAACCTGCTACGAAGTTTGATTGGTGAAAATTCATGGATGTGGGATTGTGTACTTGCTCAAGGGGAATTTTCTTATAACGATTTTCCAAATCGCAGCACAGGCTACAGTCCTTTTCAAGTTCTGTATGGCATGCATCCTCGTGGAGTGCATGAACTATGGGATTTGGGAAAGCTTGAAAGAAGAAGTGCTGATGGGGAAGATTTCACCCAAGCAATGAGCGATTTACATGAGCAGGTGAAGTCAAAATTGCAGGAAAACAGTCAAAAGTACAAGCAGCAGGGAGATTTGAAGAGGCGGGAAGTTCAATTTAATGTCGGGGACGAATTTCTTGCACACTTGCGAAAGGAACGTTTTCCTAAGGGAGAATATAACAAACTGAAGTTTAAGAAGATTGGCCGCTGCAAAATTCTTCGAAAATTTTCCGCCAATACCTATGAATTACAGTTGCCACTAGGGATAGACATTTCACCCATCTTCAATGTGGCAAATCTGTTTCCATATACTGCCAGTCCTGAAGATGACAGGGCAGCATGGCCAGAACGGGACACCTAATTTGACAATGGTTCTTGGATGAGGAAAATGCCTACGACGCAACCCCTTGAGATCGAGGGCATTCTCGACACACAAGCAGCCAAGCGCACTCGTAGGAAGGAGTATTTACGATACCTTGTCAAGTGGAAGAACCTTCCCATTGAGGATAGTTTGTGGCTTGACGCAGCTCAAATACACAAGGCAGGCTACTCAGTTGAAGATCTCATGGAACGGAGCCATGAATTTTTGTTACCCCGGGAGCCTGATGCAGGAGCATCCAGCTCAGGGTAGACAAAAAGGATAGGTTTTTGTCTCACTGCTACATCTGATTTTTGACAGGTCATTGAACCTGATATTTTTAATTTTATCTTAGGAAAAGGTCATTAGGATTAAGGAAGTTAATTAAGTTTTGTAGGTTTATTTAAAATTTATTTTTTTCTTTTAATTGGGAAATGTAGTTGTAATTGAACGGTTGACAGTTTCAACTGAAAAAAAAAACCATTGCCTACAGTGGTACATAAGAAAAGAAGACATACTCTGTATGGTTCGAGTTTCCATCATAGAGAGAAAATATAACAAAATAGAAACATAATTTCATTTCAGGAGCCATTTGAGTCACAGAAGGATATTACAGCCAACTACTATTGAAAATTGCTTTACTGTCTAATTATATTTTATTAAGTATAACAATGAGCATTTATTTTCAAGACTGTAACAAGAACGAGAAGAAGAAATAAAGCATGGGCATTTGGAAGCGAACGAACAAATTCGCAGACTGAAGATCTTACAATACAACGCATAAACAGTAACCAACAAACTGAACATACAGAACTCAGATAATCTCATACAAACGAAAGATTTCCACAAGCAGTCAAATTCCATCAAATATACTTTCATTCCTAGGTAAAACAAACATTGTTTTTCTTCCAGATAAACTGAAATCTCATAAGTCGAATTTTTTATTGTTTTACAATTACAAGAGTCTCTATTGAAAAAGTCCCATGGGGCTATAAAACAACTTTTAAATAATATTCCGACACAATAGAATGAGTTACAGGGTTGGGGTTTCGAAACCCAAAGCCTACAGCAATTCCACAGAATATAAGTCCACCGATGAGTACATAGAATAACCGAGAAAGCTTCATGAACCCTAGCCTTATACACAGAGAAGGACTACAATAGATTGAACAAATTCAAAGGGACTGTAACAGGAAGACAAGGGACTAAGCCCTGTTCAACCATAGGACAAATTACAAACACAGAGATAAGCATAAGGAAGCGACCCTACCCATTTAAGACTAGGGGTCGATAACCGTTTGGGCCAGAGACTTTTGGAGCGAATGGAACTTGAACTACCTGCAAATAAACAAAGATCATAAGTAGATTTTTGGCTTCTGTGATCCATCAATAAATTCTGAAGAAATCTTTCGGTAATAATCACATTATCATGAATAAAGTCGACGCGTTTCGAACCAACCAGTGTGGTTCATCATCATCAGTGGTTGATGATGATGATGATCTTTAAGTGGTTGATGATCAAATCAAACCAACAGCTACCATATCATACGGATTATAATTAACTCGAGAATGAAAGGCCACATCAATACACATTGTAAAGTTAAATGTATAATCCGACAAATCTATATCCACATTGTAATGTTTTTACGTATGCTGAAGCTTGTCATATAATATAATATAAATTGTGAGACCTGTGTAAGGTTCTTTCACCTGTTGTGAGCGCGGATTTGGACTTGAGGGCTAGGCCCCATCAAAAAGTGGAATGACCATTTAAATTAGCTAAAAATAAGTAATTGACATATTTTTCTCTATATTATTACGATGATGTGATTTAAGTTTATAATAATAATGATATTTTTGAATTTAGGCTTTTGTGATCTATATTTTGTAAGATGAATTCTTTCAATAAAAATCACAAGGAACCATTTAAATACTGATAATAAAATAAGATTAAATTTTTAATAAATATTTGATTTATTGTATTATTTTTATAAGTAAATAATTTAGAAAAAAAAATTGAGTTCTTTTCACATTTATTTATTAAAAAATAATGAATTTTAATTTTATTATAAATTTTAATAATTTAAATAATAATAAAATAATATATATTATTTATGTTTTCATTATTTAGTTATTTTATTTTCATTCATTATGTCACTCCGAGTAACATATATAAATCATGTCTTAGTATTAATTTTATGTTCAACAATTTTTTTTTTAGTTGCTAATCTGAACCTTAGGAGTTGTGATTCCTAGCATGTTGACATATCCATGCTGGTGCCACCAGGGCTTTGAAGTCCAAAGCTCTACATCATTTGTCCTGAAAAAATGAAACAATAAATTAAATTTAAAACGCAATGTAAATGTTGATTGTAAACCACCATGGCATCACCAGTTGTTATCGTCCTTGGCATTTCTCATTTTTGCAAGTCCATCATCTGTAACATATCTCATTAAGGCAAGTTCAGTCTTTTATTAAGCTTGTTAAATAGGGGAGGGGTGCCATTACTTGGGTGCCCTCCATTCCACGCAGGCAAACCTCCATGTCAGCATCGGGAAAACAGTACGACACATGCCACCTGCCTTCTACCACCTGTTGCGGTTAGTAAGGTTATTAAATTGCATTGTTGTGGTACGGTTAGGGTTTGCCAAGAGTTGTTTACCGATATGGGTCACAAAGGCTATGCATTTATGTTTGGGCCCGCAGTGTGGGTAGTGACCTTCGCTAATCTCTGGTTTGTGAAGTGCTAGTGCTTGTGCACCTTGTCTGCCTATGTGAACCTGTTTAGTGTTATTGCCTATTTTCTTGTGGCTTGGTACTATTCATCCCTGCATGGCTTTGTGGACCTGTTCGTTTCATTCAATTGTTATTTTCTCCTCAACTATTCTTGGTTGCACAGCTTTTTGGACATGTTTGTTCGTTGTTTTCATTTGCAGGTGTTCATGGACGGTCCAGGGTTGCTTGCATCTTGTTTTCAAAAGAGACAGTGGGAGTTTCGAGCTGGTTTGGTGATCGACATGGAGGTTTCGAGGTCCATTCAGGTAATTTTGGAATTGCTTTGTGTTTTTTTGAATTTTTCCTATTTTTTTGTGGTGGGTTTTTGCTAATTTGTGTTTTGTTGCAGTGTTTGTTGCAAGTAATGGCGAGGTCTGGCATTTGTGGCTCTCCATCTGGCTTCCGCACCTCCCCGATATAAATTCTATTCCTACCAGCCAACTACTGTGTTTTTTAACACTTAAATTCTATGTTTTTTAACACATAAATTTTGTGTTGTAATATTTGGATCTCTGGTTGCTTATGTGGTTTTTAACACTGAAATTCTATGTTTTTTAACACTTAAATGTTTAGAAATGATACAACATGCATGTATATCTTGGATTCACCCGATCTAAGAATGTACTAAAGTTAAATACTGAATCGCTTCTACAAATATTTTGCGGAATTAAAAACACAATCGCTAATCACATGAACATGAAGAAAGATAAATCACACACAACACAGATAATTTCCAAGGGAAAGCTTACAGCTAAAAACCCCACTATCTTATATTTTATATTCCACAAGGAATCATGAAACAATTACATACAAAAATTTCTCACAAGAGCCCTCAGTACATCAGTTAATTGTCTCACACTGTCATACAAAAATTGGGCCAATACACAGCCAATTTACTGCCTCCATACACCCTGCCTTGCTCATGCAGTTCTTGATGAATGCAATCCTTAATCACAAAGAATTTCAACCTTCCTCAACTGCATTGAGTATCATGGGCATCCTCTGGTGTTTTAACTACACATGGTTGTCAGCTAATATCACAACTGATAGTTACACTTCCCTTTCACCTAGATCTCAACTGGGTCTCCACTAGATCTGACATGCATGCAAATAATAATAGTAAAAACATCAGTTGCATGTGAGATCACTACATGTGAATTAATTAATATTTAATTCACTTGATCTCTCACTAGTGTATCTGCAGTTACAACTAGCACAACTGAATTTAACTCACTTAACGGAGTTAAATTGATTTACAAATTGCACAACTCATGCACCACTTCACTTCCAACTCTGTCACAACTATAATCACTCAGTTACAACTAAAGTCAACTTGCATGTCCCACCAACCAACCACTTAACTCGAAATTCACTTAGCTAACTGATTGGCCACTTCAGTTAACTATTTTCAAGTTCTCATTGAGAATATATTATATTTTAATATCCATCTATATTTAGGGAAAATTAAATAGATATGCATCTATAAATAGACATGCATTATAAATAGACATACACCTAAAAATAGCTTGTGTGGGCCCCACCCTAGTGTAGGTGCTTAATTTTCACTAGGATTATGGATGCTGTTTCTGGATGCCAATTTCATTGTTTCTTGTTGCAAACTTCAACACACCTTCTCAACAAGAAAGGAATGTCCTTGCATGTGACATGCAACCCTTGCATGTGACATGCAACTCCATGCATGCAACACTTATCTAGTGTTTCTCGCACATGCAACACTTCGCTAGTGTTTATCGCACATGAAACCTTTGCATGCAACACTTCCAAAACTGAATAGCCTATAAAAAAATCAATAATTTTAATGCATCTGTCATCAAAGTCTTCTGACTTGCTGCTAGCTACTACACATTTCTACTGGATCCTTTGCATTTCTGACATCTGCATCCATGCACTCTGCACTTGCTGCCAACTCTGATTTGCGCTCTAGTATCTGACACTGTCACTTTAATTTCATGTCCTCAAGACATATGATTGCATCAATCCACATGATCCTGCTACTGTTGCTCTGTGGGCTCCTCGTAGCCAGTTTCGATTCATGAGATCCACACCATCTCAATGAATCCTGCCCAAAATTTATTCTTGGGATTGTTCATGCATGCCGCCCCACCTCTCACCTGGTGTTATAAATGCATGCACTCCCTCTGCCCATCTGGCTCAAAATGTCTCTGCATTAGTGGTTTCTCCCACTCCATGATCCTCTGCATGTGGCTGCTCCACATCTTGAGGTTCATTCTCACCTGCATGCAAATCCAGCTCCCTCTCAAGGGTCAATTACATGGCTTTCTCACACTTCCCAATGGTAGGAAGATCTGTAGAAATCACATCTACATCAAGTCTATAGAGATTCTTCACACGAATCCCAATCTTCTTGGCTTGTCGTGTTGCTTTGTGTTGAAGGAAAGCTTTTCCTTCACCAACTCGTGCACATTGTAATTTTCCCGCCATCACAAAATTTTCTAACAAAAGAGCTGATTTTAAATCGACGATATCTCCCTCATCCGTGCTCTGATTCGGTTGATTTTGTTTTTCAATTTGGGTATTTTTTCACAAGGAATCCAAATACACTTTTTTTTTTTTTGAAAATTTTGCATCAAAAATTTCATATATTCTCTGCAAACTCGCACACGCAAATAATCCCTTCTCTCATACCATGTAGAAAATTTATAACACGGCTCCGAACCATGTAGGAAATTTATAACCTGGCTCTGATACCATGTAGAAATTATACAACATGCATGTATATATTGGATTCACATGATCTAACAATGTACTAAAGTTAAATACTGAATTGCTTCTACAAATATTTTGCAGAATTAAAAACACAATCGCTAATCACATGAACATGAAGAAAGATCAATCACACACAACACAGATAATTTCCCGAGGAAAGCTTACAGCTAAAAACCCCACTATCTTCTATTGTATATTCCATAAGGAATCATGAAACAATTACATACAAAACTCTTCTCACAAGAGCCCTCAGTACATCTGCTAATTGTCTCACATTTTCATACAAAAATTGGGCCAATACACAGCCAATTTACTGCCTCCATACAGCCTGCCTTGCTCACGTAATTCCTGATGAATGCAATCCTTAATCACAAAGAATTTTAACCTTCCTCAACTACGCTGAGTATTATGGGCATCCTATGGTGTTTTAACTACACCTGGTAGTGAGCAAATATCACAACTGATAATTACACCTCCCTTTCACCTAGATCTTACCTGGGTCTCCACTGGATCTAACATGCATGCATTTAATAATAGTAAAAACATCAGTTGCATGTGAGATCAATACATGTGAATTAATTAATATTTAATTCACTTGATCTCTCACTAGTGTATCTGTAGTTACAACTAGCACAACTGAATTTAACTCACTTAACTGAGTTAAATTGATTTACAACTTGCACAACTCATGCACCATTTCACTTCCAACTCTGTTGCAACTAAATTCAACTTGCATGTCCTACCAACCAACCACTTAACTCGAAATTCACTTAGCTAACTGATTTTCCACTTCAGTTAACTATTTTCAAGTTCTCATTGAGAATAGATTATAGTTTAATGTCCATCTATATTAAGGGATAGTAAAATAGACATGCATCTATAAATAGACATGCATCTATAAATAGGCATGCATTATAAATAGACATACACCTAAAAATAGATTGTGTGGGCCCCACCCTAGTGTAGGTGCTTAATTTTCACTAGGATCATGGATGTTGTTTCTGGATGCCAATTTCACTATTTCTTGTTGCAAACTTCAACAAAATGTGGGGTTTTAGAATATTTCGCAATTTAGCAATTTTATCTGCAATAATTATTGGCTTCCAGTGTGTAAATTGGTATGTGTTTTAAATGTGGGGTTTTATATTATTATTCATGGAGGGGATATCAGCTTGAAAATCTACAATAATTATTGGCTATTGGCTTCCAGTGTGTAAATTGGTCTGTAAATTGTTTTGGATTTTGGGGTTGTTAATTTTTCAGATGCTGAGCTAAACTTGGACTCATTGCTCTAACACTTCTAGTCTCTATTTAATATTTATATAAAACTGTAGGCATGGAGTAATACTGTGACAGTT
Source organism: Pinus albicaulis (assembly GCA_034641835.2). NCBI lineage: Eukaryota > Viridiplantae > Streptophyta > Pinopsida > Pinales > Pinaceae > Pinus > Pinus albicaulis. The sequence goes on from CM076571.1 coordinate 326,980,178, forward strand.
ATTTGATTATCGTTACGTTTCCAGTTTATCATTTGAATGTATATTGATTCAGGGTGTTGTTCTCTTCTTAAAAGAATAGTTTGCAATCTAATCGATTTAAATGTTTTTCTCCCTATCTCAACATTCATTTTGGTTACACAGATTTGGATATTTTCTCTCTTAGGCATAACATCTCAGGGATGCATGTAAAACATTTTTTCCTCTGTTTTCTTTACTTTTTATTGTGCAAATATGGGTTTGGCACATGTATTTCTAGGCTTATTGTGCATTTTAATTATCTAGGTGTAAATTGTGCCTTTCGCATAGTGTTAAGGGTGAAAACGTCATGCCCTGTTTAACAAAATGTATTTTACTGTAAATTATTTATTTCTCCAGTATTCGTTTATCAAACCCTAAGTACTCACAGCTTTGGTTGCTCAAAATTCTCCAGAATTGACAGAATGTCATAGTTATATTTAATTAAGAATTCATTCTTCCTTACCTAAGGTTTACTCATTGTTTCCCTTTCTCGGTTGACCTGACTTTGCTGGAGGACTCAAAACCCTACTGGTCCTTTTTGGTTTAGGGTTTAAACCTCCCAGCTCCAGGGTCTCATCTGGTTTGAATTTACAGTTTCTACAACTTCTTATTTGTAATTACAGCTACCACCCTTGTATTGTACTTGTTTGGTGGTTATCATAACTGCCACCACCTATAAGTCTTCTAACCCTCATACTCCTAGCCTTATGCATCTTGTTCTCTTGTTAATATCCGTTTCTGCATTTTTTTCTTTTGTTAGTATCAAGTTCTGCATTTTGTTCTCTTCTTAGTATCAATTTCTGCATTTTATATTGGTGGTTGCAAAAAAAAAAAAAAAAATGGTGTTAAAAATTCCTTCGCCACCTACACAAATCTTGTCATTATTATGAGTGTGAATGTAGATTGTTGCTTCAAAGTTGCTCTGCATATTGGCATTTTCCTTCACTGTAAGTCTTCTAACCCTCATATTCCTAGCCTTATGCATCTTGTTCTCTTGTTAGTATCAATTTCTCTTGTTCTCTTGTTAGTATCAATTTATGCATTTTATATTGAACTGAGTTTATGTGTTCAAGAAAATCTAAGTACATACAGTATCAATTGCATGACTAATTGCAACAACTGAATCAATTCAACATGTCCCCTTTGTATTAAAAGAATTGGAGCAAAAATAATCAAGAAATTTTTTACACTTCTTAGCCTCTACAATTGCTGCACGGTAGTGTCCCTAAACAAATTATATTAGCAATTAAAATTTTAGGGCCCCAAAAAGGAATTTTTTGGTCCCACTGTCTTACAAGTCATTCTTTGGGAGTGCATGGTCAAGACTGAACATGGACACCAAATTCATTAAAAAATAAAAATGAAATACCCTATGGTAGATTAAATTCATAATGTGTTGTGCACATGGTGAAATCCTAATGAGCTTCATACTAGTCACATGGAGTACCCAACAAGTACAAAAAATAACTATCTATTATTTTGATATTCCAATCAGATTAGACTAGGTAAACACCTCTTAGTTGGGGTTGCGTTGGGGGTCTATGCCTCAGGAGTGATAGTGTGCACTCTTGTTAATGACATTTTCTACATAGTGGATAACAGAAAGTCCAACTAGGTTGGAAAGGAGAATCCCAACCATAAATTGTTGCATAGTTATTTTTATTTTGGAGTTGATCCTGTTCTTATTAGATACCCATGTTCTCACCATGGGTTACTAGGTTTGAACCAATGGTTTATGATAAATCCATAACATGGCTATGTAGTAACTGTTTATGAGAACTCTATATTGCGGTTTTATATTGCACATCTCATTGTGGTATCAAAGTGGTTGTATAAAGAGGTATGATTTGATGCATGTGGTTTATGAGAACTCCATAACATGGCTATGTATTAACTGTTTATGAGAACTCTATATTTCATTTTTATATTGCACATCTCACTGTGCTATCACAGTGGTTGTATAAAGAGGTATGCTTTGTTGCATGTGGTTTATGAGAACTCCATAACATGGCGATGTATTAAATTTTATGAGAACTCTATATTTTGGTTTTATATTGCACATCTCACTGTGCGATCACTATGGTTGTATAAAGAGGTATGTTTTGATGCATGTTGTGTGTGGATAGACATGTGAGATATGGTTCGCAAAGTATCATGAAAACATTTGAATTATACTTAGTGTAGTAGAGGAAATCTTAGATCTATTAAGATACAAAATTCCAAAAATATAGAAATTTAGAAAATCTTCATAAACTAACAGAAATAACATTATACAGTATCAAAAAACTACCAGAAATAACAACATTATCATGTCATTCGGTCAGAATGTTCCATTATAATAGATTATAGATGTTCCTGATGAGATCGATTTTGGTTACAATGTTGCATACAGTATGGAATAAATCAACCTTTGTGTGACAATAAAAATAGACAGTCCATCCAAAATCCATATCATAATGTGGTCACAACTAAAAACATATAACACCCCTATTCTTTATGGCCTTAAGATTCTTCAGTGCCAAACCCTGAGTTGCCTGATTGAGCCAAGTAGGCCGGCCTTCCTAAGAAAGGTTGATTAGGTTGTGGTTGATTTCTGCCATATAATTGAGACCAATGTGTCCCTTCAAATCATGGAGGAATTGAGTACCCATTCCTCACACTTGCGCTAAGTGGAGGTGTTCAGATGAGCATACATTGAATTCACACCTACTATGGTAGGAATAAGGCAAGTGGGTAAACCCCCATTTTGATAGTGAGGCACTTTAATGTTTATGAGGTCTTGGAATAATGGTGTATTACTTAAAATATTGTCCAATGTGTTGGACATTTCCCTGGTTTTATTGACTGTGCTTGCATTTGTGTCAACCATATCAATCATCCCTTTTTCCTTTTCAAGCATTTGTTTAGCCTTTCTTGCTTACTTTTCTTTTCTTGCCATTTTTTTTTGTTGCTCCTTCTCTTGCCTTGATCTCTCTCTTTCAAGCCTTTCATCTGCTCGACGTTGTGCTGCAACAACCCTTGGTGCCTTCTTCTCCTTGGCTAGATCCTTTTTTTTTTTTTTTTTCTGTTTAAATTCCTGAATTTCAACTTTTTTCTTTTTAGACTCAACTAAGAGCTTTTTATAGTCTTCTGAGGTGAGTAACTATGAACTTCGGCCAAAATGAAGACTACCAGGTGTTCCTTGCTTCTTTTTCATTGACACTTTTTCTACTGGTAACTTTAGGAACCACCCAAGTAACTTCTCCACCCACTCCCCCCCTGCATGTCATTGCTTGGCACTTTCCTTTCAGTATCTGTGACAACTGATTGAAATATATTGTTATTTTCATATGATGCCTCATTATGTGCTTCATCTTCTTCCATCAATATATTTTCCACAAAAAAATGAACAATTTCACTGTTCAATTCAGCCAGTTATGAAGGCATGTTCATGCTTTGTTTATTGGCTCTTGAGACACTATGTTTGTTCAAATTAATCATGGTTTCTGCCAGCCATGATGGTGGGTTTACTTGGCTTGGCAATGTCAATTGGTCATTTTCAATGTCATTAAAAATATCAGCAATTTCATTTTCAACTACTTCTGCATTAACAGTATCAACAAATTCATTTTCAACTACATCTGCATTGTCAACTGCATGTTCAACAATATCATTAACAATATCAGCAACAAAAGTTCCATGTTCTTGAGTTGGTAGAAAAACCTCCATGTTGCTATCAATTTGTTCATAAATATAATGTGTTTCACATACCTTCTCATCATCATCAACATATAACTGTCTTTGAGAGAGGGAAATTATATTACTAGCTGCAACCACATCAACATGTTCATGTACTTCTTCTTACACTTCAACATCTATTTCGACATGCCCTTCTTCCTGACCATCCACATGAAACACTTGGATAAAACCAAGTATCATGCATAAGAGCATCATAATTCAGTGGCCAGATTCCTGTCCTCCTAAAGCCATCCTTGATAATTGATGGTGTCAAATCACTTTTGAAAGCTTTACTTACAAGCTCTACTAACTCAAAAATTTTCATCTCAACCCCTGGATTCTTTGCCATCCATGCAACATGCTCTGACTTGAAATAGTTCTTGAAAGGGCCAAACACACTAACATCAAGGGGTTGCAATCTATGAGTGGTATGAGCAGGAAATGTTAAGAGGCCAATGACCAAATTGTTTGCTTCCTCAATTTTTTGTACAACCATGTGGCTTCCATGGCCATCTAATATCAATAGGTTTCTTTTATTAGGTAAAACACCATATGGAAAAAATGTAGCGAAGTGGCAAAGCCAGTTTAAAAAAAGTTCTTTAGTCATCCATGCATGGGGTTGTGCAGCCATGCATGCGCCTGGTTCATAGTTTTGTATTTTTTCAACTAATTTTTACCTTTGAATAGATAAAATTCTGGGATTGAAGCACCAATTGCATTGACACAACATAAAATGGTTATCCACTCCTCGCTCTTAGGCAAAATATTTTGTACGTTTCCCCTCCTTCTCTTGGAAATTACCCGCATGCCACAATTCCTTCCTGCCTATACACCTATTTCATCAGAGTTCCATATATGGTATGCACCTTAAGAATGTTTATTGTATGCACTAGAAATATTGTCATAAAACTTACATACAACTACATAGCGCAAATTTAATGCTCTGTCTCTATCAAGGCCCTCAGTTGTACGCAATAGAAGGTCTAGATGCCTTTTTTAAAACCCAAACCACCATGATTTACCAGGAAACCCATCTTTGAATGGGTTTGGCCTCCCTTGACAGATTTGAACAACTGTGGATTTGAGTTGTATCAACTTTATCCTATGTCCAAATTGGACCATTTATTTACACCACTCAACCACCTCAGCCTCCTCCTCGTCAGTCATAACTGTAAGAGGCCATCTACGTTTGGTATGAGTGAGCCCATTTATTCAATAATGTATTGATGAGGGAGGAATACCATGTTTCTTTCTAGATGCCCAAACTAAATATCCATTAAAATCTATGTCATCAATTGCAGCTAACATTTCTTCTTTTTTCCAACCTCTTATAGAGTTGATATTTTTACTTGAACTTGCCCCTTGGACTGTGGTTGACGTTGTCTCTATGAGTGATGGCTTGAAACATCAACTTCAAGTTACCACATGGTCATCCTCAACAACATTTATTGGAGCATTTTTGACATTCACATCACCTGTCCTTTCCTCATATGATGAAGTGCATCGCAGCTAGGCACCCCTGGTCACTCTTCTGCCACTTGCCCTTGTACGAGCTACATAACTAACTCTTGCCATAGATGCAAATACCTGTAGAATTATTGCATGCATTTAGTTAAGAATAATTGAAAAGTATGCTTTCATACAAGCCAAACATATCTCAGCTTTATTATAGGAATTATCAACATGTATGTTAATAGCAACTCAAGATATTTTCATACATATAGATTTTTGACAGTATCCTTAGAAAAAAAAATCTACGGATGGAATTTGTTGTATGTATTCAAATATATCAGTGATTATTGTTTCGATAACTTGTTTTTACACTTAAAATACAATGACTGCTTTGATAACTTGTTTTTACACTTAAAATACAATTTTTGTTTTGATAACTTGTTTCTACACTTAAAATACAATGATTGTTTTGATAACTTGTTTATAAAAGCTGGTACTGTTTCCTCTTTTGGTCTACATACATATTCTTTATAAAATCTAGTATTGTTTCATCGTTTGGTCTATACAAGGGATTCCCTAAAGACTTGACTGAAACAAACTACATAAGAATGGCTATTTTCCCTATTAAACAAGGCTACTCATATTTGGGTCAATCTAGATACATAATATATTAAACAAGGCTACTCATATTTGGGTCATTCTGGATACAGAATAAATCTAGATGCAATAGTTTTCATTGAGAGAGTTCTTTCAGCAGGTCTTTCTTGACTTGTCTTCAAGGGTTTAAAGAGCTTGGAGGAGTAACAGATTGCGACAAGGATTGGATTCCTACGTTTGGATTGGGAAGACATGGTAATTTTGATTTCTCGAGACATGTCAACACAACCCATTTTTCTCTTGAACAAATTCAGTGTAGAAGGGGCCATATAATGGTCACTAGTTTTATGAATGCATTTCTTCCCTTCCCATTTATAGCAGTTTACAATGAATGAATCTAATCATCTCTTTATCATTTTCCATATACAAAAGCCTATAATAATAATAATATAGAGCATGATTTTATTTATAGCCTCTTGTTTACAAGAAGCCAAAGGAGCACTATTGAACTTCTTCGAGACACTTAGGGTTGAGATTATCAGTATATCTGCAACAATTATTATTGTGTCTCCTAGTTTTATACAGTCTGAATTAACATCCATAGAATGGTTGGTAAGAAAAATATTACACCGCTAATCTCAGCTAATGTCTCTTACAAAGCAGAATCATGTTTTATAGTGCTTTGAGAAGACAAGAATTTATGGACCAATAAAAGGTCTTACGTCTGAACATAGATGATGGTCTTGAGAGGTCTTACTTAGGAAAAAATAAGGTGTTGGGTCTTGGGAGGTCTAACATGAAGCTATAGTGAAGGCCATATATGTTTTTTTAGCTCTTGGAAGGTCTTACCTTAAGCAATAGTCATGGTCCTGTAAGTTTTGTTAGTTGAGCTTCCTCAACTCTTCCTTAAAATTAAGGCTTAAGGTCCTCATTGGTCTTACCAAAGTTAAGTGAGTTTCTCAACTATTACTTTAAAGTAAGGCCTAAGGTCCTCATTAGTCTTCTAGAAGCCTAAAACGTAAATTTCTTCTTCACTTAATCGAAGGACTCATTTGTTCAGTCTAGTAGGCTTCTGACAAATTCAATGTTATATTTTTTATTGTTCAATATGTGCCATCAAGTTCTCATTGGGCTTACCTTTGGTAGAAGCCTAGAAGGTAAAGGTCTTGGGCTTATCTTTGATGGAAGCATAGAAGGTAAAGGTCTTGGTCACATAGTTGGATGACGTGTTTGTTCAGTGTAGAAGGCCTCCAATAAATTCAATGTTGTGTTGTGAATTGTTCAATATTCCATATTTAACTGCATCGAGTTATTATTATGGGGAAGGATAATTTAGATTATTTTGACCACTTTCAGGGAAAGCTACCATGGTGGTTACCCATGGCGAGAATAGAGGATTCCACATGATAAATTGTTGTAGTTGCATTGAGGGAAAAGCGAGATGTGATAACTCCTAAGTGGTATTCATACTTGTTGTGATTCGAATTATGGCATGAAATTTTGGAAGGCCACCCAAAGTATTCATCTAAGGACAAGCCCCTACAAGAGGAGTAGATATTGTTTTCAATTCTGTTTTTGAGAAATTTAACATACACACTCTCTTTAAAACATTAAAACTTGCCTAGGCATTGGGATGAATTGGTGTTCAAATATAAACAAGTTCTGTTCTTTGTTTTGTTCTTTTTCATCTGTAGCTAGCCATACTAGCCAATACTTTGCATTATGGTTGTGTCCTATTTCATTCAAAATATAGGAATATAGGAAAACTATATATATTTTCATGAAAATTAAACTATAAGAAAACTGAAATAAATACTTAGAAATGAAAATAGAAAACTGAAATAAAGATTCAGAAATGAAAATAAAAGTGTAAGAAAACTGAAATAAAGACTCAAAAATTAAAATAAGGTTGTAAGAAAATTGTGTTGTAATTGAAAAAAATAACCTGAATATACTGTGAAATGTTTTGGGGTGTGCTCTGTGTTGGTTTGTCTCTAGGGCTGGTGAATAGTTTGAATGTGAAACATGCAACTTTAGCAATGGTTGAACTTCTTTTATAGTTTTTTGTAGTTGGATTTAATTAGTGACAATGATGGACATGGATTGCAATGGCTTCATTTTGCATGTGAAATCAGGCTTGAATTTGATGTGATCCAATGGCTAGGAATTTTTCTTTGTTGATCCATGTGCTTTGATCTGTATTAATGGGAAATAGAATAGGTTGAATGTCATTTATTGAAATTATTGGGTGGGTTCCATTTATTGTACGTAGTCGGTTTAAATGTTGTTATTGGGTGGGTGTCATTTATTGAACACAATGGGTTTAAATGTTTAATAACACATCAGTTATGACTGACATACATTAACTTTTATTATGTGTAGGTATGGATATGCAATTGGGATATACAACATTAGTTCTAATCAGTGGGGTTGAAATAACTGTTAGTTTGTACTTCTGGAATAGACCATTTTGGAAGGATTAATGGTTTTATGAGTTTTCTAGTTGAGACAATAGGATTTGTACTCTTAATAATTATTAAACTATTTATGAACAGTTGTGGGCTCAGTCAATGTTTTGAGACATTTTGGACATAATTTAAAATATATTGGGACTTTAAAATTATTTGCTTTTGTTTAATTATTGGTTGCACATATGTCATTTTATGGTGGGTTGGTGGGACCAATACTATAATAATTACTAGTCCCTGCACAACATTAGACATCTCTCCCCTATACCATAATAAAAAATATTATTTCAAAATTTGTTATTTTTTTTTTTAATGAAACCCCCACCTTGTGCTATCTATTCTGGCACAACATAGCTTTGGAGGACTTATTAAATTATCGGTCACATTTTCTGGAATTCGTCCTTTAATAAACGTATTAAACAATAATTTTTTTTTTTAATTATGAAATAGTGGTACATGAATACTATTTAGTAGTAATTTACAAGATGGGCGAGTCCATTTCTCTAGCTATGGAACTATTCCCACGCAATAGGTGTAAGGCATAACCTTGGAGGATTTCCTGTAGTTGTCACATTTGCTAGAATCTGTTGTTATTAAACATGTTATGTCTAATTAACATATTGTACACATGAAATTATTCAAGTAATTTTTTACATAGATATATTAATGCACAGATAGGTGGGAGCGGAAAAGAATTAGTGGGATCGAAATTTATCGTGAAAGCAAGATTTATAGATGGATGCGTCGTACATGGGGATAATTGTGCATTGATTGCTTTCATTCATTGTGAAAGCAAACGTCAATTAAAAAAATAGTGGTGGGAGACTTTTTTTTTTTTCGTTGTATAACATGGTTTACTGTGTAGCGATGAGATAATAACCATTTTAGTAATTGTTCAGGTCACTCGATGGCTTTGTGACCTGATGTGTTCCATTTGCGTTCCATAGGCTTCTGTAAGTAGTGTTCCATAGCCCTCTAAAAGTAGGAAAAAAAGGCACATGTTTTTGACAATCATTTGCAAAAAATATATAGTCTGCTTTCAATCGCTTCACTTGTGTTCCATAATCCTCTGCAAGTAGTGTTCCATAGCCTTACGCAAGTAAAAAAAATAAAAAATTGTTTTCGATAGTCATTTGCAAAAAAAACCGCTGCTTTGAATAAAAAACACTCATAGGTAATTACTTACTTTTTTGTTCGTAATATTTCCAAGTTTTGATGTGTTTTCTTATTGCAGCTACTGCTCATTTGTTTACAAGGCTCGATACAAAAATATATGCGGGATGCAGGTATATCTTAGGCGAATTGGAAGGCACGAATAAGGCATTTTGAAGATGAGAAGCTGGCCATTCTAAAATAGTGTTTCGAGTATTCTTGAGAGACTCGGCATTCTACAACTACCATTTTGGTAAATTGATATGTATAGTTGAAATAGGTAATTTTTCAGATGGGAGAGGCAATAATAGAAAAAAAAATGGTTGTTAAACGCAGAATTCCATGGCATAAAGATTTAAAGAACCTTAAAAAAAAAACCTTTGGCTGTTTCAACTGAAAACTAAATTTAAATATTTCATACAAGTAGGAATATAACACAACTGCATTCTTAAATCTTTCATACAATTAGGAATATAACAAAACAACATTCTTTAGATATAAGTTAAATCTATTATACGATTAGAATAAAAATAGGGTTAAAAGGACAGGCAAGAAATTTGAAGTACGTTTTGTTCTGTTGAATTGGGTGAGTGAATTGAATATATTTGAGCATGGTGGTGGCTCTCTTGGCATAAATCACGCAAAGGTTGGTATCTTAGAAGAAACCAAGAAGTTGTTACTGAGAGCTTTACTATTTTCTCGATTTCCTCGCTGGGAAATATTTTTCGTTTCCTAAAAGATTGAATTGCCAACCTGTTGAATCCTTGAAACCACTTCTAGGCTTCCACTAAAACAAAGCATGATGTTTCTGTATTTTTCTCGTGTTTTCCTTATTCACGAAGAGAAATATTGCCTTTGATTCTTTTTTCACTCCACCTGTCTGCAATGCAGGCTTCATAGCTAGCTTGGATGTCAGCTGCTTTCGTCTGTTAGAAATACTTTTATTGACAATGTGGTTATGCCATATGCGGGTTTGGGACATTGGACAAGTGGCCCTTTGAATTCCATAGTGTTTGACCTCAATACGCTTCATTCATTCAAAATTTTCAAAAATGGTTGAAAGCCTAACATTTTGTGGTAAGTCATTGATTAGGGAGGAGTGTCACTTCTTATGTGGCTTAAAAACCCCTCTGCTTCCATGCAAATAAAATATGCATGGGAATGCATCAATGATTAATATTGACCACTTTGAATCACCTCGCTTGTGTTCCATAACCCTCCGTGACTAGTGTCCCATAGCTTTCTGCAAATAGAAAAAAAAGGCATTTGTTTTCAATAGTCATTGGCAAAAAAGAAAAATCACTACTTTGAATTAAAAACACTCCTAGGTAATATTTCCTTTTCCTTTTCTTAAAGTAATATTTCAAAGTTTTTGTGCATTTTATTATTGCGGTTCATTAGAGGAAATTTCAACCTACAAATAGTCTCTTAAGGAAAAATCATAAAATAATAGTTAAAATAATAAAATAAGCATTATGAATTTTGGAAGGAAAATAATAAAATTATTTTTTGAATTATATGTTTGGCTTATCTCCTTATATGTTTACTCAGATTTCAAGTGTAGACACTCGTTGGATGCAAAATTAAATTTCGCATTGAATGAGTACCCATTATGCATACTTTTGAGAAGACCCACATTGATAAAAATTGCAGATACATTTAAAAAGCGTGTAATGTGTAAACTCGCTTTTTTAATGTATCTGCATTTTTTATCAATGTGGGTCTTCTCAAAAGTGTGCATAATGAGTACTCGTTGGATGCGAAATTTAATTCCATGTCCAACGAGTGTCTACACTTGAAATTTGAGTAAACATATAAGGATATAAGCCAAAAATACACTTAAAAAGGTAGTTTTTCTTATTTTCCATCCAAAATATCTTTGAGCATGATGATGACTTTGTTGGCATAAATTTCACAGAGTTCGGTATCTTAGAAGGAAGCAACAAGTGATTCCGGCTTTTAGCATTACTATTTTCTCTATTTCTTGGCTAGGAAAGATCTGTCGTTCCCAAAAAGCTTGAATCACCAACCTGTTGAATCCTTGAATTCACTTCTAGGCCTCCACTAGAACAAACTATGATGTTTTTGTGCTTTTCTCGTATTTTCTTGATTCACGAAGAGCAACAGTGCCTCTGAGGATTTTTTCAGTCCACCTATCTGCAATGAAGAGTTCATAGCTAGTTTGGATGTCAGCTGCTTCCATTCGTTAGAAATATTTTTATTGAGATTGTGGTTATTCCATATGCGGGTTTGGGTCGTTGGACAAGTGGCCCTTCAAATTTGATAGTGTTTGACTTCAATACACTTCATTCATTTAAAAATTTCAGAAATGGTTGAAAGCCTAGTGTTTTGTGGTAAGTCATTGATTAGGGAGGGGTGTCGCTTCTTCTGTAGCTTAGAAATCCAGCTGCTTTCGTGAAAATAAAATATGCATGGAAAAGCATCAATGATTAATGAATAATCATGGTATGCTCAATAATTTCAACATGTTGTATACGATATTTAATATAATATTAGATTTAAACAAATAATGCATCGTAATAAATAATTATGTAGTGTTTTGGACTACAAATAATGCTTCATAGTAAATAATTCCATAGTGTTTTGGACTAAGTTGTAAAATTTGGTGTCAAAATGTCAATATCAGTGATAACATTTATGTTAGTGAATTTTACTTTTCCTATTTTTTTAATGAGAGGTAAAATTTTCATATAGTTAACACCATCACAAAAGATTCCAAATACAAGCTCAAATAGGGTTGTCTCATTCATGGTCTTGTTCAATGGTTGGAAATCCACCTAAGAGAGATTGAAGTCATGAATGAACAGACTTCATAGCTAGCTTGGACACCAATTGCTTTCGTACCTTAGAAATATTTTTATTGAGAGTGTGGTTATGCCATGTGCGGGTTCAGATCATTGGACAAGTGGTACTTCAAATTTCGGTTCTTCCATGCCTTAAAAATCCAGCTACTTCCATGCAAATAAGATATACACGAAAATGCATCGATTATTAATGAGTAATCATAATATCCTCAATAATTTTAATATATTGTATATCATATTTAATATGATATTAGTTTTAAATAAATAATTCTGACAGAGAAATAATTCCATGGTCTTTTGGACTAAGTTGTAAAATTTAGTGAGACAAAATGTCAATATTTGTGATAACTTTTATGTTAACTACAAGGATTTTTCCTACTTTTTAACTGGGAATAAAAATTTCATACAATTAATAATATCACAAAATATTTCAAATACAACCTCAAATAGGGTTGTCTCGTTCAAAGCTTGGAAATCCATGTAGAAGAGACTAAAGTCATGAATGAAAAGTGTGTCATGAGCATCTGAGATGGACTCCAACCCTAAATTTTACAAGAATTTCAACCATATATTATTGCAATATTTTAAATATGTATTGTTGGAAAGCTTATTATGAGCTTGAAAATAATTGTAAGTCGGTCAATATTTACATTTGGAGTAAAAAGAGGTTCCTCTTTGAGACCATTATCACCCCTGTTGTCTTATACAGATGTGAAGTTTGGGGTTGCAGTATATCCAGAAAGTCATGGAGGAAGATTGAGATGATTCAAAATAAATTCATAACCTACAACCTTAAGATCAAGGGAAATACTCCCTATCCTATCCTCTTGATCGAAACTGTTTTTTCTCCCATTGAAAGTACGACTATGTTTAGATATCTACTGTATAAGAAGAAGCTTGACAACATGGAATAAAAAAGGCTCCCTAAAATTTCTTCTAATTGTAGTCAAAAACCTCACCTCGCGTGGCATGAGGATGCCTAGTCCTGGCTCAACCATTGGGGACTTAAGGAGGAGCTTAGTATGGGAAGAAAAGATAATATCAAAGATACTATTATCTCCAAGTTTAAGGACAAGCTATGGGAGGATCAAGAGCTGGAGGGTAAAAGGAAGCTAAGATACTATATGGAAGTGATCAACCCCACCCTTGATAATCAGATCTATCTCTCGATGTTTTCCAGCAATAAGAAAAAAATGAACATCGCTAAGATAAGAACTGATTCCCATGAGCTTCGGAGTGAGATCGGGTGGTGGTCTATTCCCAAGACCCCTTGGAACGATAGAATCTGTAGGATTTGTGATTCTAAGAAGGTGGAAGATGAAAATCACTTCCTTTTAGACTGTCTGACTCTTACTCACATTTTCTCTCAATTCCGTACCATTTGTCACGCTTCCAATCTTCTCGACCTAATAAGCCAACCCACCTATAGCGATATTGGAGCACTTATTTCCCTTCTCTTTGACCATATAAACAAGATTTTGAAGAATCAAACTTGGATTTTTTCTCCTCTCTTAAGGTCTGATAGACCGCATTGGTCTTAATGGACAGTAACCATCATCACCATCATCATCATCATCATGATTCATTTCATATTAGTTTTGTTTATTAATAATTATTTTTTAACAAATTTTCATATTTCACTTAACATTCATTATATTAATAAATGTTTAAAAAATTCATGAAGTGATATTGAAACTAAAAAAAAAACATAGGCATCAAATCATATCTTGAAACTCTTCTTTAATTAGGAAATTTGGTTTTCGTTTGATTTCTAAATAACTGCAAAATTCGAAATAATGCTTTTAACCATAGAGTATGATGGAGCAGTTTCAAATCTCAAGTAAATGTTGTTTCAATTATAAAATAAAACTTTTAATATAAATGATTTTAAGTGTTTAAATGGGGTTTTAAATTTTACTATTCATTTCTTTCTATAAAATGTAAATATAAAATTACATAACTTTATTATGATTAGAAAAAATAAAACATTCTTTACAAGAGATGTAAATCACAAACAAAGAAAATAAGATTAAAAAAATATAACTGGAATTTTCTGTAACTAAAAATTGCACTTTCATCTTACTAGAGCTAGTTTCATAGTATTCGAAAAAAATTTCTCCAGTGCAAACCTATGCAGAAAAACAAGAGCCACAAAGGAAAAGACAGTGGGATTTCCACCTCGTTGCCTTCCCTGTATTATTCTTGTGTTTTTCAAACCTTGTTTTATATACTATATTATCAATTGCAAGGGTGGGTTTCAAGTGATACCGCATTGAAGGTCAGTGCACTAACTAAACCTGAGATTTGTGATCTTGCCCACTTTTTCTATTGAACTTCAAACATCAATGGCTTAGTAGCAATAAGGATCAACTTCATTCGAACATTAAAAACCCAATAGGAGAGGGGGTATCTTCTTCTTATTATTCGTGATGCATCGCTTTAATGTTTCCAACCAAGAATCAATGGAGGGCATGCACGTAATTTTCCATGTTGCAATAATTCTTCATTTCAGTTTCATGGCTTCATTGTTACAATAATTCATTCCATATTCAATTTCAATTTTAGTAGACATAGGATCAAGAGATCTCACTTGTGTGTATAGGTGATACCACATAGAAAGCATCCTTTTGATGTCAGTGATTGATGCTCAGTAGAGGGCATGAAGGTAATTTTTCTTGCTACAATAATTCTTGACTTCAAAGTCATTGTTATATTATCACAATAATCTATTCTAGTATGAATTTCACTTTTAATAGGCATAAGATGAAGAGCTCCCACCTAGTACATGAGATAGTGAATATCATTAGGGATTTAGAGATTGAGTACATGTTGTTTCCTAGGGATGTTAACTTTTGGGCAATGCCCACTCAAACTTTAGCAACTAGCTTCTACAATTTATTTGTTTCTATATAGAGATAAAGTTTGTAGCAAGACACCATGTTTCTATGTAAATAATCATTTTTGTTTAATACTAATAATTATTGGTTTGATGCCAAAGTATAATAATTATTAGTTTGATAAAACAGTAACAATTTCATTCACGTCTCATGATCTTGCCACATTTTTTTCAATTTTTTAAAATTTAATCTCCAATATTTCATGGTGCAAATTTTCACTTTTTTTTCATTATGAGATTATTTAAGGGTATAAAAATTTCATAGTATCAATGTTAGCACTAATTTTTCAGTGTTACACGATCCTGTAATTTTATTTTCCTTTATACAAAGATCAAATATGAGCATTAGAGTGCAAAAATGGAGATTTCAAATGTTTGTTTGGTTGTGTGTTGTTTATTCTTCAAGCTAATCAAATGGTTTTTTGGTTGCATGTTGTTTATTCTTCAAGCGAAAGTAAAGATTATTGTATGAAGAGTGTGGTAGTGCATTCGACGCATGGGTAGAAGAAATACACTATGCTTAGTAGGGTGACTGCTTTCCTACAAGCAAGTCAAAGGTCAAAGTGGTTTTTCAAACGTTAGTGGAATAAGTTCAACATGTAATAACCTAATTTAAATGGAAACATAGCATGTTAAATAAATAATGAAACAAAAACAAAAAAGCATGCACAAGAAACACTCTCAATAGAGAAAACACACTAATAACTCAACGATGGAGAGCTATCTCCCTTTATTGGGTGCTAGTGGTAGTAGAAGATAGAATGTTAAATCTCTTGTAGTGGATCCTTCGAGCTACGAAGCTCCAATATCCAAGACAAGGGGGTCTCTTCCCCTCAATTTTTCTGCAAGCCTCTCTTCCCTCTCAAAGGATGGTATATCGATGGACACGTGTTGAAATATTCTCTCTTGGATTGAGGTGTTGGATGGCCAACAAATGAATCCTTCCAATCCTCTTGCTGCTGGAAAACACGAGCTGGTTTGCTGATGAGAAATTTGGCCAGCATAAGAATGTGTCTTCCATTTCTCTTCCCATGGCTGACTTTTATTGACAAATTTCAAACTTTCCCTCCTTATCTTGGTACAATATGGATTTTGACACAAGATTGGGGGTATGATTCCCTTGTGTGCTACACTAAAGCCTCAAGGTGGCTCAAAGGCAACTGTACTTGGATAGGTTGAGTGAGAATCTTTTTCTCCAAGTGTGCCAAGCGGTCCCAAATGGTGACATTCTGCATCCTCAAGACCGCGTGGCTATTGGAGGGATTGTCATGATGCTCTTCATGGCTATTGAAGAAAAAGCTGCAATGATCGCCCAAGGCTAGAGCTTCCTCTTTGTGGTCTAAAAATTTGCCTTCTGATCTTAGGAAAATTTAAAATTTTCAGCTCCTGTAATGTATTTCTTCCCTGTAAATATTTATTTGTACCCTTTGCTTGACATTTTCTAATTTATTTTTCTTGTATGATTTTCCATTGTTAACAGTTGCCCCCTAATGTATGAAGTCTAGGAATAACTGTATAGCCAAAATAGATTATAGTTTATTTTTCTTTGTAGTCCTTTTAAGAGAGAGGGAGAGTAACTTTCTTGAAAACTGAGGTTGGAGACTTGTAAAAAGAGACATCGTGCTCTATTGGAACCCTGCAAGAGATAGAATGAATAAAATATTTCTATGAGATGGGCATGTCCCATGCTCTTGACATTTTGACTAGTTTATTATCTCACAGATAGAGGTTCTATTTATGTCACTTTTGTGGTAGTAACCTGCTGTTGGTTGTTGATGTCCTCAGGGGCGTTTTTTCTTTGAAAGAAGGTTGAATGTGGTGCCCACATGCATAATATTGGTATGGCGTGTTTGTTTTAGAAAAAGTTCTCATTGTATGCATCAGTCTCTAACTATTTGGGACCTTCCTGTGCAAGCATTACTGAAAGAGATGCTTATCAAGTCATGGGTCTTCGAAGAATTTTGATAGAGTGCAACGGTTATGAAGTACGATACCATATTGACATGAAAGTTTATCTTGAATTTGAATGTCAAGAGAATAGATGACATCAATAGGAAATGTTGATTCCCATATTGCCATGGAGGGATGCCCCTATTGAGGTGGGGAGTCATCCAAGGTATTACCTCCTTCTTGGAAAAATTTTGTTGTGGTCGACAAAAAGGAAGCACCAATCGACTGAGATGAGTACTGGTGCAAGGGACTAGGGTTTCTGATGTAGCACGGCATGGTGTGATAGGTTAAATTAGGCACGATGAAAAAAAATGGCTATAACTAATGATGGTAGTTAAGTGGCCCAAGGTTAGAGCTTGTAAATGCGAGTGGCAGCAGTCACAACAATTTCTGGTGAGGAAATCCTTGGAGTTGGTAGGACATCTAGGTTGGGTGTGTGGTAAATAATGCGTAGATCTGACCAAGGGTGATTAGGGACTACTTCCAGGCGAGAAATGTGAATGGATGGGTGGGATTTTTCTCCTAAAAAAAAATCTTTGTACACTTGCCAAAAAAATATAGAATGGGTTTGGATGTACAAGAATAGAGACAGGTGCCCCTATAAACATGAAAATAATCCGTCGCTATGGTGTGAGGAAGGTTTTTTTCTAAGGTTGGGGGCCCCATTGGTTGGTCTCAGTGTGGGGGTGATGAAGCAAATGAACAGTGTCACAGATGGGCCATGCTAGTGGGGGTGTGATAGGCCAAGTGCGAGACATGGTGGTGCGTATTCGATATTCTGATGAGAATGGTAGTCCAGGAAAGGGGTTTTAACATGACATGGGTGGAACTTGACTTGATGGATGACGGATGAGTGAACATGAAGTACTTCCCAGACTTGGATTTTACGGCCATGGTTCCAGGCCTTTGGTGTATGGTCTACATGAGTGATAGATGCCATGGAGGGTGAGGTTCTACCGATTTGCGAGAATTTTTACCATGTGCAAGGTGTGGTGATGATAAACATGGTCGGGTGATTGGAACCTATGGTTGATCTCTGTGGAGAAATGATTTCAGGATATGCAAAACGTCTTTGGGGAGCCTATGATGATAGGGATAGAATGATACCTGCTCTTGTACCTTTAGTGGTTGGGGAAACTGGTGATTCGGTGTTTTTGTAATAGCTGCAACCAATACCCCAAGTAAAAGCATATCTTCTATTTAAACATATTGAAAATAACGTTGAATGGAAAGCGATAAGAGAGGGCATACCTGTTATGACTAAAAAAAAGAATTTTTCTGAGGTGTGGATGTATGGAGGCTATCTTGAATGTGATGAAGTGTAGATCATTGTGTTTCTCGTGGTTTTTCAATTATTATTTCTGAGCTCCAGTTATGGTCTATTGAATAATAAGAAAAGGGCAATATATTGGCCAATATGGCTCATTTCACCTCATTTTTTTTGTTCGAGAGTCTGAGGTCAGAGTTGAGCCCTTGATTTTGAGCCTTTATTGTCATTGCAATCAGCTTGAGTACCCGCGATTCGCATCGTCAGTGTCAGGCAGGGCCCTGAATGTACTGTTTTTTAATTTTGTCATTTTTTCCTCGAGGGGTCCATACAAATTGATTTTGTACGGATTTTATGTGTATTTTTTTCCTCGACTACATGGGCGATCGAGGCTGATCTATGTGGAAGTTGCGGAGAAAAAAGTATTCCCGCGAGGTAATTGTGCTTGGTCAAGATTTTACGCGATGATGCGCACGTCTGTATATGATACAAACACACGGTCATCATGCCTGATCTCTGCATAGGCGTGATGATGGTCAAAATTTTTGAATTTTTTGGTTTCTTGATTTTAGCCACTAATTTTTTGGTTTTTCTCTAGTAACAGGATGTTGTGGCACGAGAGAGATTGGACCGAGCTTCGCACATATGTGGTGAAATACCCCAATGCTCGGGGGCTTTTGGCACAGTGGGGGTTGCTCAAATTTCTAGAGAGCAACATATTGAGATCAAAGATAGTATTCTTCATTTCCTGGTTCGATGTTGGAATAAGAGAGAGTGAGTGATGGTGTTGCGGCGTAGAGACGTCGTCATCAAACAAGAGACGGATTTTTACTTCGTGATTGGTATATTTCCTCAGGGGGAGGCTCTTTCACACCCACTCCTCCCTAGGAGGGTGAACATCCGATCTGGGCTGAGGAGAATTTTGGTCCTGAGCCGATTACACAGGGATGTGTTCACATCGACTTTGTGACCGATTTAGATTAGAGAGGTGTCGTGGCAATGATAGTTCGCCTGATAGGGTCATTATCTCCCAATAGGGCGTCAGGTCCTCATATTGGCATCCTGCACCAACTACGGGCCAGTCACTTCTATGATTGGGCTCGCCATGTTTACAATGGCATGGTGTCACAATTGGGGAAGGCCCATAGGGGGTCTAAAGTCTTCACCTACGTGAGCATATTATGCAGTATTATGTATGAGAGGGTTGTGATGCTCAGACCTTTTGTGCCATTTCCCTGAGTCCTCCTAGGGATCCCCAGATGTGGCAGTGGGCACCCATGATGCCCTGCAGTGGAGGAGGGGAGGCTGGTCGCTATTGGAATGCGATCTTTGAGGCGTGGTTCTAGGTGAACCCACAAATTTTTTTAGACTATCCATACTTGACGATGAATTTTCGGGGGGACCCGGATATGGGTCTTCCTACCGATTACGCATGGCATCCAACATGTACAATCTTTGATGTTTTTCTGCATTTTTTGAGGGTTTTATTATGTGTAGATTTATATGTCTTTTTTGGTGACACTGACACTACTTTCTTTTGTATTACAGATGTGGGATTGGTGGTGAATCCTCTTTCCAGCTTGGTGGGGCATCAGCTAATAAGGAGGGGCCTAGTTGGGGCCGGTCAGTGCCAAGCTAGGGGGCAGGGAGGTGCTATTGGCCCTTTAGGGGAGGGCAGTAGTGCTACAGCTTCCAGAGGAGATGTTTCCCTTCTTTCCTGTTCTAAGGTGGCTTAGGCTCAGGCGGCAGCAGTTGAGGAGTAGTTAGTTGTTGCTGAGCCTCGGGTCCAGGCTGCAGATGCTCATGCAGCAGATTTAACCGACTCATGGATTCAGTTAGAGAGGTTGACATGTGGTATATTGACTCGATGTTTTATTGATGACTTGGATGATACATGGCTCGAGACTCTGATGGCTCGAGAGAGGGTGCATCACCCTACTTTGCGTCCTGTGCCACTTGCAGTTTTGGTTGTTGCACCTGTATTGGCACCGGGTGCAGCCATGGGTCAAGAGGACCCACCCGACGGGGCTCAACCCTAGATTTTTTTGTATGTTCAGGAAAAGCGCCCGTTATGAGGACGCTTCCCTATTTTTGATGACATGTAGACATATTTTTTGACTGAGACTATGGTCAGGGACATGCCTTGTATACTGGGACTCATATATTTTTTGATGTATATATGCGAGATGTATATTTTTTCTGGCTTTTATGATGTGCCTATGTCTATTGTTTGTGTTTATTGATGGATGTACCTATGATGGATATCTATGTTTTCATGTTTTTCTTTTCTATGGATGATGGTTTATACGAGATGCATTCCAGTCTAGGATGTAATTAGCTATGCAATTAGCTGTCTGTTTTTGATTTCTTGGTACATGTGTGAATCTAATATGATCAAACTAACGACTTAATCCTCGTGCATGCAAATACTTCCTAAATAGTCATGGATTTTGTACTTCAAAATATTGGTTTAACTGTGAAACCACTAGCTGAGAATCATGGTATACATGTAGATGGCTAATGCCTTGGATGGAGGCATCGCTCAACAGCCCGATGACTGCATCATATTCTGCCTGATTATTGGTAGCTGATCTAATACATACTCCGTTGGTGAGGAATGGTGATCGATCAGGATAGTATATGGACCAGGCGGTTACTGCTATATTTTGCAACCATCGTGAGGCTCCATTAGCGAATCCAAAATAGTGGATGGGGGATGATCCATATGTGACACTAGAGAATTTTTTGGAACAAGTCCTTGATGATTGTGATCATCTCAAAAAATTATGCTACATGCATCTTATCTCTAAGGATGATACTTCCTGCCCTTATGGGTGAAATTTGTTGAGGCAGAGCCCATTGACGGGGTTAGCTAGGAATGTACCGTCAGGCTCTGACAAGATGTATGCTCCCTTGAGGAGGCAATGTTTTATGATATAAGGACCTCTCCACAATGTTTCAAACTTCCTGGGTCCTAAGGCCTCTTTTGCAACATCGTAGAAGAGGACTAACTCTCCCTCTGTAAATGAGAGAGGGGTGATGTTGCGGTCGAATGATGCTTTTACCCATTTTTTATGTGCCTCATTATGTTGGAGAGACTCTCATCTATTTTCATCGATGAGTTCTAACTGTACCAACCATTTCTCTAAATTTTCGGTATCATCAAGGAGTGCAATGGCTGTGTGTAAATTGGGGATTTCACATTTGATGGGAATCACGGCTTCTAATCCGTACACTAGTTGGAAAGGTGTGAACCCTATTGACATTTTAACTGCCATGTGATATGCCCACAGGGTTGAAAAAACCATATGGTGCTAGTTTGTTTTATGGTTACTGACCATACGTTGTAACATTGTTTTGAGCGCTTTGTTAATAGCTTCTACCTGTCCATTGGATTGGGGGTAGTATGGTGACACAAATTCATGTGTGAATCCTAGGTGATGAGACAACTCCTGGAATATTTCGTTTTCAAAATTTTTCCCGTGATCGAAGACTAACTCCTTAGGCACACCGAATCATGCGATGACATGGTTGAAAAGAAACCATGTTGCAGTTTCTGTTGTGTTGTCATATGTGGGCTTGGATTCCACCCACTTGGTAAAACAATCAATGGCTACAATGATGTATTTGTGGTTGCCACATGACGCACGGTTGAAAGTCATAAAGTCGATTCCCCATTTGAAAAAGGGGCTGAATACGATGACCAGGTGCAGAGGAGCGGGAGGCGCTCTTACCTTGTGGGTGAAGCGTTGGCATTGCTCACGCCTTTTGACTTCTTGGATGCAATCGCGGAATAAGGTGGGCCAAAAATAACCTGCTTGTAGAATTTTTTGGGCAGCAACCATCCCTGAGAGGTGGTCGCTACAAGCCCCACTACGATAGTCATTTAGGGCTTGCTCAACTTGGTCATGCATGAGGCATTAGCGTAGGATAGTATCAATGCCTCGTCTATAAAGGATGTCCCCCATGAGGAGGTATCGGGGGACCTGGTGGCGTATGCACCTTCGGTCATCACATGTGAGCTTTGGATTGAAATTTTGAGTTTGTAAAAATAAGAGGATATCGTCGTACCAAGGATTGTCAGTCGTCACTAGAAATATATGTTCATTTGGTAGTGAGTCGTTAACTATGGATCCTTTAGTCTAAGTTGGGAGGTAAGTGATGAACTCAACTAAGATTAAAGCTTTTTGTCTCTTGGGAGAGCTAAATTGCAGGTCGAATTCTTGCAGTATGGCTACCCATTGAGTGTATTTGTGGTTCATTAGATGGCAGGTTAGCAGGTATTTCATGGGGTTGATAGCTGCTACGACTGTTGTAGTCCATAGGATGATGTAATGTCGAAGTTTTTGAATTGTGTGTACAAGGGCTAGGGAAGTTTTTTCTTTGGGTTCATATCTTAAAGAGGGGCTAGATAAGTTCTTACTGACGTAATAGATTATGTGTTCTTTACCATCAGGTCCGTCTTGGACTAACACCCCAGTTATGGCGGTGTCTGATGCTGATAGGTATAGGGTGTAATCTTTCTCATAATTTGGTGGGCTGATCCAAGGGGCTAAAGAAAATGTGCCTTTTAACACCTCAAATGTTTGTTGATCTTGATCATTCCATTTAAATGAGATATCCTGACAAAGGAGGCATAGGAATCCTTGCGTGCAAGTGGCCTAGTCTGGGATAAAGTGTCTCAAGAAGTTGGCTTTCCCCTGCAAGCTTTGAAGTTGCTTGAGATTTTTTGGTAGTGGCACCTCTTTGATTGCTTGGACCTCGAGGGGGTCCACTCTGATTCCTTGTTGGGATGCGATAAATACTAATAGTCGACCTACATTGATGCAGAAGATGCACTTGAGAGGGTTCAAGCGTAGGTTGTAATGTCGACATCATTGGAATACCAACCGTAAATACTCGAGATGATAACTTCATTTCTTGGATCATACGGTGAGGTCATCTAAGTAAGCTAAGATTAGGTGGTCGAGGTCGTGGAAGATATAATTCATGGCCCATTGGAAGGTGGCTCTAGTGTTTTTAAGACCGAACGACATAACTTGGTATATGAATGTGCCCCAAGGGGTAGTGAATGTTGTCTTGTACCGATATATGTGCCAAATTTGAATTTGATTGTACCGTGAGAATCCGTCCATAAAGGACAAGGCCTCATGAAGAGCGCAAGCATCAATGACTTGGTCGATAAATGGGGTAGGGTAGTTGTCCTTGGGACAAGCTTTGTTCAAATCTCAGAAATCAGTGCAGACTCGAATGGTGCCCTGTTTTTCATGACGGGAACAGGGTTGGGAACCCACGATGTGTAAGCGATTGGGTACATGAACCCGAATCTATGAAGCTTTTTAATTTCTTTCTTGATTGCTTCTGCCATAGATGGGTGCAATTGATGTTGTTCCTGGCATACTAGTGGTATGTCAGGCCAGGTGTCAATGTGATTTTCTATGATATTGGGGCTAAGCCCTGACATTTTTGAATAATGCCATGTGAATATGTCCATGTACTCTTGTAACAAGTTTGTGTAAGTGACTACCTCGTCTGGGGAGCATGCTTCCCCCAGTGAGATTTCTTCAATTTTTCTGGTTTTCTCGAGATATTCACCTTAATGGTTGGCAAAATATTCGACATATTCCCTTCTTCGAACGAGTCAGGGGCCGAGATGGTATTTTTGAACGAGTCTACCTTCCCATATGAGAGGAATTATTTAGATTCAATGGCGTAGATCTCTTGGATTTCTAGTACGTTAGGACCGAATGTTTTTTCTGGAAGAAAAAATGAGCAGTGATGTATTGAGTCCCACGAACAATCTAGTTCTATCATGGCCTCTAGAATATCCTCGCACTAGTACATTTGGGGGGAATTCCGACACTTCGTTCCGATACTTTTGACCAAATGTCTGAAATTTCCCCAAATTTTTTCAATCCCGCCTGAAACCGTCGCTATACCGACGTGTAGAGAAAAGTGTCGCAATACCGACACTTAGACAAAGTGTCGCAATTGCGACGTTTGGAGGAAGACGTCGCAATTGCGACACTTTGTCTAAGTGTCGATATTGCGACACTTTTCTCTAAACATCGGTATAGCGAAGGTTTTTGGCGGGATTGAAAAAATTTGGGGAAATTTTCCAAAGCGTCACTATTGGGATGGCTGCTTCCAAACGTCGCAATTGTGACACAATGTCTAAGTGTCGCAATTGCAACGTTTGGAGGCATCCGTCGCAATAGTGACGCTTTGGCTTCCGTCGGTATAACGACACTTATATGCCTTTGCAAAAATGGTCGGCTTACAGAGCAGCGCGAGGAGTAGTTCATGGAGGCACCTTTGCGATTGCGCATAATTTGGAGAGAAAATAGTAATAATGAGAGAGGCTCCTTTAATTGCGTCTTTGATTTGTGAAGGTATGGATTGTCGAGCCTGCAATTCTATGCTGTCGAGAAAGACTCGCAATCCTCTGGAAACAAGACTGTTGTGAAGATGCCTGGCGAAGAAACGGACATCGGGTTCACGACTGTTGATGAACACATCGTAGTCCGGCGAAGAAGGCACCAAGGAGGATATTATTAGTGAATGAGGGATGTTGAAATATTAATTTCAACTACCCTGTCCTCTGGCCGCTTTCTAAATCTGTTTGAATGGCTTTGTCAAATAGCCGCTTTCTAAAACTGATGAACAGTCAATTTTGGTTTTGAAATCACAGTCCCTGCACACTTAAAAACAGAGCATTGTATTGTTTTGGAAACAGATCAATTTAATAGTAAACACGGGAGATTTTAATTCAGAGGAACGTGGTCCCACAGACTACAGACCAAATCAGCCATCCACGTGGAAGCAGGCGATTCGATCGCGTTATTTTTTGGCCTGTCTGCATTGTGGAATTCCGGACCTGAAACATTATAGGGCGGAATTAATTTGATTTTCGTGTCATAGTTTTCCTCCATACGCAAAGCCAAAAAACAGACCCAAATTTTTATATGGCGTATTCTATGAAGTTTTCACATCACAGATTAGGGTGACATCAACAGGCTATTTTGGAACGCGAATTTGTTATTGAAATCGGGTTTATTTTTTTTTTGAAGTACGGACGTATGATATAGTTTTATTAATATTTTGTTATAAGTTTTGTTTCACCTCCCGATAGTTATTTAAACCATTGGATCATATAGAACATATGCGCAAATATTTCACTTTGGGAATTTGTAATGTGGGCCCCGAATACTTTAAATAGGTTTGGTTTAATAGTTTTTTTTTTTGTTATTATATGTAATAGCATGTGTTTTAAAATAGCCTGAAGGCTAATGTAAAAGGAAAAAGGGCGTATTATGTTATTTTAAAACATATACATTAGACAGTTTAAAAGTTTTGAGGATTGCACAGCAGAGTGTTGTAAAAGTTTTTTGAATAGCACAGCAGTGCATTTCATTTTTTTGAATAGAGACAGAGCGTGTTTCTGAGTGAAACAGTGAAGTCTTTGTGTGCACTGTGTCATAGCAGCAGTCACCTTTTTGTAATTCCTCTGGCAGAGGAATATTTGTAATAGTTTTTTTTTTTAGTTAATGAATGGAATAGAAATTTTTCAAAGTGTTGAACTCTGTCTCCAGTGAAGAAATTTTTAATATTTTCTCTGTGTTGAAGAGGGGAGTTTTATTCTCCATTTATTGTTCTGGAATTTTCAAATATTCGAACAAGGGATTGTGTGTGCATTCTGCATAAGAAATTGAGAAAGATTGAATAAGGCCCTGTTAAAAGAGCAAGTATAACCACGCTCTGTCTATTAAAGGATGGCGGAATTTGCCTAAAGCTTACTCCCCGCCTGTTTGAAGTAACAAATGTTGGTTTGTTAAGTGGATGATCGATGGCGTAGCTTGATCTCTATGGACAAGAAAGAAACTAGAGTTAATTGGCGTTGAAACTTTAAAGCAAAACCTTGAAGTGGAGATGAAACGGAACCACGATGCATAAACAATAAAGGTGGTATTCGGGAATGGGTTATGGTTTTCGCGGAGGTCCACTAGTGGTAAGATGTATTGAAATAAAAAACGGAATACCACAAAGCAAATGCAATGTGTCCCTAAGCGGATTTGCAAAACCGCGAGTTTCGCGTTTTTTCTGAGCATTAACGCTCAGTGAGAAAAAAAATGCGAAATTGCTCAGTGATCGTTCGATTAATGCTTGGGGAGCGACTCCATATGGATTGTTGGATCCACTCGACGTTTAAACAAGGTGCGTTTATATGAACGTGGGCCTGAGCATCCGTTTATATGCCGTGATTTTAATTAAAATTGAAAACATAAAGGTGGTAGGCCTATATCAATGTGTTTGTGGAGTTAGCGCCCATATGAAATATATGTGGGGCCGAGTAATATTATATAGGGTTTGGGGTTAATCACAATTGAGGCTTATGAAGTTGAATGGTATGATTAAATTTCAAGAAATGGTATATGCGTTAGGCCAATATATATATATATATATATATATATATGCATAGTTGAAGGCGAAAGCTTGGTGGACCGTAAGTACAAGGTGAATGTCGGGTTAAATGATATATGTAGATTTACTATATATGTATGGGCTCATAACCATATAGTGAAGGTAAAGCACTCCCGCACAAGCAGTATACCTTGGGTGCATGGTTTTATAACCATTTGTGTAAAAGGGAAATGAAATTGACTATGGTTGAGACCATAGGTTGAGCCTTTGACAAGAAGCTTCCAACAATACTCAACACTATTTCGATAAAATAAATAAATAAATAGAAATAAAATAAAATAAAGATTAAAATAAATAAATAAATAAAATTAAATAAAATAAAAATAAAAATAAATAATATTAAATTAATAATTATTATTTTTATTAAAAATAAAATCCAATATTCCATATCGTCACAAACGAACAAAATATTTAGCTCCTTCAGTTAATACACATTTTACCCCTCATATAGCACAAAATGATTCACATCTCCTCCTTCCGGCGTTCCCTTGCACCCTCAGTGCAATTGTTTCTTTATAAGATTATATGATACATGTGAGATAAAGGTTTATTATTTATCATATATAAATAAATTTTATCAATATTGTACATTTACACTTTTATGAGGTGATGTTATAAGTAAATTCATAAATATCTCTTTTTAATCCTCATTTTACTTCATGAATATGTTTGGAAATGAAATTTCAATAGATTAATTTTCTCCTAACCTATGTATCATTAATATTGTACATTTACATTCTTAATTATGAGGTGATGTTATAGGTAAATCCATGAATATCTCCTTTTAATCTTCATTTTACTCCATGAATATGTTTGGAAATGAAATTTCAATAGATTAATTTTCTTGCTATTATATGTTTTACGAAGATATCGTAAGGAATTCTCTCTTGGTCTTCTTAGAAATAATTATATATAATTTTTTTTTTTCAAAATAGATTAAAAAAAATATATGAGAAAAATTATTAATTCATCAATATGTGTGTGTGTGTGTTGTGAGGAATAATTTCATAGTTCAACTTAATGGTTCATTATATAATCATGTGATCATCACCAATGATATATCTTAAAAAGCAACTGAAAAGCCATGTTTACAAAATCGATGTATACTCTAGAGAGTGGTTCTCATATCACTATGTAAATTGTTGTATGCTACTTCAACAAAAGTCTAAGATAAACTGTAATACACATCATATATGCACCATAACAATTGGTGCAGGGTGAGGATAATCTGTAGCCATTTTTAGTTTATTCCCTTTTGACTCCCTCAACCAATTCTTAATAACTTTGTTAAGTTTCGTAAGGATCGGGGCGCTTTGCAACCTTCGGTGCTAGGGTTTCTAGCCCCCTTGCAACGGCGCCGACCTTCTGCAAATTTCTCTGCCCTCTTCCCTAGCGCTAGGCCACTCGCCTTCCTCTACACGCACTGATCTTCCCCTATGGATACGTCTCAGGGGGGGGCGCACAATGCCTCCCCCACTGTCAATGCAACAGTAAACCAAAAATCTACATCTGACATACATCGACCCCCTTCTAGCAAGGCTCAGTTCTCTGCCACGAGCAAAGAACCATTGGAAAATAATGTGCATAAGCAGCACACTGGAGAAGAGTCGGGTAAGCAAATAGACAAAAATGAGGCAACGCAAGACGCCACGACTGCTCCCAAAGCTACCTCTGCCACATGCAAGCCGATCGCTCCAGAACGTCCCAAGATTGAACTACCCAGCCATCGTATCAACGCCCAGATCCAATACATGCGAGATCACGCATTGATTGGAAAATTTGTGGGTTTCTGGCCCACGAAAAAGGCTCTGCATGGATGGATCAAGTCTAAATGGAAGCCGAAAGGTCACGTGACGCTTCAACTCGGACCTAAAGGGTTCTTCACAGCCATCTTCAACTGTCTTGAAGACAGGAATCGAGTCATGGACGAAGGTCCTTACTTTTTCAACTCCTCCGGCCTTTACCTGCGAAATTGGATGGAAAGATTCAACCCAGACAAAGAGGACTTCAACTGGGCACTGGTCTAGATCAGGCTCTATTCTCTGCCGCTGGAATACTGGGACGAAGAATCCCTAAAAGATATTGGAAATGGCCTTGGAGAATTCATAATTATTGCGGAGGAAACCAAACTCAGGCGATATACCTCTTACGCTCGTATCTGCATCTTCATGCAGCTGGCTCACGCCCTCCTAGACTCAGTAAGTCTCTATCACGATGATTATGAATGGGTGCAAACTCTAGATTATGAACACGTCCCCTTCAGGTGCCGGAAATGCCATACCCATGGTCACCTCTTCCGAGATTGCCCCTTGA
This sequence comes from Pinus albicaulis, assembly GCA_034641835.2. Classification (NCBI taxonomy): domain Eukaryota; kingdom Viridiplantae; phylum Streptophyta; class Pinopsida; order Pinales; family Pinaceae; genus Pinus; species Pinus albicaulis. The sequence goes on from CM076571.1 coordinate 327,009,314, forward strand.
ATGCGCCCCCGAGCAAGCCCTCAGCCACTTCCTCTCCCCCTGATGCAGAGGGTTTTACCAAAGTTCAGAACCACCGCCACCACAATAAGAAACCCCCCCCTATGAACTCCAAAACCTCCCTTCAAACCCCTGATCCCCCTTCCACCAACAATAGCTTCGAACTCCTTGCTAATCCCGATTCTGACAATCCTCAAAAGGAAGCCATACCCCATCCTCTGACAATTTCGGAGCCTGAGACTGATGTTGGCCCAATGGCATGGAGGTGGACAATGTTGGGGCTACTGCAAGCCAGATCAGCCTTATGGAGGAGGAATCTGAAATGGTTGATATTGGAGAACTGGGAATTTTCACTCTGGAGCAGGCATGCAAGAAGAAGGAATTTGATAAATCTCTGAGAAACAGATCGAAAACCTAACCGTGGCTCTCACAAGAGTGCAACAACATCAAAAATCCCTAGGCATTCAACAGGGAAGCCCATGGGATGGAAAGAAGCTTTTTAAAGACACAAAGAAAAGAGGCAGAAAAACTGTCTTACAAAGGACCATCCTCCTTGGGGAGATCCTCATGGAATTTGGTAAGTACCCCAAACTTACCAAGTTTTTCCCACCCCATGATGGTAGTTCTCAATGAAACTCATTTCTTGGAATATAAGGGGTCTAAACAGCCCCTCAAAGCTTCGAATGATCAAGAACTTGATACACATGGAAAGACCTCAAGTCTTCTTCCTGCAGGAAACCAAATGCACAAGTACCACCCTAGGCCCTATTCTCTCAAGGGCTTGGCCAGGTTGTCAATTCGTTGCTGTTGATGCTCCCAGAGCCTCAGGAGGGCTCACCATTGTCTGGGATCCGAAAGCAGTCTCAATAAGTGATGCCCATGCAACACATAACTTAATCCAGGCTTCTTTCCACATTCATGGAACCAATTTGCATGGACATCTATCCAATGTTTACTTCCCTCAGGACATTGCCAGGAAAATTGATCTGCTCAATATGGTTGAACTTCTCAACTCCACCAGAACCCACCCTCTGTGGATACTAGGAGGAGACTTCAACATGATAACTAACTTGGATGAGAAAAGAGGTGGTCGAGAAAAGTTTGAGGTGGACTGCACGCACTTCAAAAGCTTCATACAATGGAACTGGTTGATTGATCTCCCCTTTGCGAATGGCTCTCATACCTGGAACAATAAAAGATCAGGACCACAACAGATCGCCTCCAAACTAGATCGCTTCTTGCTTTCTGACAACGCTATTCATATTGGCGATGACTTCCAAACCTCGATCCTTCCTTACTCTGGTTCGGATCATTGGCCCATCTCTCTTCAATGGTATCGACCAGGGGACCACAACAAAAGACCTTTTCACTTTGAAGCATTCTGGCTCACCCATCCAGACTTCAAGGAAATGGTCCATTCGGATTGGAAAGCGTTCATCCCACCTCCAGGCTCCAAGATGTTCCAGTTTCAGCAGCATCTCAAGGATCTAAAGGTTCGTATCAAAGCTTGGAATCACTCCACCTTTGGAAACATCTTCCACCAGAAAAAGCTCCTTGAAAAGGAAATGGCAGAGCTTCAGCTTCAGATCATCCAAGAAGGGCATAATGAGACTCTGGACAACAAAGAACAAAGCCTGCTCAAATAGCTGGAGGAAAGAAGGCAGCAAGAAGAGATTTTCTGGAAGTAAAAATCCAAAATCTGATGGTTAAAGGAGGGGGAACGGAACACCAAGTTCTTCCATCGCTCCACCATCCAACCCCGGATGTGCAACAACATCACCTTCCTCACCAACCAAATAGGAGAAAGATTGGAAGACCAACAAGCCATAGAAGCTGAACTTGTCACTTATTTCAAATCGGTGATGCAGGAAGATCAGATCGACAGGAAGCCAGCCAATAACAAAGTCCTTCAACACATTCATAAACTCATCACGGAAGATCACAATCAACTTTTACCACGCCCGGTCACGCTTTTGGAGGTGGAACAAGCCGTGGCCCAAAACAAAGAAGGTAAGGCTCCAGGACCAAATGGCTTCACCTCTAACTTCTTCCATCACTTCTGGGACTTGATCAAGAATGACGTCTGGCTTCTGGTCGAGGAATCCAGATCCATGCATTGGCTCCTCCCATCTTTGAACGCTACCTTCATAGCTTTGATCCCCAAGGAAGACCAAGCAGCCACCCCGGACAAATTCCGGCCCATAGCTCTTTGCAACGTCATTTATAAAATCATTTCTAAGGTCATAGCCAATAGGCTCAAGCCGCTGCTTCCTCTACTCATCTCACCTGAACAAATAGGGTATGTGGAGGGCCGCCAAATCCTAGATGGCATTATTCTCACTCATGAGGTTATTCACTCGCTGAAACAAACCAAAAAGCCAGGTATGCTCCTGAAAATTGATTTATCCAAAGCCTTCGACAAGCTTAGATGGAATTACATCCATCAGATGCTAGCTGCTTATGGCTTCAGTCCTCCCTGGATCATATGGGTCATGAGCTTAATTTCCTCTTCCTTCTTCTTTGTCTTAGTCAATGGTGTACCTTCTCTTCCCTTCTCCCCCTCTCGCGGCATTCGTTAAGGTGATCCTTTATCTCCCTTTCTCTTTGTTCTCATGGATGAGGGTCTGGGTCGCTTAATCAATCATGCACTCCATGCGCATCAACTACGGGGCATCTCCATTCATGGAGCCCCAACGCTCACCCACTAGCAATTCGTGAACGATAATATGCTCTTCGGTCACCCCTCCGCCCAAGAAGCCTCCACCTTCAAAGTCTCCCTGGAAGTGTTCGCTCAAGCCTCGGGTATGTTGGTCAATGCCTCAAAGTCGCAAATATTCTTCTTTAATACAGCTCTCCCCATCCAGAATCACATCGCCAGAATCCTGGGTTTCTCCATTGCCAAGCTGCCTGCCAAATATCTCGACGCCCCCCTGATCGATTCTGCCCTTAAGCACTCTTCCTGGAAAATCCTCTTGGACAAGCTCGAGGCTAGACTATCCTCCTGGACCTTTCGTTCCCTTAACCTCCCCAGTCGTCTAATTTTGGTCAAGTCTGTTTTGCAATCCATGCCCATCTATCTCTTCTCTGTCTTAGCCGCCCCCAAATTGGTCCTCAAGCAAATCAAATCCCTGCAACGCAACTTTCTGTGGGGAGCCTCAGGACAAAATAGAAAATGGGCTCTAGTGAAATGGACTATGATCTGCAAGCCCAAGCATGTTGGAGGCTTGGGTCTACGGGATCCTCAGCACAGCAACGCCATCATGGGTGCCAAGGTCTGGTGGCAATGGTTAACTTCCCCTCTCTGCCCTTGGGCAAAGCTCTGGAATGCCAAATATGCCAATCTCAGACCCTACTCAGAGCTCATTCGATTGACAACAGCAGATGCAAGTTCTTAGATCTAGAATGCTGCTAAACAACACCGCTTCCTAATCCAAGAACACAGCTTCTGGGAGGTCTGTGATGGATGCACAGCTCGTTTCTGGATGGACGCTTGCAGTAGCAACCCAAACTGCTCTCCACCATTGAGCTGCCCCTTCAGCCAGACTTGATCACCCATCTTGATGCCACGGTTCACCATTTTTGGGAGGAGAACCCCACTCAAGGCTACAGGCAATGGAAACGGCAGCCAGCTGTCTAGACAACCAGTAGGAATGGGCTCACTCGGCCCTGGAGGTGGAATTAACAAGCAGGAAAATCAAATACACTAATAAGCAGGACAGCCTTCGATGGGGTCACACCCCTAAAGGCAAGTTCACCACTCGGGAGGCCTACGCTCTGATGACCCAAAATCATGATCCTATTGATCCCATCTGGAAATATCTCTCGACACCTTCTCTATGGCCGAAGGTTTCCACGTTCTTATGGCTCCTCTGTCATAAGAAAATCCTCACTTGTGATAATCTCACAAAGAGGGGCTTTACTGGACCCTCCCGCTGCCCCAATTGCTGTAGTCAGGAAGAAACCATTCAACACCTTATGATCAGTTGCCCGCTGGCTGCCTTCTTATGGGGAAAGTTAAGCTCCAATTGCAGAAGGGATGGCAAAACTTCTGGGGATTTAAACGCCATCATCCGCAATTGTCCTGTAAGCCCATACAGTTGTACTCTTCTCAACTATCTTTGGAGACTCATCCCTGGACTCACTCTTTGGACCATTTGAAAGGAGAGGAATAAGCGAATCTTCAAGAATCACTGCACACCACCAGAAATCCTATGGAACAACCTCTGCAGCAACCTCCAGGAATCCATGGCGCTACAGAAATGGCAGCAGGACGACCTCCCAACATTGCCCATCGAACAACAAATATGGAATAGCTATCAATTCAAGCTCAACCTTGATCCTACGCCAACTGGAAATTGTGGCCCAAAGCAGGACATTCATAGCAACTGGGTCCCTCCCCCGAACGACTTCCTGAAGCTAAAATTTGACGGAGCCTCCAAGGGAAATCCAGGAGAAGCTCGGTATGGAGGAATTTTTCGTGACCACAGAGGAAAGCCTGTGCTCATCTACTATGGTTCCATAGGATGGGACACCAACAACTCAGCGGAGCTGGAGGGCCTTTGGCAGGGACTGCAACTCGCTCAGGTTTACAACTTTTTCCCCATTGAAATCGAAGGAGACTCACAAATTCTCATCAATATGGTTCATAAGCTCCTCTCAGGCTCTCCTCCAGCTCGAGTAGCCGATAGTTGGAGACCCATGGCGAGACTAGAGCTCATTGCTGAATGGTTGCACGACCACAGGGCTATCTATCTCAAGCATACTAGAAGAACAGGGAACAAAGTGGCTGATCTTCTGGCAAACAAAGGAGTGATGAGTACTCAAACTCTCTCAGCAGGACCCCTCTCCATTATCAATGACAGTAAGCTCCTTTAGGAATGCACTCCGTTGGCACACTAGGACTGTAACAACCCAAATGCGAGTGTTAATGACTGATAGGATGGAGGCAGATTGGCGGGACGGCGCATGGCATGGCCACATGGCCACTCGCTGGATGCATTTATGTAGCCTTGGGAGGATTAATATCCCTGGTCGTCACCCTACGCGACATTTATGCCGGTGGGGAGGCCGAGATAACCATCACTTCAATATGCTCTTGCTCGTTCTTTCACTCCTGCATTCCGAGTTGGCCTCGGAGCTTTGGGCTTGGTCTCGTTGCAGTTTGTGGGTCGTCATGCCGTTGCATATTTTTCCCATCAGAACCAAATGCGCTCCGGAAGCAGACTGGCCTAGCATTCGCACGTCTGTTGGTAGGCGCTGCCCGCTAGGATACTGTGTTCATTTCACCCCTGGTGTACATTTTTCACATAGCCCTCTTTTTCACTTGCATTTAGCTTTGCCGCCCAGTCTCTTTTCTCACTTTCCTCATCTTGGGCCTTCGGTCTTCTCCGCCTGTTCCTCTCGCCTCACCGCTGCCATGCAGAGACTCAGGCATCGCTTGAGAAGTTGGAGGGGAAGCTCCAGAGCCCGCACTTCCTCTCGTCGTCGCTCGCCCTCCTCCAGTTTTCAGTCGTCCCCGTCTTAGAGTCTCAGTGATAGTTCTCCCCCTTTGCGCAATTTGCATGGAAGAGGCCGTAGGCGGCGAGTTCCCTCCTCTCCCAGACGCGGTTCCTCTGTCTCTCCACCTCTATTTGAATCCCGGCCTGCTGTCTCTGCTTCCCTCAGCAACCCCTCCACTGCCATCTTCCACTTCCTGATCCCTCGCCTCCCTCGCAACCCATCAATTTTCCGCCCCCTCCCTTAGCTGCGCAAGCGTCTCAGCCAGGGGATAAAAGTTCCACTCGCAAAGTTGGTGAATGCAGTTCAAATCTCCTTCAGGATGTTGAAATGCAGGTTGAAGGACATGGGGTAAGCGCGGCTGCAATTCAAAGTGGACAGGGCCCCGACGATGAGGAGGGATGCTGGTGCCGAATTTAATAGGAGACGCCCTCTGGAGACTATGGGCTCTAACGCTTCTATCTTTAGCCAAGTAATTATGTCCAGATTCTATTTCATTTTTGTTGTCACTGTTTGCATTAAGTTTTGGTTCATCAATGTTGGATTCCTCTATCGAGGCAGCTCTAAAACGTTGTTCGAGTCGTTTTCCCCTTGTGGGCGGCTCAGTATTTTTGTTAAACTATGGTATGTCAAAGCTGGTTTCCTCTGCTGAGGCAGCTCTCAGACGGTTTTTTGGGCCGGTTTCCCCTAAAGGGCGGCTCAAGTTTTGTTATTTTGCTGACGATCCTTCGCCTCTGAAGGCACTGTACTAGTTGTATTATATGTTTCACTAATAGAATTAGACTTACTCAGAAAAAAAAAACAATTGGTGTAGGGTAAAACCCACCTGCCACACCTTTGTACTCGATCCAATTTTCTCTGTCAACTCTTCTAGCTGTGGGAGTTTCCTCCAAGGATCATAATACCCCCAAGGCCTATGCCATGCCTTCTCGCATGCGGAACTTCTTCACTTGATGGTTCTAAACCATACTATAAGTCCCCACGTTCTATGGTCTAATCCCCATCATACCTATCAACATTCAACTGCTCTTTACACACCCAGAATATAATGACTAGCCTACTCTCATTAATATATACCCCAATAAATACAAGCCACTTAGGAATTAAACCCCAAAACCTTGGGCTCACTAATTTTACATATTCGAATTGATATTCGAATGTATCAACTGCTCGACCCTCTCGTATTTCAACCGTGATGTTTAATGTATGTCGACCTTGTCAATTCGAACTTCGTCACTTGGTTTCAACCAAACGCACGACCATTCACATAATTATACAGTCCTCCTTATTATAATCTCCGCCAATCGTCAAAGATCGTAACAAATCTCGACTTTGGTCTATAACTCAACGGTCATGCATAAACCATTCTTGGCTCCACAATAATTTACCTCTCAATCCGACGGTCGATGGAGCATCATGCCAGTTTGGAGGTTCCAACAGACACAGCGAAATCTCGCGTAACGAACACGCCCAAGGGTTAATATGCAATGAGAACGGTTTTATAATTCTGCCCTCAGCCACATGTCTCATGGAGACATATGTCGCGTCCTTTTCACCAATTCTTCTTACCACCTCCAAACTTGTGCGATATCGCCGATTTTCCAAATGGTGGTTTTACTGTGCACTTCGATCACGGTTCTGCCTCTTATCTTCCAGGTTCCGTCGAGATTTCTTTTATTGTACTCTGCCTCCACTCCTTTGACTCGCATCTTCCTGTACTAGTTTTTTTTCTTCAATTAAGGACTTGCACTCCATGAGGTTCCTTCACACGCCAGTTCTATGTACGTGGTAGCACCGATCGAACCTTGAATCGAAGGCTTGAGCACAATTCTCTATTACACTGTGGGGAGATCCATAATTTGGATCTGTGGACCCTCTCTACCATGGCATTTCCCACTATATTACATGAGTCTCGACCACAACATTGCCATATCACTATCCAATGCCACACCGTCCACGGTCATGGCGCTTAACACAGGTTATCACACAACTTTATTCGTCCGGAAATTCTTACACCGAGTTAAACTAATATCCAATGGGTTCAGGAAAGGCTAGAACCTCTCGCACAGAGGCTAGTAATTTAGGAAAGGACTCGGTTCCTCTTTCAACATACATGACCCCATTAAACCACAATTATCGAGTATGTATTCCAGACTACTATACAGTTGATTATCGGGACACAGAAACCATTCACACCATAATTAACTCGAAAAATGCACAATACCATTGAAATAATTCTACATTTATGTAGTGAAGTACTTACAACTTTGGCTCGACCAGATCTTCGAATTAATTGGCCCTTCTCCTCTACTCTGTCTCTATGACAGTCCTACGTAGCCTATGCGATTCTCTATGCAGGTCTGCCTTATTATGCCTATAAGGCTTATTTTTATACAAACCCCTAATCAACTCAAGTCCTCTAACACTCAAAACTCTACATATCTCTAACTCTGAGACTAACCCTCTAATAGATAGAGACGGACTCCTAAAATTAGCTTAACTTCTGAAACTGACTATCTCTTTAGGTGCCCATTAATCATTCGGGAAGTTACATTTTCTTCTCTAATTAACTAAAAATAACTCAACTATAATAAATACATGGGGAAATAAAACATGAGACCCCCCTTTAAATTTATTTATGGACAAAGGTTGTTTTGAGCCTAATGCCCCTGCATCAACAATTTCCATATAGCGAATTTGTTTTAGGATACATGTGGCATTCTAGGGGTAAATTCCATATGATGTGTATATCAATCTATTAGGTGTTGGTAAGTTGTGAGTATCTAAGAAATGATAAGGAATATCCATACATCATGATCTCGTAATGTGATTATAAATTTTGTCTATAATTTCCATAAAATGTATAAATGATTTGTTTAAAAAAAATCAACACAATCAACCCTAAACAATGCTCATGATGTGGAATGTCATTGGCGAAACCAAAATGATGGTCACATGTCCCATTTCTGTGGTAATGGTGATCACATATATGTTGTAGCGACACTTGATGAGTAATTAAATAAATCTCAGAGTGTGACTCATTGTGCCATATTTTTTTAAAGCATGATTTGTTTTCCTAGTTTTTACTAATTTGTTAACATATTTTATTCATTTGGAAAGTTAATTAATGATGCTTTAAGTAATTAGGACCTAATGAGAGATCATCTTCACATCTTCACTGAAATATATTTGGTAATTGTAGTCACTATATGAACCGCACATGCATGTTACTTAAGAAAAATTGAAATATAAACTATAATACACATCTTATATCTGGCATAACAATTGTCATAAAACTTATTTACTTCTAGATACATATGAAATACTTCAGGTAAATGCCATATTATGTGTATACCAATATAGTAGGTGTTGGTAAGTTATGAGGATCTAAGAAATGATAGGGTATCCACACATTAGTGCCCTAGTGAATTTTTTGCATAATTTTCTATTTGTTGTCATTTTGTTGCCTGGATTTGTTATAGATTTCAAATAATACAATTATCTACCAATTGTTCTTTATAAAGAAGAAGTACAATAAGTAGTCACCTAAAAGTGAGCCATGTGAAAATATTGGCAACATGAGTAACCTGGTAAGCTGTAAATGAAAAGTGAATAACCTCCACTCACCAACAGGTGGCAGGCAGGGTTGGAATTTGGATTTCTCTTTACCCGTCACACAATTTTTTTTGATGTTTTGGTTATTATTTTTCTAGTCAATAAATGTTACGTTTAAAATTTTGCACTTCATTAATGACATTCTCATAATAAATTAACCCTTCACCAATAAAAGTTTGATTAAAAAAATTGAACACTCTTCCATTTTCTTTGGATTTTGGAGTGTGATATATCTGTGTCATGGAATTTTAATACCTAAAGTTTCAAGAGAAATAACTGATTCTTGTCAAACTAATATTTCCTCAATATATGCTATGATCTACTAAAAATTACTTCAAAAAGAAAGTAACCTTCCAATATAAAGAAAAAAATATGAATGAGCTTTCCCTAAATTGCAATAAATTTATGTTTATTATTAATATTGCATAATCTGTCTTATAAAAATTGCATAATCGGACTAAGAACAAATCCTCAGTGCATTTTTTATTGTTGGTGTGATTAAAATAATGAGCCAAAGAACGCTAAGGCATTCAGAGAAATCAATCTATGTATTATTTCTCACAAAATCATGTTGAGTAGTGGAGACTAAGCGCTAGATTTTTTTTGTCCTCAATCTCTCTATTAATTATGTCTATGTAGTTATAAGAATAACAAGCCAAAGAAATCTCAAGCTTCCAGAGAAATTAGTCTCTGTGTGCAGAAATTAATGATTACTGTTGACTAAATGTTATACCATTTGAAATTGCTGAGTGAAATTAATCAGGCCATGATGTACCATTTGTCAGTATCTATTTTCTCATGTATGAAAGTTGATGTACCATTGAAAGTTTAATAATTCTATTGAAATTTTAATAACTATATATATATATATATATATATATATATATATATATAAATTTAATGATTAATAATAATTAAATTAAAATTCTTAAAATACAAAATAAAAGCCTAATAATCACAAACTATTATGATAATTTAAAAATATAGAACTCAGGCTGAACATAGTTACAAAGATACCAAGAAAAGAAGAGTGCATGTGCATGATAACCTCTTTCTTGACAACCTATGAATGCCATTCTCAATGAAGACTCAAGACTCAACTAGATTGGATTGTGTATCAAAACAGTAGGAATGAATCAAAGTTCAATGAATGAATAACTTGATCGAGAAAAATTATAGGGAAAGGTAACTTGAATATCAATCTACTAAACCTCACTTCCATGATTAAAAAAACACGCCCACCTTCTCAGTGGTCCCATCATGGTCCACCTATTGAAAAACAACCAACAAATATTATTTTTTATATATTTTTGCATGGCCATTGGACAATGATTTACTATGGTTTTCTTACTAAATTCCAATGGATGATTATTCAAAAATATTGAGAATTAGTTTAGTCTCAAGGCGTAGCCAAGAGTCTTACTGGATAATTATAGATTACCTCTCCATTGGATGATTGTACATTTTTCATCTACTTTTTCACGTGAGTTTCAGTTGATGCTAGATCTTTGCATTCTATTTCTTTAGTGAATCTAAGAGTTAAATTTGATCTTACATTAATAACTATACTTGCATGGATATCCATGCTTTTATACTTCCCCACTGTGGTCAATGTTGATGTATGGCCTTGGCCCATTGATATTACAATTAACTCACTATTCATATTCAATTTTATCTAGTTCAGCCCAGTAAAATAAGGAAAACAGAAAATGAAGTCTTAATTTTTCTTTCCAATGCTCCTACATAATACTAATACTCTTAAAAACCAATTAATATATAAATTATCATCATTCATGCTAGAATTAGTTTGAATTTTTTTAATGAATCTGCTTACAATTAATAGATTACATTGCTCACCGAATAAGAGATAATTTAGAACTATGATTTCACAATAATAAATTACCCTAGCAGTTCAAACTTCGAACATACCTTATGGAATTAAAATATGGCAGGTTAATGAGCCAATCTAGTTTCCTCGAAGCCAATCTTGAGCTCAGCCTAAGTTTGAATGCCTTGAGAGTGCGAGTGTAAGGAACTAGATGCCTAAAGCTTTTATTTTGTGCTTGTGTAATTCACTGTTTGACCATCAAGCCAAGCCACCAGCTATATTAACACTACTTCATGTTGGGGCAGATTGGCATTCTAATTTTTTAGTGCTATAGACGTACTTTTTCACTGCTTCACTAATCACATCCTTGGAAGTTTGCAGGGCAACGGGCTTTATTCTTTCTTTGGTGTATTATGTAAAAGAAAGGATTTGTGAACTTTCTGTAATAGGAAGGGGAAAGATAAATTGATTCTAATTTTAAAATATCAATAATGATAAGTGGTAATTCCTTTATTAAATTTTTAATTTTGAGTGAGCCAAAAAAGTAACTTTCCTTACTTTTTGAGTACAACCTTGCAATTGCAAAGAGGACTAGTGTTGCAAAATTATTGGTAAGTGGAAATTAAAGGGCGTAAGAAAATTTTTGAAAAAATTTCAAACATCAAATTTAAGTCTTCTATCCTTCCTAGCACCTCACGGAAAACGGGAATCCGCAAATTCTAGTCGTCAAATACGTGCAAAATGCCTTATGACGGGCAAAATGGAGGACTGGTCCTATGTTGCTACATGAGTTAGGGTTTCATGTGGCAGCAGAGAACCTTGTATAGTTTTTCAAGGATAGGAAAGGAGAATATTTTCAGTTAATCATCACATGAAACTTCATCACCATTTGAAAATTGTGTCCTAATTTGAAACAATAAGACTACCCAACTATTTCATTATTTAATTTAGATTGTGTAATACAAAAAATATCCTAGATAACTTAAATAATGTAAGCACTTTTGCAAAAATTTAGTGGAGAGAACCTTCAATTACATTTATTTTGAAGTTCCACTTGCATTTTAAGCCATTTTAATTAGTCTTTCATGGCTATTCTAGTAAAAATTTCAACCTCTTGTAGAAATTTGTTTGTCACTTGTATTAGAAATGCAAAAGTCAAATGTAAATAAAAATGATTTGAAATGCAAAAATCAAATGCTCGCTACATAAAAATGATTTTTTTAAAAACTACATTAATGTCTAATATCACGTACGCATTCGCCCTCAGCTCTTGCAGAACAGCATTCGCCCTTAGCTCTTGCAAAATGGTAAGTTCTTACTGTAGGCCCTTCCTCCTATAGTAGGGTTGACCCTATTTGGGTTTTTTTGGAGCCTCTGAGAATACAAAGGTTGTGATTGATTACGGGGCACTTCCTATATTTGTGGAACTTATTACCTATGGGAATGATAATGTTCGAGAACAGGTAGCACGTTTATTTTAGAGGCATAAAATTATTCTTCCCAACTATATTTATATGTCTGTAATTTTGGAATTTGATTTAAAAAACGAGTACCCAACTTTGAGTTCAACTAGTGTTCGTGTAAGGCTGTTTGGGCTTTGGGAAATATTTTTGGAGACTCTGCAACATTTAGGGATCTTGCCCTCAGTCATGGAGCTCTGAGGCAGGTGCTTGCCCAATTGAATGATACTGTCAGAATTTCAATGATAAGAAATATCAAATTTTTGTCGTGGTAAACCCCAACCACTATTTGAACAGGTAAGCAGAATACATTTTCTGCCTCTTCTTCTTAGTTCACAGATACTGTGGATTTTTTTTATAGATCTTGGTGCTTGGTAGATTTTGACATAATATGGACCTAGGCACTTGTTCATTACAATGACTCCGTCATCAGGTTTTAGAAAATGCTAAGAAATTTGGGTTTCGCAAGGGGATTACCCTTGCTTGAAATTATCGATTATCAATCACATTCAAAAAAAGTATTTCGTAGCATTGCTAAGCTCTTTGTAGGTGAATTTCCGAGGCAATTTCACAATATCTGAACTAAATTTGTCTGTCCTTTTCAATACTCTGCACTTGTAACAGAACCAGACAAACAATCTAGTGGCCAATGCAACAACAACACCTCCTATTGCAATTTCTGCAATTCACCCTCTCTACACGCATGAATGACTATGGCACCCTATTTTGTGAACAGGTACTGGAGCTGAAGGTACTGGTTTCCATTAGGATCATGGAATTCAACATCCAAAATAGTATCAAATTCCACTGCAATAGTATTCCCTGGCGAGGGCAACAGTTCATTGAGACCTATTGGACTCATCAACCCAAATAGCCTCTAGGGCTACCCAGAGTGTGATCATATGGAGCAATAACAAATGCTAATCCATCCCAAATTGAAACAAGAACAGGACCCACATTGGTTACAAAAAACGAGAAACACGTTTTGAAAGAAGAAGAAACTTTTGTATTAGGGTCCATAAATCTAACTGGTCTATTGTACAATTCCCTACCTGCAATTCAAATTGGTACTCCCAACTCCATGCTAAGGCTCACTGTGCCATTCTTCAGATGAGCATCTTAACCTAAAGTTTGATTCCAAAAAACCCAAGTCCCCTATTCTATGCCCAAGACCTCTGTTACAACGAGTAGAGTTCTGAGCGAAATACTTCACAATAGGAAGCAAAAGAAACATCACAAAATTTCTCCGCTTTAGACTGATAATTTTCTGTGCGAAAATTCAACTACGAAAAATAAAAACATAATATCAAACACAACCAATCCACAATGGAATTTGAACATGAGGATTTATAACCACAGAAAACCCTCTCCAGGTTAAAAGAATTCCATAATGGCTTTAAGATTATAATAATGAGCGCTTACAACACCATAGAAATTACTGTCACAATGAAATCTGTTGGAAGCAAAGCCCTTGTACAGTTTCTACATTTCCACAGTGAAAGCAAGAATCTTGTTATTTCTCATGATCTGGTTCTGTGGTCAAATCCTTTGCTACGGTTGTCTTGTTGTCCTAAACATGGATCTATCTTAGCTTTGGCTCTGGTTCTCATTTAGGATCGTGGCTATCTGATCTTGATGTGGCTTTGACTATACAAACTTGTTCAATAGGAAAATTTTGACTCTGTTATATATAGGAGCTTCAATGGGTGCTCTCAAACACTTTTTTGGGCAGCTTTGTTTTGTCTTTGATTCAAGGCAGAACTATGTTGGCCTTGGTTTTTTAGTCCTTGGAACTTAGTTCTCTCATATTTTCCATCCTATCCCCAGTTTGCTACCGAGAAAGACATAACTTCACGATATCAAAATTGACTATTTTTGGCCATTTATCTTTAGTAATGGTACAAATTTAATTTGGTGCATTCGTACAGTATCTAAAGAGCACTCTCAAGCTGTTATTCAGTATTTTAGCATAACTACTACATTTAACTGCCATGCTCTAATATTTATATCAACCATAAGCATTATTAAGGTAGTTCCACGTTTGTGAAGTAGAAGAAATGCTTCTGACAACTTCTTATCATAGTGGTATAGTTCTGTTCGCAGTTTATCTTTTATAAACCTCCAATTTTCCAAACGTAGTAGAGACTACAGTTTGCATCTCAAATTTTGGAAAAATCTGTTTAGTATTCTACAGAAAATGCATTAAGAATAAAAAAAGCCCACAATTTGTAAAAAGCCCATAGTTTTGTAAAAAGCTCACAATTTTGTAAAAAGCCCACAATTTGTAAAAAGCCCACAATTTTGTAAAAAGCCCACATTTTATTAAAAATATAAACAATTTGTAAAATTCCCACACTTTTGTAAAAAGCCCACAATTTGTAAAAAGCCCACATTTTGTAAAAAGCTCACAATTTGTAAAAAGCCCACTTTTATTTTCTTTTTGCTTATATATTGAGCTCCCATTGAGTTCAACAAGTCTTGGGTTTTCTACACCATTGAGAGAGATTTATTATTTTCTTTATAGGATAATTTGCATCAATGGAAGAAAACATTAGAGGTGGAAAAAAAATTCAAAAGGGTGAAAGGGGTGATGGTAGAGTCTATTGCCCTTGTAAAAAATGTTGTATGAGAAATAATGTTAGAGTTTTAATAGCAACAACAACAATGCATTGTAGGAAATATAGGCACATTGATGGTGGATCGAATGACTATCGTCCTGTGGTAATTAATTATCTATCTTCATTTTGATTATATCATAAAATTTTATATTAATTTTATATTTTTTATATGCGCACTAATGTTTAATTATTAATGTTTGTAATTTTCATAAAGGCACAGTTGCCCCCCAACTTTTTGCAGATGATCAACCAGCTTCCACAGCTAAATAGTAGTAGATTAGATGATGTTGCACCAATACAAGAGAATATTGCAGCAAATATTAGTATTGGAAATGATGTTGTACAAGGTGAAGAATACGAAGCGAATGATGAAGGTAATTTTAATGATCCCATGGAGGTAGATCATGATGAAAGTAATGAGACAGTTCACATTAATGATGGGACAAATAAAATGCTCCAAGACTTGTATGGTGAGTCAGATGATGATGGTGGAGATAGCAGTGACAGTATTTATGATGTACCTCTGATTGAAAGGTCAAGTGAATGACTTTTTGAACACTCAAATGCAACTCTTCTCTCTGCTACATTGTTGCTGGTGAACTTAAAGGTTATGAATAATTTTTCGAACATATGTATGACACAACTCCTAAGGTATGCAATATGTATATATGATCACATATATGTAAATGTTGATTATTTTCCCTTTTTTTAGTTGTAATAAATGTGTAAAATAATAACTTATATATAAGTTATTATTTTACACATTTATTACAACTAGAAAAAGAGAAAATAATCAAAATTTACATATATGTGATCATATATACATATTCCATACCTTAGGAGTTGTGTCATACATTTGTTCGACAAATTATTCATAACCTTTAAGTTCACCAACTCTCTGCTATTGTTGCTGGCGAACTTAAAGGTTATGAATAATTTGTCGAACAAATGTATGACACAACTCCTAAGGTATGAAATATGTATATATGATCACATATATGTAAATGCTGATTATTTTCCCTTTTTTTAGTTGTAATAAATGTGTAAAATAATAACTTATATATATATATATATCATAGTTATCAAAACCGGCGGGTCAGGACGGCTGCCGGTTGGAACCGGCCTTGCAACCCGGTCAATAGCCTATTCTCACCTATTTTGGCCAGTTAACCAGACCTAACTGGCCGGTTAAGTAAGGAATCGGCCAGTTTATGCATAAAATGGCCAGTTCCGTACTTAACCGGCTGGTTAGGTGCTCCTCCATGAGTTGAAAATTCCTCAGTGTCTCCTCCATAAGCTGCAAATTCCTCTATTATACTAGCAACAAACTTGTCTAATAACTCATACTCAACACCTTATAGTAGAAACAATACACATGATGACTGATAAATACAAGGCTGGCTAGCATAAAATCTCTGGTAGCATGCAACTCATCAAGTGTGCCTGATGACAATTTTTGTTCTCAAAACAATCAGAAACAACCTTATTTCACACTCAGCTAGGAACTGTTAGACCCTCTCTCTCTGCTCACACATAGCAGCAGCATAAATACAAAACCTTTCACACAACATGCAAAAAATTTGATCATGGCATCAAGACTAATGCAAATTTTCTTACGCGGCCACTCAAGGGACAACAACATACAACCTAATGAAAATGTGACTGGCAATAATAAATTGACCACTAGAAAATTCCCGCTTGGAAATGCACTAAACTGGCTACTGATTTTTCTGGGTTTTAATGAATCTTTTCAGTGATAAATTTTGTCAAACACATTGTGAGCAGACTGCTGAAGTTGTAATGCTCTCTCAACTTGTTACAAATAGCACTAATAGTGGGTTTCATAAACCAATTCAATACCTCTAAGTGTTGTATATGTTTTTCTAGAAATTTATTGGCAAGCAAACATAGATAATGAAGAATACAAGATCTTCAAAATGCTGCTCTGATATATATATATATATATATACTGAACCCAGAATTGTCTTTAAGGCTGATACAATGAATTGACAACAGATCTGAGCAGGGACAGATTGTATATTATAATATTAACTCAACAATAAAACACAGTGAATAATATAAGAGAAACCTGATACATTACTTCAACAATTTTGCTTATGTATTTTTCGATGATATGTATTGCATTTGGTGCCATTTTGATATATTCACCTTTGCATGGTATATAAATGAGCAAAATTTTCATATTTTGTCTCTATTGGCTTGGAATCATGGTTGAAAATCTTAAAAATAGTTTTTATTTATTTATTTATTTTTCATTTTATTAAAAAATAATTATTTAATGTATTTTTTTTAAAACCGGTTCATTGAGATCTGATCGCTATCGGTTAGATCGGTTCCGGTTCGAAACCCGGCTCATTAGCTCCACCGATCCGGTCACCAGTTCCGGTTTTAATAACTATTATATATATATATATATATATATGATTAATAATCTTTACAAGACACTACTTTTTGTTTCTGTTGTAGATTGTTGGGTGAATATTTGTTACCATCGCCAAATAATTTACCTCGAACATATCGAGATCTACGTGCTATTATGAAACACTTTGGAATGGAATATAACACTATATATGCATGTCCTAAAGATCATATTATATATTACGGAGAACATGCGTTGAAAATAGAATGTCCGAAATGTGGTACCAGTAGATATCGAACAGATCAACTAACCAAAAAGGTGCCTCAAAAGGTTCTTCGTCATATTCCCATAATTCCACGTTTGCAGCGAATGTTCAAGTGTACCAGCATAACACAGTTTATGGATTACCATTCAAAGAATAGAAGTGGAGATGGTGTTCTTCGAATGCCTGTAGATGGTTCTGCATTTAGAGAAATCGAGGAAAAATATGTAGATTTTAAAAATGAACCTCGTAATGTCAGGCTTTCATTGGCAGCTGATGGCGTTAATCCATTCGGAGAGCTTAGATCTACTTACTCAGTGTGGCCTATTTTCATTATAAAAAATAACATTCCTCCTTGGATTTCAATAAAGAGGGAGCACATAATGTTGACTATGATTATTCTAGGTATTTGATACATTATTTTTTTGAATGTAACATTTTCATTTCTCTCGTTGTTTGCATAAATATATATTCTATTTATTTACTTACTTATATATACATATATCATGGTAGTAATTATTATGTACCGTAATTTTGAACAATTAGGTAAGTACCAGGTCAAAGATATGAATGTATATATTGAGCCTCTTATCGATGAGCTAATATAGTTATGGCATGGCATCACTATGTATGACATCACTAAACCAATCAAGCAGAAGATATTTCAATGTCGTGGAATGCTTGTATGGACAATTCATGATGCCCCAGGACTAACACATGTTTGTGGTATGTAATACTTAGTTGCACTTTAATATAATACATAATTATCTAAATTATATATACCATATTGCATGTTTTAAAAATGATCTCATAGTTTATTAATTGTTATTGATCCATCTATTGTAGGTCTTCAAACAAAGGGTAGATTTGCATGTCCAGTTTGTGGCCCTAAGATGAAGTATCGTAATTCACCATACCTAAGAAAGATGGCGTTTGATGAGTTTAGGCACTTCCTCTCTAGGAACCATAAGTATCGTACTACTGAAAAACATCTTTTCAATGATAAAGAAGAAACTGGATTAAAACCACGAAGAATGATACCTCAGTTGTGGATGTTGGAATATAACAAAATTAATAATCGTCAAGCAGCTGCTACGTAATTTGTGTATATATATATATTATTTGTTTATGTAATGTTTGGAATTTTTGTTTTAACTAATGAATTTATTTTATAGTATTTTATAATTAATATTGTTTTGATTTATTTTATTCTTTGATATCAAGGTCATCGTCCCGGCGAAGGCACTAATATTATACTTCCACTTGGAATGAAATGTTATCCTTCTCAATTCGCGAGGTTGCCCTACTATGAGGACCTAAAAATAGCTCATTTTTCTGATACAATGCATGTCGGGAAGAATGTGACAGAAACATTATGGCGAACCATAGATGGTGCACATGATAGAGATAAAATTGACAAAATTTGTGCTGACATTGAGAAATTGAATCATGCATTGAAAAGTGTGATCGACAGATCAAATAACAATGGAGGTCAAAATTATAATAATATTCCATGGTTATTAGCAGAACAACAAAGCAATGATGTAAAAGAGGTCGTTAGAAGAATTAAATTTCCAACAGGTTTTGCTTCAAACATAAATAATATCTTAACGAAGAAAGGTGACTTCAGTGGGGTGAAAACACATGATTGGCATACCTTTGCTAAGGTAATTTTTTTGGTATACGTTTTTGTATGTTATTTCTTGAATACATATTTTAAATTTTCCTTTTTTTTGTTTAATTTGGAAACCAATAATGATTCATTTTTTATTGTTATAGTATGTTCTACCTGTATCTCTCCCAACCGACTTCAACAACAATGTCAAACAAGTTATATATGGTCTTAGTAAATACATGAGGTAAGTATTTTTGATTTATACGCAAAATCTAATTGCTACAATTTATTTTCGTACTTGATGAAATGATGTATTAATTTACTTGTAATGAAATATATATTATGTTTCATTGAAATAACCTTCCATAATGATTTGCAGATGGTTTTCATTGAAAGAAATCCATCAAGATGAAATAAAGTATTGGAAGAGAGAAACTCCTCGGCTAATGTGTGAAATGCAAAAGTATCTACCTCCAAAATTTTTCAATGCACAAGAACACTACTTGATACACCAAGTTGAGGAGATTGAAATGTGTGGACCAGTACACACAAGGTCAATGTGGATGGTCGAGAGGCACCTAAAATCCTTGAAGGCTTTGGTTAGACAAAGAGCACGACTTGAGGGTTCTATGGTGGAGGGATATGTGGTATATCAATCCATGGTGTATATTAGTCATTATCTTCCTATATTAGCTGCGCCAACCATGAAGGCAGTGGATTTCATTTGGGATGTGAACTCCATCAAAAAATTTGAAGTGGAGCACCTATTGGGAAAAGGTAGAATGAAGAAAGTGAGAGGTAAAAGATTTATTATGTATAATACATATAATGTTTCATTTTTTTACATCATGTATATGATCATTATATTAATTTAGGTCTTATTCTTTCATAGTTTATTAATTAATATAATTTACCATGGTTATAAGTAATATTTATTAATATTGGTGAATTATTGTTTTTTAATTTAGGTGCTCAAGATTATGAGGCACTACTTTTATACATTGCAAACAATGTTGAGTGGATGAGCGAATGGATTGAAACATGTAAATCAGGTAACGACGGTAGGTTATCATGGCAAATACTGTCTGAATTGATTAGAGAAGCGTATCGTAGTGGAGATGATAACGTTATGGACAGGGAAATCGATTTAGCATATGGTTTGAAAGATAGAAAGGTAAGCAATTAATTCACCTATTTTATTCATTACTTATTTTATACTATATTTATAATGTGACAACAAGTTTGATTTTTTGGTTAATTTTCATGCTGTGTAAATCATATGATTAATTATTAATTGAGAATGCATCTTTTTCATGTTTGGCATATTGCAGTTGAAACACCATAAGGCTATGTGGTGCAATGGTCGTAAATTTTGCGTTAAACAGTTGGATGATAACAGGAAAACTTCTGATAGTGGGATAGCTGCAGTATTCCAGGTCACTCATGTTTCCTCCAGGAGTGACACACATCCTCGAGAATCTGAAAATAGAAATTATGGGTTCTTAGATGATATAGTTGAGTGTGACTTTAATTCCTTCAAAATAGTTTTGTTCGACGTCAAATGGTATAGGCTATGAATGAATGTACGTGATGATGATATAACACTTATTCAACATGATAATGGATTCCCAATGGTTAAAACATTGCAATTTGAAGAAGGAAAAGAATGCTATGTTTTTCCAAGCCAATGCGAACAATTCTTTTACTTAGAGGTTCCAGGTGAGAACGAATGGTCATTTGCTATTAGATATGATCTAAGAGGAAGGCCAGTAGAGTAGACTATAGAGGAAGAAGATGATATTGATCAAGAAGAAGATGATGCAGTGGCAGATGAGCAAGAAGATGCATTGGCAAACAAAGAAGATATCTTAGAAGATGAACCAGGCATAGGAGATGAGGCAACAATTATTGATGATGATGTCGATGAGGATATTATTGAAAATGACATAATTGATGATGATGATGGCATGGTCGATCATTTCAACACCGTTTCTGAATCAGATGTTGATATAGATGTCGATCAGTTGGATGAAGATCAAGAAGATACAGAAGAAGAATATTGATACAGATGTTATGTTCGAGTATGAGCTGGTATGTTATAACTTTATATTTTAATATGTAGGAATTATTGTCTTTAAATAATTTACTAATTATGAGGGTTTGTTTCATGTTGTTTATTATTTCAAACCAATAAATAATGGCCTTATTATTGTTTATTATTTCACATGATTCACAAGATTCATTTGATTCTATGGCCAGGTCTCTAAAAAAACCAATTAAATGCTTAAATAGTCAAGATCTGGAAGATAGGATTTACCCCCACCATAAATTGCTGAAAAACCAGCCTTTAGTTTAGCTTGTTGTGCTGAAGACGGGGGTGGATTTGCATGATCAGTTGAATGAAAAGGAATCAGATATTTGGGATATTTTTTAGGGCAGATCCGTAAGCCCCATAGATGAAGATCCCATCGCTACAAAATTTCTGTCTGCGTTGAAGCACAAGTATAGTGTTGTATCGGAATACAAATCAGAGGACAACTATACCAAGTCTAAATCAACTGAATCCAATTCTAGTGCTCTTGAACTTACCGAATTAAAGCCAGAAGTAGGATTTACAATCTCTAATGGGAATGGGTATGGCAGTTCCAATATTGGACTAGATGTACGAAGCTCTGCAATAGGCACTAGACCTAATCGTAGTGAACCCCAACTAATTCAATGTGATGAAAATATGGACTTTGATTATGATCGGGAAAACAAGCCAGAGCATTTTTGCAATATTGAAGAAACTGAAGATATTTCCTGTGATTGATTGAATCAACTCAGCCATAAGACATCTACTGCAAGCTAGTTTGTATCAGAAGGAGAATCAGTTTTGCTTTCCCATGATGATGGATGCTGCTCTTTTCAC
Source organism: Pinus albicaulis (assembly GCA_034641835.2). Taxonomy (NCBI): domain Eukaryota; kingdom Viridiplantae; phylum Streptophyta; class Pinopsida; order Pinales; family Pinaceae; genus Pinus; species Pinus albicaulis. The sequence goes on from CM076571.1 coordinate 327,031,496, forward strand.
GATATAGAAAATTTAGAGGTGTGGAGGTTTTAATTATTGTACTTAATTTTGGGGTTTATGGGTGTTATAATCTATAAATTTTGGGATTTTCTATTAGAAATAGTCAATATCTGTAACACGGGCTTTACCCCCACCATAAATTGCTGAAAAACCAGCCTTCAGTTCAGCTTGCTGTGCTGAAGACGAGGGTGGATTTGCATGATCAGTTGAATGAAAATGAATTAGATATTCAGGATGTTTTTTAGGGCAGATCCATAAGCCCCATAGATGAAGATCCCATTGCTGCAGAATTTCTGTCTACGTTGAAGCACAAGTATAGTGTTGTATCGGAATACAAATTAGAGGACAACTATACCAAGTCTAAATCAACTGAATCCAGTTCTAGTGCTCTTGAACTTACCAAATTAAAGCCAAAAGTAGGATTTACAATTAATGGGAACGGGTATGGTAGTTCCAATATTGGATTGGATGTCTGGAGCTCTGCAATAGGCACTGGACCTGATCATAATGAACCCCAACTTCAATGTGATGAAAATATGGACTTTGATGATGATCAAGAAAACAAGCCAGAGCATTTTGGAAATATTGAAGAAACTGAAGAGGTTTCCTGTGATTGATTGAATCAACTTAGCCATAAGACATCTACTGTAGGCTAGTTTGTATCAGAAGGAGAATCAGTTTTGCTTTCCCATGATGATGGATGCTGCTCTTTTCACGATATAGCAAATTCAGAGGTGTGGAGGTTTTAATTATTGTACTTAATTTTGGGGTTTATGGGTGTTATAATTTATACATTTTGGGATTTTCTATTAGAAATAGGGAAATCTGGAAGACAGGCTTTACCCCCACCATAAATTGCTGAAAAATCGGCCTTCAGTTCAGCTTGTTGTGCTGAAGATGAGAGTGGATTTGCATGATTAGTTGAATGAAAATGAATCAGATATTCGGGATGTTTTTTAGGGCAAATCTATAAGCCCCATAGATGAATATCCCATTGCTGCAGAATTTTTGTCTGCGTTGAAGCACAAGTATAGTGTTGTATCAGAATACAAATTAGAGGACAACTATACCAAGTGTAAATCAACTGAATCCAATTATAGTGCTCTTGAACTTACCGAATTAAAGCCAGAAGCATGATTTACAATCTCTAATGGGAATGGGTATGGCAGTTCCAATATTGTATTGGATGTCCGGAGCTCTGCAATAGGCACTGGACCTGATCGTAATGAACCCCAACTTCAATGTGATGAAAATATGGACTTTGATGATGATCAGGAAAACAAGCCAAAGAATTTTGGCAATATTGAAGAAACTGAAGAGGTTTCTTATGATCAATTGAATCAACTTAGCCATAAGACATCTACTGCAGGCTGGTTTGTATCAAAAGGAGATTCGGTTTTTCTTTCCCATGATGATGGATGCTGCTCTTTTCACAATATAGAAAATTCAAAGGTGTGGAGGTTTTAATTATTGTACTTAATTTTGGGGTTTATGGGTGTTATAATTTATACATTTTGGGATTTTCTATTAGAAATAGGGAAATCTGGAAGACAAGCTTTACCCCCACCATAAATTGCTGAAAAATCGACCTTCAGTTCAGCTTGTTGTGCTCAAGACGAGGGTGGATTTGCATGATCAGTTGAATGAAAATGAATTAGATATTCGGGATGTTTTTTAGGGCAGATCCATAAGCCCCATAGATGAAGATCCCATTGCTGCAGAATTTCTGTCTATGTTGAAGCACAAGTATAGTGTTGTATCATAATACAAATCAAAGGACAACTATACCAAGTCTAAATCAACTGAATCCAGTTCTAGTGCTCTTGAACTTACCGAATTAAAGCTAGAAGCAGGATTTACAATCTCTAATGGGAATGAGTATGGCAGTTACAATATTGGATTGGATGTCCGGAGCTCTGCAATAGGCATTGGACCTAATCTTAATGAACCCCAACTTCAATGTGATGAAAATATGGACTTTGATGATGATCAGGAAAACAAGCCAGAGCATTTTGGCAATATTGAAGAAACTGAAGAGGTTTCTTGTGATCGATTGAATCAACTCAGCCATAAGACATCTACTGCAGGTTGGTTTGTATCAGAAGGAGAATCGGTTTTTCTTTCCCATGATGATGGATGCTGCTCTTTTCACGATATAGCAAATTCAGAGGTGTGGAGGTTTTAATTATTGTACTTAATTTTGGGGTTTATGGGTGTTATAATTTATACATTTTGGGATTTTCTATTAGAAATAGGAAAAATACTAGGGGTTATATTATTCTCATGGTTTAAATTTCTATATTTGAAATAAAATTCACCAATTTCTATTTGAGAAAATGATTTGCCTAAATATTTGATGTAGTTTAAATAGGATGTAGCTCATTTCAAAAATTGTTGAAATTTTCTAGAAACTATGATTGGGATTTCAAGAATATTTATGCACTCTTTAAATTTTCCCTTAACATAAAGGGCAGTTGATGTATGAGTAATACGTAGTATTGTTTTTTTCCAATCTCCAGGAGAAGGATGAATATAAATCTCCATATGGGCTTACCCCAAACATGTGGGGTGATTGCTTGTTGATCAGAGCAACTAGTTCAGATGGTTTCTCTAGTAAATATGTTGTGGCAACATCTGCAGGTTGTAAATTGGACTCAGGTTTCTGTTCATGGGAATTTTATAATAAATAAATTATGGCATTCCGTACTGAATCAGAGGCCTTCACTTCAACGTCCAGTACCATCTCTCCAGTTTTGGCAGAGAGGGATGTCTCGGGAAGAAATTTTGGCTTTGCAAATGTTGTGCCAAAGAATCAACATTGGTGGTACAGGCCATGTGGGCCTCTTATGGTATCTACTACCAGTGCCCAAAAGACAGTTAATATTTATGACATTCGTGATGGAGATCCTGTGATTTCAATGTGTTTGTTTTGAAATTTTAGGTTTCATAGTAAATCATCAATGGGCTATGAAATAAGGCACTTTGAAATCTTGGATACATGTTTCATGCCAAAATCATTTGTATCTTCCATAAATACACAATCTTGGACCACTTTGTATAAATCTGCTTCTCAGACACTATTACATCTCCCTCATTATACATGTGGTGTTCTTGCATGCATAGCAAAGGCATTGTTTTGGAAATCATTTTATAAGTCACTAGATATTGTGGGTATAAGGATCTAGGGTCTCCACATGAAACTGTGTTGCCTGGAGACTCACTCTGCCTGTCCTTAAATTTGTAAAAATAGTAGTATGCCAATGCTTCTTTTATTTTGTATGCATAAGACAATTTTTTGTCAAAGTCCATAATTGTTTTTAAGTTTTATCCATCCCAGTTTTGTTGTGAATGCACAGGTTTTTGGCTCAACACAGATCTATTATATCTTTGTACTTTTCCTTGACTAACTATTTGAAATTTATAGTTATATTTAGAGGCGTCTTTTAAGGGATGAGGGGAATTACTTGGATTTAGTGCTACTCACTCCCAATAGAGGTTTACAGTAAACTATGACACATTGTGATGTATATCAGTGGTAGTTGGGGTAGCAACAAAATCAGTTTCATGCTTCAGTAGATTTATTCTTCTTGGAAAGCTTTCAGCTGACAAAAAAAAGGGAATGAAACATGCAACTAGTCCCCTTCCTTTTATTGGACCCCCTGCTTTCTTTTTATGAGAGCATCTACAGGCTAAATTTACTAGAAGTGGTCAAAAGTGAGTTTGGTTAGTTGGAAAAGTCCAACTATTCTTAGCCCTCAACAATGTTTAAATACTTCATAGGCATGTTAACCCCTCCTAGATTGTGTTGCGTAAGTGGGTTTTGCAGAATTTTATGCACTTAGGGTTAGACTCAAATTTTGAAATTTGATGTAATTAGGATTATATTCAAGTGCTGGCCAAATTGGTAAAATTGATACTCAGCCATAGCTGAAAGGCAGTAATATGTAGTGGATTCATTCTATGAAATGATTCAATTTGGCATGTGAATCTCACATCTAAGGGCCATTAAAATCCCATGGATGGAGACTGATCAAGATTCAACATTGTTGTTACTATTAGTGGAGTTGGGTATGGCACAAGTACAATAAAAATACTAGCAACAATAGTAACATCATAGATTCAAAATCTTAATCTCTATATTAAATGAGCATTAGAATGTAACTTGATTTCAGTAAAATCTCTAACAGGTTTGTTCTAAATCGGACTTGAAATGCTCACTTGTAAAGATGTTTGAGGCTTGAGGTTGTATGACACTGCAACAATTGACTTGTTGAGTACATGATGACATTAGGTCATTGTGAAACTGAATATATGCTACTTCGGTATGAAGATTGATTGCACAAACTATGTTTTCTAAATAATGTTTCCAATGAAACCTGAAATGGCTCTTGTTACACTGAAAACATCTGTCATCTTTAATCTACTATCAATTTGAGTGACAAGGGTAGCTAAACCACATGAAAATGCTCCAAAGATGTTACAGATGCATGGAAGCTCTGGAAATTTAGCCCCTCACTATGTTATCTGATGCAGGGGCATTGGGCCCAAGACAAATTTTGTACATAAATAAATGTAAAGAGGGGTCTCATGTTTTATTTCCCTATGAAATTATCCATAGTTGAGCTAATTTAGTTAATTTTTAGAGAAAATGTAACTGCCCGAATGATTAATGAGCACCTGAAGAGATAGTCAGTTTCAGAAGTTAAGCTAATTCTAGGAGTCCGTCTCTGTCTGTCAGAGCGTTAGTCTCAGAGTTAGGAATTTGAAGAGTTTGTGAGTCATCGAGAAATTCGAATCGATTCATTGTAATTGATATAAAAATAAACCTCTGTGACAGATTCGATAGACTTGCACAGAAGACCTACAAAGAGAACTACATAGAGCTGCATAGGGAAGAGGAGGCCATTGTATCGAAGATCTGGACGAGGACCATGAGACTGTAAGAAATTTCATTTATATAAGGAATCTGTTAGTATTATATGAGCATTGATTAAGTTTTTTGTGTGTGAATATATGTACGCATCCTGGTGAAAGATAATTGAAATCCCGTGGTAATTAAGAAACCCTGTGATGAGGTTATGTGCATATAGACTGGTTGAGTTCTCGGTGGAACACGAGCTAATGAATTAGGACTTATGAGCATTGGTGAATTCCACAGATAAATGTTTCAAACAGTTGGGGAATTTCTCTATAATCAGTTGTGTGAAAAGAGGGTGAATTAGGTTAATGAATTTCCCGTGCGCCTGTGGTAGAGCAAGGAGATGTTGTGCTCGAACCTCCGTGAGCTAGTTAAAACCTTGTAATGAGTGTTGTGAATGTGTAGGTGATTGAATGAACCAAGGACCGGTGTATCGATTTGCAGATTTGATACTAACCTTGTCGGAACCATAAGACATAAACCGTGGCATATGTAATGCGTCGTTTCTCCTCAAAATGGTCGTGCCCGAGTTCGTTTGGTATGGCCGCATGAAGGATGAACAACGAGGCAGAGTTCAATGGCAGTAAGGTGTTGGTAAGTGGATGGAACCTGGAGTAAGAGTAGTCAGAACCTTGAGGACCGCACAGTAAAGACAGGTTTTCGGCATATCGCACCGCCGGTAAGCGGTATTCCCCATTTGGACGCGATCAATGTCATAGGACAACACGTGGCCTTGAGCGGTTTTGAAAACCCACTCTCATCATGAGTTAACGATCGTGCAACTAACTCGCGTGATATCCAGTTGGATCGTTGGATCGTCAAGGCCAGAGCAACATATTATCCACCGTTGGATGTGGAAAGGCTGCTAGCACTAGGCCCCATGCGTATATACGTTGACTATTGTTGTCCTAACTAAGGTTCAATGAAGGTATGTGCGGTTGTTTGCATTGAAAAAACTTTATTCATATTTATGTGTCCAAGCCTCATATGAAGTCCGAGTTATAAAGTGGATGCCATCACTAAAGGTTAGCAGGGTCCGATCTTATTATATGATTTTTTATAGTCGAAGCGCTGTGGGGTGGTTTATTATATTAATATTTCACCATTGAATTATGTTCATAACAATTGGAATGCCAACAATTCATAACACATATTGGAGATTTACTATCCTGTTTTAAAGTTTCATTTTATTTTTTTAAATTGAACCCGCCGTCGGTATACCAATGCTTTGTAAGCGTCGCTCTTCCGACGCCTTATAAGGATAGATATTCCGACGTTTTGAACGATTTCCATTTTTTTCGGTCTTGTGACGTCTCTCGATATTGCGACAGTTCTTTCTAGCATCGGTATTATGACGCTTTTGGAAATCGTCGGTATTGCGACGCTTCTAGAAAGCATCGGTCTCGTGACACTTTTGCAATGTGTTGGTCTTGCGACACTTTTGTATGGCGTTAGAATTGCGACAGTTTAGAAACGTCGAAAGAGTGACAGTATAAAAATGTTGGAAGAGCGACGTTCAAAACTTCGGACCACATTTCATCGGAATTGCGACAGTTTACAAACGTCGAAAGAGAGACGGTTTGGGCAATGTCGAACGAGCGACACTTGTTTGGAAGCGACGGAAAAAGTGTCGGTATTGCGACACTTTTTCAAGGTGTAGGAATTGCGAAGTAATGGCGAACCACGTTTTGTCTGTCCTCGAACTGTCGCTCTTGCGATGACTATGTGTCGGAATAGCGACGAAGTGGCCGTCGGAAATTGGGCCAAATTTTCTAGTTTCGTATGAATGGAACAAGACGTATAAGGGGGAATTGGTTTGTTTGAGGCCATGAGTAATTGGTTTGGGCCTAACAGTGATGGTCGATAGACACGAATATGATTCCATAGTTGATGTTGTGGAACCAGACGAGGTCGATAGGGTGCAGACTAGTTGAGTTTGCACCGTCAATGGTATAAATACTATTGTAGTTGTATCAGTATCGACACCAATGACATATGAGAAGATAGCACGAATCATGGTTCCCATGCATGATGAGATGGATCATACGGTGGTGTTGTGTATCTTCGACGTTGAATTGTGAAGAAATTTCCATTGTGGTGTCCTGTGTGAGAGAAAGCTTATGCTCTTATTGTGGCATACTAAGGGTACTCAAACTTTCCTAGATTTGGAATATGCATTGAGTGCAGAGGTGCATAAACGTTTCCATTAAGGGGCACAACTCTATTTCATGATTGTGACTTGTGCAAATGGTGCACGGTGTCAAGGTTTTTATTGAGTAGATGGTGTGAGAACCAACGCTACTCTTTGTGCCCTAAGTGGATGCTCGAAGATGATTGGGCATTGAGGCATGTTTGCGGATCTGCCATCTTCGAGACTTTGGTTTTTTTTGGTCTAGTTCTTTTAGGGAGTTCAGACTCAATGCTTCCCTTACCGCTCATAGCCTTGGGAGGTATTCACAATTCATAGTATGGTGGAATTGCGAGAAAATCCTGCAATAGCAGCGTGTGATCTTCTCTTGGAGAGATTGATCTGTGGGATTGTGGTGACCATGCAAAGAATGTCAGTGATTTTCTTGAGTTCCTGACATTCATTGATTTTTTGGTTGTTTCTATCGCACAACCCGCATGCTATTCTTGGCTGGTTTTGGGCCCTTCTAGGACGATGGGTCATTGTAGCCTTCCTAATGTTTTGGTAAAGGTGGGGGCTAGGCTACCTTGTGGCAGGTTGCCTTGCATCAAGTTGCCATGGTTCTAGACTAGTTACATCTAGGTATTGGTTAACCAATGAGTATATGGTGTCTAACAAAGGTTGAAATTGGGAGATGTAAGTATAATGTCGAGTCTGATGGTTGTTATGACAAATCATAAAATATTTTTTTTCCTTGGTTCTCCATTCCCTTTGGACTGTTGGAGTAATTGGGTGCCATTTGTGGAATGATCTTAAATATGGGCATTGGGCGACCAAGTGGTTACATGCGTCGCATAATGCGTAGGTTGGGCTTATCTGTGGAAGGCGGTTCAGGGTGATGATGTGACCATTTTTTGGTTGTTTTTCTACTGACATGAAGAAAATGGACCTGGTTGTCACATTTTATTGAGTCGTCTAACTTTCCATGGATTCTGAATCCGATTAATTTGTTGCGGCGAGGCATGTTATGGCCTGGCGTAAAAAAATTAACGCTGAATGGAATAAGGGGATGTAGGGACAATGACAAACATGGTGGTCGCCTGAACACACTCGACATGAATACTAGACTGCTCGTAAGTCGTCATAGTATACGGGGTTGACTGGATACCATCTCTAAGACAACTCTAGAGTTGCACAATCAGTGATGAAGTGATCTCGTTCATCACAGAGTGCGCAGAGCTGGATAGGATCTTGAGGGTGATAATGGGGGTGAGGTGGTCATTCATGTGACTATCGCTCCTCAGGCATATATAATATGGTCCTTGTTTCTCCTGTCCCTTGAGTGGTAGTATTTTTCGTTGATTCCGTGTCCGAGCTGGCTAAGTCAGAGTTTTCAATGATGAAGTGTCGCATGAAATCCAACATGGACTAGAACCGATGGATGTGGGGACAACGACGCATGTGGTATTTTCTTCGACAAATTTGACACGTATGGCATCGATGTCAAAGCAAATTGCTTTGGGCAATATGAGGTTCTTGGTACCAATGGTTAAACATCCTTAATTCGGGACACTATGTGACTAAGTGGTCAGGCTTGTCGCACAATGTGCAAACTGGAGTTTGTCGAGTGGCCTCTGTTTGTCGTCTTTGGTCCATTGGGGTGACTGTGTACGAGAAGGATGTAAGCTCCTCTCGTAGGTACAATATTGTTCTAGGCTCTCCATCGTCCATTTGCATGGGTGGATCTGAGAGGTCCTGTTGGTAAGATTTCTCTACGGCCTGCAGGGCATCCCTATATCGTGGCATCTCTGGAAAATGGTGTGTATAATGCCCATAATGGTCACATATGGCACATGCGTGATTGGTGCACAATGCTTTCCCTTGGTTTTTTTTGGCTTGTTCTTTTTTATGGGAACTTGAGGACATGCCATTTATTTTGGTGTTTAGAAGAGGTTTTAATTCATCTAACTCTGAGAAAATATTGGTAGGATGGCCTACGATATCACATAATGAGAAAGGTTGTAATGCCCTAGGTATTTTTGGGTTTTCTATTTTCTTCCCTTTTTTGTTGGTTTACTTGGTCACGTTAGTTGGCACTGCTACGAGTGTTTCGTTAACTGATGTGGCCTCCTAAGGGGTGATAGGGCTTATCCCTATAGAAGTGATGTTAGGAATTCCCAGCATGGCTGGTGGGACCAAATACCACACAGGTATTTCAAAAGCCATGTTTGGAAATGTAATAGTTTCCAAGACTTTATTTGACATAAAACTAGGTGGGAGGTATAAAAATGGGGTTTTTGTGATGGTGTAGGGTAGGAATTTCATGCCAGTGGCTTCGATCTCTGTACTACATGTTTCAATATCCGAGCTGGTTTTGGTGTTTGATGGTAACATCATGCACACTGGTGCCCCCGTGATTTATGGGGTTTCATCTGGTATGATAGGGGGATCTCCTAGGAATGATCCTAGGATCGATGATGGTTTGAATTGGCCGGGGTCAAATTCTTGATACCGCGTAAGAGATTTCGTAGTTGTGTCTACATAAGGTAAAACGACATCGAGAGTCGTCATGGGTTTCTTATCATAGTATGTAAGCTAGTCGACAGTGATGATTCTATAATCATGGGGGAACATCATCACTCGAAAGATTGAGGAAGTTATTGCATTCATGGCGTACATATAACTCCACCCGAGGAGTATATTGTAGTCTAGTTGTGCATCCAACACTTCAATGTCTATAAGTACTGTTTTTCCGGCCAAGTTTGTAGGTACTGTTGGGGTTCCCATGTTTTGGTAAGATTGGAAATACCAAAAGATGAGACAACATCAAAAGCAATTTCGGACCTCAGGATCTAGCCCTCCTGGGTCCAGAGAGGGATCTCTCTATATCAGCAAAGGTTTTATGTCTTTGAAGCTCAATGTTTGAGATATTAGGCTAGTTATGGGCACAGGGTTTGTTTGTTTGATTTTTTGTTTGGTTGTTGGGAATCAGGAAAGAAGGGTTCAGTATGAGACAAGGCTGAGCAATGAGGCTTTTAGGCAAAGGAGAGATAATTCAGAGAACAGTCAAGACCATTGGGCGATGGAGTCAAGAAAGGATTTACTTTCTATTCAATATGCAGGCTTTCAGTTGGGCTAGTCATCTAAAGCATTGGATCTTAAAGATGATAATGAATGAAATAGTAAGGGAGGAGATGAAAGCAAGGAAACCTCAAAGGTGACCTTTCAGACATCAGATCTAGGGACAGGATGCCATTGGACAACCTGTGATCCAAAACCTGAAATATTAACTCTTCAGACAGGAAAACATTAAAGATTTGGACACAAAGGTGAAAACTTGAGATCAGAGGGAGACTTTGAACTCTCAATTCTTCGGCCTCTAGCTTAAGGGAGCTTAGAAAGGTTCAATTGACTAAAAAGGATCCTAGTGAGATAGAGACAGAGTTCTAGACCTCCCAGTGTTCCCAATTCATTCAATTAAATCCTAACAAGAACATCTAAAGACAGATTTCATTAATTCATACATCAGCTAGCAATATATCAGACCACTACACTGGTTGAATTAGTTGAAATAAATCATCAGATAACACATACAGTAGAAAAAATTGAAGGCAAGGAGAGCAGAAACATAGGGTACCTAACAAAGGTAAATCCTATGCCAGATTTCTGATGCGAGCCAGAAGAACTGAAATGAAATGAATTACAAGGTAAAACAAATACATAGATAGAAAAACATCACCATTCCTTTAAATCAGGATCCAAATAAATGTGCTTGTCATATTAAAGAGCAACACCAGTCATGTACAACATTGCCAATAGCTTGGTATTCAGCTTGAAAACATCCTCCTCAACCTATATTACAACTTTACACAGAGACTATGTCTAAAAAAGAAACAGCTTGCAATTCTTAGATATTCAATCAACAACCCTTACACTAAGTTCTTTCATGGATTTTATAGTTGAATGAGAGACAAGGGGGTAGGTGAAAAACTAAATGTAGCATTAAATCTCAGAAGAGGAAGAGGGCCGAGGCCTCATTCTGTTTTAAATCCTGGGCATTTATCTCTGGTACTCTTTGGATGAAAGAGTAGTCTTTGTCAGGCTGCAATTTACTCCAGGTGTGACTTTGATGTACTTGCTGTAGCACTTCTGCAGAACTCAGGTGAACTGAAAAAAAAAAAAAAAATGACTCAGGTCTACCATACTGTGTAACAAATTCTTCTGATAGCATAGGACTGCTGTCAGGGGGAAAACTTCTCATGGACGCTATGTAAATTGAAAACGTATGAGTGCTATTTCCTTTCTTAGGAGGAAACATCTGCTGATGTAGAAACTCTGATGATATGGTTTTCTGAACATTGGACCCTCTGAGTGATCTACAAGGTCTTCAATCTGGTACTTTTTCCTTCTAAATCCTGGATTAAGGCTTAAACCCTCAATACTGAGCATTGAATTCCTTGATCTTTTACTGATACTCTCTGTTGTTCCATGATTTCCTCTGTCCACGAATTTTGAACCATATATGACATTGGGGGTTTTACGCGTTTGAACTCTGTATCATTAATGAACATTTGCATCTTTAACACCTCCTTAGGTCCTTTCTCTGTATTATGTGCCATAATAATAGTGCATATGAACCATGGCGGTTTTCCGCCTGTCTGTAACCCTGCAAAACACGAAAAAGCGTTAGGAAACCATGCATGGGGAAGGTGGATGTAGTGGGGACGATGAGAATGGTAGTATAGCCTAGTGAAATGGTGGAACAATGTAGGTTGATGGCGAAAAAACGCAGTGAAACAATGGAGAATGATCTGGTGAAGGTTTGCGGAATGCAGAAAAATTTAAACATGAACCTTTGACATTTAACCTTTGAGTGAAATATAAGGGGGGCTGATGAAAATGTGACGAAAATGTGAACACACGTGGGATGGTGACGTGGCGGGACTTGGTCAATGGTGGGGCTTTGATCTAATCTAGGCCGTCCGATCTCAGGAGGAGATCGACAGTTGTGAATGCATCGGAGGGCGATGGACAGCGGGCCAGGGGTCCCATTTTCCTTGAGTTAAATCCCGAGAATCTTCATGGCGCGATCACCGTTGGATGGACATCCTCAAATCGGATGGTGTACGCGCATATCGCGCTGGGTCCACAGCCGAACTTTAACGCGTGATGGATGGCGGTTTTCAAATAGTTCTCATGACACGTGTCCTGCGGTGAATGGCATCGTTGCGAAATGAAAAATACTGCCCACACTCCAAAAACGGTGCAATAAAAACCGTTGGTTTGTGAATAGTGTTTGTCTGTGGGGACCACCGAGGCGGATGTACTACGAGATGTTGATTTGCGGACCAAATGGACGGTGGATCTGCGATCGGGTGGTGAAAGGGGTTAGCCACGGGCGCGATGGATACTTGCGAATGCCGTCGGATCTGTATAGATCGACGGCTCAAACCGCTCCCAATACACATTTGCGACACGCGTTCTTCGAGCTAGCACCAGGTTCTAGCGCTGGGTCATGTGGGGGAAATGGTTTTGGGGGCTGGCCGAAAGGGGCTAGGCCTGCAATAAGGTGGAAAGTGGGTTTTTGGCCTGTTTTAATGTAATTTGAGGCCAGGAAAGGGTAACTATAGAGGGAATAAGGGTTTTTTAACCAAACAAGGGGTGTGTGTGTGGCTTAAAGGGGGTTTTGGGATGGTTTAGAAGGACTAGGGGAGGGATTTTGGGGTGAAAGGGAGGCTTTGAAAAAAATGAAAAAGGGATGGAGTGGGTAATTCTGCAGGGGTACAAGGGGAAAATGAAGGCCTCTTTTGAGCACAACCTTTAACAATCAGTGAGGCTTTTTGACTTAGAAACAACAGAGGGAAATGATCAAAGGGCAGAGAGGATGAAGAGGCTTCAAGGATGATGTGTTTTAAGAGGAAATACATTCCTTGAAGGCTCAGAAACATTTGGCCCCCTGTTTTCTTGTCAGAATTTATAGGGGACTAACACTAGCTCCGCATGGGGATGACTTCTTCCTGAAGGAGTCAAGAATTCAGAAGATGATCTTTGGAGTAGGCCAGATGCCTTGTTTCTTGACCCATCCATCTTTTCTCTTGGATCAGCTGCGACAAATTATAAAGACATCAAATTAGCAGAACAATTCTCCGAAACAATCTACCTACCCATCCTACAATCCTAGCATTTTTTTCTTCCAGGGTGCATTTGAACTAGCAGACCCTTTACATCATTTTATTTTTTGCAAACAAGAAAATAAACCTATTCTATTTCTACCCTTATTACTCCATGAGACCAGATTAAACTGTTGGCCTCATATGTTTCTCTACCTAATCTAATACCTGCTGGGATTAAACTGTCCAGTATATTTGTTCTCTATATTCTACAACAAAAATTTAAAAATAGTCAAACTAGGGTTAGAAAGTCTAGTTGCTGTGATCCAAGGCATAAAGATGGTTGCTCGTGGACATAAATTTGCAAAAAACTGAAAACAAATCTTGAAGGCTTGACTTAATTTTTGAGCTTGTTAGAGTCACTTCCTCTTCTTCATTTCAGCTCTAGTTTTGGGCATGTTAGAGCTGATACTTTTCTTCTTTATTTGCTGGTTCAGATTTTGAGCATGTTGGGACCAGCTGTTTTACTTCTTTGGCTCAGGTTTTGATCATATTAGAGCCAATCCTTTTCACTTCAGAGGTTCATGTTTTGAGCATGTCTGAACCTCTCTCTTCTCTCTATTTTTTGGAACATTTTCTCTTTTCTTGAAAACATAAGACAACAATGGTATTTACAATGGAAATGGAAACTGGAAATTGGAAATCAGCAGAAGTAGTGTTTGAGCATCCTGCCATTGATAGGACCCCCAAACAGCTCTATACCATCGAGTTCTGGTAGAAAAAAATGCATTTGGACCTACAGTGGCCTGGATGATGTATGGACCCTGCCACAAACTGTCAAACTTGTCGTGCTTTCCTTTGTCCTCCCTCCTCGAGTCCCACTTCAGAACTTTATCTCCGATTTTGAAATCAGAAGCTTTGGTTCTTTTGTCAAACATTCTCTTTATATTTTCCTGAACTTTGATAGCTCTTTTATAGACCTCTTCCCTTGTTTGTTGGAGGTGAATTTTTTGGTTCACCCTCGTTACCATGTTGTCTTCTTCTGTCTAAATTTCTTGGATAAGTTTAATCACTGGTATTCCAAGGATGGTGAGAAACACTGCTTCTATTCCATAGAAAAGCTGATATGGTGACATGCCAATAGATTTCTTTGTTGTAAGCCTGTCAGCCCACAGGGCATGCACTAAATTGTTATGCCATGAATTTTTGTTCTCTTCCAGCAGCATTTTGATGATGGTCACCAGGCACTTGTTTGATGATTCAGCTAAGCCATTACCTTGTGGGTAATAGGAAGTTGAATGACCGAGTGCTATTTTATACCTGTAACAAAAATCAACCATTTTCTTGGATCCAAAAGCAGCAGCATTATCAGTGATTATTTTTCTTGGGCAGCCAAACCGAGAGAGGATGTGGCCTTCTAGGAACCTAATGATGACTGAATCTATGGCATTCCTAGTAAGTATGGCCTCTATCCACTTAGTGAAGTAATCTGTGGTTGTATTATGCATGATGGGCAGAGTTTGCATTTCTGCAGCTCTAGTTCTGAAAGCAGAAATTCAAGTAATGTAAAGTACTGTTAGAGACCAGGATCAGAGAAACAGATTCAATTAACTAGTATTTTTGGCATTTCTGTATCAAATACCAGTTTCATTTTTATGTTAATAAAATTGTTGTTTCGTTTTATTCATGTTTTGGCATTTCTGTTGATATGGATAATTTGTCTCAAATTGTTATGTATCTCTGCTCTTATGAATTAAACTCTGATTTCTGAGTAACCATTACTCAGAAATTTGTCTTATAACACTGATTTATTAAATAGTAATGTGTTGTGAATTTCTTCCACATATTATTGTTTAATTATTAGTTTGACTGATATGATAATCGATATCATTTTTGTGAATTTCTTCCGGAGTGTTGTTGATTTATTATTTTAGTCAAATGGTCTCAATAAAATGTGTTTTGGTACTTAAAAATGTGAGCTAATTGAATTTATTTGTTAGTTTGACATCAATTTAAAGCCAGACATATTTTAATTCTCATTACTTAATTATCTTGCTCTTAATTGGGTTAGATTTTCATCTACCTGATTGAGATAGGATTTAGATTAGTTTCTTTTTGCTTGCATTATAGAATAAGTTTGCAATTAGATTAAATTTACATTCTTTTAAGTCCTCTTCTCAAAGAGGCAAAATCTTAATTGTGGTTTGGCTGAACCCAAATCAGCTTAAGGGTCATTCTCTTGCTTGATCAGCAAGAAGAATTGATCTAATATCCCTGTCTATTGGTATTTAAGGAAACATCATAAACCAATAGCGATAGGGAAGAGGTAACTGGACCTAGTTAAACCAGTCGGAGCCACTATCATAAACGGAAAAGGAGCTGTATTAAGGTCCGGACCGGGTGGTTATCCCCCAATGTTGTAGCAGCGATTTTCGAGGCCTCAACATTTTTGGCGCTAGAAGGAGGGCCTGAGATTTGTTTTATTTTGGAGTCTTTGAATTCTAACATTTCATTTTTATTACAATGGCTCCTTTAAAACTTCCAATTTGGAGTTGTATACATGGACGTGCATCTTCCAATACTCCACCCAAAGTGGTAAGACTCTTGTCTCAGGTAAAGTTTGATGGTAAGAAAAATTCTTCTGCTTTTAATCATGTCTTTCAATTTATTCAAAATGTTTCAAATTATGATTTTCAATGGATTGATGAAGGCATTTTATGCAGAATTTTTACTCTCACATTTGCGGCAAAAGCCAGAAGCTGGTGTAGAACTCTTCCAGTTGCTTCAATCCACAGCTGGGATCAATTTGTTACAATTTTCATTTGTAAATTTGACGGCTATGATTATGAAAAGGTATGTGAAGAAATTGAATATTTACGAAGGTTTGTAAATGAATCTGTTAATGATTTTAATATTCGATTTCATTTAAATTGCTTAAGATTTAAAGACGAAGATAAACCCACGGAAGAAGAATCATTAGATTGGTTTGAATATATTTGTTCTCTTCCACCCATTCCCAATCCATATGAAATTAATTCAAGCTTTGTTCCATCCCATTACAATATAAATGAGAATCCCAATTTAGATGTGCAAATAAATTGTGATAAAGTGGTTTCACAAAGCTTGGAAAATATTTCTAATCAAATGCAAGAAGACAACAACAACAATTTTGGAGAAAAAACTTCTTTGGAATCTGAAAATTACTCTGCGGTCAATTCAGAAAATCAGATCGCAAATCAACAAGTACAAGCAGCAATCGAAGTAAATAATAAAATACAAACTGTTGTACTAATTTCTGAATTCCTCCATGATGAGCAAATGCCGAAATCACAGCAGCAAAGCAGCCTTCTTCAAGCAAGCATGAGCATACAAAGGAATGATTTAGAATCTGAGATTTACAATGAGCATAATGCACAAGAGTTCTCAAACAGAGACAGTTTTAAATGCATTGTTTCAGGTTCACATTTTTCCCTTTATCTAGATATTTTTAATAATGGTAATTTTCCCCCTCTTGATATTAATGATATTTCAAAAAATACAGAGGCTGATCTAAATGAATTACTATTAAGTTTTTATCAAGATAGAGAAGCAATTAACGATCATTCTTTTTCCATTAATGAACATGAAATTCTTGTTCCTCCTTGTTTGGATATATTGGATGAGATTGAAGAGAATTCTAGAGAATCTTGTGAGGTCATTTATGATGATTACTCTGATATTGAGGATGTTGATTTCAATTTTTCTCAAAAGAATCCTCATGATAAAATTCAAATAACATCTGAGAATGAAGAACGCTTCAATTTAGAAATTATCCCAACCAATCATCATTTTAGAGCAGCAAATTATCTTCATGATTTCATTATTTGGGAAAACTTTCCAATTTATGATTCGTATCGTGATCAAGCTCTCATTCCTACTCATAATCATAATTCATTTTCTAATTCAAAAGTTGGAATTCAAAATTACTCAAATTCCATAATTCTGGCCAATCCTTGTGAAAATGAAATTATTTCAAAACGATCCCAATTGTGTTGTAACAGTAGTTGTAAAAATAGTGATTTCATTTTAGTTTTTCTTTCACAGTTATTTTGTTTAAATTTAGATTTATTTTTTTATTTTATTTTGCAAAATTTTCACACTTTTCGCTGGCATATTGAACACCTTACTATCAAACACTCAATTGATGCATTGCCCAATTGGGAAATTAAAGTTTCATATTATAATCATGAGCATCAAAAGATATTAATATTTCAATTTCAATCAATGCTAATGTTTCATCAAAAGCTTCTATTTTTTCAAAGGCAATGTCGACAAGAGAATGTATTTTTGCAATCTGGCCAGCAATTCAATTCAATTAATAATTTTCCATTTCATTTGAAAAATTTCCATCCATTTTTCATTAATTCATTTGAAAAATATTTGGAAATTTTTCTCTCAAAGGAGATTGTTAATAATTTTCCATTTGTACATAATACTAACAATTCTTTCCAGGCCTTTGAATTTAAAAGCTCATCTTCACAATTTGGCCTGTTATCTCTTCCTTTGAACATTTTCCAAATTTTAATAGAAATCCATCCAGATTTCTATGATCCAATTGGTATTCAATTAGAAAGGAAATTTCAAGAGAAAGAGATTTTAATTAAGTTGCTAACAATAACTGTACATTCTGATTTCAGATTTATTTTCCTCAGTTTAGTTAGATTTGTATTTTTATTACCAACATTTGAACTATACATACATGCAGCAATTAAAATGAGAAAATGGCTACACTGGAAATATGACTATACCTAGTCATTTTCATGTATATGGTTAGAATAGGAGTAGAATTAATTTAGTTTGTTTGTTTTGTATAGTTAATTTGTTTTAACAGTTTTGTAGATTAAAAAATAAAACAAAGCAATCAGCCTTCTCATGCATGTTCACTGAAACATTTTCTCCTTATCAGAAAGTTTTAATTCTTTCTTTCCTTTTTTAAATTTCTTGCATCAATACCTCTACTCTGCTTATTTTGAATAATGTCTTGATTAAATTCAATTGAGGTTGCACTTGGCATTGATCGCCTCAAAGCCACTTTTCTTCATTTCGAGATTTCCTTCTAAGATTTTCTTTTGGAATTTATATAATAAAGGTTGAAGATGTAAGAGCTTCATGATCTCATTATCCCATGAAATGTATGATTGTCTATGATAAGCTTAATTCCGACTCAATCATTAGTATTCAGTCTCACCTTTCACGATAATCATATGAAGTTCATATTATCTTCCTCGGAATTTGCTAAAGCTGACCTTAAGGATGTCAATTTTGCTGAGTGCACACATTCAAATCTGTTTTGATATTTTTCTACAATTAGTGGCTTTATCCCATTATAATCTTTAGTTTATTATTTGATGCTGCAATACGCATCATATTCATTCACTAAAGACATTATTGAATAGTCACTATAACAATACGGATTCTTCTCAAGTTATTCAGAATGAGCAGAGGTAATAAGTTGCTGTTGCAATTCAAAGGGAAGCCTATTTTCATATTTATTTCTGGTGAATTTTATGAGTTTCATATTTCCTGAACATGACTAAACAAATTTTATTTAGGATGATTGCACACTCCGATTTAGAATAAATAATAGATGAGTTTGAACAAAGTTAGAATTTTGATAAATCGAAGGAAGAATTGGAAGATTCATAAGGTAAATCTACAGACAATTTCCTTCCAGGTACGCATTTACAAGTTCATTTTCATCTATTATTAGTTTCTCTTTTACTTAGTTTATTTTTAATTCTTGTTCTGTTTTATTTGCAGGTTTTCATTTGTTTTCAAAACTTAAAGTAAGCAGCAAATCCATTTCAAGTTCGCAACAAGTTCAGGGAAATTTTATTTTGTGATTCATTAGAATTTGAAAGCATTCTTTAACTTTGCTTTCATTCATTCATTTAGAAAACCCAATTGAAATTTAAAACAATATCGCAAGATTCATATTAGAGATGTTTCAATTTGATTTTCATATTTTTTGATGTGAGTCTTCCGATGTCTTACCTCATACAATCTTTACCAAATCGCATATTGCATTGGAATAAATTTAAAAGTTTGTTTTTTCATCATAAAAGTTCCGATGCGATAAGTCAAATCACAAACGCACATATCGTATTAGGCATAAGGTTAATTCTTCCATTCAAAAAACTCCGATGCGATAAAAAATTGATCGCAATTGCGAATTGGTAAAGTCATATCACAATTGATTAAAAGGTCAACTTTTAAAAATTTCCCATGCGATAAAGTCTAATCGCAATCGCATTTCGACAGAGTCCTATGACAGTTGATTCGTTCATTTCAAAAGTTCCGATGCGATCAACCCAATCGGCAATTGCAAATCGGAGAGACCTCATTTTGACATATCCATCTGCAAAAACTCCGATGCGATGAAGTTCAAATTGCAATCGCAAATTATTAAATTAGTCAAGGATTAATTTTGAAAGACCTCCGATGCAACAAGTCTAATCGCAAATCGCAAATCGGGAGGAAAATTGAATACATCCTTGTGTGCTCATTTTAAAAAATTGTGATGCAATAATTCATCACCAATTGCTTATCGCTATCGATTTTTATTAATCATTGAATGCTCATTGCTCATCGCTTTTCATTAATTGCCGATTGTTCATCGCTTATCATTCTCATCACCGATTATTATAAAAATCGCATCGCTGCTATCGCAATTGTTTTAATTTCAATTCCCTTGAACACAAAGCATTTCGTTTTTACATTTTACTGCTTGCTTTAAATTAAATAAAATAAATAATGATTTTGGGTTATAGGATTTTGGTTAGTTTGCCTTCTTCATATTTTTAATGTCAAACTAAAAGAAGAAGTCAGCTAGTATTGGAGAAATTGATACCTTCAGGTAAGATCAAATGCAATCATCCAATGGTAAGATTCATGTCCCACTTTCAATAATTTCCATTTCATTACTTTAGTTTCAGTTTTTTTTTAATATTTGAATCTGTTTTGCAGCTCTTCATAAAAGCTTTCCATCATCTACCAAATCATATTTTGGAAGCCGTATGCTCTTTTCCTGGTTTTATTTTCAAGAAGCAACGATAGCCTTCATTGAAACAGCTACACTAGGAAGTTTCTGAACCTTTAATATATTTCTTTAAAGCATTTCTTTTATTAGAAAATGATTAAGATAATGCTTTGAAAACGACAAGATTGACATCAAACAGAAATTTTTCATTGTGGCTGAATTTTATCATCACTACTATCTGAAACCTAAAGCATTTACAACCTTGCAAGGTATAAGTTTTATGGATCTCGACATAAGAAGAAATGATTACAACGATTATTTTATTTTACTTCATGTTGTTGAGACATTGATATAAGCATTTTTGTTAGAGTTTGTATTTCAAAGCTTGGATTTTCCTTTCCACTTTTTGCTTCATTTTAATTTTGTTTGCTGATTTCTTTTCTCACTTTAGTTTAAGAATTCTTTTCCTTTGGTTTTCAGTTTTTTGTGACTTTGTCATGATTTATATGGAAGGCCTTCTTGTTACTTAACAATGGTTGGCATACATGGGAAAAATTGTTAATAGTCTCCTATTAGCTTTTTCTTAAAATCTCTTAGCAAAATTTGTTTTTCTTATTATAAAGGTAGACATACTTAAGGAAGAGATTACAAAACAAGAAAAGTTGACGAAGTATCGTGAAATCTGAGAATTTTTTTTTTTTTTTTCATCAAAATTGTAATTATTTTGAGATTTCAATACTTTATTAAGATCTTTCAAGATTCTATTATCAGTCAAGAAAAGTTATTTTTAACCAAGTAAAGACACTTTACAACAAAGCACTTTTAACTCTGAAATTGTCATTTTGAACTCTTAAGGAGTTAATGATTCTCCCTATTTAAAAAGAGTTTTATTTTTCTAGAGTGTAATCCAAAAATATATTTAAAACTTAAAAGATAAGAGGTCTCATCATGAGCCTGCTTACCATGATCATAGGGGAAAAATAGGCTGACATTACCAACACTGCTAAACAAACCAGGGTAATGGCTTATGATTGCAAACAATTATAAGACAAGGGGTCTCATCACGAGCCAGCTTGTTCAGTCCAATTATAACCAGTGAATGGCATTGTTAACTATCTGGCTACCAAACCAGGACAATGGCTTTTAAGATTCATAATAAAAATAAAAAATAAAAATAAAAAAATAAACATATATAAATGGATTTATCTCTAGGTCAATAATTCTTAAATAGATGAGATTCTGAATCATTGATGATTAAAAGGTAACCCTGTCGAGACTATAGATGTTTGCTGGCAGCAGTGGCTCTACCTGTGACAAATGAGTACATTTTAAAAGCTAAGCTGTAAAGTGACCCCTGCTTTATCTCTACAACTAATTAATAACTGATATAGAGTTATGAAATATTTTAATTTATGAGGAATTTAAAGAAAATTACAGTAAGATGATTATTGCTTTTATTCAGATTAATGAACCTAGTCAAGCATTCCAAAAATAATTTTCTCTTCTTTAATTATTTTTACTTTAATTTTAGGAAAATTTCATTTTTATCAAACAGAGATAACTGTTTCTTCCAGTGAATCGCCAATTGTTGTACGGTACAACAACCCCCCCCATTTTTAAATTGTTTACATCAAATAATGGGGACCCTTGATATAAAAATTTTGGCTAAGCACCTTTAGGATTTTTATTAAGTCAATTATCTTATGATTTTGTTAAATTTTAATTTTCTTTAGATTCTTGTTTTGATTGCTTGGTTGAAATCGATTTTTTATAAGCTTCCTATTGACGCTTGTTTCGTCTCATTTGGTCAACCGGTTTGTAAATAGCACTCCTTTGAATAATAACAATTATGTCGCCTGGGTTAAAAAATGCGGAGTTTAATAATGCATTTAGTTTAAATATTAACCCCTAGATTTGTTATTACTAACAATTTTTATTTTTACTTATACAGCCAAATCATAAAGCATCGGGATTTTGGTAATTTACTCCAATTTTTAAATAAATCAAAACTCGAAAAATCCGAAAAATCCTAAATAACAAAGTGGCTGTAATTTAGATAGGAAAATCATCATCTTAGACAAATTCTAATTTAACATCACTCAAATAAAATTAAAAAACAAAAAAACTAATTTTTAACGTTAAATTTTGAATTAATTAAATTAATTATTAAATTAAATATAATTAATTTAATTAAATTAAAAATTTTATATTAAAAACAAATATATAAAAAATAAAAACATAATAAAATAAAATAAATTAATTAAAAAAAAAAAATTTATCGCATCGGAGAAATGCATGGGGTGTATCTTTTAAAACTCCGATTAAGCCACATTTAATTGCTCCGATGCGATGGGCTCTTTTAATTATCCCCGACGCGATGAGTTATAAACTCATTTGCTCCGATGCGATGATGGTAGGTAGTGTTAGGTAGTGTTATGTTAATTTTAATGTTTTATGAAGTCTAAGTGCAAAGTTTAATATTCGTTAGTGTTAAAGGTCATAGTGGTAGTTTTAATAAAAGTTAAGTTAGTAGTGGTAGGTTAGTAACGTTAGTTTGAGTTAGGTTAGTATAGTTTTAAGTTAGTTGTTAGTGTTAGTTTAGTTTTATATTATAATGTTAGAATTAAGTATTTGTTAGTATTAATTTTAGTGGTAGGTTAATTGTTAGTTTAGTTTTAAATTAGTGTAGTGTTAGTATAGTATTAATGTAATATTAGTATAGTAGAGTGTTAGTATATGTTAGTTTAATATTATTTTAATGGTAGTTTAGTTTTAATTTAATATTAGATTTAATATTTAATATCTAAAATAATTAATTAAATTAATTAATATGTAGAATATAATTAATTTAATTAGACTTATTATTATTTAGATTAATAGGTTTATAAATAGTTAATTATATTAATTAGTTAGATTAATATTTAATTAGTTTAATTTATAATTAGCAATTAAATTAGAATTAATTATTAGTTTATTATAGGCTAATTTAGGATTAGATTTTAATTAAAATTCTGATTTTTAGCCCAGCAACTGAATTTCCAAGATTTATATCAGATTTGACTCATCAACTTTGGAGGCTCATAGATTGAGTTTTACTTGGCCAAATGAGGCCCAGGACGGCTCATTGGAAAGAGAAAATCAAGGAGAAAATTTCTGAGGAGGTTTCAATAACAGATTTGATCATTTATTGGGTCAAAAATCAGGCAGAAGATCAAGCTCTGAATTTCTAAAATAAAATCAATTTTCTGAGTTTTGTTTTCTTCATTTTCATTTGCCCAGCCTCTTCTGATTGCAGATTCATGCATCAATATTATCCTTGGTTAATTAAGATCGTTATGAGTATCAATAAGAAGCTCAAATTTCCTTTTTATTTATTTAAATAGAATTTGATTGGATTTGTTTTAATGATAGAAATAATATTTGGATTTTATTGTTGCTTCTTAAATGATTTTTAATTTCTTTTTGCAGGAAAAAACAATAGAAGGGATATTGAGGAAAAAGATTTCAATCAATGAGAAGACTCCAGCAATTAAAGATTGGAATTTTTGAGCAATTAAAGTTGGATTGAGCAGATTTTTCTTCAAACAAACTCTATTCTAAAAATACTTTTGGAATGATTATAAATTGCAGATTGCAAAATGTAAAAGGGGTTGCTCTCCTCTGCAATTCCAGACTTCTAAAAGCATTTCTGTTATAGGAATTTAGAGTTGTAGATGGGGAGGAGAGAAAGTTTCAGATCTGAACATTATTGAGGGTTTATGCTTTATGTCTTGTATTATGCATGATGGGCAGAGTTTGCATTTCTGCAGCTCTAATCCTGAAAGCAGAAATTCAAGTAATGTAAAGTACTGTTAGAGACCAGGATCAGAGAAGCAGATTCAATTAACTGGTATTTTTGGCATTTCTGTATCAAATACCAGTTTCATTTTTATATTAATAAAATTGTTGTTTCATTTTATTCATGTTTTGGCATTTCTGTTGATATGGATAATTTGTCTCAAATTGTTAAGTATCTCTGCCCTTATGAATTAAACTCTGATTTCTGAGTAACCATTACTCAGAAATCTGTCTTATAACACTGATTTATTAAATAGTAATGTGTTGTGAATTTCTTCCACATGTTATCGTTTAATTATTAGTTTGACTGATATGATAATCGATATCAATTTTTGTGAATTTCTTCCGGAGTGTTGTTGATTTATTATTTTAGTCAAATGGTCTCAATAGAATATGTTTTGGTACTCACAAATGTGAGCTAATTGAATTTCTTCGTTAGCTTAACATTAATTTAAAACTAGACATATTTTAATTCTCATTATTTAATCATCTTGCTCTTAGTTGGGTTAGATTTTCATCTACCTAATTGAGATAGGATTTAGATTAGTTTCTTTTGCCTACATTATAGAATAAGCTTGCATTTAGAGTAAATTCTACATTCTTTTAAGTCCTCTCCTTAAAGAGGCAAAATTTTAGTTGTGGCTTGCCCAAAACCCAAATAAAACACTAAGATCATTCTCTTGGTACAGCAGAAGGAGGCTGGGCACGGTGCTCCACCATCCTTGGGTGGTTAAAAACTCACTACGATATATACTCTATTAATGGAAAAAAAAAATAACTGGACTACATTAAACAAGTGGATGCCACCTCTCTGTGAAAATTCCTTCTGTATTAGTGGGCTTGGTGCTGCCTCCCAATGTGTGGCAAAGGCGATTTTAGAAACCAACACCTCTAAGATATGATGTGGCCAAGAAGCTTACCTTCTTGCAGCCCAAATACAGTATTTTGGGATTCAATGACAGACCAAACCTTCTACATTTTTCAAACACTCTTCTCAGATGTTTCAGGTGTGCTTCTTCAGTCTTGGAATAGACTGTTATGTCATCTAGGTAGATGACAATGAAGTGTCCTATTTCATCCGAAAAAGCTATGTCCATTTCTATTTGGAAGGTTGCACCAACGTTCATCAGTCCAAAGGGCATTTTTACATACATAAAGGTGCCCCATGGAGTGGTAAAATCTATCTTGAGTTGGTCTTCTGGGAGTACTAAAACTTGGTTGTAACCTGAAAAACCATCTAATAGGGAGATCCTTTTTGAACCTACTAGTTTTTGAAGAATGTGGTCCATTTTTGGCAAAGGGTAGTTGTCTTTGAGTGAGGCTCTGTTAAGATTCTTGAAATCAATACACAACCTGATCTCACCTGTCTTATTTCTTACAGCTACAAGGTTTGAGACCTAGTCAGAGAACCTCACCGGAACTATTATGCCTACTTCATACATCTTTGTTATTTCCTTTTCCACTTCAGGAAATTGTTTTGGGTTTATCTTGCGAAGTTTCTGTTTTAAGGGCTTCTGATTTTCTTTCAGAGGTATTTTGTGTTGTATAACGTCTGTGTCATAGGCCTTTAAGTCCTCGTAGCTCCAGGAAAACAGATCAATGAATTCCTTGAACAGGTCAATGTATTTCTTTTTCATGTTTGCAGGCAGGGACTTAGCTAATTTAATCATCTTGGTTTTATCTTCAGTGCCTATGTTGCATTCCTCGACATCAGATTCTGCGTGTTCTATAGTGGGCTTTTTTGCTACATCATCAAAATCAAAAAGGTCTTCTAAAGGTGCCAGACCTCAAGGTATGTTCTTATCTTTGGCCTGCAGCGCCTTTACATCTCCACTATCTGTGTTTTCACATTCTTCGTTTGGATTTCCAATCTGTTCGTTTAAAGTGTTTATTTATATGTTACAGGGTGGTTCTTCCTCATCTGAAGGCTCTTCACTTCGACAACTATCATCGGATTTCGAGTCTGAATCAGAAAACTCAAACTCATTCCTGCTTATTAGGAAATCCTCAATCTGTTTATCGCCCTCAAAGACCGGCCAATATTTTTCATTATCCGGCACTGCGGGTCTGAATTTGGTCTGAATGTTTATTTTCTGGTCACTGGGATACTTGTGACATGAACTAGCCATGCAGGCTAATCCATTTGCAATTGCGTTCTGACTCCTAGGGACAAACACCAATTCGTATTCTACAAAGGTTTTCAATAGATCCATAGCATCATTCCTGTACGCTCTCAACCTAGGATGTTTCATTGTGTATTCACCATTCACTTGTTTGATGATCAGCTCAGAGTCTCCATGCATAGCTATCCTACAGGCTCCTAATTTTCTCAACAGATTCAAACCTAGGATAAGAGCCTCATACTCTGCGATATTGTTTGTACATTTGAAATGTAGGTTACAGGCACGGCTCTCTGCATAGTCACTCTCTGTGTTATGTACCCACACCCCTACTCCAGCAGTTCTCTTGGTGCATGACCCATCGAAATTCATTTCCCATAAGGGTTGGGTCTCGGGCTTATCATCGTTTCATTCTTGGTGTGGCGTATGAGCTTGTGAAGGGTGACTAATCAGTTGACTACATCGTATTTCTGGCTCACTCTGAGTTTCTTTTCTGGTGCACTGCCCATAGGTTTCAACGTCGTTTTCTTCTGAGTCTAGAGTAGCCATTATGTTAAAGTCTATGGGCCCTATTTCATAGTTTGTATCTTTGTTTTTTAATCCTGGCTCCTCCAAAGATTCATCATTGCACAGGATGAAGGAGTCAAGATCTATGTGTACAGAGTATAAAGGTGAATTTTCAGGCTTTTCAGGGCTATTGACCAGGAATTTCATTTGTGCCTCCCTATACAATCTTCTAAGTTGGCTAAAGACTAGAATCATGGCATATGCCCCATCCATATGCATTGTACCTTGTAGCTTGGCTCCCCACGACCTTGACAGCAACATGCCATAGTTAGGTGGCACATCTGCCACTACAACATCCATGACCATGCATTTAGCTGGAATCTGGGTTAGGCTTACACATAAATCTTTGATCAGGCCAAGACACTTTACTCTGCTAGAGTCAAATGAATATAGGTCTTTATAGGGATGGGTTATCTCTAGGCCTAATCTTTCCATAACTATCTTAGGCATCAAGTTGTGTGAGGTCCCAGAGTCATGCATTGCATTGTGGAGGATCTTATCATGGATATTGAGACTGATATAAAAAGGGGGTACTACCCCTTCTTGAAACTTCCCTTCTATCTTGGGACCAAACAGAAGGGCTGGTTGATCATCACTCAAATTAACCGTGTCACTGTTCTCACCTAGATTTAATGCTTTCAAAATTTGGCCTTTAGATACATCCTGAGTGGCCAGCTCATAGAGTGGTACAGAGATTTTAATTTTCACAATCTCACTTTCCAAATTGAAAGTGGACTGACTCTTTGGAATGTTCAACTCTGTTTTGTTAGCTACCACCTTGGTGGCAGCATCAGTGGGTTGATTCTCACTATGTACAAGCTTGGGAACTATTTTCTCAGGAGCACTAACTACAGTGCTAGTGCTGCTAGTCGGTTGACCTTGTTTTTCAGTGTTTTGGTTGTCTTTTTCTTTGTTCCTCCCAAAACTCTCAGCTGCGGATTTGTTACCTTCAGTAGTTACTTTAAAAGTTTTCTCAGGCCTTTTCTTGATGGTAATCTCAGAAGCTTTGGGTTTGGAGTTTTATAGGCTCTTTTTGCTTCTAAGATCATACTTTTCATTGACCTGCATGATGGCATTTTCAAATCCCAGCCTGTAATCCTCAGATTCTAATATTTCCTCATCCCCATACGAGGGTGAGGGTTTATCTTCTTCTGTGGAACAGTTGTGGATCGAGTTTTATAATTCAAACATGTTTATAGTGGTTCTCTCAGACTCTTCTATGATTCCTTCATCTTCATCAAGACATTTCTCTTGAAAAGGAGGAATAACTTACTGATCTGCTTCTCTTTGTCTGTTGGGAATGGTGTTGTTCCTTCTAAAGTTTTGGTTCTGGTTATGGTTTTGGTTCCTGTTCTGATTACTAACTGTGACAACCATTTTTTCCATCATTTGTTGTAGTCTTTCAACATTTTTAGATAGACGGTCATAATTGGGGTCAGATGTGGAAGCTACAGTGTCATCTCTGTATGTCACCCTTTTCTCAGCTCTCAATCTTGCTTTTTTCTCAATGAGGTTAGCCTCTACACTCACTGCTCCCTTCTGCATATCTTCCAATGTGTTGTAATCTCTCTCCCTAAGCTGGTAGGCCATGTCATCATCGAAGCCTTCAGGGTATTTCACTAGGGCCAAACCTTGGGGAGGTTTCATGTGTGGAGGGAAAGCATTATAAATGCTATTAAACCTTTTAAAGTAGTCATGGACACTCTCTCCTAAGTTTCTCTTAAGATTCTTATATTCTGCTAGGATTTGGAGAGGGTTGGCCTTAACTTCCCATTTTTTTATGAAGGTTTGATATAAATCAGGAAGATCTTGGATGCTATTAGGAGGTAAGCCTTTGAACCATTTTTTCACTTCCCCTCCTAAACTCTGGGCAAAGATTCTCATTTTGACTGTATCATCATCTATTTCCATGTAGTCAAAATAATCTTCCATCCTATCTACATGGTGTTGGGCTGTGGTAGACTCTTTTGCAGTGAAGTGTGGGATCTTTGATTGATAATCATTGGGTAAGGGCACTAGAGGCTGGGGTAATACCAGAGGTGCATACCAGGTTGCCATGATGATGTTCTGAGGAGGTAAGAGGTTTGCTTGAGCAGCTGGTAAACGGATGGTAGGGATACTAGGACCAGCAGAAGTCTGTTGGGCAGATTTAGGGTGGCAGAGCCCCAAGTTTTGAATGAATTGAATATCAGGAGGTGTGGATGGGGGGGTTTCTCTGTCCCTAATGTGTGAACTGGGAAACTCAAGGTCTGGATGGTCTAGAAAACTGAGTGACCTAGCTCTTGTTAATCTGTTTTGGGGGTCTGGGTTAAAAGGTGGGAATAATAGAGATGTAAAGTTTTCCGGTGTGGAGTTAGCTCTATGGATGTGGCTGGAAATAGTTGGTATTTCAGGCACAGGAGATCTCTTGAGGATGCTCTCAGGGTTATAAACTATTTCAGGTGGGTTTGGGTTAGGATAAGCTCTTGTGTGAATATTTCTTGAAGCCAAAATGTTGTTTTCCAACCAAGCAGCTTAACCCTACCTTTTACTCTTAATATGGCTGATGTTGTTATGTAGGCTAGTCTCCCAGTGGAGTCTTATGTGAACCAAGATATTCAGCAGGCCTACTGATCACCAGTGGAGTCTTTGATCTTTAAGGAACTATGGAGTCGTCAGGTGGAAGGTTTAGGGTGTTTCTAGGGGGTACACTGTCCACCATAGTGCTTATATAATGTCCCTTTTTAAGGATATCCTCAAAACACAGCAAAATCTAACCAGAGATTGACTGGGAGGGCTTTTACCAGATATGTCACCTCTGAAAGAGAGTGAGATCCGGAGGCTACCTGGCCCTTTCCAGACTCTGTCTAAGAGTGGGGGAGGAACACAACAAAAGGTGTAGAAAGTGAATTGCCAGTGGAAGTGTTTCACTGCCAACCTAACCAGAGATTCTGGGTTCAATCCCCCAGTGGAGTCGCCATTATGTTGAGGTTCCCATGTTTTGGCAAGATTGGCAATACCAAAAGATGAGACAACATCAGAACCACTTTCGGACCTCATGATCTAGCCCTCCTAGGTCTAGAGAGGGATCTCTCTATATTAGCAAAGGTTTTATGTCTTTGAAGCTCAATGTTTGAGATATTAGGCTAGTTATGGGCACAGGGTTTGTTTGTTTTATTTTTTGTTTGGTTGTTGGGAATCAGGAAATAAGGGTTCAGTATGAGACAAGGCTGAGCAACAAGGCTTTTAGGCAAAGGAGAGATAATTCAAAGAACAGTCAAGACCATTGGGCGATGGATTCAGGAAAGGATTTACTTACTATTCAATATGCAGGCTTTCAGTTGGGCTAGTCATCTAAAGCATTGGATCTAAAAGATGATAGTGTATGAAATGGTAAGGGAGGAGATGAAAGCAAGGAAACCTCCAAGGTGACCTTTCAGACATCAGATCTAGGGACAGGACATGCCATTGGAGAACCTGTGATCCAAAACCTAAAATATTAACTCTTCAGACAGGAAAACATTAAAGATTTGGACACAAAGGTGAAAACCTGAGATCAGAGAGATACTTTGAACTCTCAATGCTTCAGCCTCTAGCTTAAGGGAGCTTAGAAAGGTTCAATTGACTGAAAAGGATCCTAGTGAGATAGATATAGAATTCTAGACCTCCCAATGTTCCCAATTCATTCAATTAAATACTAACAAGAACATCTAAAGACAGATTTCATTAATTCATACATCAGCTAGCAATATATCAGACCACTACATTGGTTGAATTATTTGAAATCAATCCTTAGATAACACATACAATAGAAAACATTGAAGGCAAGGAGAGCAGAAACATAGGGTACCTAACAAGGGTAAATTCTATGCCAGATTTCTGATGCGAGCCAGAAGAACTGAAATGAAATGAATTACAAGGTAAAACAAATACAGAGATAGAAAAACATCACCGCTGCTTTAAATAAGAATCCAAAGAAATGTGCTTGTCATATTAAAGAGCAACACCAGTCATGTACAACATTGCCAATAGCTTGGTATTCAGCCTGAAAACATCCTCCTCAACCTATCTTACAACTTTACACAGAGACTATGTCTCAAAAATAAATAGCTTGTAATTCTTAGATATCCGATCAACAACCCTTACATTGAGTTCTTTCATGGATTTTATAACTGAATGAGAGACAAGGGGGGTAGGTGAAAAACTAAATGTAGCATTAAATATTAGAAGAGGAAGAGGGCTGAGGCCTCATTCTATTTTAAATCCTGGGAATTTATCTCTGGTACTCTTTGGATGAAAGAGTGGTTTTCGTCATGGTGCAATTTACTCCGAGTGTGACTTTGATGTACTTGTTGTAGCACTTCCGTAGAACTCTGGTGAACTGAAAAAAAACAAATCAATGACTCAAGTCTGCCATACTGTGTAACAAATGCTTCTGATAGCATAGGACTAATGTCAGGGGGAAAACTTCTCATGGACGCTATGTAAATTGAAAACGTATGAGTACTATGTCCTTTCTTAGGAGGAAACATCTGCTGATGTAGACACTCTAATGATATGGTTTTCTGAACATTGGACCCTCTGAGTGATCTACAAGGTCTTCGATCTGGTAATTTTTCCTTCTAAATCCTGGATTAAGGCTTAAACCCTCAATACTGAGCATTGAATTCCTTGATCTTTTACTGATACTCTCTGTTGTTCCATGATTTCCTCTGTCGCGAATTTTGCACCATAAATGATGCTGGGGGTTTTGCACATTTGAACTCTGTATCATTAATGAACATTTGCGTCTTTAACACCTCCTTAGGTCATTTCTCTGTATTCTGTGCCATAATAATAGTGCATATGAACTATGGCGGTTTTCCGCCTGTCTGTAACCCTCACAAAACACAAAAACGTGTTAGGAAACCATGCATGGGGAAGGTGGATGCAGCGGGGACAATGAGAATGGTAGTACAGCCTGGTGAAATGGTGGAATAGTGTAGGTTGATGGAGAAAAAACACAGTGAAACAATGGAGAATGATCTGGTGAAGGTTGGCGGAATGCAGAAAAATTTAAACATGAACCTTTGACATTTAAACTTTGAGTGAAATATAAGGGGGGCTGATGAAAATGCGATGAAAATGCGAACACACGTGGGATGGTGACATGGCAGGACCCGATCAATGGCAGGGCTTTGATCTAATCTGGTCCGTCCAATCTCAGGAGGAGATCGATGGCTGTGAATGCATTGGAGGGCGATGGATAGTGGGCCAGGGGTCCCATTTTCCTTGAGTTAAATCCCGAGCATCTTCATGGCGCGATCACCGTTGGGTGGACATCCTCAGATTGGATGGTGTACGCACATATCGCGTCGGGTCCACAGCCGAACTTTAACGCGCAATGGAGGGCGATTTTCAAATAGTTCTCGTGACACGTGTCCTATGGTAAATGGCATCGCTGTGAAATGAAAAATATCGCCCACCCTCCAAAAGCAGTGCGATAGAAATCGTTGGTTTGTGAACAGTGTTTGTCTGCGGGGACCACCGAGGCGAATGTACTACGAGCTGTTGATTTGCGGACCAAATGGACGGTGGATCTGGGATCGGGCGGTAAAAGGGGTGGGCCACGGGCGCGATGGAGACTTGCGCTCCCGATACACATTTGTGACAAGCGTTCTTCGGGCTAGCGCCAGTTTCTAGCGCCAGGTCATGTGGGGGAAACGGTTTTGGGGGCTGGCCGAAAGGGGCTAGGCCTGCAATAAGGTGGAAAGTGGGTTTTTGGCCCGTTTTAATGTAATTTGAGGCCAGGAAAGGGTAACGATAGAGGGAATAAGGGTTTTTTAACCAAACAAGGGGTGCGTGTATGGCTTAAAGGGTATTTTGGGATGGTTTAGAAGGACTAGGGGAGGGATTTTGGGGTGAAAGGGAGGCTTTGAAAAAAAGGAAAAAGGGACGGAGTGGGGAATTTTGCAGGGGTACAAGGGGCAAATGAAGGCCTCTTTTGAGCACAAAATTTAACAATTAGTGAGGCTTTTTGACTTAGAAATAACAGAGGGAAATGATCAAAGGGCATAAAGGATGAAGAGGCTTCAAGGATGATGTGTTTTCAGAGGAAATGCATTCCTTGAAGGCTCAGAAACATTTGGCCCTCTGTTTGCTTGTCAGAATTTATAGGGGGCTAACAGGTACATTTTGATATAGACCGACGGGGGTTGAAGGTCGAATATCGTATTCTCTAAGCATAATTTTGGATGGTTCCAGTTCAAGTGATCCCAAATTATGCCAAAAATATTTGGACATGATGCATGTAGATGCTTCTTTGTCAATGATGCATCAGTGTACGGTGATGTTCTAGACTGACACCGGTATTTGGAAGGTGACTAGAGAAGGAATCCTAGTGATTGCTTTGTCTAGGTTAAAATCCATTAGGCATGAATTGGAAGGTTCGATAGTGCCTAATGCAGAAAGTAGGGCTTTTTGTTGTCTTGGGCACGATTGTAGGACTTCCAAGGCAGACATGGCAGTGGGTAATTATGCTAGATCATCCACTATGGTGCAGCTATGGGAAACTTTTGAGTGGTGTCCTACGTGCCTGGTTAGCCCCTTGACCATTTTCGGAAGGGGCTCTATAGGTACTTTGGATATGGTTAACGGTGCAGTAGGTGCACTCATGCTCGTACTTGATGGGTTGGTGTTTGAGGGGGCATCATAGTTCCTATTCCTTGTTCGAAAGAACATTTATTCGCTAGTCATGTAAATTTAGTGGCTGCCACTTCTAGTATCATTTTGGGGTGGTTTTTGTTGTTTGGAGTTAACCACTCCTTGGTGGGGGAAAGGCTCCTGCATTACAGCAGGTTGTTGGGTAGATCCCCCTTGTCCATGGTTACCCTGAAGTTTTTCAGTTGAGGGAGTTCGGGACAGTGGTGAGTGTAATGGTTGTACTCACCACATATGGCATAAGAATGGTTTTTCCTTAGACTGGAATTCTTATTTTTCCCTTGGGAGTTGTTTTTTGGCTCCTAGTTTTGATTTCGGTTGGGGTTGCCCCCAGACTGAGTTCGTGGGGGGGCCTTGTTAGTTACTTCCCCCATGTCCAGAGTATCCTTTTTGTTTATTCCTATGCTTATTTTTCATAGCATTAGGAGGGTTATTGCAGTTCTCCTGGTCATCAGCTTGGTGTTGTTCAGCCTAGGAAGGTTTCACTAAGTTCACCAACCCGTTGTTTAGTGGTGGTGGATTTTGTGCAGGGAAAGGGAAATATTGGTTTCCTTATCCCTAGTTGGTGTAAGATTGTTGGGGGGGCGGATCTCTTCCATCAGTGTTCCTAACTGAGTAATAGGTCCCCTACGAGGGAGGGTACAAGTCTCCCTGCTATTGATGGTATGGTGTCACCTTATTCGCCATATTCTGCAAATGTGCAGATTGACTTTGTTAGTAGCCAGGTTTCGTCACGTGTTGGGTGGAATCATACGAATATCATGGGTACTAGATACTGTTGCCCAGGTGACCTTGATTCAATGACTCGATCAAACTGTCTGCGGTATTTTATGAGCCTGGTAACTCTCTATAATTTTGCAAGCGCAGGGGGTTTGGCATGACATTATAAATATATTTTGACTGGGTGTAGATGAGTTTGAACTATTGGGCTTTGCAAATGGAATCCTCTTCGGAGGTATGTTTCTCTGTCGCCACGTCTTTTGAGATCTATGCTGTGATATTTTTCAAAAATAAGTCCACCAAAACTCTACCGTCGAGTTTGGCTTTGTACAAGCTATGACATTGCCACCACTCGTGGATATGGTCTGATATATGGACGACTGGAGTTTGCCTAAAATGAGTCAGCAATTCCATTCCTGAATCATGGTGAATGGGTAGCTAAAATAAGTGAGGAGCATAGTAGCGAGGGCGCTAAAGGTTCTATGCGAAGCAGAAGGCTACTCAACATACCATTTCACCGCAGGCCCAGTTAGGGTGCTTTGAAATAGTCTCAATCAAATAGTATCGTCAATAATACTATTGGACGAACACCATAGGTGGAAAGTCATAATATGATTTCCTAGGTCTTCCACTTGCTTCCCTTCAAATTTTGGTATATTCGAAGGGAGCTTCGTGGGCATGGGAGGTCAATTAAGGCTATGCACAATGGGGTTGTTGGATGTAGGAATTACACTTAAGCAAACTCCTCGACACTTAATTTTTCAACCCAGGGGATTCATAAACTTAGAGATGAAGCACAGGCAATGCCAGAGATGGTATGAATATTTATAATATAAATCCCTAATTTATTTAAAGGAAGATTGCAGAATCAAATTAAAGAGAGAAAGAGGCAACTTGAACCATCAAAACAATCTAAGACTTGGAACAAGAAAGAATGTATTTGCAAGAGGGAATTAAAGATAAAAGGCAATCACTCCAACTAATGGTTGTTTAATCTACTGAGTGTGTGTGTTTTCTTTAGCAGAGACACTTTTAGCAGTCTTATCAGATGGGCCCTTAAACCTGCTTCTTTAGAGATTTCCTTCTTGCACTAATCTGTCCTACACTAGTGCAGGAACAAAGATTTATGTAGAAGGTATAGATGGTGTCTTTACTAAAGGCTTTTTACTTCATGCAAGGGCTCGAACTTTTCAAGGTTCAAAGCACTCAGATCTCGTGGCAAGAAACTATTTCTTGCACCAAATCAAAGCTTCCTGCACTAGCATTTAATTCTTAAAACGAGTGATTAATTATTGCAAGTGTTGCTATACTACTAAATCGAATTAAACACATAAAAAAGTGAATGTTTCTGATCTTAACAAAGTGCAGGAAAAAATAAACAATCAATATACATTTATCTTGTCATAAGCATTTAATGAAAGAAATAAGGTTGCAGAAAAGTAGACTAAGAAAGCTTGCTGCATCACACCAACGTGCACTGGTGTAGGTTCATTTCTCCTACTTGGACCAGGTAGAAAAACCGATCAAACAGAATTGCAGAAAAAAAAAAAGGAAATATCACACCAACGTGCACTGGTGCAAGTTTGTTTCTCCTGCTTGTACCAGGAGGAGGAAAACCAATCTGAAATCAAGTGCAGGAAAGTAAATTGCAGGGAAATAAAATGTATCTACTTCACTCAACGGATCCGCTTTCACTCAAACAGGAATACATGTGCTTGAATTTAAATCACATTTGACAATATAAACATAAATTATAGGAAAAAATAGGAAATAGGGTAAACGTGCTGGGTTGGCTGGGCCCTATCCAACCAGCGTGTTTCCCTTTTTAAATAAAAACGCTACTCAGTAACTTAATCAATTCATCAACTTAAAGACAAAAACACAATTTCAGAAACATGAGGTGGAGGTCCCTTTTATTAATTTATTGAGGCAAATACATGCGTGAATACATTGTCCATCCCAGATTCGGGCGATAACAAAATAACCTATTACCACCTCTCTGTTCTCTTTCTGCTATCAAAATTTTCTTCTAAAACTTATGCTCCCCCAATCCTATTTACATTTTACATTATATAGATCTCTGGCCCCAAGGAAAAAATAGATCGTTCAACCAATTCATAACAAAATGCAGAATTTAGTTTTTTCGGCCTTCAAAATAAGATGGTTTTGCAAAATTGGCCGTAGCCAATCTCCAGCTTTCCTCCTTCGCATATTCGGTCACGGCTGCCTTTGAGTTGATCTTGTTGTCATGGCTGAAGCTGCTCAACACGAGGCAGTGATCAAGGATGTTCAGATCTGATACAAATATTTGTTGTGCTAGCAATGGTGCAAGATCTGATCCTGAACTAGGATCAACGGTCACGGTAAGTACTCTATCTACCAAATAACCATTGGAGATATCGATAAGTTAAAAAGAGTGATTTAAAAGTAAGAAATAATGTAATAAATATTTAATTAATGCTAATTTGAATTAAAAATATGAAGAATAAAGTTTATATGAAATATGTCACCGTGCTTGGACTGGTGCAAGATGAGGGTGCATAAAAGAGATAAAACAAAGGTAAATGGTTATGATTTAGGAAGGGGAAAATGGTAAAAAGAGAGAAAATTAGGGGGCTAACATCCTCCCATCCCTAAGCTATTATGTGTCCTCACACAACTCTTTACTTTTGTAAAAAACGTTCAAAACTTTGAGAATTCCAACTCAATCCTTCTCTGTCATACTGACATCAGCCTGCAATGTTTCGGACTTCTTCTTTCTGATTTTCTTTAGTTTCTTTGTCACCTTTCTAAGTCACTTGAAAAAATGCGCAGTTCGGTACTTCCAAACTCTGACTTCTCCTTTATTTTTCTGAATCTCCGCCGTTAATTCTTCTTTACTCTGTTCTTTTTCCTCCTGTGCTTTAACTACGAGCTGCTCTAATTTTTGCACTTGAAGCTCTAGTTCGACTACCCGAGCAACAGGAGTTACCAAATCTTATTCTTATTTTGTCTCAACAGGGGCTGTGTCTTCCTCAAGGACCTCAGTATCCCTTAGGGTTTCAGCAGACACTTCTTCCTCTTCCTCTTCTTCTTCTTCTTCTTCTTCTTCTTCTTCTTCTTCTTCTTCTTCTTATTCTTCTTCTTCTTCTTCTTCCTCTTCTTCTTTCACTAGTGTTGTGGAGGTAAATCCCCTCTGTGGACAGAAGTGATCCCTACTAGCCCAGAAAGGGTCTAGCAACAATCGTAACACACTATGGTGCAGATCCCTAATTGCAATAAACCAACTTGTGAAGAAGTTTTACCTCAAATCCAACGCTGTTGTTTGTAGAGAAGGTGGCGCTCCCGTTCCTTTGCTCTGGCAGATCACAATCCTCACGCTCGTCGCAATCGAACACCTACACATGCAAGAAACACAACAAACACAAGCGTAAAATCCAATATATAGAATTATGCATCAGTTAGAGAGGACACAACTCATGATCATAACGAACAAAATGAGTGGAACCATAACCAGTAGTCGCTTATCATTAATGAAACAAAGGATGATACAACCTGGCTCTAACGCTGAAATCTTCCTTTGGCAGGTTGTCAGCGGAATACATCTCGGTAAAGCTTGTCAGGAATGGGGACAAGTCTCTCTCTTCAATCATCAATCTCCTTGCTATTGATTTGACACTATGACGATTATTGGAGTATTCTTTAGGCTATGAAGGCTCTTGGAGATTAGCTTGCAAAGGAAAATTGCAAGCTTATATAGATGGAGGAAGGGGAGTTGGGATCCCTACAATAATGGGATTGGCCCTATCCTCAAGGAAGCTTCCATGAGAGGTGGAAAACTACTTCCTCTACATGGAAATTTGAAGCCAACCTCCCAACTCAAATTAGAGACCAGTTTAGGAATTGGTTGGGGTCAATCTTCCACCATTTATTTTTTAAAAACACTCTTTATTAAGCCTGGACCGGGTGCGGCTCTGAGACAGAGTGCCAATTGGTGTGCCCTCTTTGGAAGATTTTCCCCCTTGGCGCAAGGGCTGAACTGTGTACCCGCGCCAATGCAAAAAAGGATATTTTTAGGGTTTTTCACAAGGAGTTGTCTTCAGGGCAATGAAAGTACATGTTCAAGGGAATGCCATGAAAATATTTTCAAGTTATGTCACTGCTCATAGGTCACGGAATGAGCCCTCCAATGTGCGGGATGGGGAATTGCAGGGATGGTGACAATTGTTTGTGTAACAGATGCCCCCTAAAGCATGAGTTCCGAAAGAGAGAGAGGGATGAAATGCTTTACAAGAACGTGTCCAACTGAAAACACCGCCGTCGGAAAACCTGCCTAGAGAAGTACAACTGATATCTCAGATACATGATATATATGTGGTATGGGCGCAACCATCCGTAACAGAGTATACAACAATCCATATCCAAGGCATGGACGCAATCATCCAGTAAGGATCGATAAATAGACTCAGGTATGGTCATAGCCATCCAATCAGTGAATCATGTAGCTAATCATAATAATCCACAAAATCGCAGCCTAGATTCCAATAGAAAAAACCTAGGGTCTTGCACTCCATCTCAACCCGAAGAAAGTACAAGTTCAAGCATGCGAATAAGTGAGCTGAAGTCAAACATGCAAGAACATTGCCTGATTACCAGCCAATGATGAAAGCTGTTAACAGACGTGAGAGGTACCACCATTAATGACAATGGTCCTCAAGGTACTACAGGTACAATCTCTGACATGTGAATCAATGAGCTGGCGTCGAACACCCGTAGAATCACTCGATCAGAGGCCAATGATGAAAACCTCACGTCGAACGCGAAGAACCTGCCATTGAGGCATGCAGGCTCCAAGGTACCAGAAGGGAGTCTCTAGATCAGCTTCCCGGATAATGAGCTGAAGTCGACAAGAAGTGACCTTGATCGAAGGTGGGCCATAGTGTTTCCCACATCATCGACATGAGACAGAGGAACATAATGTTTTTTTGAATCACGATTAGAAGAGAATCAGAGGAAGGCTGGTACTTGCAGAGGTCAACTTCTCTTGAACATATAAATGGCATGACAGTGGATTTGGCAGTATTTGACATCAAAAGACCAAAGGTCATGATAACGAGGCAAAGAGTAGATGAGAGGTCAAAATGGATCACCCAAACCCACGGAGGCAAATGAGAAACGAGATGAGATGTCCCCAACCCGACACGAATGCAGACAAGTGCCATGTTCAAGAGTGACATACTGCCGACACGACAATGATGATGGTTCCATTTTCCCCACCATTTCTGGTGAGTAACTCTTTATTTTTCTACAAGCTTGAAGAGGATACCATATGCTTGTTGTATAATCCCATCCTAGTACATTTAACGAGCCCTAGAAAGGAGGAACTTGAATATCGTCATTACGACTGAATCCAATGTCATCAGGGTTTAATGAGTCTGACAAAGGAAGAACTCGGCGTCTTTTCATGTTTAGAGAGTTTGAAAAGACAGTGGAAAAGTAAACTCCAATGGTCCCTTTTCGTAAATAGTTCCTCAGACTCGAAAAGGTAGAAAACAATATATGATAAAACCTCCTAGTCATGATAGGCTAGGGTATTCCTTTTTTGTAAGTAATCTATCCCAGCCCGAAAAAGGGGTAAACATATACTAGGTAGACGTTCTTTCGTGACCACTTTAACAAGATCGAAACGACAAGGGACTCGGTAATATTTTCATGTTTAGAGAGTCAGAAAAGAGCTGAAAGATGACTCCAAAATGACTTTTTCTTGTTTTTACCGAGTCTGAAAAAGTATAAAATACAACTCGTATCGCTTTCCAAGTCGCGTAAAAACCTATCGCTGCACATAAAAGCAAGTGTAAAATCCATTTTTCGACAAAATATATTAAAATACTGAGAAAAATGACACTTAAAACCTAAATTTTGACTTAAAAAGTTATAAATAGGCTTCAAATGGTAAAACAAAATTACTTTTACTTTTTACCTTACTTGGAGAGCAACAGTGGTCTGTTTGTGTGCAAACTTGCGGCGGTGATTGCGACTGATCCGGGACATCATTCAGCTCCTCGTTTGTTCCAGGTAAAAGGCGTTCCCTTAAGCTCCATTTTAATTCAATTTTTAATGAGTTCCATTGTGTATTAGACTCCTGGAGGGCCCCTTTTAAAATTTTAGGGCTCGCTCCATTTGCACGGGTATCAGGCACGGACCCGTGCCAATGGACATTTCTTCACAAAGGGGTCGCGCTAATGGCGCAACTCAATTTTACGCTTAAATTTTTTTAAATGTAAGCTACCCATGTGGATTTTAAAATATACCATAGATCTAACAAAGCATTTTTTATTGTGTTGATGCAGATAACCAAGCACAATGGTTATTGAGTGGAAGGAGAGGGAACATGGAGAGGAAGATGAAATGGTTATGGAGAATGAAGCCTGTATGAATGCACTGAAGAACTGTAGACTCAAGAAATTCTTTCTTACTCCATGTTTACGAGCTCAACCTGAGCTGCTACAATACTTGGTCAGTATATGGGATGAAAATGAGGAAGTATTTAAACTTCGGGACCAAGTACTGGAACTTGAGGTTTCCGATGTATATTTCATCATCGGGCTATCGCGTAGAGGCCCAGTACCCATTTTGACAGGCAACAGGCCTTCCAGAGAAAATATGGAACAAGTAATGGCGAGGGTGTGCCTAGTGGGATGAACTGGATCGGGAAGCGGAAAGGTGGACATTCACATTGTCCGTGATCTAGCACTCAGAGTAGTGCTACACACCATTACACGATATGCAGGATCGCAAGCTCCACATGAGGCAACCAAGGCCCAACTCATACTAGCCTCTGAGTGTATGAGTCCGACACTGTTCGATTAGGCTACATCGGTGACAACCAATATCAAGAGGCAGCTGACAAGATGCAAACAAGTCAAACTAAAGCAGTTTGGCTATGGTTCCATTTTGGTGTCGTTCATCCTAGAATGACTACCTATTTTCCAGGGCCAAGGGGCCATAGTTGCTGAGCCGGTACCACGAGAGCCGAGAATGGCTCGCTGGGCAGCACTTATGCCCAGATCAGGATGAGGCCAACAGATGTCCTAGAGGTCGGAGTTCTTTGGGTGGTTATAGCAACAACTGATCGTGGTCGAGGATTGGCCCTATGCTGGGACTGATTTCATCGGAGATCCTGATCTTCTGCTCCCGGAGGGGGAGGATTGGGATGAGGAGTTGGGTATGATACTCTTTTTTGATTTTTTATGTATTTTATGATTTTTTGGTAATACATGTCTGTTCTAATAACAGTTTTATGTGTATGCAGACGTCGGCCCAGAAAGGCCCGCGGGCATGTCGCCCATTGCGCGGAGAACCCATGCCGAACATGACCCTCAGGCTGAGGGTGGTGAGGGAGGTGAATTGATTCAGAACCTGGAGGGCATCGCTCGGGGGATCTCGGACTATGCACGACTAGCAGATGTTCCACTAGCAAACCAGCGACACACTGTGGGGGTGCCTAGTTACCTCCACCGACTACTGAGACGCTTAGTGCGTGCGGTGACTTGTTATCACGAGCACCATGCAGATTAGACATCTAGGGATTTTCCTGCATATTTTTTGAGAGACATGTCATCTCCTGCTGTATTAAGACGAACATGTATATTTTTGATTTTATGTGATGCACACTATGTAAACATTTCGTCACACACACACACAAACATATATATATACCTATTTATGGATGGATCTCTTTACATGTGATGATGTTTTTATTTATAAATTGCGTAAATTTCTATCTAAAACCATATTAGCGACTACATCTCTTAATGTATTCATATGTCTGGGTATGTGTTGATATGTGATATAATATAAATTTCTCTCCAGTAAACGAATACGCAGATACAGATGTAAAATGGATGGGTTTCTAATTGAATAATGACCATTAAGCTGTAATACTACAAGTTGTGAATCTAGATACACAAGTAATTCACGAATGCTGGGGTCCATGGCCTCGGCTAATAATTCCAATACGGCACTATATTCCGCGATATTATTTGTAGCGAGACCTAGACACACACCTTGCAGGTTAACCAATTCACCAGCAGGATCATAGATTACCCAGGCTGCCGAAGACAGATTCCTGGTACTGCGGGAGGCACCATCTGCGAAACCCACAAACGGAGTAATAGACATCTGCACAATCAGGAAGACCCAATCAGCAGAAATATGCTTACATCGCACACCATTACACACATGCACACAAATTAATATACACACCTATGTACACACACCACACTAAAAATAACTTCAAGCGTAGTATTTTTTAAGGTACAGCCCATTCCTAGGTTGTGCCAACGGAACTCCTTCGTAATCAATGAGCTCATAAGCCCCATTTTTCAATACTCATTTACTATGTAGGGTCCATGCCACATGGGTTGGAACTTTCCTGCTCCAAGCTTGTCGTGCGCTTGGTCGTATAGGAGGACAAGGTCCCCTTCAACAAAGGAACGTGGAGAGACTGATTGATCAAAGTGAGCTTTGACCCGCTTCTTTTGTGCCTCAATGGCTAAAGCAGCCAAGCGGTGGGTTTCATCCAGCCATTCCAAATACAAGAGACGCTCTTCTTCAAGAGAAGTATCGGGCAAAAGTTCCACAGCCAACTTTAAGGAAGGAATTTCGCACTCAACCGCAAGAGTTGCTTCCAAACCATACACCAATTGGAATGGTGTGAATTCGATCGCACTCTTTGCTGACATCTGGTAGGCCCATATAGATGAGAAAAATTGGAGGTGCCAATTAGACTTATGAATACCAACTGGTCGTTGAAGCATTGTGACCAAAACTTTGTTCACAGCCGCAACCTGGCCATTTTCCTGGGGGTAATATGGCGTTGAGCTATCGTGTCGCAAGCCCAATCTTGATGTCAGCTCGACCATCATGTAATCTCGAAAGTGGGTGCCATGATCGGTTACAATGGCCTGAGGGACCCCGAAACGTGCAATAATGTGGTTGAAAATAAACTGGGCAGCTATTTTACCATCGGCGGCTAGTGTAGGCATCGCTTCGGCCCACTTAGTAAAGTAGTCGACAACGATGATTATATATGCATGCCCCCCAGCCGAATGAGGGTTACACATCATGAAATATACGCCCCATTTTGCAAAAGGGCCGACGGTAATAACAGGGTGCAGAGGGAGGGGTGGCGCGCGCATCTTGCGTTGAAAAACCTGGCACACATGACATTTGCAGACTGCGACAATACAGTCTTTGAAGATTGACGGCCAGAAGTAACCCGCATGCAGATTTTTCTGGGTGGTGACATATCTAGACATGTGACCGCCACAGGTGCCACTATGATAGTCATTCAAGACTCTTTCAGCCTCTTCCAGTATCGAGCACCTGCGGAGCACCGAATCTACTCCAACCCGGTATAATGTATCTCCTACAATGCGGTAGGGTTGAGACTGATGCCGAATCCGACGTCGGGCATCTTTGGTCAAGTCAGAGCGGAACGTTGACGTTTGAAGATACATAATAATATCACCATACCATGGGTCACAGGTGCTGATAAGGAAGAGGGTTTTGTTTGGGATATTTTCTTCGGAATGAGATGGGGTGGAGCCTGTAGGAAGGGAGCAAATGAGATCCGCAAAAACCAGTGATTTGGTCGACTTAGCAGTAGTAAACTCTAGGTCGAACTCCTAAAGGATAACGATCCATTTGGAGTATTTTCCCCCCAGTAATTGTCAAGATAGAATATACGTCATGGGGTTGCAATTCGAAACCACGGTTACGGTACGCAGCAGGATGTAGTGGCGGAAAAGTTGCACAACTTGCACTGCGGCCAATGCCAACCTCTCGACATGAGCGTAACATGTCTCTGTGTCAAGAAGGTTCCGTGATAGATAATAGACAACATGTTCATTGCCATCATCGTCATCCTGCACCAGAACCATAGCTATGGTGCTAAACACGGCGGCCAAGTATAGA
Source organism: Pinus albicaulis (assembly GCA_034641835.2). Lineage (NCBI taxonomy): Eukaryota > Viridiplantae > Streptophyta > Pinopsida > Pinales > Pinaceae > Pinus > Pinus albicaulis. The sequence goes on from CM076571.1 coordinate 327,075,549, forward strand.
GTGAAATCACGGTGATAGTTCGGAGGACGAAGCAACGGAGCATTAACAAGTAACGTCTTAAGCTTCTCAAAGGATTGTTGAGCAATCTCGTCCCAATGAAAGGGAACTTTTTGCTTTAAAAGACGCGTGAATCCTTTGGCCACCTCTGCGTAGTTCGGTATAAAGTGTCATAGGAAATTAGCTTTTCCCTGCAGACTCTGCAATTGGTGTAACGAAGAGGGTGATGGGAGACTGAAAATAGCCTCGACTTTTAGAGGGTCGAGGCGAATCCCATCCCTGGAGACTATGAACCCCAAGAGACGGCTAGAATCCACGCAAAAGACGCATTTATGAGGGTTAAGCTGGATATTATAGCGTCGACAACAAAGGAAAATATGGTGGAGGTGTTCTGGGTGGTCCTCCTGCCGAGCTAAGTGAGCTGGCAGATCGTCCAGATAAGGCTGAACGATATGGCGTATGTCATGGAATGCGTAAGACATAGCACGCTGGAAAGTAGCTCTAGCGTTCTTTAAGCCGAACGGGAGCTTTCTATAAGCAAAGGTACCCCACGGACAGATGAATGCGGTCTTGTGCTGATCGGTAGGTAAAATATTTATCTGATTATACCCGGAAAAACCATCCATCAGTGAATAAATCTCACTCCTAGCACATTCGTCAATGATTTGATCTATGAAGGGAGTAGGATAGTTGTCCTTAGGACAGGCCCGATTAATATCACGGTAATCAACACAGACCCTTATAGTACCCTATTTTTTATCTACAGGGATAATGTTTGAGACCCATTCTGTGAGGGGAAACGGGTAAATGAAGCCCGCGTTCAGAAGTTTTTCAACTTTTGCTTTAATAGCAACGGCTTTGCGAGGATGCACTAGGCGTAAACGTTGGCTCATGGGTTTCGCACCAGGATAGGTAGGAATCTCGTGCACTACTATGCTGGGATCAATCCCAGGAATTTCCTCATAGGACCAAGCGAACACGTCTCTGAATTCTCGAAAAATATCAGTATAAACTCGTATATCATCAGGAGAACAAGTTACTCCCACATGTATGTTTTCAACTATCCCCAGTTTAATGGAGATGTCGATCGAAGTGGTTTGAGTGATTTTGCTCAGGTTTCCCTCTGAGAAAACTTCATGTGTCAAAATGGGAATCTGGAGAGGTGGAGTGGGAACCTGAGATTTAAAACGCTCTATACAATCTAACATTGCCCCTAGGCTAGGCATAAAGGAGGAACGATGATGTGTATCGCTACAAGGAAGCTCCTCAAGAGACATTGTTTCAACAATGGCTTCATCAAAAGTGAATGTCTCTTTAAGAGGATCGAGTGAGTCTGCCTCACCGAGCCAGGGGGATTAAGAATAGATATCTAAAGCCATGCTCAAGGGAGCATGTTGAGGAGGGGGAGGATCAGATGTGGCAACGATTTCACAATAATTAATCCCTACTGGAGTTAAGGGCATCGATTCTCAAAAATCAGTCACCTGTTCAGGCGAAGGGATGATCCATGGGTCGTCAGACCTAGAGATCATATTAACTTGAACGGTGTGCGGTGGTGGTGCGGGAAAAATACCCATGAGGACGAGGACCTTGAAGAGACCGGGTCCTACACTGTCAGGGGGATTAGGGATCTTATCCATGTAAGGAACGTTATTCTCAGAGGTGGAGGTGAAGAAATACAACCGATCCACAGTAACAATTTTTCCCTCATGAGGGAACTTAAGAAGTCTAAAGAGGGTGGATGGCACGCATAACATGGCGTGAGTCCAACTGCGGCCAAGAAGCAGAAGTCTAAAGAGGGTGGATGGCACGCATAACATGGTGTCAACCACTTCCACTTCTACGTTGACTGCCTTCCCCTGTAACGTAATCGATAAACTCTCGAGAACACCCAGGGGTTTGGATTCCTGACCATCGAATGCCTCTAAGGCATTGGGAGATGATGACAGGGCTAGAGAGCCAATGGCTTTCCAGCAGGCGCACGACATGACACTGGTATAAGCACTCTCATCCACCACGGCCCTATGGATGTTAAGACCGTTGATCCTGACTTGAATAACAAGAGCGATTTGATGTGGAAGCCGGGGGGTAAAATTTTCTAAGTCGAAGGTGAGAAGATTAGAATCAGTGGGATCAATTCCACCGATTGCAGACAACAAAGCTTTCCATTGCGAAGGGAAACTTTGAAGGACTTCCAATGCAGACATAGTAGAAGGTGCCTGTGCCAAATCCTCAACAATACTATAGCGCTGAGCGGCACGGGCATTTGGGTTGTAGGAAGACCTTCATAGAACACCTTTCGAAGGTGGCCTCACAACAGGTTCAACAGTAGGCTTTTCAATCTCCAAGGAACCGGAGACAAGAGGAGGAGGTGGGCCATCCACAATCTCCTTCCCAGCTGGCTAACGCGATCTAGCATAATCTTTCGAACGTGTAGCAATGGAGACAGGTGCAGCACCATTCATCATAAAGACTTGGGACCCAAATGGTGTAGATGGTGAAGGTTGCTCAACCATCTGGGTCTGCTAAGATGGGAATGGTTCTTTAAGAATTTTCGGAGTCCCTTTGGAACCTTTGAGAAGTTCACTAATTTCAGATCGTCATGGACAATCCTTGGTATAATGATCTCCTTCACAAATAAGGCAGGGGTACTTCGGTTTACATTGAGAACCGTCTTCAGTACGAGGTTTGGAGGAGTCTGGCTTTGGGGCATCAGGTTTTGATTTTCCTTTGCCCTTCTTTTTCCATTTTGAGGCCTTTTCCGTAGGATTAGCCTGAACGACGTTGACCTCTGTAGTTTTAGCAGAATCTGAGGGGGTGGGAAGAGCAGAATTATTGGAAGAATTAGACTTCTGCTTCCCATTCGAAGATTTTCGAGAATTTTTAGACGCGGAACCAAAAAAACCATCCACCGCTGGGGTAGGTGGAGCTTTAGAGGTTCCTGGGCGTGGAGCATCAGTCAAAATATCATAAAGCGTGCCGGACTGAGAGTATACCAGATCAAGGTACTGGGAATGCGCTATGGCTTGTTCTTCAGTCACACATGCCCCCATAGCAATATCTTGGGCAATTTTGTTAACGAAGGACGTGGTGAACCAATGAGTTAGTAGTTGATCAGGTATATCAAACTTGATCAGCCTACGACGACGTCGCCACTCATGAATATGATAGGATATGTGGGTGGCTTTATCCTGCTTCAACGAAGTCAGGAGATGCGTCCCGGATTCATAGCGAACCAGTAACTGAAAATGAGTCAAAAAAGCCATTGCTAAAGTATTGAAATCCTGAAAGATGCGACGGGGTAGTTCAATATACCACTTAGCAGCAGCACCGGTAAGAGTGCGCTGGAAGAGACGTAGACGAATGAATCATCAACCCAAGAATTAGATGAACACCACAAATGGTAGGTCATTACATGAGCTTGGGGGTCTTCACTAGCTTTACCTTCAAACTTTGGGTAGTCGCCGGGTACCTTGGTCAGAACCGGAGGCCAATAAGGATTGTGAAGAATTGGATCATTGGTTAATTTAGAAACATCCGGTAATTCCAAGGTAGCCAAGAACGGCAATTGTGGATTGAATGGCATGCCAGGCCCTCGATAAGGATCGGTACATGTACTCCACACTGGTTGAGAATATCCTTGCCCCCATGGGTTCTGTCTGATAGGATTCTGACCGTAGGGGGTGTAGGGTGTATAACCAGTCTGATTCGGTTGCTGGTAACCAGTGTGCGGGGCTTGATAACTAGAGTATGGAGCCTGATTATATGTCGGCCCCATTTGGGCAGCTTGTGGATTTGGCTGCTGAGTATAGTTGTAGCCGGGTTGTTGAGTGTAATAATGGGAACCTTGGGGCGGATTATAAGTCGGTCGAGATTGACCGTGAGGGTAGTAACAGCCTTGAGGTTGAGCAGGCTGCTAATAGGTGGGGCTCTGCTGAGCCTGATAATTAGGATGCACGGTTGATTCGGTTGCGACATCGAGTAAATTGTCTGTTGGGCAGGGTTAACAGAGTGTGCAGGCTGGCATGTTTGGACAGGTTGACCTGGCTGAACGGGCTGCCCTGGTTGAATAGGTTGACCCCGATAAACAAGTTGTGCCGGTTTTCCAGGTTGACCTGGCTGTTGAGGAGCACCAGGTTGTACCGGATGGGCCGGTTGGCCTGGTGGTGGAACACTGGGTTGTGCCAGATGGATCGGTTGGCCTGGTGGAGGAATGGAGCTAGGTGGCGGCTGGTAACCAGTTTGACCTGCAGCAGGAGTATATGATGGTCCTGGCTGATGTGGAGCAATAGGATATTGAGGTTGCATGGGTTGAGAAGGTTGGACTTGCCCCCCAGGACCATATACCGGCCCTGGTTGGTACCCCGGTTGGCCTGTGAGTCCTTGAGGTTGCCCTAGTTGGACCCCAGGAAGAGGCTACACGAGTTGACCTGAAGGGTTGTAATACTGTCCTTGCAGACCATATAATGGCCCTTGTTGGCCTGCAGGGTAACCTTGCGTGTCATAAGAATAGCTAGGCTGGCCAGGAGGTTGGCCTTGAAAAGGTTGTCCTTGTGGGTTATAAGGCTACCCAGCCTGATTATACGGTAAACCCTGAGCATGAAGCTGAGCCTCAGGAGAGGGTAAACGTAAAGGATTCCCGTGCTCATCGTACTGATATGGAAAAACATACACGGGTGTACCATCCTGTGCATAATGCGAAAAATACGAGGGGTTGGGATCTTGAGAGGATTGTCCGACCTCGGGGTTCGATTGTTGTAGGGACAATCGATACTCCTCAGGAGATATGTTCTCCGGCATAGCTGAAGCTATGTAGACGTCTTTGGGAAGTGATGTGGTCCTTATGGACTGAGTAGTAACAGCAGGTGTAGATGCACCCACACAAACTGTGGGCCTGACGGGTACAGAAGTGACCTGAGGGGACGTCGTGATGGGTGTCCTAGGATACATCCCCAATGAAGGAATAATCGGCCTCATAGAAGGAGCTGATACCCCCATAGAGGCAGCGGCGGTGATAATCTGACCTAAGGATCTATACCCTGCTGGTAATGAGGGACCGGGTGAAGACATAACAAATTATTCAGCGTTGTCTTCTGGGAATAACTTCCGAGTTACTTCTGGGAATAGCTGGTAATCTTCACTAGACGTGGGGATTTCTTCGCTAGCAGAATGACTAGATTCACTCATATTTGAACCTGCCGCTAGATCACGTAACAGACGACGAGGACTAGGAGGAATAACAACAGCTAAAAAAGGCGAACCCGATGCAAGAGGAGGGAAATGTTCCCCTACTCCAAATCCAGACCAAGGGTCGTATAAGGGCCAATTGAACTCAACTGGTCCTCCAAAGGGAAGCTCAGACAGAACTGGTCCCCCGTCGGGAAACTCGGAAACGATGGGCTGCTGAGGTTCAGCAGAGGATTGAGAAACCTCTGATGAATCGTCCGTATATGGACTACTAGTAGACGAAACTAAGGGTTTTGCCACTGTGGTAGTAATGACAAGAGAAAAATATCAAACACACACATGGGCTGAAAAAGGACCAAGGCACACAATCAAATGGCCAACAAGCAAAATCTAACAGGGAGTGTGATCGCGGGTGATTTATTTTACAACATTGAAACTTAGAAACTTCACCGTTTCATGTTTAAAGAGTCGAGAAACAGATGAAAGATGACTCTATCTCTTTCAGTTTTGAACCAAGCGTGAAAGGAAAAGCGCTTGGTGATCTTTTCAAATTTAAAGAGTCAGACAAGATCAAAATGACTGCTCAGGAATACTAGGCAAAAAGGGTGTACCAAATAACTGTGAACTGCAATATACACCTTGGTCTCAAAATGAAAGAGAAATCAACCAAGGACTTAACGTACATGCAGGAAATCTCCCCGAATGATGTGTCTGGTGCATCACGGGTATAGGGCGGCAGACTCAGCTTCCTATGGATAAAGGATAGAAACCTAGTGGGGTCTCCCTTTATATACACGACAGTACGGGGAGCACAAGTCAGTACTAGTGTTGTCTAAAGCCAAGAGGTGAACGACAGCTACTAGGTTTAAAGACGCTGGAACACGTCTCTAGCCTAGACCTCTAAATATTTCGTTAATGTTTCAATGCTGCCTTAGTGTAAATTGAATGTATTTTAATGTTTATTTTCAATTATGTTCCAGTTTTCAGGCCCTAGCGAATGTAATGTCTCAAAATCTCCTAAATGCACACTACATTCTATAGTATATCATTTCATTCGATGAAAGATAATTATGAGAGAGTTTAAAGAGCTTTTCACACAATAACAAAATGACCAGAGGGCAACCAATGATATCTCTAATGCAGCTAATGGAAACTAAAATCTTTTCTTCAAAGTTACTAATCACTAATAACACCGAAAATATTTAATTCACACTAACTAATGCAAAGCAAAAGAGATTTTTTTATATTTTCAATGTTTAAGAGAAAAAATGCACTAAACAAAAATGAAAACTGATGAGACAAGCAACTTGAGAAGTGATAGTAAAAGAGAAGAAACAATCAAATTTCACTCAATGCAAGAACACAACCAAATATCAAATCGACAAGAAGTCACTCAAATCAAAAGACACCCAAAGACTCAAATGAACCATGTAATCTAGGCCTAATGCGAGACAAAGCGGAATTCAAGTGAAGAATAAGCCAATCACTTCAAATAACGCAATAAAACGATATACAACCACCAAACGAGTGTAGAGAAGCAATCACAAAGCTGACTGAACAGATAGAAACCAAAAAATCCTAAGGTAGGTTCGACGCACAATAGCACCTAGATGCCCTAGGGCTAAAATGTAAAATCGATAGAAATGGGCAAACAACCAAAGGAAGAAGGTCACAGTCAATCAAACCAGGCTCTAGAACACTCAAGAAGTCGTAAAAATAAGACCAAACACCCAGATCAGTCTCAGAAGGCTCAAAACACAGTAAACCCTACTACCTTACAGGATTGACACGACTGTAAGGTTGAAACTAGCGCCAGAATGGTATTGGCGTGAGTAATACACTGACAACATGCGCCAGTGGGCGTGACTGTCACACTGAAAAGCGCGCCAGCTGAGTTTACTAAGGAAAAATGGAAAAAGAGTAGTCCAAGAAGCAGACGAGAGATGGTAAAGCTAAACAAAAAGGCAAACACACAGCAAGAGCCAGCCAAAAGAGCTGATCAAGCAAGTAAAGTCAAGGATGGACCAAAAATACAAGACAATAATCCAAGTGTTCGGTTCATAAACTAGACTGGAGATTTACTGAAGCAGCATTCATCTACTTTCGCTAATGCAAAGTAAGAGCGTTTCGAAGGCTATCTGGATAACTTCAGGCTCCGTCTGTAGTTTATAAAGCAAACAACAAGCTAACTCCCCAGTGGAGTCGCCAATTTGTTGTGGAGGTAAATCCCCTCTGCGGACAGAGGTGATCCCTACTAGCCCAGAACGGGTCTAGCAACAATTGTAACATGCTATGGTGCATATCCCTAGTTGCAATAAACCAACTTGCGAAGAAGGTTTACCTCGAATCCAACGCTGTTGTTTGTAGAGAAGGTGGCGCTCCCGTTCCTTTGCTCCAGCAGATCACAATCCTCACGCTCATCACGATCGAACACCTGCACATGCAAGAAACACAACAAACACAAGCGTAAAATCCAATATATACAATTATGCGTCAGTTAGAGAGGACACAACTCATGATCATAATGAACAAAATGAGTGGAACCATAACCAGTAGTCGCTTATCATTAATGAAACAAAAGATGATACAACCTGGCTCTGACGCTGAAATCTTCCTTTGGTAGGTTGTCAGCGGAATACGTCTCAGTAAAGCTTTTCAGGAATGGGGACAAGCCTCTCTCTTCGATCATCAATCTCCTTGCTATTGATTTGACACTATGAGGGTTATTGCAGCATTCTTTAGGCTATGAAGGCTCTTGGAGATTAGCTTGCAAAGGAAAATGTCAAGCTTATATAGATGGAGGAAGGGAAGTTGGGATCCCTACAATCATGGGATTGGCCCTATCCTCAAGGAAGATTCCATGAGAGGTGGAAAACTACTTCCTCTACATGGAAATTCGAAGCTAACCTCCCAACTCAAATTAGAGACCAGTTTAGGAATTGGTTGGGGTCAATCTTCCGCCATTTATTTTTAAAAAACACTCTTTATTAAGCCTGGCACGGGTGCGGCTCTGAGACAGAGCGCCAATTGGCGTGCCCTCTTTGGAGGATTTGTCCCCTTGGCGCGAGGGCTGAACTATGTACCCGCGCCAATGCAAAAAAGGCTATTTTTAGGGTTTTTCACAAGGAGTTGTCTTCAGGGCAATTAAAGTACATGTTCAAGGGAATGCCATGAAAACATTTTCAAGTTATGTCACTGCTCATAGGTCATAGAATGAGCCCTCCAATGTGCAGGATGGGGAATTGCAGGGACGGTGACAAATTGTTGTGTAACAATTGGTGCAGGAGGGGATTCAACATCCTGTGGGGACTGTGGTTCTTCACCTGCACGAGATTCCACATTATTTTTCTGGGCCTTTTTAATAAAATCAGCCAATAGGGTGTCATCTTCATCTTCTACATATTTTTCTACGTCCGCAAGGACTGACAGCAAGTCGTCTTCTTCGGGGGACTGTTCATGTACTGGTGGTGTAGAAGGACTTTCTTCAATAGGTGCACTGGCCGTCTTTTTATTCGTAGATGGGGCCCTTTCTTCTGTTAATTTTCCAGTTCGTTTCCTTTTTGCACTAGTGCAAGAAGGACTCCCCTTTACACTCAGACCCTTGCTTGTGCTGGCGGAGTTCTCTGTCTTCTTTTTGGCAGCTATCTTCTTATGCAATTGTTTTAACAGTGCCTCCCAGGTCATACCTTTAATTTCCAACTGCTTCTAAACCAAAATATTTATCAGGCTATGGTGATATAGTTTCTTATTGGCCTGGTCTGCCCGTGCACCCTGCACACTCTTGGCCATTTTTTCCAAGCTCTTAAGCAAAAAATAAGGGAAATCCATCCTCCACCAGACGTGCCGGCCAGCTTTGAAACGCTGCAATATTCTGAAATGATACACAAAAGTGAGGAATATCTCCCTTTGCAGGTTACGAATTTTTGTAGGATGAAAAGGAGGTCCCGCCACTATCCCAACAGGGCACTGCGCGGAATTCCTTTCTTCCAATCTACCTTCATGTCCTAGTCAACGAAGAAACACTACCATCACTTCCTTTCTAGCTTCTGATTTTTAAAATACTGCTCACCAGTATTTTCCAAGCCCATCACTGCTGCTATAAACTCTTTCGTAACCTTGAATTTTAGAGGCCTGATTTGCGAGACTCAACCTTTCTTCAATTTTTGCAAAAAATTGACTGGCACAACAGTGAAGTGGCCCTACAGTTTGCCAAAAGTTAAAAAATGGGCGGCAAAATGTTGGATTTATTGGCCCTATAAAATCAATAGCCCATTTTTCAAATGGCTTAATCATAGATTGGGGGCATAAAGGCATTTCATTGGTTTGATTAGGTTGGCCCATTCGTTGACAACTATCACATCGCCTGACATACTATTTGGCATCCTTAAACAAGGAAGGCCAAAAGTAACCAGCATGCTATACTTTATATGCAGTACGCTTATCAGCGAAGTGGCCTCCACAAGGTTCATCATGAGCATATTTCAATATTTCAAACACTTCCTCCTCTCTTACACATCTACAGATAATCAGATCTAGACCAGTGTAAAAGAGATCTCCTTGAATCCAGGAATATGCAGCACTTTTCTGAATAATATTCCGCTTTTCACAAGCAGACAAGTGGGGTGGTGTTTTCCTAGTAACCAAGTAATTAGCAATGTCAGCAAACCACGGAGAATCTATTGACATAGAAAAAATATGTTCATCTGGAAAATCATCCTTAACAGGAGTTGCTTCACCAGGATTATCTAATCTAGAAAGAAAATATGCTACAACCTTAGATTTCCTTGTTCTATCAACAATAGTAACATTAAACTCCTACAACACTAGCAACCACCTAGTCACTCTACCACTTGTTAATGGTTTTTTAATCAAATATTTAATCGTGGAATGATCAGTATGCACAAATACTTCATATCCTGTAATATAGTGCCTGAACTTATTAATTGCAAAAATTACAACTAAAAGCTCTTTCTATGTAACTGTATAATTCAATTTATCGGAAGACAAATTCTTACTAATATAATAAATAACATAGGATTTCTTATTTTCCTCTTTTCCAAAAGTTGCGCCAATAGCCAAATCTGAAGCATCAGAGGAAATGTGAAAAGGCAGGGACCAGTTAGGACCTCGCAAAACTGGTGCTTGCACCAACTTTTCCTTCAATGTTTCAAAAGACTGTTGGCAAGTTGTGGACCAAGAAAATTCACTATCCTTACCTAGAAATCAGAAAACGGGGGCAGCTATCTTAGAAAAAAATTCAATGAATCTTCTATAATAACCAGCATGTCCTAAAAAACCTCTTACTTCCCTTTGAGTTTTGGGTGAAGGATGATACACAATGATTTCAATCTTTGCCGGATCAACCTGGATACCTTTATCAGAAATCAAATGGCAAAGTACCACTCCCGCTTTGCACATTAATCTACATTTCTTTTCACTCAAGGTGAGATGGGCTTCTTGAAAATGAAGAAGTACTTTCTCCAGATTTTTGAGAGCTTCCTAAAAAGAATCACCAAACACAAAAAAGTCATCCATATAAATTTATACAAATTCCAGATCAGCAAAAATGGCCAAGAATGCCCTTTGAAAGGTAGACAAGGAATTACATAAACCAAATGGAAGCACTTTATAAGCAAATGTATCCCATGGACATGTAAAAGTAGTTTTATCCTGATCTTCAGGTGTAATCTGTATCTCGTTATAACCACTAAAGCCATCCAAAAAGGAAAAATATTTCTTTCCTGCAAGGGTATCAAGCACCTGATCAATGAAAGGGAGAGGGAAGTAATATTTGAGAGTGGCCTTATTTAATTCTTGATAATCAATACAAATACACCATCTTCCATATTTCTTAGGTACAAGCACGCATGGAGAGACCCACTGACTGTCGGAAATAGGATAAATAAAAATGGCATCCAAGATTTTATGTACTTCTTCCTTCACAATATCTCTTAGAGCTAGATTCATTCGCCTTTGGGGTTGTCGGACAGGTCAGGTTCCTTCCTAAATATAGATGTGACTTGTACAAGTTTCAGGATGGATACCCATCATATCTTCGTAGCCCCAAGAAAAGGCACTAAGATGGTTTTGCAACAAATTCACAAGCTTCTCCTGCTGAGATGAGTCAAAATCTGAACTAATATGCAAGGATTTACTAGGGCTAATCTCAACAAAAGTAGTGTCAGGCTCAGGATTACTCAAGGGAGTGGTCAAATGCAGCGGTATAGAAGAATGAGGATGATGATTATCTTGAAAATCTAGGCTGAAAATCTGGCTCAATGGCTCATAATTAGGCATAGTGTCTAGATTATTCTGGAAATATTGAATCTCATCTTCTGGTGAAGACCCAGTATAATTATGGATAAGGGAAATGGACTGAGTCTCCTCATCACTGCTTTGATCCAACCATAAATTATCTCGAAGGTCCTGAATGGATTTGGCAGGGGGGTATAAGGTAATTTTCTTCCTAGAATCTCCATGTGAAATATACATATCACCGGAACGAAATCCAATATATGCATTGTTCGTAGCAAGCTATGGTCAACCCAAGATCAAGGGATTTCCTCCTATTGGGTTCTTTGGCTGAAGCACAATGAAATAAACAGGATATTCCCAAGAATCTAATGACATGATCACATCATCCAATACTCCTTTTGGCTTAATTTTAGATCTATCTGCTAATTCAAGGTGGGAGTTAGGCGAAGATGAGATAACTGAATTTGATCAATGGTTTGCTTAGTCATGACATTAATGGCTACCCCCAGGTCTATAAGAACATTAGAGATAAGGACATTACCAATCTAAACTGAGACAACAGGGTTTCCGGGATCAATATATTTTTCCATAGACACACATCCCCTCATCAAAACTGCTACCCTACCAAAAAATTGAATGGTTTGGGGTTCCAATCTCTTCCTCCTGGGTTTCTTGAGACAGAGTTCCTTAATAATATTAGTAAAAATGGGGATCTCTTTAATAGCTTGAAGCAAAGGTATCTTAATGAAAATATTCTGAAGCTCAGATGCCAAACTAGTCTCAGAAATAGGCTCACTCCTTTCCATTACTAGCCTCTCTGGGAAGGGAGGCTAGTTGGAAGAAGATGGCAAGGATTCAGATGGTAAAGGCTGTTTAGTGACAACTTTCAGAGAGTGGTTAAGAGTTTCCTCTTCTCCTTTCTCTTCAACGATCACCATAGGTTGCTTCTGATTTCTGATGCTACAATCCTTCTCGATCTTAATTGAATATCATGAACCCCACCTGGAATAAAATGGTACTCGAATGGTAAAGGTGGGTTTGTTACATGGATCATTTGCACTGCTTTGTTATTATTAGGATTGGGCATAGGTTGAGCAGGCAACTGAGGAGGTCGAAAGGGTGTAGGTAAAGGCAATGGTGGAGTGGACTGTCTCGGAATTTGAGGCATTGAATAAGGTGTATTCGTAGATGGATACGACTGCATAGGTGGCTGGTAGGAGTATGGAGAATGAGTTGGCCCTCTCCAACCTTGTTGCCATGGTTGAGAAGGTTTCCCATGCTGATATTGATTCCCATGCTACCACTGCTGATTATTAGTGTTAGGATAAGAATATGCATGTGAATTATAACCAAAATAGTGTGGAGAAAATTCAGGAGCCATACCTGCACCTACCTGAGGCCAATTCCTTCTTGCTCCCATAGCATACAAGTATTCAGCTTCAGGTTGTCCCCCTATAAATACAGCTTTAAGTCCTGGTGTTAGCAACCTATAAATATAGGATTCATAATTTTTACTTGACTGATGGTAATCTTGTAAATATGCACATACTTTTCCTTCTGCAAGTTATATTCTCATATTTTGTAAAAAATAAAATATATATATGTATAAAAGCAAAAAGAGGGTAAAAAGTCCTAAAAGAAAAATCAAAGGACTTAGAAAAAATAAAATACCCCAAAGAAAAAGATCAATAAAAAATGAAAGTGTGCAAGTATAAATGCCACTAATGTTTTGCAGTTGATTATGGCAGAGTGTCAATAAATGCCATAATCTGTGATGAGTTGAATAATTTAATATTGACTTGTCACTTTCCAATTTCAAATGTTTTAGATAGAGAATAAAGAATTTTCATACAGTTTAATCATGCCAGTTCAGTAGTTAGGTAGAGAAATAAAGTGAATCCAACATTTTAATCTGGATTCCTGGATGAGATAAGTGTAGAAATAGATAGTTTTATTGCTTTATGAAAGAATAAATGTTGAAAAGGTTGCTAGCTCAAATGCACCTAATCAAAGTGGAAGGAAAAAATGTTAGCAGTTAAATTGGGTAGGTAGAAGAAAGTGAGAAGAATCATTGTAAATATTATTCATCAGGGCTGCAAATAACTAACTTCCCTTCCCCATAGCCATTTATCATTCTAAACTATCAGTCAGAAAGGCTCAAGGCATTTCCTTGACTTCTGTTGGGACCGGACCCAAGGCTCTATGGCTGATTAGTTGAAAGTGTTAAATGTCTATATTAATCCCTAAATCACATCATTTTCCACTCATGCATTAATTTCCCTGAACAATCCTAAGTAAAAACCTCATTTTTACTTAAAGATCCTCTAATTCCCATTTGATTAACTTCCCACATCACATGAAAGCATTAAACCCTCAAAATCACATTTTATCCTAATTGAAGTGACGAAGTTATTTTAATGCAAATTTTCCTTTAAACTTCACTTTTCTTAGTTATGTTGATGTGTTTTGAGTATACATTGTCCCCTTGTCATATTAACTCTAACTTATTTAATAACTCCCTAGAAATTAACCTTTTCCTATATTATATAACTCCCTTTTATAAAATAACCCAAAAAATCCATTAATATAACTTTAGCCAAAGTTATTTATCCCCACATGTGTAAATAAAACCCCCATTATACCCCCTTTGGCTAAAACTATCCTTATGTAAATATCCCGCCCTTTATGGTTATTAAATCACTTTGATTTAATTAACTATATAATAAAAATATATGAAAAATCATTAAACATGTTTCAATATGTGTTTAAAACAAAAATCTCGAAGTTTCATTTAAACTAAACTTCAAAGAAAAACCCATCCCTTTGTTTATTTCCCGACTCCCTTTACCCAAGGTTAAACTATAACCTAACCCTTTCCCCCCAATATATATCCCATTACCGCAAGCATAACCTTGGGTAAAGCACTTTGATACCCCGCCCATCCATTTGATTTATGTGTAAAGTCTGTTTTATATATTAACCTTCACAAATCCCTCAGCACCATCGGACTCTTTCCTAACCGTCCAATCATCCTTCTCCTTTTAATCTGACGGTCAGTAATAAATCCGATAAATTCCTCCCTGCCCCCACCATTTCCTATCAGATCATATTTCAGCCGTTGATCTCCCTTTGTCAAATCAACGGTACAGATTATAACCCTGACCCCACTACATTTACCCGGAAACTTCACATCTGATCCTGACCCTTCGCTCCACTCCGCCAGATTGTATGATGCAAATTCATTTTCGTATTTTTAAAGTAATCGAATGAAGTTGCCAAATTTTTTGCGAAAAAAAAGTAGTTTTGAAAAACTACCGCCTGCTACGTGCCCTCCTTTCATTCGATCACATTCCAAAAGGGAAAAACCACTTACTTCTCAAAAGTGATGCGAAAACCATTTCTAGTTTCTCTTTCAACGCATACAAACCACTCCCGCCCAACCTGCAATAAATTACATTGAAAGGTGATTAGACTAAGGTCTAATGCATTAAAACTTAACCATTTTCCATCGCATTTCATCTATTTTCCAGTAAAACCTTTGAGAAACTTTGCAGAGCCTCCCTTTATTGTTTTCAAAGCTATTTTCTGAACTAGTTTCCATTTGAACGACCATTTTTCTCTGAAATTCACTCACAGAGAATTCCATATCTTCTGACAGCCTAATTTACCTGAATTGAATATTGTTAACGCAACTACAACTCCATCGACCACAATTATACCTTTTAAAGGTATTTTTTCTATCAATCCTATCCAAAATAGTTCAATTTCAAAGGATAAATCATCATTTTATCAACCATTTCCTTTAATTCAGTTGAATTATCCATACAAGAAATACAAAAACATCCAAAGTACAGGGGAAACCCTGTCAAATTTTCTCCAGAATCCTTCCTCTTCATTTTCACAGGTTTTAGCCACTCCCTGATCATTTTCACTGTTGAACTTGATCAAAGCCATCTTCTGTGCATTAAAAACCCTTTTATCATCCAGAACCATCCTCGGAGTCTGAATTTCCCAATGAAGCCCTTTAATTGCCCCTTGTTTATGTTGGCCACCTATAAATTTTTGACAAGAAAACAGGTGGCTAAATATGTTTTAAGTATTCAAGAGAGACATTTCCTTTGTAAATCTATCATTCTTGAAGCATCCATGTGTTGTCTATCCTTTAAAGAACCCTCACTGTTGTTTCCATTTAACTAGCCCTGCTGTCTGGTGAAGAAGAATGCTTCAAAAAAAAGGCCTCCATTTTCCCTATTTCATTCCCACAAAACCTCCATTCTCACCTCCTTTTTCCCTTTGTAAAATCCCTTCATTAAACCTCCAAATCATCAAAATTCCCTTTTTAAACCTTATAGCTCCCTTTATTTGCTTAAAAACCCCTTTTTTCCTCTACCGGAACCCCTTTCTAAGCCTTAAAAATCTTCATTTTGGCTTAAAAATCCCCTTTTTACATTTAGGCCTTAAGCCCCTTTCGGCCTAGCCCTTAGCCCCTCTTCCCACATATGACCTGCACCCAGGACTAGGTGCTAAGCCTCGTCGCTCAATCGCAATCAGAGCTTTCCTTTACTACCTTTTCCTTTGTTATTCCAAATTTGAAAATGCGATGACATTTGTTCTATTGACCTCCACTGCAATATTGACCATCGATCTTTCAAAATCCAATGGTCGGCGCTTTATTCATCTCTGCCCATCACCTCTCCTCATTACCCCTCCGATGATGTATGGACCGTTGATCTCTTTCCTAATCTGACAGCTAGCGCAAAATCACATCGCACTAACCCAGCGTCCCCACTTTTCATTTTCCCCGATGGCCGACTCCCTGATTTAATCTTGGCCGTTGAATCCACAAGAACCAATGGTCGAGATTCATTTGTGCCTTTGTTCATAGAGCCAATCATCCCTCCACCGATTTAATCTGGACCATTGAATCCACAAGAACCAACGGCCCAGATTTAATCACGCTCCGCCCCTGTGCCCTCCATCATTTCCCCTCTGATCAAATCTTGATCGTTGATCTCCCCTCTGATCTAATGGTCCGCACTAAATCGCAAATCGCAAAATCAAAGAATCGTGGAGTTTTGCTCCCCTACCTTTCTCCGATGCGATTAAATCTAAGCCATCTATTCTGCCAGATCTGACGGTCCAGATTTCATCGCGCTCTGCCTTCCCCTTCCTCTGTTCCACTGTTCAGCCAATCCCTAATCAAATCTAGGCCGTCCATTCTACAGATCCAATGGTCAGGATTTAATCCGTCGTTAGCCCTTACCACCTTATCGCCTGTGCATCTTTCCATATCGCGCTCTCATCCCCACCATCAGATCTCTCTACCTTACATCCAATGGCTGAGAATGCATATCGCGTGATTTCTGCGTCCGAGGTTTAATGTTTCAAATTTACGCGATAAAAGTGGTTTTTGGGAGGACACGTGTCAGGCAGCGAGGCATATCACGTTTTTTTTGGGAAAATTTCAAAACCACTTTGGAACTGCGCGAAACCAGCAATTTTTTCGCTTACCACTCTCCATAGCACACTTTCCTTTTTAATCATAGCCGTTGGTTAGTCCTAATCTGATGGCCCATATTACATTACGTCACTCATTTTTTTTTTTCATTTAGCCTCCCCAATGATTCCTTCCGATAATCTCCACTATTGATTGACTCGATCAAACAACTCCTATTCGATCTCACCCCCGCTCGTCCTCCATTCATCTGCTCTCGAATAACTCTATCAAACGAACCTCCGCTGTTGATCTCCATTAACTTTATTTGATCCAACGATCCTGTTATAACCTCACCTTCGTCCATTATTCATTCCTTTCTCCTCCCCAAAGATCCTATCAGTGATCTCGACCGTTGCTTACCTCTGCTAGATCTGATCTAACGGCCTAGAACACACCTCACCCCAAACCTTCAGCAGACTAGTTTTTCACCATTCCGCTACGTTTTTCTGCCTTTTCTTCACTGCATCCACGATTCCCTTTGTTGCGCCACCATACTTCGGCCCTCCATAGCATCCATCTTCCCTCCGACATGGATTTATTAACATGTTGATCATGTTTTTGCAGGTTTTAAAGGGGTGTGAATCCACTTTGTCTTATAATCACAGACAGGGTTATTCAGAGTGCAGAATATCATACTTCAGAGCCAGATCATAGAGGACACATCAAAAAGGGTTCTAAAGCATGATTTAATCAATAATCAGTGTTAGTAACCCTGATTGAAACCCTCCTGAAACTCCAAAACCTGTATATGCACCGAAACAAGTCAGAAGCAGCAGTAAAGTGTATTAGAGGATAGATTAAGGGATTTAAGGCTCCTTATTGAAGATTTAATGCCGATAACCCAATCTTTAAAGCTCTAAGGACACAGATGAATACCATGAAGATGATTAAGAGGTTTAACGAAGCCTAAAGCACATGAAACAAGCCATGTCTGTGTTTTAATGTCAGCATAACACTTTTTCTCCAGAAAGTACCAACCATATGTCTTCCTCCATCTTCCATCGAACACCAGATCAGTTATTACACTGAGAGAGGCTTTAAAAACTATCAAGACAACAATTATGGAAGTATGGGAGACCTTGCAGACTTTCTATCCATGTTAGTTATTTAAGAAGGTAATACAGAGTACCATCAGTCAAAATACTTCAAAGAACATACCAGAAGTTATTACCTATCTGACAAAGACTTCTAGACCATACTACAGAGTACAAACATGTTAATGAAGAGCCATTATGTAGAGTGGGCACTCAAAAACTCCTCCACTCTGTCTTAATGAATCAATTAAGTGTACATCTACTACTACTGCTACTCATTCTCCTATAAGAACCCCTGAAAAATACATTATAAAGGTTGTTGTTGGTTGATAGGGATTTTATCGACTACTAGAACTGTTATTGGGGGAAGTAGCTGAGTAGTTTGTAAATAGTAGGCTGGGAAGAGAAGTTTGGACTATAATATGCCATTGAGCTCAAAGTATGTGACTGTTTTTTCACATCTATTGAACAAGAAAATTTTACAGGATCCTGTTCTATATTACGGATGATGTTTTCCTTACTGCAATTGTCTTATTTCATGTTTAATCATACTGTCCATTATTCTTTGATAAGAATCAGTAATCTGGCTTAGGATATACTCCAACATAGTACCCTAATGCTTCCTGCTCTTCTTATCTTTTATGTTTTCTACTGATTGTCTATCTAAGAACAAATTCATTTAATTTAACCAGTCAAAGATGTTGGCATGCCCATGCTTACTGATGTTTGAATTTGGAGTTTGTTTCTTAGATGTTCTTGTTTGGTTTCAGCTGGAAGAATTGGGATACTGGGGATTTAGAGTTAGCCCTATCCACTAGGGTCCTTTTCCAACAGCTGGCCTTTGTAAGATCCCTTTGAGCTAGTGTCAAAACCATTGAAGGTTAAAATTCCTTCTCTCATCTTAGGCCTTGTTCTGTGTTAAATCTTAACCTTTTTTCCCTTTAGAGTATGCTGAAAGCAGGCCTGGAGTTAAATTAGCTCTGACCTGATCTTAAGCTTCCCTTTGTGTCTCCACTGAGAGTTGCCTTTGAATTATGTCAAAGCGAGGTAGGTTAAAAGCCCTTACCTGATCTTAGACTGCACTTGGGTTTCTTTCTTTCTTTCACTTCACTCCTTAATGCTCCATTCCACCATCTATCAAAATGATCCTTTAGTATAGATGACTTGCCCTATGGAAACCCTTGGTTAGTTGTTATGCAAGTAATTCCCTTTCATGACTCCATAGCCCAATGGATTTGACACTTCTTTGACCTATCTTCCCATGCTAAAACATCCTGCTGCTTTGTTCCTTTTCATTCCACATAACCTTCTCTGTTAATTATCTCCAACCCAACAACCAAATCATTTAAAAACCCTTTGTGCTTCATACCCAACCTAATACCTCATTTTGAGCTTTAAATATAGATCATTCCTTATATTTATAGAGAGATCCCTCTCTGGGTCCAGGAGGGCTAGATCCTAGGATCCCAAAGTAGTTTGATGTTGTCTTGTCTTTTGGTCTTGCCAATCTGGCCAAAACACAAGAACCCCAACATAATGTCGACTCTGCTGGGGACTTTTTGAGTGCATTTTATCTTAGACACCCTTAGGCACTTAGAAGACCCAATATCTCTAGTTAGATTGGTATTTAATTGCTAATGGTGGACATCATCCTACTTTAAACATTCAAATTCATCCACCTGGCAACTCCACCCTCCATAATCTCTAAAAGACCAAATGACTCCACTGGTAGAAGACGCTAAACTGGTTGAGAAAATACAGTGACCTCTTTTTACAAGCATGGATCCAAGTATGGACCAAGAAGCAAAGCTAAATTCTTTATCGGACAGATTAACCAGAGTGATGAACATACTTGGAGAAAAAACAATGGAGATGTATGAGGCTAGTTTAAATGAAAATGTTGATTATTTATAGCAGCCCATGCTTTCTCTAGAGCAAGAAAAAATTCAAGACCTAGAGCATGAGCAAGACATGTATGATGCTCAAGAATCTATAGAAGATGAAGAGGAAGGTTTTCAAGAACCGCCTGATTGCCTACCCATATCTTGTACTATTCTGATAAGAGAATATCACGACCTTATGGCAAAAGCTAATAGGGAATGTTGCTCCGAAGAAACAACTCATGACCCCTGTATTTTAACTGAGTATCATCATGATCATGAGGAGTTGTTTGAAACAGAAAGAGATCAGGGAACATTAGAAAATCCTCAAATTTTCCCTGCTAGCACAAGTGAAGTTCTCCTAGAAGAGGCTCAAGAAGACATCTAGCCTCCAAACCAGCTAATACAAGAGAAAGAGGACTGTTGTTCATCTGTCCATGTTGAAAAGGATATCCCTCTTTTGACAGAAGAATAGATTGACCAAATATTGAACAAGAAGTCTGCCTTTGAAGTATTTTATAGCACAAACGCTCTTGCCCATTCATCTACGGAGTTTGTTGGTACAAATCTAGAAAACTCCTCTGTAAATCATAATGAAGAAAGACTTGCTAACAATCTAGTATGTTTGATTGGTAGCATTACTTACTTTAATGATTTTCTTGACTCTGATTCATCTGATGATGATGTTCTACAAATAGAAGTTGATCATGCAGGACCATCAACAGTGGATTTGTGGGAGGGAAATCAGTTCCATCAAATTCCAAAGAGTAATGAGCCCATGCAGGCTATTTATGATACTGATGAAGAAAGTTATGAAAGTCTAGTAGTAGAGGAAGATTCATGGGATTTTCACTTTGTTACCCCTCAGATCATCAGTAATAGTTTTCATATGATTGAAAGCCAGCAGCCTTTCATCTCAAAGGATGAGGAGGAAAAAAAGGAAGAGATTTTTGAGCAGGTTGAAACCAAGGAGCCTTCACTTGAAGAAGAGGAAGAAATGGAACAAACCCCTGCTTAAGAATACATGGATATTTTCTCAGAGCTCAGCCCACTAGATCAGAATATCTCAGAGCTACAAGAGGACAAAGTTGCAATATATGATGAGTCCTCCCATTCAGATGATGATGAAGATGAGGGATATTCTCTTTCTCAAGAGAGTCTTGTTCTTGATCTAGTGGGAGAGGAAGCAATCCTAGTTGAAGCCTGCTTGCCAAATATTCATGACCAGGTATCATTTCAATATCCTTATGCTCATTTCCTGCAGACAGTTGAAGAAGGATCAAAGGTCATTTTGAGAATCTTGTTGCATACAACAAGAAACATTTTAGAAGCTTCTGCTAAGAAACAAAGAGAATGGGAGTGGCCCTGCCTATCCAGCATGCTCAAAGTGATGAGAAAATACCAGTCATGGGACCATTTGATTGACTGGATGTATTGGAAAAGAATGTTTGTCAGCTAGGCATGTAAATATTTCAAGTTAGAGTAGGGTAGGTAGGAAATTTCAATAAAGCTCAGCCTGTGAGCATACAGTTAGTTGTTTTTTATTTCTAAAAATTCAGTTCAAGTGCAGCTTGTCTTTCTACCTTGGACTCACAGCAAGCTAGATAGTCTAATCCTGGTTTGACTGTGTTTCAGTTTCTATTTTAGAATGTAGAGAAAGAAATCTGCTAGACAGTTTAATCCTAGCAAATAATAGTTTAGGTAGAGAAGCTATGAGTCCAACTGTCTAATATGGTCTCATGGAGAGATAAGGGTAGCCATAGAATAGGCTTATTTTCCTGTTTGTAAAAAATTGATGATGTAAAAGGTCTGCAAGTCCAAATGCACCTTGAAGAAAAAATTTTAGGACAGTAGGACGGGTAGGTAGTTATTTGGGAGAATATTACTGCTGATATGATGTCTTCATGATTTGTGGTAGCTGATCAAAGAAAAAGGATGTGTCAAGTACCAGACATCTAGCCTACCCCCAAAGATTATTTTCTAAGGTTCTTGACACCTTCAAGAATATGCCATCCCCATGTGGAGCCACTGTTAGCCACCTATAAATTTTTGACAAGCAAACATGTGGCTAAATATGTTTTAAGTCTTCAAGAGAGACATTTCCTTTGTAAATCTATCATTATTGAAGCATCCATGTGTTGTATATCCTTTAAATAACCCTCACTTCTCTTTCCATTTGATTAGCCCTATTGTCTGGTGAAGAAGAATGCTTCAAAAAAAAGGCCTCCATTTGCCCTATTTCATTCCCAAAAAACCTCCATTCTCACATCCTTTTTCCCCTTGAAAAATCCCTTCATTAACCCTCCAAATCATCAAAATTCCCTTTTTAAACCTTATAGCTCCCTTTATTTGGTTTAAAAACCCCTTTTTTCCTTTACCGGAACCCCTTTCTAAGCCTCAAAAACCTTCATTTTGGCTTAAAAATCCCATTTTTACATTTAGGCCTTAATCCCCTTTCGGCCTAGCCCTTAGCCCCTTTTCCCGCATATGACCGGCGCCCAGGACCAGGTGCTAAGCCCCATCACGTAATCGCAATCGGAGCTTTCCTTTACTACCTTTTCCTTTGTTATTCCAAATTTTTCGATGCGATGACATTTGTTCTATCGACCTCCGCTGCAATATTGACCGTTGATCTTTCAAAATCCAACGGTCGGCTCTTTATTCATCTCCACCCATCACCTCTCCTCATTACCCCTCCGATGGTGTATGGACCGTTGATCTCTTTCCTAATCCGATGGCTAGCGCAAAATCTTATCGCGCTAACCCAGCGTCCCCACTTTTCTTTCTCCCCAATGGCTGACTCCTCAATTTAATCCTGGTCGTTGAATCCACAAGAACCAACGGTCGGGATTTGTTTGCGCCTTTGTTTACAGAGCCCATCATCCCTCCGCCGATTTAATCTGGACCATTGAATCCACAAGAGCTAATGGCCCAGATTTAATCACGCTCCGCCCCTGTGCCCTCCATCATTTCCCCTCAGATCAAATCTCGACCGTTGATCTCCCCTCTGATCCAAAAGTCCTCGCTGAATTGCAAAACACAAAATCAAAGAACTGCAGAGTTTCGGCCCCCTACCTCTCTCCGATGCAATTAAATCTCCACCGTCCATTCCCCCAGATCTGACAGTCAATATTTCATCGCGCTCTGCCTTCCCCTTCCTCTGTTCCACTCTTCAGCCGATCCCCAATCAAATCTGGGCCGTCCATTCTACAGATCCAACAGTCAGGATTTAATTCTCTGTTAGCCCTTACCACCTTATCGCCCGTGCATCTTTCCATATCGCGCTCTCATCCCCACCGTCAGATCTCTCAGCCTTACATCCAATGGCTGAGAATGCATATCGCGTGATTTCTACGTCCGAGGTTTAATGTTTCAAATTTACGTGATAAAAGCGGTTTTTGGGAGGACACATGTCAGGTAGCGAGGCATATCGCGTTTTTTTTGGAAAAATTTCAAAACCACTATGAAACAACGTGAAACCAACAGTTTTTCCGCTTACCACTCTCCACAGCACACTTTCCTTTTTAATCACAGCCATTAGTTAGTCCTAATCTGACGGCCCATATTACATCGCGTCACTCATTGTTTGTTTTTCATTTAGCCTCCACGATGATTCCTTCCGCTAATCTCCACCGTTGATTCAATCGATTTAATGGCTCCTATTCGATCTCACCCCCGCTCGTCCTCCATTCATCTGCTCTCGAATAAATCTATCAAATTAACCTCTGTCGTTGATCTCCATTAACTTTATTTGATCCAACGGTCCTGTTATAACCTCACCTTCGTCCATTATTCATTCCTTTGTCCTCCCCAACGATCCTATCAGTGAATCTCGACCATTGATTACCTTTGCTAGATCTGATATGACGGCCTAGAACACACCTCGCACCAAACCTCTAGCAGACGGGGTTTTCACCATTCCGCTATGTTTTTTTGCCTTTTTTTCACTGCATCCATGATTCCCTTTGTTGCGCCACCATCCTTCGGCCCTCCAGAGCATCCATCTTCCCTCCCACATGGATTTCTTAACATGTTGTTCGTGTTTTTGCAGGTTTTAAAGGGGTGTGAATCCACTTTGTGTTACAATCACAGACAGGGTTATTCAGAGCACAAGATGCCATACTTCAAAGACAGATCATAGAGGACACATCAGAAAGGGTTCTAAAGCATGCTTTAATCAATAATCAGTGTTAGTAACCCTGGTTGAAACCCTCCTGCACCTCCAAAACCTGTATATGCACCGAAACAAGTTAGAAGCAGCAGTAAAGTGTATCAGAGGACAGATTAAGGGATTTAAGGCTCTTATTGAAGATTTACTGTCGATAACCCAATGTTTAAAGCTCAAATGACACAGATGAAGACCATGAAGATGATTAAGAGGCTTAACGAAGCCTAAAGCACATGAAACAAGCCATATCTATGTTTTAATGTCAGCATAACACTTTTTCTCCAGAAAGTACCAACCATATGTCTTCCTCCATCTTCCATCGAACACCAGATCAATTATTACACTGATAGAGGCTTTAAAAACTATCAGGACAATAGTTATGGAAGTATGGGAGACCTTGTAGACTTTCTATCCATGTTACTTATTTCAGAAGGCAATACAGAGTACCATCAGTTAGAATACTTCAAAGAACATACCAGAAGTTATTACCTATCTGACAAAGACTTCTAGACCATACTAAAGAGTACAAAAATGTTAATGAAGAGCAATTATGTAGAGTGGGCACTCGAAACCTCCTCCACTCTGTCTTAATGAGTCAATTAAGTGTACATCTACTACTACTGCTACTCATTTTCCTATAAGAACCCCTGAAAAATACATTGTAAAGGTTGTTGTTGGTTGATAGGGATTTTATCGACTGCTAGAACTGTTATTGGGGGAAGTAGCTAAGTAGTTTGTAAATAGTAGGTTGGGAAGAGAATTTTGGACTGTAATATGCCATTGAGCTCAAAGTATGTTACTGGTTTTGCACATCAATTGAACAAGAAAATTTCACAGGATCCTGGTCTATATTACGGGTGATGTTTTCCTTACTGCAATTATCTTATTTCATGTTTAATCATACTGTCCATTATGCTCTGATAAGAATCAGTAATCTGGCTTAGGATATACTCTTGCATAGTACCCTAATGCTTCCTGCTCTTCTTATCTTTGATGTTTTCTGCTAATTGTCTACCTGAGAAAAAATTCATGTAATTTAACCAGTCAAAGATGTTGGCATGCCCATGCTTACTGATGCTTGAAGTTGGAGTTTGTTGCTCAGATGTTCTTGTTTAGTTTCAGCTGGAAGAATTGGGATACTAGGGATTTAGAGTTAGACCTGTCCACGAGGGTCCTTTTCCAACAGCTGGCCTTTGTAAGATCCCTTTGAGCTAGTGTCAAAAGCATTGAAGGTTAAAAGTCCTTCTCTGATCTTAGGCCTTGTTCTGTGTTAAATCTTAACTTTTTTTCCCTTTAGAGTATGCTGAAAGCAGGCCTGGAGTTAAATGACCTCTAACCTGATCTTAAGTTGCCCTTTGTGTCTCCACTAAGAGTTTCCTTTGAAGTATTTCAAAGCAAGGTATGCTAAAAGCCCTTACCTGATCTTAGACTACACTTGGGTTTCTTTCTTTCTTTCACTTCACTCCTTAATGCTCCATTCCACCATCTATCAAAAAGATCCTTTAGTATAGATGACTTGCCCTATGGAAACCCTTGGTTAGTTTTTATGAAAGTAATTCCCTTTCATGAATCCATAGCCCAATGGATTTGACACTTCTTTGACCTATCTTCCCGTGCTGAAACATCCTGCTGCTTTGTTCCTTTTCATTCCACATAACCTTCTCAGTTAATGATCTCCAACCCAACAAAAAAATCATTTAAAAACCCTTTGTGCTTCATACCTAGCCTAATACCTCATTTTGAGCTTTAAAGATAGATCATTCCTTATATTTATAGAGAGATCCCTCTCTGGGTCTAGGAGGCCTAGATCCTAGAATCCCAAAGTGATTTCATGTTGTCTTGTCTTTTGGTCTTGCCAATCTGGCCAAAACACAGGAACCCCAAAATTTTCTAAAGAAGAACTTAGAAAACTATTTAAACTTTCTATGTTCATCCATAATGACAAAGAAACAAGTAACCCCCAAAACTGGAGGTCCTAAATCCTAGAAGCCTACCTCCAGCAAGCTTCCAAATCGGAAACCTCCTAGAATTGATAAACCTAATCCTGCTTTAATTGCCGATTCTACTGAAGTGGTCAGACCATTACAGCCTCCTGTCACCACTGAAGAAATCAATCCTTTGATTGACTTAGATTACAGAATTGCAGATGCCACCCTTGAATTTGATCTTCTAGAAGTGCATAACTGGTGTCAAGAGAAATTTGAAAAGAAAGAGGCCAATGACATACCTGTATGGGAGTCCAATTTGCCCAAGTATGTAGTTCCCATCACCCATCCTGCTCAGGATTTCATAAGGTTGTGTCAAATGCATTATATTCCTAATCAAAGGTGCATGGTCAACAAAGATAGTGAAGTCCTATTTTTATAACTGCTGAATCAATCAATGGCATGCTCCAATTAAGCCATAATCCACAATCAGTGTCATTGTCAATTGAAGACTTGACCTAGATGTATTTAGACCTAGATTTCCCTAGGAAGCTCCAAATTCTCCAGAACTTCGTGCCCAATCATGTCGATCTTCCTAAGGTGAATACTCCTTATGATACCTTTGATTTTCCAAAAGGCTCCAGACAGGTCATTTCCATGCTGTCATTTATTTTGGGTTATGTTAATGATGAATTCACAAATGCCTCTATCTTAGGCTTCCTCTCCACTTTGTCTCCTGGACAGCAACCAGACTTGATTTTTAACTTTGCCAAATTTATTGCTGAAAATATTCATTATCAGCTGATAAAATAGCCTGATGAAGGAGTGTTCGGATATACTTCATATCTGTTTCATCTCTTCTTGTTATTTCAAGCAGATAATTTTCCCTTTGCACTACAGAAAATGGATATGGAAGGAAAACCACTATCAGTAATATTTTGGACCTCTCTTCTGAGAAAGAATAGCAGTGAGTACAGTTATAGTGATTTCAATGACTTATTTATTAGACCTGCTATCAGTTTGTTGGATAAAGCAGAACCACCAAGAATAAATGAAGATATCAAAATAATTTTATAGTTGTCTGAGAACTGTAAGACTGGGGATTGGTATTTATAGAAAAATCACACTCATATTAGAATATATTTTTCAATCTTGGCCCCATACAAACTGCCAAATTTTTTTACCACCAGGATCTTTGCTCTAGAGTACATAAGGCAAATTTTGAATGCTGATGCAGTAAATTTCATAGTATCTAAAAAGAAGGAAAAATTTAAATTAAGAAGTCAAATTGGCTCTTTCATTGTAAACAACAGAGATGCCTTAAAGGAAGTATCCAGCAAACTATCAGTATTCAAGTTTCAGGAAAGTTTTTATTGGAGCTATGACCCTCAGGGTATTATAAGCAATCTCAGAATTAAAATCAAATTGCCCCCATTTCTCCATGAATCTAAGCCACTTATTGAAAAATATGCCAATCAGTTGGAATGGGTGGCCAATACCTTAATTGATGATGATCAGGATAAGTAGGCAGACAATTTTAACAGTACACAGGCGGTTACAGTTAACCAGCCAGCAGAAGTATCAAATAAAAGATCGAGAAAAGAAGAAGGATATTTGGCTGAAACAATCATTGAAAACAAGTTTTAAACAGTATACAGTAAAAAGGTCAAAATGACTATATTTGAAACAGAAATAATCATAGATGTGGATGACACTAATCAACAACAGACAGATGATGACGACACCATCATTGGAAATGAGACACTCAGAGAAATTCAAAATGAACGGGTACAAGCATAGGGTAAATGTAAAGAGTTGGTTGAAATGGAAGTAGATACAGAAGCTCCCTCTTCTTCTTCTAAAAAAACTGAAGAAACTGATTCTGATATTCAGAAGAGATTCAAGCTAATTAGAGAAAAAATAAAGAAATAAAAAAATGAAGTTTATTCTAAACTTCTCAAGGAAAAACCAGGAGATAAGGACAGATTAGTAACTGCATTTGATTACTCAACCAACCAAATTATCATGTATTTTCTCCAACCAATGGTAGCACATCCAAAATCATCTTCAGACTACAAAAAGACATAATTTTCAGTAAATGCTGATACAATTCATGAGCTAGATCAGATAGAATTTCACAGAAGTGCATTAGAAATGTTATATTCAAAAGTAGTAAGCAAAACAATGAGTGCCACTATGCTCCAAAAGACTGTATCCAAATTACAAACTCAAATGAAGTTGGATAAATCATATTTACATGCCAAAGATTTGAGAATAAAATCCTTAGAAGATTTGGTAATGGAGGTGGGAGTAGATCCTTCTAATACTGAAGCTACTAAGAAGTTAATAAGACAGAAGAATGATGATATTACAACCTTAAGAAAGCAGCTCAAATTACCACAGAGTGAGCACCCTCAAACAAAAGAAATTCTTTAGGAAAAAAAAGAGAAAGAGGAAAATATGCAACTTGTTTTTAAAATGACAGCCCAGATAAAAAATATGGAAACTCAGATAGAAGCTCTTATGCAAGAAAATGAAAATTTTAAGAAAACTCAGCAAGTTTCCATACCTACAGTTATTCCAACTGTAAGCACAGCTATTACTTTAACATTGCAGAACATTTGGCACCGAAAGGAGTATTGGAAACTGCAGTGTCAATTACTTCTAAAGATATCTCTGCCACTTCTTCATCAACATCACAAGTAAATAAAACAGGAGAAACAGATGCCATAGCCAAAGCTATGGAAGATATGTCCATAAAAGATAAAGAGATAATCAGTTTAAAAGGCACCATAAAAAAACTAGAAACATCCAATAGAGATGCCTTAATCACTTTAAAAGGACATGAACAGAGGGCCAACAGATTGCAAGAACAGGTTAATATTCTTCAACAGCAGGTAAATCTCTCTGAATAAGTATCCTACATTAAGAATTATCTGTGGAATAACATTATTCAGGGCATACATTTACAATGGCCCTCAATCCAGATAATTTATGAACAAAAAGAGTTACTCAAAGGAGCACAGATAGAAATACAGAAGACCAAAGAAGAACTGGCTAATAAACCTACTCAAGCCTTGAGGCTTATTACATTTTTGAATAGTAAACACAGAGAAGAACTTGAGGAGCTTAAAATTCAGGACAGAACTGAAAGTATACTCCAAATTAAAAAGGTCCTGAATAAAAGAAACATGATGAATAATTTGGAGGACAAGTGTAGAAATATGAACTTGGCTATCACCAGATTTGAGGCCAAATACACAGTATTGTCACAAGAAGGTTTACCAAATATTCATGCATTGAATGAGAATTTAATGCCACAAAAAGACTATGACAACAAAATCAGGGCATATGCCAAAGGGCAGGTCAATAAACCTTTACCTCACGGATCCCCTACTGGTAAAGTCATTTTGGAATATTTTGAAAACTTATTCTTTTTGCAAAATGAGATCAAGCATATTTTTGTGGTTAAGCCCAATTTTGTAAAATATATAGAGGCAGATGAAATTTACAGGAAGTTAAAGAGCATGAAAATTCCCAGCGCAGAGCAATGGAAAGAATTCACTAATTTACTATGAAAATTTGCAGTAAAAGTAAATCAAGGTGAAAAATCAGTGGTCAAAGTGTATCAGGGTCAAAGAGTATCAGTAAAAGAAAAATGTTACTGCTATTTATTTTTCAATTACAGTAGTAAAACAATGAAAAGAAGAGATAAAGAGTATCAAAACAGAAGGTGAAAAGGAAAAGTATTCTACAAGTCATCTTCTACAAAATAATGTCCCAAATGCCAGCAACACTTCCAGCTAATTCAAAAATCAGTTTGATTAGGATAAATAGTTCTATTTTTCCTTGTAAAAGAGGACAACTTGCAAACTGTTTTGTTGTTGTCCCTATTCTTATGTAATATTTCCTATTTTTGCTTGAGATATTATCTCAAAAATTTAGATATTTTGTAAGAAATTATTTGTATAAATACTTCATCTTTCGAAGTATTCAGGGTGGAATAAAGTAATCAAGACTATTATATACTTTTTGTTGAAACATTGGGATTTTATGTGAGTTAAGTTGAAGCAACAGGCTGGAAACTGAAGCAAATAGACATCATAGCTATGGATTCATGTGATGACCAGATGAGTATAGTCTTTTCAAGTTTTCATTGTGTATATCTTTAAGTTTCATTCATACATCCTATGTTTATTTCTATCTTAAATGAATAACTAGGAAAGATATTACAAAATTAGTGTAAAAAGCTCTCTGTATTTACTAGTTTTCATTTTTATGTTTTCTGTTGATTTCCAAACTTTAGAATTCTTAATTTCTCTTTAGTCTCGTTTGAACTCAACTTCCCTCTTCCTTTTCTATGATCTAAGGATTCTTAATTGCGTTTAGACTAGATTTCACCCACTTCATCAAAATAGCCTTTTTAAACCCTCTGAAGGTCATCTATCTTGCCCTTAGCATATTTGTTCTTTTAGCCTAAGTTTTCTAGTCTTGTTTGCTATAAATTTGAATCCATTGCCCAATGGTTAGGTAGATATTTCTATGGTTTTCCTTGTAGTCCTTTATTCCTACCAACATTCCAAAAATCAAACCAAATTGTCCACTCATAGCTAGCCTAATATTCATTACCAAAAAAAAGCTAAATCTTAAGGAGAGATCCCTCTTCGAAACTCAGGAACGCTAGATCCTAAATTTCAAAAGCGGTTCTTGGTTACCCCTAGTTTTCTTTAACTTTAAACCAAAATCCCACGACCTAAGAATTACTAGGGTGATAACATACTGGTGACTCCACTGGGGAACTAACCACTCTCTAGTTTTAAGTTTAATATTGGAGGAAGATTTTTAAACAATATCTTTTCTACTTTAAGATTAATTTAAAGGTTGTGGGTATTTACCTAATAAACATTCTGGCTCCCAAGAAATTCTATTACACTAGATCCAACCCTAATCCTAATCCTCCAAATATAGTAGACAATCCTGACCAGATCGGAAAAAAAGAAAAAAAAAACTGATAGTTCAGAAACTGAAACAACTCTGAAAAGATCTGATTCTTTACCCAAAGAATTGGTAAGCTTATCAGATATTGAATTTGATTTGAAGTTTGAAAAATATTTATTTAGAACGAAATCTAAATCTGATTTAGAGGAAGTTGTTTTAGATCCTGTTTTTACTTCTTATGTGAGTGAAAAACACAAAATTATTTCAGTTCCTACTAAATCAGACAAAACTGAAAGTCAAAGTCCAGTAAAAAGGGTAAGTGTCACAAAAATTAAAGACATTGAAGAAGCTGTTAAGTTAGCCAATTTTTTGTCTAAATTCAAACCTCCAGTTTCCCAACTATACACCACAGTCTTTCCAGCATCAGATTCAACTCTGTATGCTGCCACCTCATTTACAGATTCTACTGTCAGTTCACCTCAAGAGCCTATAAGTCCTGAGTTGCCTCTGCAGCATAGGATCATATATTCATCATATCCTCAATCCACCGCTATTTCATCAACAGATCCATTCATCCCTGAGCTTCCCTTGCAGCCCAAAGTAGTATTCCCATCATTTACTCAGTCCACTACATCCACTACCACTATAAGCACTAGCCATATTACTTATTTTTCATCTCCTTTTCCTAACTCTTCAAGTACATCCATTGTTGTAACCAACACTATCCCTCCCACTACTACTGTACCTCCCAGTTCAGCAAAAATTCAAGCCATGGCAGCTAGATATGCTCCCTTGGTCTTACCTCAAAATCTCCATGACATGCCCCAAAATTATCAAAAATATATCTCATTGTTTGATAATCTTTCACAAATTACTGCACAACAACATATCACCAGAATGAATGATTTTTGGGAAATTTATGAGATAGATGAATCTGATGTCCAAATGAGGTTGTTTGCACAAAGCTTAATTGGAGAAGTGAAAACATGGTTTAGAAGTTTAGGTGTTGGTAATATAGCAGACCTAGCTTCATTCCATAGAGCATTCCTAAATAAATGGGAAAAGAAGAATAATCCTATGCAAATAATATCTAAGTTTGATGCTGTTAAGAGGGCCCCCAATGAGTCTGTACAAGATTTTTGCACCAGATACAACAGTGTTTACAACGCTATTCCTGCAGACCTTAAACCCACTCTGTATTCCATGTTACTCAAATTCCTTGATTGTTTTGATGTAGACATGGCTTACCAACTTAGAGAAAGAGATGCAGATACCCTAGAACAAATGCAACAAAATGTTGTAGGTGTAAAAATCAATATCCTTGCCAAGAAAGCCAGAATGAGAAACGAGAGGAGGGTTACTATCAAAGAATAATCTTCAAACTTAGATGGAAAATTTGATTTTATTACCAAAACATTAGAAAAATTAGTTGAGAGACTAGACCACATTGAAAGAAAACTACAATGGGAGAATTAATCCCAAATCAGAAATCCCAACTATAGGAAAAACAACAATCCTGGGAAAGGTAAGGAACCTTCCCCAGATCAGAATATAAGACCCCCATTCCAAGAAAACTTTGCAGAAATTTCACAAAACAATGTTGAGGAGGATGAGGAATACATCAACATAGTTATGGCGATAGATGAAAACAATACACTTTTCCTCACTCAGGAAGACCAGGAACTCTTTGAGCTACAACAGTTCACAATTGAATCTCGTGAATCCTTCGATTATAAGCAAGGTTATGATTTTTCAATCAATGAAATCCACAACCAATATAACCTGAGGAGCAAGAAAACAAATGAGCCTACTGCAAAAAATGATGTTCCAAACCAACAAAGTCAAAACAAAAAGAAGATTGAGGCTCCCAAAACAAAATTGCTACAGATTTTTCCTAGAGATAATAAACAAAATTCAAATCCACCCAATCCTAAAAAATAGCAAAGTCCAAATATTGTAGACATTACTGATGAGGTGACTCAGTCATCCAAAGATGCCCAAAAGGCTAATGCTACAAATACCACCAATTCGGCAACAGTTAATGAACCAAAAAAGAATCCAGTTGACCCAAAATCACCAAATCTTAAATCTTCTGCTGAGAATCCCAAAACTAATAAAGCATCTGTTAACACTCAAATTGTTCCTGAAAAAACAATTAAAGATAGCAGAAACCAGGAAACTCAAACAGAAGACAAATGAAAATCTCAAACCAAAGGTAAAACTGTTGAAACACAAGAAAAATCATCTCAAACCACAGTTCCAAAAGATGAGTTAATTCAAGCCATCAAATCTCAGTCAACATTTAACATGCAATCTGAAATATCCAAGTTAAAAATAGTTGTTCCCTTAGTTGAATTAGCTAAAAATGACTTGTATAGATCAATTATTACTGAAACGTTGAATGTGAATGAAAATGAGGATACAATAAATATGAATGATGATAGACCTGAATTAATATTTTGTCCAAATGTAGATGGTAAGAATTCATATGGGTCGGTACCCCCATTTTATTTAAGTCTTACAATACATGACCAAATATTACACAATGCTATGCTATATACTGGAGCTTCCCAAAATTTAATGCCTAGAGCAATAATGGAAACCCTGAATCTAGACATAACCCAGCCATATAAAGATCTATTTTCATTTGATTCATCTAAAGTTCAATGCATAGGGTTGATTAAAGATCTGTGTGTAAACCTAGTCCAATATCCTGGTAAAAGCATGATCATGGATGTTGTGGTAGTTGATATCCCGCCAAAGTATGGCATGCTTCTTTCTCGCTCATGGGGAGCAAAGTTGTAGGGATCTCTACAACTTGACATGAGTTATGCCACTATCTCGGTATTTGGACAGCCCAAAAAGCTTTATAGAGAAACCTTAATGAAGTATATAATTAGTAGTGCTGACAGACCCACCAATTATCCAATCTATTCAAATCCTATTGATCTTGATTCATTTATTCTCAGTAACTCTGATCAAAATGATATCCAAACTGAAATCACTGATAAGAAACTTAAAATAATGGGTGATTACATTGGTCATGAGGCTTTATGGCATTTATATTTTGATGGATCTGTGAATAAATTTGGAGCTGGAGCTGGTGTATGGATTATGAACATTGAAACAAGCCATTCTGAAGGACATGCCTTTAGATTGAACTTCAAATGCACCAATAACATGGCTAAATATGAAGCTTTAATCTTAGGTTTGCAAATTATTAGAAAAATGGGAGGGCAAAGAATAATGGTCATGGGTGATTTTGAGCTAGTTATAAAGAAAATAAACGCAGAATATTCAGTTCACAATCCCAGACTAGCCAGATACAGAGAAACAACATTGGAATTGCTTGATGATTTGTTAGAATCAAAGTTTGTTATCATCCCTAGAAAACAGAACATGCAAGCCCATTGTTTAACAACCTTTTCCAGTACTTGCAAATTTCCATTTTCACCATTACAAGAATACACTGCTGAAATCAAACACAGGCCTATTGTCCCTGATAATGTGAAATATTGGCAAATTTTCTCAGAAGATGAGAAAATCTATCACTTTTTGAATAATGAAAGAGAGTTTCAAAACTATCAAATTGATAATGACTGTAATATAGATTCACCTTGCAATATAAATTCAAATTTTTGTCAAATAGATAATTTAGATAATTTAGATGTACATAATTTTGATAAGCCTGCTATATTTACTCAGAGTGACATAGATGAATTAGAAAAAGTAGATATAGAGGAAATGATAGAAGATGAACTAGATTTGATTGATTTAAAACAATACATTTTACCCAGAGGTTTAACTCCCCTAGAAATTTTTTTGATTCCAACGATGTGCCCAAAAGGCCAAAAATGGAACCAGTCAGGTCTGATATAGAAGAGTGTAACATAGCAATAGAGGAAAAACCAAAAATGATTAAACTGTCAAAATCCTTGTCATCAGAAGAAAAGGTTAAATACATAGAACTTTTGAAAGAATATCAGGATGTCTTTGCATGGAGTTATGAAGATTTGAAAACTTACAACAAAGACATAATTCAACATAAAATTCCTTTGAAAGAAAATCAAAATCCTTTTCAACAAAAACTAAGAAGGATTAATCCAATCTTGTTTCCTTTAATTGAAAAAGAAGTTAAGAGAATGTTTGATGCACAAATAATCACACCAGTCAGATATTCTGATTGGGTATCTAGAGAGGATAAAGGCAAACATGGAAAGTTTGACTTTCTATGGAAAGGACCCTATGTGATATATGGTTACAGAGGTAATAATTCCTTTTTCATCAGGAATTTGGATGGAACTGAACTTCAAGAAGGACTAGTGAATGGTAGGATGCTGAAACGCTATTATTCTCTAGAGTCACTCTATAGTTAAATTCATTTACTTTATCATTTTAAATATTCATAATCAGTGTGTAGATTGGATTGGAGATTTTATCTACAAAGTTGAAGCCCGAAGAGAAGGCCCTAAGCTTTGCAGTATGAGATTTCATAAATATGAATTATTGCAGAAAATAGAGGACAATTACAGAATCATCAAAGGTCAAAGATGAAGGCTACTGATCTCAAAGTTCTTGACATTTCACCAGGAAATGCCATCCCCAAGTGAAGCCGATGTTAGCAACCTATAAATATAGGATTCATAATTTTGACTTGACTAATGGTAATCTTGTAAATATGCACATACTTTGCCTTCTGCAAGTTATATTCTCATATTTTGTAAAAAATAAAAAATAAAAATAAATAAATGAAAAAAAAAAAAAATATATATATATATATATATATATATATAAGAAAAAAGAGGGTAAAAAGTCCTAAAAGAAAAATCAAAGCACTTAGAAAAAATAAAATACCCCAAAGAAAAAGATCAATAAAACATGAAAGTGTGCAAGTATAAATGCCACTACTTTTTTCTAGTTGATTATGGCAGAGTGTCAATAAATGCCATAATCTATGATGAGTTGAATAATTTAATCTTGACTTGTCACTTTTCAATTTCAAATGTTTTATATAGAGAATAAAGAATTTTCATATAGTTTAATCATGACAGTTCAGTAGTTAGGTAGAGAAATAAAGTGAATCCAACAGTTTAATCTGGATTCCTGGATGAGATAGATGTAGAAATAGATAGTTTTATTTCTTTATGAATGAATAAATGCTGAAAAGGTTGCTAGCTCAAATGCACCTAATCAAAGTGGAAGGAAAAAATGTTAGCAGTTAAATTGGGTAGGTAGAAGAAAGTGAGAAGCATCATTGTAAATATTATTCACCAGGGCTGCAAATAACTAACTTCCCTTCCCCATAGCCATTTATCATTCTAAACTATCAGTCAGAAAGGCTCAAGGAATTTCCTTGACTTCTATTGGGACCAGACCCAAGGCTCTATGGCTGATTAGTTGAAAGTGTTAAATGTCTATATTAATCCCTAAATCACATCATTTTCCATTCATGCATTCATTTCCCTGAATAATCCTAAGTAAAAACCTCATTTTTACTTAAAGATACTCTAATTCCCATTTGATTAACTTCCCACATCACATGGAAGCATTAAACCCTCAAAATCACATTTTATCCTAAGTTGAAGTGACGAAGTTATTTTAATGCAAACTTGCCTTTAAACTTCACTTTTCTTAGTTATGTTGATGTGTTTTGAGTATACATTGTCCCCTTGTCATATTAACTCTAACTTATTTAATAATTGCCTAGAAATTAACCTTTTCCTATATTATATAACTCCCTTTTATAAAATAACCCCAAAAACCCATTAATATAACTTTAGCCAAAGTTATTTATCCCCACATGTGTAAATAAAACCCCCATTATATCCCCTTTGGCTAAAACTATCCTTATGTAAATATCCCACCCTTTATGGTTATTAAATCACTTTGATTTAATTAACTATATAATAAAAATATATGAAAAATCATTAAACATGTTTCAATATGTGTTTAAAACAAAAATCCCGAAGTTTCATTTAAACTAAACTTCAAAGAAAAACCCATCCCTTTGTTTATTTCCTGACTCCCTTTACCCAAGGGTAAACTATAACCTAACCCTTTCCCCTCGATATATATCCCATTACCGCAAGCATAACCTTGGGTAAAGCCCTTTGATACCCCGCCCATCCATTTGATTTATGTATAAAGTCTGTTTTATATATTAACCTTCATAAATCCCTCAGCACCATTGGACTCGATCCTAACCATCCGATCATCCTTCTCCTTTTAATCTGACGGTCAGTAATAAATCCAATAAATTCCTCCCTGCCCCCACCATTTCCTATCGGATCATATTTCAGCCGTTGATCTCCCTTTGTCAAATCAACGGTACAGATTATAACCCTGGCCCCACTACATTGACCCCGCAACTTCACATCTTATCCTGACCCTTCGCTCCACTCTGCCAGATCGTACGATGCAAATTCATTTTCACATTTTTAAAGTAATCGAATGAAGATGCCAAAAAGTTTTGCAAAAAAAGTAGTTTTGAAAAACTACCGCCTGCTACGTGTCCTCCTTTCATTCAATCACATTCCAAAAGGGAAAAACCACTTACTGCTCAAAAGTAATGCGAAAACCATTTCTGGTTTCTCTTTCAACACATACAAACCACTCTCGCCCAACCTACAATAAATGACATTGAAAGGTGATTATACTAAGGTTTAATGCATTAAAACTTAACCATTTTCCATCGCATTTCACCTATTTGCCAGTAAAACCTTTGAGAAAATTTGCAGAGCCTCCCTTTATCGTTTTCAAAGCTATTTTCTGAGCGAGTTGCCATTTGAACGACCATTTTTCTCTGAAATTCACTCACAGAGAATTCCATATCTTCTGACAGTCTAATTTACCTGAATTGAAGATTGTTAACGCAACTACAACTCTATCAACCACAATTATACCTTTTATAGGTATTTTTCTATCAATCCTATCTAAAATACTTCAATTTCAAAGAAGAAATCATCATTTTATCAGCCATTTCCTTTAATTCAGTTGAATTATCCATACAAGAAATCCAAAAACATCCAAAGTAGAGGGGAAACCCTATCAAATTTTCTCCAGAATCCTTCCTCTTCATTTTCGCAGGTTTTAGCCACTCCTTGATCATTTTCACTGCTGAACTTGATCAAAGCCATCTTCTGTGCATTAAAACCCTTTTATCATCCATAACCATCTTCAGAGTCTGAATTTCCTAGTGAAGCCCTTCAATTGCCCCTTCTTTCTAAAGAAGAACTTATAAAACTGTTTAAACTTTCTCTGTTCATCCATAATGACAAAGAAACATGTAACCCCCAAAACTAGAGGTCCTAAATCCCAGAAGCCTACCTCTAGCAAGCTTCCAAATCCCAAACCTCCTAGAATTGATAAACCTACTCCTACTTTAACTGTCGATTCTACTAAATTGGTCAGACCATTACAGCCTCCTGTCACCACTGAAGAAAGCAATCCTTTGA
Source organism: Pinus albicaulis (assembly GCA_034641835.2). Taxonomy (NCBI): domain Eukaryota; kingdom Viridiplantae; phylum Streptophyta; class Pinopsida; order Pinales; family Pinaceae; genus Pinus; species Pinus albicaulis. Next base: position 327,113,884 of record CM076571.1, read on the forward strand.
TTGACTTAGATTACATAATTGCAGAGGCCACCCTTGAATTTGATCTTCTAGAAGTTCATAACTGGTGTCAAGAGAAATTTGAAAAGAAAGAGGCCAATGACATACCTGTATGAGAATCCAATTTGCCCAAGTATGTAGTTCCCATCACCCATCCTGCTCAGGATTTCATAAGGTTGTGTCAAATGCATTATATTCCTGATCAAAGGTGAATGGTCAAAAAAGATAGTGAAGTCCTATTTTTTATAACAGCTGAATCAATCAATGACATGCTCCAATTAAGCCATAATCCACAATTAGTGTAATTTTCAATTGAAGACTTGACCCAGATGTATTTAGACCTAGATTTCCCTAGGAAGTTCCAAATTCTCCAGAACTTCATGCCCAATCATGTCGATCTTCCTAAGGTGAATCCTCCTTATGATACCTTTGATTTTCCAGAAGGCTCCAAACAGGTCATTTCCATGCTGTCATTTATTTTGGGTTATGTTAATGATGAATTCACAGATGCCTTTATCTTAGGCTTCCTCTCCACTTTGTCTCCTAGACAGCAACCAGACTTGATTTTTAACTTTGCCAAATTTATTGCTGACAATATTCATTATCAGCTGATAAAATTGCCTGATGAAGGAGTGTTCAGATATACTTCATATCTATTACATCTCTTCTTGTTCTTTCAAGCAAATAATTTTCCCTTTGCACTACAAAAAATGGATATGGAAGGAAAACCACTGTCAGTAATATTTTGGACCTCTCTTCTGAGAAAGAATAGCAGTGAGTATAGTTATAGTGATTTCAATGACTTATTTATTAGACCTGCTATCAGTTTGTTGGATAAAGCAGAACCACCAAGAATAAATGAAGATATCAAAAGAATTTTACAGTTGTCTGAGAACTGTAAGACTGGGGATTGGTATTTATAGAAAAATCACACTCAGATTAGAATATATGGTGCAACCTTGGCCCCATACAAACTACCAAAATTTTTGACCACCAGGATCTTTGCTCTGGAGTACATAAGCAGATTTTGAAGGCTGATGCAGTAAATTTCATAGTATCTAAAAAGAAGGCACAATTTAAATTAAGAAGTCAAATTGGCTCTTTCATTGTAAACAACAGAGATGCCTTAAAGGAAGTATCCAGAAAACTATCAGTATTCAAGTTTCTGGAAATTTTTTATTGGAGCTATGACCCTCAGGGTATTATAAGCAATCTCAGAATTAAAAGAAAATTGCCCCCATTTCTCCATGAATCTAAGCCACTTATTGAAAAATATGCCAATCAGTTAGAATGGGTGGCCAATACCTTAATTGACGATGATCAGGATAAGTAGGAAGACAATTTGAATAGTACACAGGTGGTTACAGTTAACCAGCTAGCAGAAGTATCAAATAAAATATCAAGAAGAGAAGAAGGATATTTGGCCGAAACAATCATTGAAAACAAGTTTAAAACAATATACAGTAAAAAGGCCAAAATGACTACATTTGAAATAGAAAGAATCATAGATGTGAATGACACTAATCAACAGCAAAAAGATGATGAAGCCACCATCATTGTAAATGAGACACTTAGAGAAATTCAAAATGAACAGGTACAAGCACAGGGTAAAGGTAAAGAGTTGGTTGAAATGGAAGTAGATACAGAAGCTCCCTCTTCTTCTTCTAAAAAAACTGAAGAAACTGATTCTGATATTTAGAAGAGATTCAAGCTAATTAGAGAGAAAAATGAAGAAATAAAAAATGAAGTTTATTCTAAACTTCTCAAGGAAAAACCAGGAGATAAGGAAAGATTAGTAACTGCATTTGATTACTCAACCAACCAAATGATCATGTCTTTTCTCCAACCAATGGTAGCACATCCAAAATCAGCTTCAGACTACAAAAGGACAAAATTTGCAGTAAATGTTGATATAATTCATGAGCTAGATCAGATAGAATTTCACAGAAGTGCATCAGAAATGTTATATTCAAAAGTAGTAAGCAAAACAATGAGTGCCACTATGCTTCAAAAGACTGCATCCAACTTACAAACTCAAATGAAGGTTGATAAAGCACCTTTACATGCCAAGGATTTGAGAATAAAATCCTTAGAAGATTTGGTAATGGAGGCGGGAGCAGATCCTTCTAATACTGAAGCTGCTAAGAAGTTAATAAGACAGAAGAATGATGATATTTCAGCCTTAAGAAAGCAGCACAAATTACCACAGAGTGAGCACCCTCAAACAAAATAAATTCTTTAGGAAAAAAAAGAGAAAGAGGAAAATATGCAACTTGTTTTGAAAATGACAGCCCAGATAAAAAATATAGAAACTCAGATAGAAGCTCTTATGCAAGAAAATGAAAATTTTAAGAAAACTCAGCAAGTTTCCATACCTATAGTTATTCCAACAATAAGCACAGTTGTTCCCTCAACATTGGCAGAACATTTGGCACCGAAAGGGGTATTGGCAACTGCAGTGTCAATTAGTTCTAAAGATATCTCTGCCACTTCTTCATCAACATCACAAGTAAATACAACAGGAGAAACAACTGCCATAGTCAAAGCTATGGAAGATATGTTCGTAAAAGATTAAGAGATAATCAGTTTAAAAGGAACCATAAAAAAACTAGAAAGATCCAACAGAGATGCCTTAATCACTTTAAAAGGACATGAAAAGAGGGCCAACAGATTGCAAGAACAGGTTAAGATTCTTCAACAATAGGTAAATATCACTGAACAGGTATCCTACATTATGAATTATTTGTGGAATAACATTATTCAGGGCATACATTTACAATGGCCCTCAATCCAGATAATTTATGAACAAAAAGAGTTACTAAAAGGAGCATAGATAGAAATACAGAAAACCAAAGAAGAACTGGCTGATCAGCCTGCTCAAGCCTTGAGGCTTATTACATTTTTAAATAGTAAACACAGAGAACAACTTGGGGAGCTTAAAATTCAGGACAGAACTGAAAGTATACTCCAAATTAAAAAGGTCCTGAATAAAAGAAACACGATGAATAATTTGGAGGACAGGTGCAAAGATATGAACCTGGCTATCACCAGATTTGAGGCCAAATACACAGTATTGTCGCAAGCAGGTTTACCAGATATTCATGCATTGAATGAGAAGTTAATGCCACAAAAAGACTATGACAACAAAATTAGGGCATATGCCAAAGAGCAGGTCAATAAACCTTTACCTCAAGGATCCCCTACTAGTAAAGTCATTTTGGAATATTTTGAAAACTTATTCTTTTTTCAAAATGAGATCAAGCATATTTTTTTGGTTAAGCCCAATTTTTCAAAATATACATAGGCAGATGAAAGTTACAGGAAGTTAAAGAGCATGAAAATTCCCAGCGCAGAGAAATGACAAGAAATGGCAAGTATCAGGGTCAAATAGTATCAGTAAAAGAAAAATGTTACCGCTATTTATTTTTCAATTGCAGTAGTAAAACAGTGAAAAACAGAGATAAAGAGTATCAGAACAGAAGGTGAAAAGGAAAAGTATTCTACAAGTCATCTTCCACGAAATAATGCCCCAAATGCCAGCAACGCTTCCAGCTAATTCAAAAATCAGTTTGATTAGGATAAATAGTTCTATTTTTCCTTGTAAAAGAGGACAGCTTGCAAACTGTTTTGCTGTTGTCCCTCTTCTTATGTAATATTTCCTATTTTTGCTTGAGATATTATCTCAAAACTTTAGATATTTTGTAAGCAATTATTTGTATAAATACTTCATCTTTCGAAGTATTCACGGTGGAATAAAATAATCAAGACTACTATAGACTTTTTGTTGAAACATTGGGATTTTATGTGAGTTAAGTTGAAGCAGTAGGCTAGAAACTGAAGCAAATAGACATCATAGCTAAGGATTCATGTGATGACCAGATGAGTATAGTCTTTTCAAGTTTTCATTGTGTATCTCTTTAAGTTTCATTCATACATCCTGTGTTTATTTCTATCTTAAATGAATAACTAGGAAAGATATTATAGAATTAGTGTAAAAAGCTCTCTATATTTACTAGTTTTCATTTTTATGTTTTCTGTTGATTTCCAGACTTTAGAATTATTAATTGCTCTTTAGTCTCGTTTGAACTCAACTTCCCTCTTCCTTTTCTGTGATCTAAGGATTCTTAATTTCCCTTAGACCAGATTTCACCCACTTCATCAAAATAGCCTTTTAAAACCCTTTGAAGGTCATCTATCTTTCCCTTATCATATTTGTTCTTTTAGCCTAAGTTTTCTAGTCTTGTTTGCTATAAATTTGACTCCATTGCCCAATGGTTAGGTAGATATTTCTATGGTTTTCCTTGTAGTCAATTATTCCTACCAACATTCCAAAAATCAAACCAAATTGTCCACTCATAGCTAGCCTAATATTCATTACCAAAACAAAGCTAAATCTTAAGGAGAGATCCCTCTTCGAAACTTAGGAAGGCTAGATCCTAAATTTCAAAAGTGGTTTTTGGTTACCCCTGGTTTTCTTTAACTTTAAACCAAAATCCCACGACCTAAGAATTACTAGGGTGATAACATCTGGTATAGAGGGACATTTTTCTATGATATAGTCTTCTGCACAAATAGCACACTTATTAGTTTCTTTCAAATTAAGAGGACACTCTTTAGGAGGATGCTTGTCTCCACATTTAAGATAGAAAATACATAATGACTGTTGTTCCTTCATGAGTTTCTGCTGAAATTTTAAAGAGTCTAACTGTTTGTTAATAGAGTTCATTATATCAATTTTCATGTTTTCCATTTTATTTTCTAGTCGAATAATCATAGCATCAGTAGATTCAGTTTTTCTATTTCTATTTCGAGTTCCTCTACTAGATCTATACTGATTTCTTGAAAATTTCTGGCATAATTCACAAATTTGGTCAAAATTTTGCTGAGAAATATCACCTTGTCCTAACAGATTAAAATTATTTCTAGCATTATCAGTAAGTCCTCTTATGAACAAGGTTCTAATAGTGTTGGGATCAAGCTTAATTTTTGACCTTTGTAAAATATACAGAAACCTTTCCAGGTAATCTTCAAGAATTTTATCATCATCTTGTATGATTGTAAAAATTTCATCCTACATGTCTTGAGTTTTGCAATATTCTTGATATTTAGACAAAAACACTCTCTTCATCTGATCCCAAGAGGTTATAGTGTTTCCTCCTAACCCCATAAACCAGTGTAGAGCTGAGTCCTTGAGAGTAATAGGAAATAATCTTAACTTCTAAGCATCAGTTGCATAATCATAACTTCTACATAGAATATCAAACTCGAATAGAAAAGAGTCAGGATCTTCATGAATTTTACCATGGAAATGAGGGAGAGTTGATGGTGGAATATTCTTCATTTGTGCCACAGTATCAGGATCCACAATTGGAAACACAAAAGTGGATTGTTCTTCACTTACCCATTTGTCACCAGTCCCTTTCAAATGATCTTCTTGGTCCACCATTGTTTCCCTTTTACTTGTACCGCTATCAACAGGTTGATCCACACCTGAGCTGTTGTCACCAGAATCCAAGTGGATTGTTCCTGCGTGGTGGGTTTGAATTGGATTGGGCTTCCTACTTATAGAAGGAGACCCAATATGAAAATTGTTTTCAGAATTCTTTCGGCCCTTAGTGGGCTTCGAACCCTTACCTTTTCTAGGAATTCATTTCAAAGGAAAAAGAAATAAAAATAACAAGCAACTTCTAAAAAAATACTGTCAAAAATCAATTAACACCAGTAAAATTCCTTCAAAAAAAGCTCTTCCAAACAACACTGCAAAAATAAAGGAAAAATTACCTCTATTGTATAATCAAAAAATTCTTACCAAATCAAATCACCTCCCCGGCAACGGCGCCAAAATGTTGGGTGTAGGAATTACACTTAAGCAAACTCCTCAACACTTAATTTGTCAACCCGAGGGATTCGTAAACTTAGAGACGAAGCACAGGCAATGCCAAAGATTGTATGAATATTTTTAATATAAATCCCTACTTTCTTTAAAGGAAGATTACATAATCAAATTAAAGAGAGAAAAAGGCAACTTGAACCATCAAAACAATCTAAGACTTGGAACAAGGAAGAATGCATTTGCAAGAGGGAATTAAAGATAAAAGGAAATCACTCCAACTAGTGGTTGTTTAATCTACTGAGTGTGTTTGCTTTCTTTAGCAGAGACACTTTTAGCAGTCTTATCAGATGGGCCCTTAAACATGCTTCTTTAGAGATTTCCTTCTTGCACTAATATGTCCTACACTAGTGTAGGAACAGAGATTTATGTAGAAGGTATAGATGGTGTCTTTACTAAAGGCTTTTTACTTCATGCAAGGGCTCGAACTTTTCAAGGTTCAAAGCACTCAGATCTCATGGCAAGAAACTAGTTCTTGCACCGGATCAGAGCTTCCTGCACTAGCATTTAATTCTTAAAACGATGGAGGACATTACAGCTGGAGGGCTACAGCTCATAAAATCCTGAAGGCTGGTTTTTACTGGCCAAAATTATTTACAGATGCTTTTTCTTGGGTCAGGGCGTGTGACAAGTGCAAAAGATTTGCAGAAAGACAGAAATTAGCAGCTTTTCCCTTGATTCCTATTCATGTAAATGAACCATTTCAGAAATGGGGATTAGATTTCATAGGATAAATACATCCCCCATCAAGTGGCCAATATAAATGGATATTAACAGCCACAGATTATTTCACAAAATGGGTGGAAGCCATACCTACAAGAAATGCTACAGATGCCGTTATAATCAAGTTTATGGAGGAAAATATCATATCCAGGTTTGGCTGCCCTGCTAGAATTGTAACTGACAATGCTCAGCCTTTCAAGTCTGCCAGATTTGTAAATTTCTGCCAATGGTATAACATCATATTGACTCACTCCACAGCTTACTATCCACAAGGAAATGGCTTAGTAGAGTCTTCTAATAAAACCCTGGTGAGGGCCTTGAAGAAAACAATAAATGAAAATCAGAAGAATTGGGACTCCCAATTAAAATTTGCTCTATGGGAAAATAGGATAACTAGCAAGAGAGCAACAGGGAAATCCCCTTATGAATTAGTATATGTAATTCGAGGCAGTAGTGTTCCACATTACAGGTGGTGTTCTTGGTAGCACGTTTTATGCAGGAAAGCCAGGAAGAACCAGATGACATGGTCAGAAGAATTAATCAATTGGTCGAATTAGAGGAAACACGGAACCAGGTGAATCAGAGATTGATACAATATCAGGAGAAAATGAAGAATGTATTTGATCGGCATGCGAAAGATAGGAAATTTCAAATTGGAGACCTGGTTCTCAGATGGGACGTTCGGAGAGCAGAAAAAGGCAAACATGCTAAATTTGATCCATTGTGGTTTGGCCCATTCAAAATTGTGAATCAAGGAGGAAATAATGCTTATATGTTAGAAAATCTACAGGGTGATCTGCTGGATGCCCCTGTGAATGGCCAATTTCTCAAGCCTTACTTTCAATTTTGATGGGAGGCTGGGAATGCCTGTTGTATTATATTGTATATAAGTTGTTTTAGCTTTTATTTTTATAAAGAAAGGATGCTGGCAAAATTATCAGAAGAAACGCAGAGGAATTGAAAAACAAAATGTACATACAGAAATGTTCAGTGGTCTGCGTGTTCTCGACATGTCCAAGGATGAACACGTCGTCCCCAGATGGAGTCGATGTTGTGCATATCATCCCCCCTATTTAAAATTTTGGCCCCTGAGTCCCTTTTGATCTGTTTAAAACATCTTTCACAGCCATAGACCTCCATATTTTGTCTATGGTTACCTTTTCCGCTCATAAAATACACTGTGCCAAGGTTAAAACCCATGATTTAAAGTTTATCAGGCCTAGTCCTAAGATCTTAGCCCTCCATGTTTTGGTTTCCATATGTCCCGAGAGCAAAACCTCAGGCCAGAAGGAAAGGGAGCTTAACAATAAATGTTTTCGGGCGCAATTGTAACCTCAGATTCGAAGCCAATGGACGGAGCGGAGACCATTTTATATGGTGGCCCCCGCGTCCGTATCCCACCGCAGAAAACCAACGGTTAATTTCACACCACCTCCACCGAGCCGTCGGTTTTCAACCAAACGCCAGTGATTCCAGTGAACGCGCACCGCGTGTCTTTGGTACGGGCCCGAAAAACCACTTTTTCGCGCGTTAAAGGTTGTACAATGGCCGGGCAGCGGAATTCACCCGCGCCGTTGGATCTGTCGACCTCAATCCAACGACGGATATTCTCCAAAGCTGCTTGCATGTTAACCTGTGTCCGTTGTGTCCTGTGGCCCACCATTACGCCGCTCCCATCGCCTTCGAGCCGTTGATCTGTCTTCCAAAATCCGACGGCCCAGAATCCAGTCTTCTCTGTCTGTTGACCCCGCAGCCACGTCATCCACCCACCTGTCCTTCCTACACCCATGTGTCGTATTCCCGTGTGTCCGTGGCGTTCTCCCCTGCCGAATATATATATGTGTGTTTATTGGTATTCATTGTTTTATTCCGCTGCCACGTTCAAACCATTTTACGTAGAAAACCTGCGTTCCCTCTAATTATCAAAAGCTTCCATCTTATTTTCTCCACCACCCTGCACGTTCTTGTCAATCAGCCATGTCCTCACCGTCATTATCGTCGACACCTCCTCGTCCATCCCACTTCTACCTGGTTTTTCTAATGTGTTGGTGGATTTTGCAGGGTTTCAACAAACGGAAAGATGTTTTAGTTCACAGTCTTGGCCGTAGCAATAGAGCATCTCAGAAGGCAATTCAATTGAAGCTGTCATTATGAAGAAGGGTCCTGAAAGCTGCCATGATAAGACATCCATCGCAAGAGTTGGATTTAAAATATTTCGAACTCTCCAAGGACAATTTAAAGATGCCAGTTAGCGTATGGGGATATAAATGCTCCTGCAAAGAACATCAGCAAAGAATTAAAGATTTCAACTACCTCATTGAAGATTATGAGCTCATATCTGGTGTTAAAAGACAAGGGTATCGGACCAGAGATTTTCTAGATCAAGCCGAGGGTACAATACATTAAAAATCATACCCTACAGATTATATTTCAGCTGATTTTCTTCTCAGGAAAGTACAGAAGGTTCATGAAGATTTTCTCTTATGCCATGTCTCTGAAGAGATCTTCTTCCCAGTTCATTTATTCTTGCAAGCAACCTCAAGGTTTTATTGCAGCAGATTTTCCTCCTCCAACCAAGTACATAGCATTTGTATATTTTATTATTTGTGTCTTGTTTATAAGGAGATTTTCATCTCCTAGCATTTATTTCTAGAGGCATATTGTAAAGTACAGTCATTTATATTTAGTCATTCACAGTGTGGGCACGAATTTTTTCCGCCATTTTGTTCAAATCAAGTCATTAAGTGTGCTCCACCTACCTCCTCCTCTAGAATTCTCTATATTTTCTATAAAAACCCAGAAATAAGACATTAGAAGGGTTCAGGGATTTCATCAAAATAGCGTAGGTGAAAAGGCTTTTGTATACATTTTAACAACATTTAAACATGCAGATATCTTGAGAGCCCGTAGGGTCTCAGTGAGGAGGATTTATAACTGTAATGAGGATTTTGGTCTCTAGTATCTCACAGTATGTAATTTCCTTTCATGTGTTAATACAATATCTCATTTCATGCTTATCATCTTCTTGTATCATGTTCTAGAATGTGAGTGGATCACTAATCTTGAGTAAGGATTCATCCTAGTTGATGCCCATACTGGGATTAGTCAGGCGCTTTAAATAGGCCTAGTCATGATATACTGTTCCATGTTCATTTCATTCATATTTTCTGCTATATTAGTTAATTGAGGAGGGTGATTTTAAAACGCCATTGTCATGTATGGATTCTTAGTTGGTTAAGCCCATATATGGTTTTGTTGTGTATCTAGGTATCAGTCTCATGTTAACTAATATCTTCTTCATGTTTCTTCACTGCATTCACTTTCTGATATTTGATTTTTGTGGCATATTATTTGAACTGGCCCTCTTTACAGTAAGCTGTCTCTTAACTGTCTGATGCCTTTGTATTGGAGTTTTGCATGATGTTCCTACACTATTCTTATCTTTGTATCAGCTTCTAAGAGAGTTTGGTCCCATTCAAACTTATTTCCTTGTTCTACAAGTGATAGCAAGAGAGCTTTTGGATTGACAACCCAAGCTATATGATGAGCTCCTTGCTATATTAAGATGTCCTAGGCCTTGGTCTATGGCAACTCTAGACTGTCTCTAGGGGTAACAAAATTGTCCACAACATCTTTCTGGCGCCGTTGCCAGGGATCGAATTTGAGAATATCAGTTTCCCTGGGCCTCGACAAATTGTATTCACTCTCTAACCAGGTGAGCACAGACAGTTGAAGAGTTGCGTATCTCTCACCTTGGCGACTCCACTGTTCTTCATTGGATAAATTTATTAGTAGCCCTGGCTCCTCGTAAGCCACATTTGAGGTCAGATACATCTCAGTCAAAAATAGCTTATGTGCCTGACCCAGAGAAGATCATTCATAAAAGAGTTTGGAAGGAGAGGAAATCAGTTTGTGCTGAAAACCCTGAATATTCCATTGAATATTATCTGCCCTCTTCTTCTCAAGAAATCAGAATAGAAAATCCGGAATTTTACTCAGAAACTCCACGTAGAGGAAGTGCCTGGATTGAAGAAGATTTCCATCCTACTCCCGAAGATGAAGAAATTAAAGAAGTTACAGAAGTAGCTGCTGTTAATCGTGAATTATTCCTAGTTACGCCTCAGGCTTCCATATAATATATTCCCATCGTTATTCATACCCCACTTCCTCCTACTCCCCTTCCTTCATCTGTAGCTCAGACCGTTGCACAACCCCCACCTCCTCCAATGGCTAATGTTCCCGCTTTTCTATTGAACAAATATGCTCCACTGGCCTTACCCCAAGTGCTAAATGATATGCCACAAGACTATTTGAAGATTCTACCGAGATTTAATGGTGAAAATGAAATTGATGCTCAGAAACATCTTGAGACTTTCTGCTCTTTTGCAGAAAACTTAAATGTTGAACATTTGGATGTGGTCTTAAGATTATTTGTGCAATATTTGGAGGGTGAAGACAGGAAATGGTTCAAGACATTGGGAAATCGTTCTGTGACCACCTGGGACGAGATGGAGAATACTTTCCTCAGGAAGTGGGGGGGAAAGAAAGATTATGGTCAGTGTCTTACTGAATTTAATACTTTGAAAAAGAAGAAAAATGAAGGAGTGTCAGAGTTTATTAAAAGATTTAACAAGCTATATTTGAGCCTGCCTCCTGAAATGAAGCCCCATGAAGCAGCTGTCAAGATAATTTTTATAGCAGCCTTTGATTTTGACTTTGGATTTTCATAGAGAGAAAGAAAACCTGCTACGTTAGATGATGCTTAGTCAGATGCTCTAGAGCTAGAAGCAAACTTTGCCTCCACTGGGAAATTGAAGGGAAAAATTGAACAAGATACTAGGAAGAGAGGTAAAGAAGAGGCTTCCTCCTCTAGTTGAGAGAAGGATTTAGATAAAATGGATGAAATAAGAAAAAATGATAAAGAAGATGATCAAGCTTGAGTTGGAAGCTAAAAATGCAGCTCCCAAGAATTTCTATAATACTCCAAACAGAGGATACAATCCCCAGTATAAGAGACCCCCATTGCAGATATTTCCCAGAGACACAAAGGAGAAACAAGACCAGGTACCACATCCATTGTGCTTGGAAGGTCAGCAGATGACTCCACTGAAGATGCTGCTTATGGAATAGAATATTCAAATCTTGCTTTTTCAAATAATGATGATATAGAATTCCCATTCCAAGAGGAAGAAGAAGAAGCAGAGACTTATCATTATTGTAAGCAATTTGCTGATTTCATGCAAGCACAATTCAATGTAAAATATGATCTCAGATCTTCAAGGAAGAGGACCTGAACTCAAGATCAAGAAGAGGAGCCACCTCAGAAAGAAGCACCTGCTCAGAAGGAATCAGCAACAAAGAGAAACATAGAAAAAGGTAGGAGTCCCCTAAATGCTCCCTTGCAGCCTAATGATCAGATTCCTTCTTCTTCGAAAATAGTCAGTCCTCCTAATGATGAACCTATGTCAAAAGAAATTAAATCTTCAGCTGAAAATAAAGAGTCAAAAGAAGTTGTGATAGAAAGACCCCCTCCTGCTTTTAATTTTCAAAAAGAACTTGAGAAAATTAAGATTCCAGTCCCCCTAACCGAGCTGTTAAAACAGCCTGTGTATCAGTCTCAAGTTACTTCCTTCATCCTTCCTCCTAAAATACCAATTGCGCCTGATAGTTTAAACCTTCAAGAAGAAAGACCCATGGTAGTCTTTGGCCCACATGTCGAGGAGATATACCCTTCTACTCCTCCTTTTTATGTGTCTCTAGTTATTCATGACTTTCTGTTACATAATTGTATGTTACATTCTGGGGCTTCCCATAATATTATGTCTCTGTCTGTCATGGAACAACTAGGACTGCAAATTACAAGACCATACAAAGATCTATATTCATTTGATTCCAAAAGAGTTAAATGCTTGGGAATGATTAAATATTTAGTGGTCAATTTGGCCCAAATTCCAGCAAAGAGTGTGGTCATGGACATTTTGGTTGCTGATATCCCAGCCCGCTTTGGCATGTTACTGTCAAGGTCCTGGGGTACAAAAATTGGTGGGTCAATCAAATTGGATTTGACATATGCTACGGTCCCAGTCTTTGGAGGCCAGGAGAGGAGGCTATACAGGGAGACTAGATTTGTTAAAATGGTAACTAAGGCTGATTGTTCAGAGAATTCCCCAGTGTATAACAAAGAGGGAGAATTCTCATGCTTGATGTTAGAAGAAAATCAAAATTATGCCCATGAGCCCCTTTTTGGTCAAATCCAAAATGAGCAGCCTAAAGAAGATCAGGAATAAGAAATTTGGACTTTTCATTTTGATGGGGCAAATTCAAGAGAAGGCAATGGACCTGGGCTATTATTGATCTCTCCTGTAGGAAAATGGGTGCCACTGTCTTTTAAATTGGAATATGAGGCTACCAATAATGTAGCTGAATATGAAGCTCTTCTATTGGGACTGCAGACAGCTAGAAACATGGGCATCCAAGGTCTAAAAGTCATGGGAGACTCTGAGCTGGTGGTAAGGCAGATCAGAAATCAATGTCAAACCAAGCATCCTCGGCTGAGAGCTTACAGAAATGAAGTATGGGACATGGTGGAGAATTTCTTCTCAGCATTTAACATACAGTTCATGCCCCGGGAGCAGAACAGGGTAGCAGATTCTCTTGCTGTAGCTGTGAGTACATTCCGTCCTCCTCAGAATCCACTTTTGAGATATGAAGTGGAGGTACGCTACAGGCCATCTATCCCAGATAATATTAAGCACTGGCAGGTATTTGAAGATGATGAACAGATGAAGAGATTCATGGAGACAGTGGGAGAATTCTCTAATATGGAGATCGATGATAATGAAGAAGAGGAAGCTGAAAATATTGTAGAAAACAGATGGGAAGAGAAGATAGCAGGTAATAAAGTGCTACACCTGAAAGGATATGTTATACCTAGAGGTCTGGTGCCTCTAGAAAGATTATTTAACAAAGATGATGTTCCATTGCAGCCAAACAAAGTGGTGGAAGAAGATCAAGTGGAAGATTTAAATCTGGGTACTTATGCTGATCCCAAAATTGTAAAACTATCCAAAAGGGTCCCAGAAGAATATAAAGAAAAATATTCGAAGTTGTTTCAATCTTACAAAGATGTATTTGCATGGTCCTATCAGGACCTAAAAACTTTTGATGTTAATATAATGCAGCATAAAATTCCTTTGAGGGAAGGTGCAAAGCCTTATAAACAGAAACTCAGACAGATAAATCCTCTACTGCTTCCCTCTATTGAAAAAGAAATCAAGAAGCTACTGAAGGCCAAAATAATTATGCCATTGAGATACTCAGAATGGGTAGCAAACCTTGTTCCTGTTCGAAAGAAAAATGGAGAAATAAGGTTGTGTGTGGATTTCAGAAATTTAAATAGAGCATCATTAAAGGACAATTATCCACTACCTAAGATGGACCACATCTTGCAGAAGGTGGTGGGAGCTTCCAGAATGTCAATGATGGATGGTTTTTCTGGCTATAATCAGGTAGCTGTGTTTCCAGAAGATCAAAAGAAGACTACTTTTACCACACCATGGGGAACGTTTATGTATGCCAGGATACCATTTGGATTAATTAATGCAGGAGCCACCTTTCAGAGGGCAATGGACATAGCCTTTTTTGGAGAGCAGGATAAGATTTTGGTGGTGTATCTCGATGATATCACAGTGTTTTCAAAGAATGATGATGAGCTTATTGAACATTTAAGAAGAACTTTTGAAAAATGCAGAAGGTATGGCCTTTCTCTCAATCCTCAAAAATCTTTATTTGCATTAGATGAGGGAAAACTCTTAGGGCACATTGTAACTAAAGATGGTGTGAAAATAGACCCTAAGAGAGTTGAAGTAATAAACAGTATTCCTTTACCTAGGAATAAGAAGGAAGTGCAGGTGTTTTTAGGCCGAATCAATTTTCTGAGAAGGTTTATTCCTAACTATGCTGAGATAGTTAGGCATATAACTGATATGTTGAAAAGGAATAATGAAGTAAAATGGTCCCAGGAGTCTAGAGATGAATTCACCAGAATAAAACATGCATTTGATGAAGCTCATGTGCTAGCTGGGCCAGATTATGCTAAGCCATTTATGATATTTTCATTTGCTTCACCCCATACAGTAGCAGGAGTCTTATTGCAGAGAAATGAAGATGGATATGAGCAGCTTATAGCTTTCTTCAGTCAAGTGCTTCATGATGCTGAGTTAAAATATAATATATTGGAGAAGCAGGCATATGCCCTGGTAAAGTCCCTCAAAGCTTTTAGAACCTATGTTTTGCAATCTCACATTACTGCATATGTTCCCACAGCAGCTTTCAAAGACATTCTTGTTTAGGGGGATAGTGAAGGTAAAAGAGGAAGATGGATTGCAAAAATACAGGAGTATGATCTAGACATAAGGCCTACTAAGCTGAATAAAGGACAGGGACTTGCTAAAGTGTTATCTGAATCAAATCATCAAGCCTTGGGCATTAATTTATCCATGATAGAAAATGAATAATCTGAGAAAGGAGAAGAAAAGCGAGGACTAGAGATGGCCACTCAAAAGGTACACATGAAATACCTCACTAGCCCTTGGTATAAAGAAATAGTTGAATATCTTTTAACACTTAGCTATCCCCCAAGTTGTGATAAGATAAAATACAGAGATGTAAGAATAAAAATCCCAGAAATACATAATTGCTAATGGACAGCTATATTGGAAGGGCCCTTCAGGTATATTACTATTATGCCTCACAGAAAATGAAGTGGAAAATATAATGACAGAATTTCATGAGGGAATATGTGGAGGACATTACATCTGGAGGGCTACAGCTCATAAGATCCTGAAGTCTGGTTTCTACTGGCAAAAATTATTTACAGATGCTTTTGCTTGGGTCAGGGCATGTGACAAGTGTCAAAGATTTGCAGAAAGACAGAAATTAGCAGCTCTACCCTTGATTCCTATTCATGTGAATGAACCATTTCAGAAATGGGGATTAGATTTTATAGGAGAGATACATCCCCCATCAAGCGGCCAATATAAATGGATACTAACAGCCATAGAATTCCTAAAATGGTGGAGAAGCCATATCTAGGTTTGGCTGCCCTGCTAGAATTGTAACTGATAATGCATAGGTTTTCAAGTCTGCCAGATTTGTAAATTTCTGCCAACAGTATAACATCATATTGACCCACTCCACAGCTTACTATCCACAGGGAAATGGCTTAGCAGAGTCTTCTAATAAAACCCTGGTGAGGGCCTTGAAGAAAACAATAAATGAGAATCAGAAGAATTGGGACTCCCAATTAAAATTTTCTCTATGGGTGAATAGGATAACCAGCAAGAGAGCAATAAGGAAATCTCCTTATGAGTTGGTGTATGGGCGAGCATCTGTGTTTCCTATGTAATTGGCGTTGCCGGTAGCACGTTTTATGCAGGAAAGCCAGGAAGAACCAGATGACATGGTCAGAAGAATTAATCAATTGGTCGAATTAGAGGAAACACGGAACCAGGTGAATCAGAGATTGATAGAATATCAGGAGAAAATGAAGGATGTATTTTATCGGCATGCGAAAGATAGGAAATTTCAAATTGGAGACCTGGTTCTCAGATGGGATGTTCGAAGAGCAGAGAAAGGCAAGCATGCTAAATTTTATCTGTTGTGGTTTGGCCCATTCAAAATTGTGAATCAAGGAGGAAACAATACTTTCATGTTAGAAAACCTACAGGGTGATCTCCTGGACGCCCCTGTGAATGGCCAATTTCTCAAGCCTTACTTCCAATTCTGATCCAGGCTGGGAATGCCTGTTGTATTATATTGTATATAGCTTGTTTTAGCTTTTATTTTCATAAAGAAAGGGGTGCTAGCAAAATTATTAGAAGAAACGCAGAGGAATTGAAAAAACATAATGTTCATACAGAGATGTTTAGTGGTCTACGCATTCTCGACATGTCCAAGGATGAACATGCCGTCCCCAGATGGAGCCGATGTTGTAAATACTGACCCCTGCCTATAGATTTTTGGTCCGCTGCCTCATCCGAATCTATTCCAAACCCCTACCCTGGCCTAAAATCCTCATGCTCCCGTTTAATATTACTACTTCCGCCCGAAAAATCCACCCTGCAAAGGTTAAAACCCATAATTTAAAACTTATCGGGCCCTGCCCCAAAGATTTTAGCCTTCCTTGTTTTGGTTGCCATATGTCCCGAGCACAAAACCTCATGCCAGAAGGAAAGGGAGCTTAACAATAAATGTTTTCGGGCACAATTGTAACCGTCAGATTCAAAGCCAATCAACGGAGCGACGATTGTTTTATGTGGTGGTCCCCTCACCCGTACCCATTGCCAAAACCAACGGTTAATTCCGCACCACCTCCACCGAGCTGGTGGTATTCTCTATGGGGGCAATGATTCCAGCGAACGCGCGCCGCGTGTCTTTGGTAAGGGCCCGAAAAACCACCATTTCGCGCGTTAAAGGTTGGTCAATGGCCGGGCAGCGGAACTCACCCGCGCCGTTGGATCTGTCGACCTCAATCCAACGGTGGATACCTTCCGAAGATGCTCGCACGTTAACTTGTGTCTGTTGTGTCTTGTGGCCCACCATTACGTCACCCCCGCGCCTTTCAGCCGTTGATCTGGTTTCAAAATACGATGGTCTAAGACGTGTTCTCCTCCGCCTGTTGACCACACGTCTCCACGTCACCCTTTTCGTCGACATTTGTTGTACTTTCGTCCACGTCATCTATTCCTCTTGGTTTTCCGTGTGTCCATGTGTCATTCCCCCGTGTACCTATTGTACTACCATTCCTGTCGTCTATATATATGCGTTGTATTCATATTTATCATTTTTTACCCATACGTCGTGTTTCAATTGTTCTACACGAAAACCTGCGTTCCCTCTGTTTATCAAAAGCCTCCATCACATTTCCTTCGCCACCCTGCACGTTCTTGCCATATCGCCATGTCTCCATCATCCTTGTCTCCATCCCAGTCTGGTTTTCCTTAAATGGTTTGTGTTTTTGCAGGTTTTCCGCAGTCGAAGATTCATCATAATTTGCTGCTTTGTTCGCAGAAGTCAAGAACACCGCCCTCGACAGTTTTCGAGGAAGAAATTAAGGAGTGAAGCCGAGGGTAGTTGTATGATATGAAAATCCTTAAAGAAAGCAAGGATATGAATCTATAGAACCCTCCAGAGAAAATCAAGGGACAGATTCGAGCAGGCGAGAGTATTAATGGGGCAGCGTGAAATACCAGCGAAAGATTAAGAGACACAGAACTCAGCATTAAAGATCTGGAGTTTAAATTCAAAGTTAGAGCTAAGAGTACCTTGCATAATTACAAACAATCTCAAGGTCTTACGGTAGCAGATTTTTCCCCTCAGTGAATGGCAGAACATTGTATATTTTATTATTTGTGTCTTGTTCATGAGGAGATTTTCATCCTCAGCATTTACTTCTGGAGGTAAATTGTAAATTACAGTCATTTATATTTAGTCATTCACAGTGTGGGCGCGAATGTTTTCCACCATTTTGTTCAAATCAAGTCATTAAATGTGATCCATCTACCTCCTTCTCTAGAATTCTCTATCTTTTCTATAAAAACCCAGAAATAAGACATTAGAAGGGTTCTAGATTTCTATCAGCAAACTGTGCAGTGAAAAGGCTTTTGTATACATTTTGTAACACTTCTGTATGAAGGCTCAGAGCCCGTAGGGTCTCAGTGAGGAGGAGTTATAACTGTAATGAGGATTCTGGTCTTTGGTATCTCACATTATGTAATTCTCTTATATGTGTTAATACAATATCTCATTTCATGCTATTTATCTTCTTGTATCATGCTCTAGAATGCGAGTGGCTCACTAATCTTGAGTAAGGATTCATCCTAGTTGATGCCCATACTGGGGTTAGTCAAGCGCTTTAAATAGGCCCAGTCATGATATACTGTTCCATATTCATCTCATCCATATTTTCGGCTATATTAGTTACTTGAGGAGGGTGCTTTTAAAATGCCATTGTCATGTATGGATTCTTAGTTGGATAAGCCCATATGTGATTTTGTTGTGTATCTGGGTATCAATCTCATGTTAACTAATATCTTCTTCATGTTTCTTCACTGCATCCACTTTCTGATATTTGATTTCTGTGGCATATTATTTGAACTGGCCCTCTTTACAATACGATGTCTCTTAACTGTCTGATGCCTTTGTATTGGAGTTTTGCATGATGTTCCTACACTATTCTTATCTTTGTATCAGCTTCTGAGAGAGACTGGTCCCATTTAAACTAATTTCCTTGTTCAACAAGAGATAGTAAGAGAGCTTTTGGATTGACAACCCAAGCTATATGATGAGCTCCTTGCTATATTAAGATGTCCTAGGCACTGGTCTATGGCAACTCTAGACTGTCTCTAGGGGTGACAAAATTGTCCACAACACTTCCTATGCGCGGTCTAAAAATTTGCTTGGTGACCTTAGGAAAAGTTAAAATTTTTAACTCCTATAATGTATTTCTTTCCTGTAAATCTTTATTTGTACCATCTTCTTGACATTTTCTAATGTCTTTTTCTTGTACGATTTTCTAGTGTTAACAAAGAGCTTTGACCTTTCAGCCCTTCAAACTGAAAGATTCAGTTTTCATAATTGGTGTGCCTACCACAATACGTTTTAATACTTTTTTCCTTTAACTCATATTCTTTTATTTCGATTTCTTATGTTTTACTTTTCCAAGTTCTAGTCAACAATATAGAAAGCATTAATTTAATTATATTTAACTTTAGATTTAAAATTCTATTTTTTGACGTGTCCATGGATCATCGAATTCTTATGGATACATCTCTTTTAAATACATTTTTCACAAAATAGACATCGATGCTAATGGGCTTTTAAAGTAATGTTTTGCATGTCAATTGGAATTTCAATTTCTTATGTTTTAGTTTTTCAAGTTCTAGACAACAACATAAAATAATTAATTTGATTCTATTTAAATTTAGATTTAATATTATATTTTTTTACATGTCCATGGATCAACAACTTCTTATGGATACATCTCTTTCAAATGCACTATTCACAGCATATACATTGATGTTAATGGACTTTTAAAGTAATGTTTTGCATGGAAATTGGACTATTGGAGTTTATTAGTTAGTACAAGAGTACAAAAACATGTCACTTATATATATGTGTGTGTGTATGTGTTATTTTTTTCTAATATAATAATAGCATGATAAGAATTTGATTGCAAAAACTATGTCAAATAGCTCAATATGAATGACTATCTAGATATTTCTATCCATATAGAGGTTTCAAGGATGTTATACCTAGAATTTTTTTACTTCTAGAATATGTTCAAATGAATGAGTGTTGGGCTTTTGAATTGTAGTGTATGCTGATGATTGATGTATTTAGGAATTAATTTGTGACTTTTTCTTCTTGTTCTATGTGGAAAATCATACTATTAATAGGTGTTATCTTGAAAACAAAATGAGTCGACAAGGAACACATGAAACAAAGAAAATTACATTTTGTATAACAAATTTCTTTGTCAACTACAATAATAATTGTGAATCTATTATGCAAAGTATTATATGCTTATTGCATTGTAAACAACAATTGTATTGTGTAGTTTTCATATTGCACCTGTTGGAGGCTACCACCTCCTCTAGTTTCTTCGGCTCCGATTGGAAGGAAGCTACTACTCGTTGATCAAGTTTAGCAACTCCTACTAGAAGGAATCTCCTACTCCGTCATTGAAGGATCCAACCCTCAATACCTTTGTGTACCATGTTTCAAAATTTTCACACTAGATCCACCTATCTCAATCACAAACCTACAGGCCATTTTTCATCCAATTTTCAAAACTGGACCCACACCCAACAATATGCTCAAGATATATAAATGTAAACCAAGATACCTATAGTCCCTCTAAAATCAATCACTCATCAACCAAGCCAACTATCAACACTAACCAATTCACAACAATTTACTCGATATCACTTTCAATACCAAGCCACAAACTGTTAAATACCAGATCTAACTCTTTGCTCAACAACATTTTCAAATATCAAGTCAAACTTCTTTGCTCATTAATACAAACTCAACCTTGTCTACCAAAATCATACTCATCAAACTCTTTGCTCATAAAATTCCAAAACATGCAATATAGTCAATTCAAACATCAACATACTCATCAATTCAATATCAAAACCCCAACTAGATATTCCATTCACAATCTTTGTTAAACCCTTCTTTTCATAATAAAAATAGCAACAACAACTAGACACATCACATCATCGCCATGAAGCATAAAATCATAACATATAAAGCTCATGAACCATCAAGTTACAAGAAACTCAATCAATGCCAAAAATTTCTCTGAACAAATACTATCTATGCATAATGTGGACAACAACAAACTCAAGACAAATATTAATAGATAAAAGACAAGCAATGAAATAATTTTGTTTCCTCTTTGTCCTACATACAAACTCTGTCAACAATACTCTATCATTTATCTATACACACTTTGATCTAAATTCATCATTCATGTTACAACTATCATACTAGTCAACAAGACATGCAACCTTTGCATTCATCATATAATGCCATCAACCAACCAAGACAATCTCACTGTCAAAGTTAAAAATATATCTACAAACACTTATAACAATCATAATAAAAATAAAAAAATCGATAGAACCTCTGCATATACATCTCAACCTTCAACCTATTTGTTAATCAAGCAATAAAGGACAAGCCATTCAACCACACATTGTTCCCTGCATACATACATTGTCATGACATCAAAATAATATTTGAATACACAATGTCATATATGTGTACTGAAATTTATCAATTAGGTAGAGCATTGATCAGACAAAAGAACCCCTACATTCACATAAAATTCCATCAAACAAGAGGAGATCAAAATTCTCTTTGTCTCTACAAAACCCTTTCAACATTTACTACAAAATGGTCTCAAAAACCTGCAATTATTTAGTTGCAACATGGTATTGGTAGACATGCACAGTCATCGTCAAACACTAAAAACTAATAGGAAAACATAAACTTTGTTAGACATACATTGAATCAATCAAATCTCTACAATTCATAAATCAGAAGACACATTATCTATCTCATACAACCTCATTTCTCTTTGCATTATCATACCAATATATCTTCAAGTAATAAGACAATTATTGAAGATACCCTTAATATCTCCTTCAAATCTATCATTGAGGGATAGATATGAACCTCCTCAGCAACCCTAGTGCACAACTGTTAGAAACAAAACACAAGAAATTCAAGAAATGAACACAGAAATGATCCATCTCCTTCTCCTTTTATAACCACTAACCCTTGCCAATACCAAGAGAAAATCCCATGGATTTTTTAGATAGGATCAAACAAACCTTCCAAAATATTACCTTCGTATAAAACCATGGTCTAGCCCTAAGTTTTTACTTTTCTAAACTTACAAGAAGTAACACACCTCTCATGTTCGAGAAGTGTTTTATAGCACATGTCTTGTTCACATAACATGTATTACCCTAGATGATAACACTCCTCTAGCAAGGGGAACTTGCGTAACACTATCTCCAAGCCCTAAAATTTGTCAAAACACAGTGAAACTTTTCTCAAACTTTCTCAAACTTCTAACATGTTTTCTCCAACACCTACGGGTCTTGTTAAGATTTATAAGTCTTCAATAAAACTTCACAAACCTCAGTAAAACTTCTCCAATAAGCCACCTATGTCTCCTTAGTTGTCTTCACCTTCAAGAAACTCCAATCTTTGTCCACCCTTTTGCAATTGATCCAAACCTTGTGCAAGCTTTTGCAACTCAGATGCAATCATCAATATACCTTTGTAATCCTCATGACATCTACAATACCTTTCCAATCATGAGGAAAAGTTCTCCATCCATGACCTAGTTAAGCACATCAATTTTGCATGCATACCAACAATGTCATAATGTGATAAAATCATATGTGACAAAAGTGCAAGAAAACCATGATATAATGGAAAAGTTGACATTTAGGTTGACATCAAGTAAAACACAATAGCCATAATTCCAACAGGGGTGATGTAGTATGTAGGTCGGTTGGATGGAGTAATGTGCAGGGCTGCATATGCTAAGTTAGTCAAATTTTAGAAAAAAATGTTTCAAACCCCAAATCACCATTTGACTTATAACATGAATAAAATGATTTGTGAGGAGTTGAGAGCTTGGTGGGGCTCATGGACAACATGGTACATGCCATGGAAGGAGAGTGATGCTGCGCCTTGTGGTGTGACACATCGAGGTATAACGTCAGCTGACATCACCCCAAGGAGGTAGATTGGTGATTTCACCCTAACAATTAAAAGGGGGAACTTCGGGGAAGGTTTAGGATTCTTCTCCTGGGATGGAGAATTATTACCGTTAGTTAACACGAGGAAGGACCTCCATCCTACTTCTCTTGGACCCCGAAGGTTTGCATGGAGGTGTTAACAAGAGATGTTCAGGGCCTTAATCTTGGGATTACATGGTAAAGGAGGGGCCTTCTTAACTGGGTTGACATCACCTGGCTTAAATATAGATATATGCATGGCCAAGGGGGAGGTTCATTTCATTATGCTCATGCATATGTTATGCTGAGGATAGGAGAGATGGTATGCATATGGTGACATGGAAATGCCGTAGTGGAAACTACTTGAGGATGACATGGAAATGTGTTGGAATGCCACTTGAGCACCACGTAAGGTCCACTTGGGCGCCACATGGCAAGGCCTGTTCTAAGGCAGTAGACTAATGGTTGAACCTTAAATGGCCGTATCTTTCAATCCAAGTGTTGGGTTGAAGAAAAAATTATATCGTCAGAAAATTCTCCATGAGACAAACGCAATGGCAAGGTATATTTGTGTTTTGAAGAGTTCAATAAAGATAAAAAAAATTAGACCCCATTTCCATAACTAGACCTTGGAGGTTGGGTCATTATAGTAACTGATTCCTTCTCTCTTTAATGTGGACTAAGGGTGGTAAGGGGTTGTGGTTACAAGATTCTCTTGACATATTCCAAGCTAAAAAATATGTTGCAATTTTCTACTTGTTTTTCCTTCAACACCCTTCCCAACAAGGTCTTTGTCTACCAGTATAAAGCCAATGATGTGAAAAAATGCTTCCTTCTTCCCCAAGTGGTCTCGAGGTCAGGAATCCATAGTGATATGTTTTCTAGAAATTTATAATATAATAGGAACTGTTTATCTCAAAAGATAAGAGTCTCTAACTGGAAAATTTCCCTTTGAGTTCCAAATGGAACAATTGCATGGTAAGAATCAATGGCATCCTAGGCTTGTTATTGACTTTAGTTGCGGTCTTGGGGGCCAAATCCTCCCACCCCCCCTACCTACTACGCATGTGTTGTTACTGCATGATTGATAGATAGAAATAACCTATTTAGTAATGACACCCCAAATAAAAACTTGACTCAATAAAACCATAATTCTCACCCTAGTTGAAGCATAGGTTCCAACGTGCAGAATGACAGATAATAGATAGAACCACGAGATTGGTAAGAGAGCACAAAATTTCAGTATAATTACCACATCCAAACAAGAAACACCAAACAGAGCCTTAACCCCTTAATGCCCAAACGACCAACAAACCCTAGGGTATCAGAGGGTAGTCAGGGTCACTTGTAGAAATTATATAACTAATGCGTTATATATCCAAGATTCTCCTGATCACACACTATTTTAATTTCATGCACAATACAGTATCTATTCCACCATTGATCATCACATGCAGAAATAAAGACAATTACAATGCACACATGAAACCATAAAAATTCACACACATTAACACAGTTGTTTTAACGGGAAAGCCTGAAGTTGAAAACCCCAACTATCTATATATAATATATGTCATAGATATCATGTAACAATCATCATACAATTCTTATCACAAGCTCTCAGTACAATCCAATCGCTACACACTAATCAGGTCCTGATCTAGCAAATCCATGCACCAATCTCTGCCACCTGCTAGCCTGCCTCTACTGCGCAATCCCTACTGAAGAATGGCTCTGAATGAACTCGAATCCACATGGCTTGCACTGCACAATCCTCATTGGCATCTCCAATCAATGTGTGGTGCAAAATCATGCAACACTATAGTCACAACTGATAGTCACACTTGCTCTTTCACCTACCTCTCCACTGGTCTCCACTGAAATGTCCATGCACTGTAGTTAAATGATGTATTCTTCAATTGGTTAATGAGTTAATATTTAGTGAATTGATTATTAATTAATTCACACCACTCTCACTAGTGTATCAATCAGTTAGACTAGATACAACTAGCTCAACTATGTCTAACTAAGTTAAACTGAACACAACTCCACCAACTACTTCTACAACTCCACCAAACCTCAGAATATGAGTTCTAACTCTAAGTCCTCCATGCAATAATTGGTCAACTCTAAATAAAGGACCCTTGTGCTTCAAATTATTTGCTATATCTCAGGTACCTCTAACTAAAGTGCTCCAAGAGAATAAGATAATGTTTAGAGTCAATCTATTATTAAGAGGCCAGTCATACTATACATACTCTCCGTTTTGACCGGCAATATAAAATAGATTCCACTCAATATGCAGAGAAATAAGCCCATCTATTTTTCCAACTCACCAACCATCCACAAATAGCATCCTACAACTCATAGAATATGATCGACATGTCTAAAAATAGACATAGTCTAAAAATAGACTTGCGCCAAAAATAGCCTGCGGGCCCACTTAGTGAACGCGACTCTTTTCACTAAGCTCATCATCTTGTTGCAATCTCAACAATATAGGGATTATCTGCCACCCCGATCCTGTCTCTATGGTATTCGAATTTGCTCCTGGTGAGCACCTTCATCATAATATCAACATCCTGATCCTCCGTAGGAATGTAAGAAAGTAACATGATCTTTCATTGCACACAATCTCTGATATGATGGTATTGGATGTCAATGTGTTTAGATCTATCATGAAATACTGGATTAACCGAGAGTTTGATGCAACTCTGATTATCACAATATATCACAGTAGGATCTAAGTGTGAACCAAACAACCCGACCAGGATCTTCCTCATCCATATAGCCTCACATGTAGCCAAACTCGCTGCCATATACTAGGCCTCCGTGAAACTAAGTGCCATGGATATTTGTTTCCTGCTGTACCAAGAAAATGCTATAGACTCAATACTAAAAATCCCTCCAGATGTGCTCTTTCTGTCTTTTGGGCTCCCTGCCCAATCTACATCCATGAAGCCATGCAGCTTCACCTCATCCGAATGTTTGTACCACAATCCATATCCCGATGTGCCTCTGAGATATCTCAATACATGCTTGCCTGCCTTCCAAAAAAGCTTGGTAGGCTTAACCATAGCTTGTGAAAGTTGGTTAACAGCGTAGCATATGTCCGGTTGTGTATTGACTAGATGCATGAGCGAACCAACCAACTGTCGATAAACAGTGGCATCCACTACCTCTGCCGATGTAGCATCCTCTGTTAGAAAATTATATATTATGGAGCAATGAAACACATAAAATATGCGGAAAATAAAAGCACACAAAACACATAAAACCAGAGAGACACAGATATACGTGGTTCACCCAGTTTGGGCTACGTCCACCCCGAACAGCCAATCCTTCCTTTCTATTATCCAGCAAAATGAAGAGACAAAACCTACATCAGATCCACTGTAATATCCTCTGTTATCTCTCACAGTCTCCCTATCTATTTCTTGCTCAGAGAATACACATATAATACACAGCCGCAATACAATACCCTCATACAAAGAGAGGGGTTGCCTTCTAGGGAAAAAAACCCTAAACTAAACATAACTTCTACCGTCAGATCATCTGCCTAATGAACTGCCCATATTGACTAGAAATTACTATACTTTTACAAGGTAATTTTACATATGTTTTTAGCTTCGGGGGCGCTGCCCCCGAAACTCCCACCGGGGGACCATAGGCCCCCGGACCCCCCAGTTGGAGCGTCAGCCCTCCCGGACCCCACAGGGGGGGACAAGTCCCCCCCCGCTGCAAGGGTGTACAGTTTTCCTGGGGTATACATCCAGCTAAAACAAGGATCTCTGAATCAGATTGAAAATTAGGCTCCACACCCAACATCATCTTTCCTCCAACCACCAGGAAGAGGAGTCTCGATAGGCTTGCAGCCTTGCATGTTGAACTTCTCCAGTATCTCCCGGGCATACTTGCCTTGAGACACAAACAGTCCATCATTACGCTGCCAGATTTTCAATCCCAGGAAATAATGAAGGAGGCCCAAGTCCTTCATCTCAAACTCCTTTTCAAGATCTACCTTGCATGAGTGTATCAACTATTCATCACCTGTTAGTATCAAATCATCTACATAAAGTAAAATGATCAGCAACTTACCCTCCACCACAATCTAGTATAGGTTCAGATCGACCTCACTCTTGGAGAATCCAAGTCCGGTGAAATAACTGTCTATCCGTGTGTACCAAGCACGAGGTGCTTGTTTCAGCCCATACAACGCTCTTTTGAGCCTACACACATGCGACTCGCTGCTGAAGATTTTGAAACCTTCAGGTTGCTCTATGTACACCTCCTCCTCAATGACTCCGTTGAGGAACACAGTCTTCACATCCATCTGATGAATGTGCCACCCCATCTGTGTTGAGAGAGCAAGGATAGTCCGTATGGAAGAATACCTTGCGACAGGTGAAAAAGTTTCTTCATAGTCGATCCCCTCAATCTGTGAGAAGCCCCGGGCAACAAATCTTGCCTTGTACTTCTCGACGCTCCCGTCAGCAGCTTGCTTCACTTTGTAGATCCATTTCCCCCGAACCTACCATCGATTTCCTCTTCTAGCCTTGGGACAATCTCCCCATGCACCGTTTTCCTCGACAATCGAATCATACTCTTCCACCACACATCTACCCATGCGTGGTCCTCCATGCCCCTCGAGGAAGATGGTTTCGTCGCAATACACTTGCTTCATCGTAGCCATGTATCCAATGTATCACTGTGTGATTGTCTCTATTCACACCGATAATGTAGGTGCTCTCACATTCTCATGACCGCATCGCATCTGGCCGTCGTTCTTCTCGTAGTGCGCTTTCGCCCTCCGATGGTCGGTGCCGTAAGGAGGAGCCTTCTTCCACTCCATGAACCTCCTCTTGTGGCTGATCCACATCCCGAGGCTCATCCTTAGGAATTAATAGCTCCTCATCTGCATGCAAGTGTAGCTCCCTCTCAAGCGACAACTTCATGGCTTTCTCCTCATGAAATTTGATATCCTGTCGCACAACAGTATTCTGACTATCTGGAAAATACACATGATAGTTGTGGGGTGTTTCTGTGTACCCCACAAATATCCCAACCTCTGCGGTCGGCTCCAGCTTCTTCCTGGCATCCTTCGTCACATGAATGTAAACAGGTGAGCCAAAAATCTTCAAATGAGAAATATCAGGGTTCTTACCAGAAAACGCCTCTTCGGGTGTACTCATGCCAAGTACTCTATGAGGACAACGATTTTTCACATAAACCGCAGTGTTGCATGCCTCAGCCCACAATTGTATGGGAAGGCCGATCATGCAACATCACTCGTGCAGCACCCACGATCGTTCGTTTCTTTCCGCGCTCCCATTCTCGCCGTGGGTTATGAGGCGCTGCGAGTTCTCTTACCCTTTCCTCACGTAAAGTCTTTTTGAATTCTCCCGTGAGATGAATTAATACCACACGCTCCTAAGAGCTTCCTCTACCTACCCCCGACTCTCTTTTCTCAACCGTTGCCTTAAACTCGTTTAACTTTGAGAATGTCTCTATTTCTTCCTCTCGCATGAAGAAGATCCAGAAAACCAAGATTACTTGGTAGTAATGGTAGTAAATTCATCAACAAATATCACATAATACCTGTGCTTTGCTGTCGAAGCTACTGAGAAAGGTCCACACACGTCTGTGTGAATTCTCTCAAGGATCATCATGGCGCAACTATCCTTCTCATGAAAGGTGGCTTTCACAAATTTTCCCAAAGTACATCCCTTGCATTGATCTGACTACACAAGTGTACCCTTAGGAAGCCCGGTAGAAATCTGCTGCAAAATTTTCAAAGCGCCATGGTGAAGATGGCCCAATCTCTTGTGCCACAACTCGCCCTCATCCCGGCTCACCACTCCTTCTACTTTGCCTGCCATTATTGCGCAGCCATCTACCTGCAATTGATAAAGGTTCTTAACTCGAACCCTTATCCTCCGGGTTTCACCAGTTTCCTTACTATGCAAGAAAGCCTTTCCCTCGCTAAAGACAACATCATATCCCTTGTCTTCCAACATCTCCACAGAGATCAGATTCTTCTTCAATCCTGGAACATGCATGACATCCTTCAAGATGAAAGGTTTTCCAGACTCCCTCTCAAAGGAAATGGTCCTGATACCAGTCGCATTGTATCTACCATCATCGCCCATCTCGATGTGCACTCCAAGATCTTTCTCATCCAGATCAGTAAACAAATCTTTGTCTCTAGTCATATGGAAAGATGCACCAGTGTCAAGAAACCACACTAATCCCATCACACTTGAAACCAAGCATGCGATCAGCAAAAAATCCAGCTCAAACTGTGAGGCTAAGGCCTCTCCAGCTGCAGATCCAGCAGCCTGCTTATTTTTCTTCTTCTGTGGACAATTAGTGGCGTAATGTCTGTGTTGGTGACAATGAAATTACTTCACCTTGGAGATGTCCTGCTTCTTGCCTTTCACACCGGATTGAGAAGAATTTTTCTTGCCCTTCCCCTTCCTTGCTTTGGCAGCCAAAGAACAATTTTCTTCATCTTTATTCTTCGATGAAGATCCATCCCTGGTACTCTGCCTTATCTCCTCCTGCACAAGATCTGACCAAAGTCGCTCCCATCCTGGTAGTTTCTCCTGACCATTGACAGAGTCCTCGTAGGAATGCCAACTCTTTGGAAGCCCAAGGAGAGCCAAGCTCACCAAGTCCTCTTCATCTACAATAACCCCCACACTTCCCAGCTCATCCCTGCACTGGACAAACTTCGTGAGGTACTTGGGTATACTGTCGCCTTTCTCCATTTTTATTTTCCTGAGTTTGTCTTTAAGCACCAACTTCCTCTGGTCACTTTTGCTTTGGAACAAGTCTTTCAAAGCTTTCCACATCAAGAATGGAGAAGCTTTACCATGAAGGCTAGACACTATGTGATCCTTCATACCTTCCAACAGAATTCTTCGACATTCTTTTGCCATGCATCAAGCACGGCTGCATCGCTAGAAGCCGGTTTAGGAATATCAGCATCTATGAACTCCTTCAACCCATTATCCTCCAGCACCGCCTCCATCCTGTCCTTCCATACAATATAATTCGAGCTACCCTCAAGGGCATACTCCAATCGCAATCCGTTGAAAGACATTTCAATGAATGCTCAACTTCGACACCAAGAAAACACTGCTGCAAATTCGAATTCCACCAGCACAAAACTCAATTGTTTTAATAATTGCAATTGCTCCAATGATCAACGCTCTGATACTATGTAGAAATTATATAACTAATGTGTTATATATCCAAGATTCTCTTGATCACACACTATTTTAACTTCATGCACAATACAGAATCTATTCCACCATTGATCATCACATGCGGAAATAAAGACAATTACCATGCACACATGAAACCATAAAAATTCACACACATTAACACAGTTGTTTTAACGAGAAAGCCTGAAGCTGAAAACCCCAACTATCTGTATATAATATATGTCATAGAGATCATGTAACAATCATCATACAAATCTTATCACAAGCTCTCAGTACAATCCAATCGCTACACACTAATCAGGTCCTGATCTAGCAAATCCATGAACCGATCTCTGCCACCTGCTAGCCTACCTCTACTGTGCAATCCCTGCTGAAGAATGGCTCTGAATGAACTCGAATCCACCTGGCTTGCACTGCGCAATCCTCATTGGCATCTCCAATCAATGTGTGGTGCAAACTCATGCAACACTATAGTCACAATTGATAGTCACACTTGCTCTTTCACCTACCTCTCCACTGGTCTCCACTGAATTGTCCATGCACTGTAGTTAACTGATGTATTCTTCAGTTGATTAATGAGTTAATATTTAGTGAATTAATTATTAATTACCATTAATTACTCTCACTAAAGGTATCAATTAGTTAGACTAGATACAACTAGCTCAACCGTGTCTAACCGAGTTAAACTGAACACAACTCCATTAACTCCTCAATCAACTCCACCAAACTCTCACATGAGTTCTAACTGAAGTATCCATGCAATAGCTCCACTTAACCCTTAGGAATAGCATAATTCCTTCTGTCATATCTTGTGCCACATCTGTGCACTTAACTGAAGTGCTCCAAGAGAATAAGATAATGTTTATAGTCCAAATATTATTAAGAGCTAATAATATTCGACATATCTATTTTTAGACTAGCAATCTAAAAATAGATTCCACCCAATATGTCTAAAAATACAAGTCCATCTATTTTTCCGACTTGACCAACCATCCACAAATAGCATCCTGCAACTCATAGAATATGATCGACATGTCTAAAAATAGACATAGTCTAAAAATAGACTTGCGCCAAAAATAGCCTGCGGGCCCACTTAGTGAAGGCGACTCTTTTCACTAATCTCATCATCTTGTTGCAATCTCAACACCACTAGCCTGAATAACATGACCAAGAACTATAATAAGTCTCCACAAAGAGAAGCTATAGGTAATTGAACCAAGTTCGCCTCCCAGAATGCACACCAAAGCCCCAAACCAAAAACTAAGGGAAACATCAGGACCGCAATAACTAAACTCAAACTAAGCACAATCAAACCAAGAAGCTATATGTAAAGAGTCATGAAGAGGGATACAAAGAATACCAAACAAAGAAGTAACATCTGAGCTGCTGACCAAAAGGAGCTCCTTAGAAAGGTCTAAGGATTCCCTACCAATATTCATAGAGATTGGAAAGCAAGGAGCAACAATTAAGATGGTGTTGCCAATTTGACATTCTCCTTTTCCTCCCTAATTAGCCAAGTGCACCAAGGAAACAACACTATGGAAAGCCAAGATAACCTGACAACTTCCGCACTTAAAGGAAATTGCCACCCATCTCCATCACCTGCGTTGAGGCCAATGTGTCTTTGAATAGTGCACTTGAATCTTCCCTACTAACCTATGGTTTTGTAGTGGATGGGGCCTCATGACGATGCCTACAACACCAAAGCTCCTACTCAACATTCTCCTCATTGCAAAGTCCCTTATTGTTTTCATCCTTCCCATGTGCACGCATCATCAATAAAGGAGGTAGACACACCACCCCCTACTAACTCCCTACATCATATCAGGGTGTCAGGCACACTCTCACAACTGAGTAACATGCTCAATATTCAGCTTCATTGAAGTAAAGACCCTATTTTAAACTAAACCATGTCTATCAAAATCATTACCATATCTCACCTTTTTATTGACTATTTTTTTAATTAATTTATTATAAATATTTTTATTTTTATCTGAAATTCCAATTGCTATATTTTATAAATTTATTTATTTATAAATATTCTTATTTTTAACCATGTAACTACCACCGGAATTTCTGTTCCATGCAAATATAAATTAAATAAATCTTCTTATTTTTACCATGTATCCAAAGAAATTCCCGTTCCATGCAAATCTCAAAGCATAATATGTTTCTTAACAAAGTAGCCTGTTCACTTCTACTTTCCGGACACTTCGACGCTAAATAACCCGCACAATAGTTTTCAATGGGCGAAAAGAACGGGAGATGTGTGGACTTAATATCTTTTTTAAAAGCAAATAGCGCTATAGAATAAAGTGGGGGATTATGTTTTAAAAGCAAATAGCGCGATAGACGAGAGAAGCCACCCGGCTGGTTCATGGAGTTAAAATTCACGGTATTCCAGGTTTCGGACATAGTAAGTCAACCAAAGTCTCAATGGCGTGTTGACTTTGCCGTCTTCTGCACTGCAACTCAATGTCATTTATTCCAAGTAAACCAAAGTCGCTTCAATACTGTCTTCTTCGAAGAACCATGTGCTACCAGGTTTCTCATGTCCAGGACCAGAGCATAATGCCATCTTCTTTGAGGAACCCTGTGCTTCTAGCTTTCTCATGTCCAGGAGCACACCAGAGCATCATACTACGCCGTCCTCATCTTACGAATTCGATGTCTTCCACTGTTTATCAATTTTGCTTTCTTATTGCATCTGCCCTTTTCCTCCTCCTCTGCTTCCCAACATCATGTACCGGCGGTAGCTACAATGATTGTTATTGGGGTCAATGTGGGAACTTTGAATTCAGTTATCCTTTTGGGAAAATTAACAGCGGCTGTGGCGATCCTCAGTTTCAGCTAAACTGTAGTTTGGAAAGCTATCCTTTGCTTAATTTCAATGGAGATAAGTATCTCATCTTGCTGCCCTCCTACTTGGCCAACAATACCCCTAACAATAATATCATGATAATTGTTAACTACAATATATGGAAGAGTATGCCCGGGGGTAATTGCAATCCTTTGGGTAACTACTCTCAATTTTGGTGGCCCGCTTCTCATTTTCGTATAGCCCATGGATACAGCAATCTCACGCTTTGGGGGAAATGCAATGAAAGTATTAAAAGGCATAAGCGCCGTTTATGTGGCGCTGATTGTTACGTCATTCCCAATCCAG
This sequence comes from Pinus albicaulis, assembly GCA_034641835.2. Lineage (NCBI taxonomy): Eukaryota > Viridiplantae > Streptophyta > Pinopsida > Pinales > Pinaceae > Pinus > Pinus albicaulis. Next base: position 327,147,214 of record CM076571.1, read on the forward strand.
AATCTGGGAGACGATTTTGCCAAAGCAACGTTCAACTGCCAGTTAGTAACAAATTCTCATTCCAACGAAATGAGGATCTGAGAACACGACTCTTGTCAGGTTTTGAAATAACATGGTATGGCGACACGAAGAGAGACCGAAGTTGTGGCGCTTGTAAGAACAGTGGCGGGAGTTGCGGTTATAACATTTCAGAACCAGCTAAAACATTTATTTGCTATTGTTGGGATGGCACCTTGCACCCAGAGATATGCCCCACCAATGGTATTGGTACTTTTCCTGATCGCCTTCTACCAATTCAATTACTAACCCCAATGCTTAAATTATCAGAATCTAGAAAAATGTGTTAAATGTTCCCTCCATTCCCCACTCTTTGAACCCAGGAATATATGTGGTCGTGTCTCCCGATATTGTTGATTCTGATTGCAAAAACTATGGGTTGTTGCTTTTACATATAATAGTTGTTATGGTCCGTTTCAGGTCATAAAAGCAGGCTTGCCATTATAATAGGTAGCTATGATTTCTTCCAGTTGAAAATCCTTGTGAACTTGTATCCTCTTTACACTATATATGTGCTAATTGTGTTTCCCAATATAGGTAGCTATGATTTCTTCCAATTGAAAATTCTTGTGAACTTGTATCCTCTTTACACGATATATGTGCTAATTGTGTTTCCCAATATTGTTGATTCTGTTTGCAAAAACTATGGATCCTTGTTTTACTCATAATAGTAGTTATGTCGGCGTTGCAGGTCATAAAAGTAGGCTTCATGCCATTGTAATAGGTAGCTATGATTTCTTCCCATTGAAAATCATTGTGAACTTGTATCTTGTAATAATTTCCGTTTTTCTCACCCAGGTTAATCAACCACACATGATTCATATCGATCTCTGCAGGTTGCGTCATTGGAGGAGTTGCGCTGACAACAATAGCAGTGTTCATGTTCTTAATGTTTTATGCCAAGAAGAGAACAGGTACATCTCCTTCAAGGGTCGAGAAATTCCTAAAGGAAAATGCTTATGAAATTCCAATGCCAACCAGATATTAACACTCTCACCTCAAGAAGATCACAAAAAACTTTGCTGAAAAGTTGGGAGAAGGAGGGTTTGGTGTGGTCTATAAAGGAAAGCTTCGGAACAGCTCTCTAGTGGCTGTAAAGCTTCTTGATAGGCACAGGCATACCCAGACCCAATTCATGAATGAGGTTGCTACCATTGGACGGGTTCATCACGTCAATCTGGTTCGTCTCTTGGGTTACTGTTTTGAAACCCCTATAAGCGCACTGGTGTATGAATACATGCCTAATGGATCTCTCGATAAATTTTTATTTGCCCAGAAAGAGGTCGAGGGGCAAGTCTTAAGGTGGGAACAATTGTATTCTATTGCTTTGGCTGCGGCCCGTGGAATTTCATATCTACACCATGACTGCGAGAAGCGCATCGTACACTTCGACATCAAACCTCACAATATATTGCTGGACGCCGATTTCACACCTAAAATTGCTGATTTTGGTCTGGCAAAACTTTGTGGGAAGGGAGACGACCATATTTCCATCACAGCAACGAGAGGGACGCCGGGATATGTTGCGTCGGAGTTGTGCCATAGTGATGCAGGTCCTGTTACAGATAAATCAGATGTCTATAGTTTCGGAATGCTGTTGCTAGAGATTGTTGGGGCCAGAAAGAATATTGATGTTCAGGTGAGCCGGTCCAGTCAATTTTACTTTCCTGAGTGGGCTTTCAAGCTAATTGAGAGTGGTGATCAGTTGGGGATGAGATTGAGAGGAAGAGAAATGGAATGTGCAGATCATGAGGAGAAAGCGAGGAGACTCACAAAAGTTGGATTGTGCTGCATTCAATATAACTCTTCAGATCGTCCTTGCATGACCAGGGTTGTGGAAATGTTAGAAGCAAATGGAGATGACGTGGCCAATCCTCCGTTTCCCTTCAATTCCTCGCCCACACCTCAAAATGCTCAACTGCCTTCCACGGTCAATATAAATAGTCTTTAAAAGTAGTTCCGTGGATAATATTAATCATCATTGTGTTGTTTCATAGAAACAATCTCATTTCGATATAACAAGTTTTGATGCCTTCCACTAAAATCCAATTTTGAATTAATCTATCTGCAAACACTAATTATAAGTTGATTTTGGAGTCTTTTAGGTAGTTTCCTCACTACCACTTTATCTTTTTTCTCATACGAAAAAACACTAATTATATGTTGATTTTGAAGTCTTCTATGTAGTTTCCTCACTATCACTCTATCCTTTCTCTTTTCTCCATAAATTTCAATATTATAAGTATATGAATGATTTTCATATGAATAAATTTTTTTTCTAGTAGTTTTACCTTGTAGCTTTTTTTAAGAGCATGTATTTTCTCCTAAGAGGTTACATGTTCAAAACCAGAGGGGTAGAGTGTGTATGTCTTCATAGACTTAACAGTCAAATCACTACGGGGAGTTGGGTTCCTTGTCCCACAAACAAGGGGGTCCCATACACCAATTTGGTGTCTCTCTTGGCCTTGACCTTAAAATTAGATAATAATATAATAATTATTATAAAAGTGACATACTTCAATAATCCACTTTCACGTGCTATGGTTGTAATATAATTATATAAAATTTACAAATTATATAATTTATATAGATTTTAAAATATTTATTATAGTATTTTAATGCATAATATAATTTATTTAAAATAATAATATTTAAATATATTTTTAGAAAATTAGAAATTAGAAATTTAAAAATAAATTACATTGTACTAAAAGCTTAGGATTAAAAAGAAATTGAAATATGAGTTGATTAATTAGAATCTAAAAATTATCATTAATGTAAAGAAAAAATTTAACATTGCTAAATTAACAATAAAATTTCACCAGTTCTATCGTCAAACTATGTGTTGGACAACTCCCAAAACATTCCAGGATGAAAGAGTTTCTTCTTTGTGTGACACTAAAAAGGATTGAAGAATAAAAACGCTTCCTTTTAGAATAACCAACATACATCCAAATTAAATCTCAATTTCAAAAAATATCAGCCTTCTTAACCCTCTACCAAAGCAAAATTATGGACATTTTGAAAACCTTCTCTTAACACTTTTCAAAAACAAAAATAATTTTTTTAAGAAATTTAAGTAATTCCTTTACATATTTAAGGTTCAATAGACAAAATTTGATAGCAATATAAATTAAATGCAATCATCATATTTGTTGGATTAGGGGTTATGGTATGGGAGTTGGACAGTCAAAGGGAGTCCAAGAGACGTTGGAAGATGAATCCAATAGTCACAAGAATGTATTATAAATGTACATCTATGTTAATGGGAAAGTAAAATCATTGTTTTATCATTCATGTTTGTTTACCTTCCATATGTTTCTAACATGGTATCGGAGCTAGTCCAGGCTTTTTGAAGGATAGTCAAAGAAGCTGAATGAAGGATTTGTTGCAGCAGTTCTCCAGCAGAGTGAAGGCTCAGCAACAGTTCAAGTATTTCTCAAAAATAGAGTTTTGTTTTATTTAAAAGAGTACATTCCTCAGAGACAGAGTTTGTCTTTTAAAGAAGGAAAGACAGTTTATTTATATAAAAAAACACAGTCAAGTTATTTGAACATAGTTCAAAGTGCTAACCATGGCAGGAGCCGGCACAAGCATGAGTATTGGAAATAATCAACTCCCACAGTTCAATGGGAAGAACTATGATTATTGGGTAATCACCATGAGAACCATGTTTGCTTCTCAAGACTTATGGGAGCTTGTTGAAGATGATTTTGAAGAACCAATAGATGAAAATACCTTTAATGCCTTAACACAGACAGAGAAGGATTTGTTGAAGAGCAATAGGAAGAAGGACTCAAAATCTCTCTTCTATCTCTATCAAGCAGTACATGAGAGTGTGTTTCCAAGGATAGCAGCAGCTAAGAGATCTAAAGATGCATGGGATACCCTCCAGATTGCCTATCAATGTATGGAGAAGATGAAGAAAACAAAGCTACAATTGCTAAGGAGAGAGTTTGAAACTCTATGTATGAACGAGTCTGATAACATAGACTCATTCTTCACACATGTGATTGGGTTGGTTACCCAGATCAGGTCTCTTGGAGAGACACTTAAAGAAAGAAGGATTGTGGAGAAAATATTGAGGAGCTTACCCTCAAGGTTTGATGTTATAGTCACAATCATTGAAGAGACAAAGGATCTCACAAATTTCACAGTTGATGAACTTCATGCATCACTGATGAATCATGAACAAATATTGGGAAGAATATTAAACTCATCCTTGGAGCATGCCTTCAAGACCCAGATGCCTTTTGGAAGAGGAAGAGGTCAAGGAAGAGGAAGAGGAAGAAGCAAAAGCCAAAACAGAGGAGAAAGAAACAACCCTTCACATACTCATGGAAGGAGCAACAATCATAATCAAAGCCAAGGCCAAAGCAGTAGCTAACAAGGTGGAAAAAATCATGCACTTGGACAAAGGTATGATAAATCCCAAGTCCAGTGTCATTATTGCAAAAAATATGGACATTATTCAAGTGAGTGTAGGAAAAAGAAATATGACATGAATAGTAGGAAGAATGCTAATGTTACAAGAGAATAAAAGAACCGAAAGAATGTGCTGTTAGCATGTAATGTAGCACAAGATAGACAACATGATGTATGGTTCTTAGACTCAGGTTGCAGTAATCACATGACTAGAAACATAGCCATGTTTTCCAATCTTGATGAAGATGTTAAATTTGAAGTAACAATAGGAACAGATACTAAGATCTCTGTTAAGGGAAAAGGCAGAGTAAGTATCCTTGAAAAAAATGGAGAGCAGAAATTTGTGCCAGATGTATACTATGTTCCTGGCTTGAAAGGTAATATTTTGAGTGTTGGGCAGCTCATTGACAAAGGTTACAATGTATTTTTCAAAAATTATGTGTGCACAATTATGGACATACCTCCAAGCAAGAAAGTCATTGCATAGGTGCAGATGACCAACAATAGGATGTTTCCTCTCAATCTCAATGCAAATTTGAAGGGAAGAAGAAGGAATGTAGCAGCTGTAACACAAGAGATCTTTCAAAAGGAAGTGAAATATGAGAACTGGTTATGGCATTTGAGATTTGGACATCTCAATTTCGGAGGACTAAATTTGTTGCATAGGAAAGGAATGGTAACGGGATTACCATTTATTGAGAAACCAGGCAGCCTTTGTGAAGGTTGTATCTTGGGAAAACAACATAGAGAAAAATTTCCATCAGGAAAGAGCATAAGGGAAAAGGCACCCTTAGAAATTGTCCATTCAGATTTGTGTGGACCAATGCAAACACCATCAATATCAGACAACCATTATATGTTGACCTTCATTGATGATTTCACAAGAAAAACATGGGTTTACTTCTTGAAATATAAAAGTGAAGTGTCTGAGAAATTTTTCCACTTTAAAGCTCTTGTAGAGAAACAAAGTGGGCAGCATATCAAAGCCTTAAGGACTGATAGAGAAGGTGAGTATATCTCAAAATAATTTCTGCGTTTTTGCAGAGAAAATGGCATACACAAGCAATTTACAGCAAGGTACACACCGCAGCAACATGGAGTTGCTGAAAGGAAAAATCGAACCATCATGGATATGGTAAGAAGTATGCTAAAGGTAAAACATTTTCCAAATGAATATTGGGCAGAAGCTACAAATTGTGCGGCATACATCTTGAATAGATGACCAACCAAAGCAGTAATGAATAGAGTTCCGGAAGAAGCATGGAGTGGGATAAAACAAGGTGTCACCCACATGAAATTTTCTGGTTGTGTGGCTTATGCACACATTCCAGATCAGTTAAGAAAGAATTTGGAAAGCAAGGGGGAGAAGTGCATTTTTATTGGATACAGTGAGGAATCAAAAGCTTATAGGTTGTATAACCCATCCACCAAGAATTTTTTTATAAGCAGAGATGTGCAATTCATTGAAGAAGAAGTATGGGATGGAAGCATTGAGAAAACAGTCAATGTAAAGAGTTGTTTGTCTCATGATGAAAATGAGGATGAGATGGTTGAAATACATCCATCATTAGCACCACTACCTCCACCAACACAAGTACAACAAGGGACACCACAAGCTTGAGTAAGAACACCTTTGAGAAGAAATGAGGGTGCTTCTCCATGCACACCACAAGGAGCAGATTTGAGTGCTTCTTCAAGCACATGTACACCAAATGAAAGAGGACAAGATTTAGAAATCTAAATGAGATTTATGAGCAAGAGGCAGCAAATGAAGGTATGAACTCTTTATTTGCATTATACTATCATGTTGATGATCCTATTCATTTTGAAGAATCTATAAAAGATAAAAAAATGGATAGATGCTATGGATGAAGAAATGAATGCAATAGAGAAAAATAAAACATGGGAATTGGTTGATCTCCCAAAAGGTAAGGAAGTCATTGGAGTGAAATGGGTCTACAAGACCAAAAGAAATGTTGAAGGTAATATTGAAAGGCACAAGGCCAGACTTGTTGTCAAAGGCTATAACCAATAACATGGAAGAGATTATGAAGATACTTTTGCATCGGTTACAAGAATGGAAATAGTGAGAGCAGTGTTGTCCATAGCAGCACAACATAAGTAGAAGGTTTACCAAATGGATGTAAAATCAACATTATTAAATGGAGTATTGATGGAAGAGGTTTATGTTGAACAACCTCTAGGCTATGAGAAAAAGGGCCAATAATATAAAGTATGCAGATTGAAGAAAGCTCTTTATGGGCCGAAACAAGCACCAAGAGCATGGTAAAATAGGATATATTCCTATCTATTGGAGAATGGGTTTGAAAAATGTGAAGGAGAACCCACATTATACATCAAGGAGAAAGATGGTAAGATGCTCATTGTTGTTTTGTATGTTGATGATGTGATGTTCACAGGTAATGATGATTACCTCATTGAGAATAAATTAAAATAGTCATGAAGGATGAATTTGAAATGACTGAGATGGGATTGCTGAGATACTTCTTAGGAATAGAAGTAGAGAAAAATGAAAATAATATTTTTATTTCTCAAGCTAAATATGTAAATGAAGTTTTGGAGAGATTTAACGTGCAGGATTGCAAGGCAGCAATTACTCCCACAGTAATGGGATTGAAACTCAGCAAACATGACAATAGCAAGGATTTTGATCCTAGTTTGTACAAGGGCATAGTTGGCGGCCTCATGTATTTGACTACAACTAGGCCTGATATTATGCATGATGTGAGCTTAATTTCCAGATTTATGGAAAGGCCAAAGGAGGCACATTGGCAAGCAACAAAAAGAATTTTGAGGTATGTGAAAGGAACAAAGAGGTATGGAATTCTATATAGCACTTCAGAAAATTCTAAATTGATTGGATATACTGACAGTGATTGGTCTGGAAGTATAGATGACTGGAAAAGTACATCTGGTTATGTTTTTCATATGGGTTCAAGAGCCATTTCATGGGATTCTAAGAAACAACCAATTGTGGCATTGTCTACAGTAGAAGCAGAGTATGTGGCAGCTACAACAGCAACATGTCAAGCAGTGTGGATGAGAAGAATGTTGAGGAATTTATGCCAAGAACGGGTAAAAGGCACAATGATTTATTGTGACAATAGCTCAGCTGTAGCATTGTCAAAGAATTCTGTGTTTCATAAAATAATGAAACACATTGATGCCAAGTTTCACTACATCATAGAATTGGTGAACAATGGAGAAATTGTTTTACAACATTGTAGAACAGAGGAGCAATTTGCAGACATTCTGACAAAACCATTGGGTCAAAAATGTTTTGAATATTTGAGAAAATGCTTGGGTATGATTGATAACCCAACAGCTAATTTTAAGGGGGAGTGTTGAAAATATTAAATTCACCTATAAGTGCCCCGTGTAGGAGAAAATAGTACAAACAGGGGTAGCTTAGGTTGAGTGCACACTTCTGTGCATTTAACAAAGGCATGGAGAAATTGTAAGGATGATTTTTGGTAAGGGCGCAGCCACCATTGTAGAGAAATTAATTTTTTCGTGGTTCAAACCACGCAACAGCAGGTTCCATTAAAAACAGTCTTATCGGGTGTAAAAGCCCTCACCAACCAACAAACAAGAATTTTGTTTATGCGCCAAGCTTTTTGAAAGATCCACGTCATGGTGGTCCCCACAACATTGCACATTTGCCCAACCACAAGATTCATTGTTCCAGCTGGGATGCGATATTTTGATATCACAACATCGCTCATCGCAATTCCCCGCACCACCAAAAGTTCCATCGCCGAACTTGCGATGTGATGTGGTCCCTACCACCATCGCACATCGCAATCGCTCATCGCCAAGTCTTCCATTCATCTATCCACGGCTCCAAATCGCCGATGTTGCAGCATCGCATATTGCTCTGCCAAGGCCCAATCCATCCACACCGTTCATCCGCTGATCGCCGATGTGAAGCCGGTCCCACATGACAACTCACCATAGCCGACCAATCGCGTTGTTTCGCGTTCATTTTTTCCATGACGTCACATATCACTTTTGTTATGCGAAATTTTTATAAAATACAGTTCAATTTTGGTTTAAAATCTGATGGGGCCCAGCACCAGCCAATAGGAAAGCGTTCGCGTTGGTTTGGGACATGCTGACGTAGGGCTCATTTGTTATGCGAAAAGTTTGCAATACAGTTTAACTTTTTTCTGAAGTCTGGGTTCATTGGTTTATTAAACTTTGGTTATAAAGTTTTATTTCGGGTGGATAGTAATAAGATTTGAAACCTTATTGAAATAATTTGATATGTTTTATTATAAACGATGTCGTGACAAAGTTTTTGACTTTGGTCATGCAAATAATATATATATTCAATAGTTTTATTTTATTTTTATTTTTTGCGCCATATAAATGAAAAAGCTCGTAGGCTTATTGTAATAGAATATAGAGTGTTAAAAACACAGAGTGAGTTGTGTGTGTGTAAGCCCGAAGGCAAAACATGAAAGACAGAGAAGTGTTTTAGCACTATGTGCTGAAGCAGTCGTAGAGATATTTTGTAAATCCCTTCAGAAGAAGAAGAACTGCATTTTGTAATATTGTTTTATGTTTTTGGAAGAGAAAGTATTTTGTGTGCCATCTCTTTCTATCAGAAGATTTTTTTTTTTGCATTTATCTGTGTCAAAAGAGGAGAATTTCTATTCTCTAGTGTGTTCGGAATATTCAGAAATTCCAATAGTATCAAAGCTGCAGGCTTATTCATGCCCTGCCTAATTTTATATCTCTGTTGATCTGCCATTTTCCAACCCTCCAGACCTGTCTTTTTCAGGTAATGTATTCTTGTTGTTGTAACTCCTATGCCTCAACCCCACGCTTTGGGTTTATCCTACCAACGCTGGTATCTCTGCCAACACACTTTGTCCATTTTAGCGCTCCCTCTTGGTATCAGAGTTGTAGGCCTCACAATCCTTAATTCCCTCATCAAAGAAACTCTTCCTCTATAACTGTTTTCTTAGCATTTCAGTTGAAAAAGTAAATTCAAGAGATTGTGGCAAGATAGCTGAGCCAACCCAACTTGATGGAAATGACTCTTTTGCAGCTTGAAATGCATTTATCCATGCCTTTTTATATTCTCTTGTCTCTCCATGAAGATGTAATGTATTTATTCCTGCAAAAATGTAAAACCTCTTTTCATTGGAATGACTTTATTTGATGGAAGAAACCTTGATGTGAACCTTTCCATAAACTTTAAGATATCTATTTTCCACAATGAAGTGATAATTTCTCCAATTTCTTATCAGCTTTTGTGATTCTTCTCCAATAATGTGAACCCCTCTCTGTGTATCTTCATTGACATTTTTGTTCATGTTTTTGGGTGTGTAGGTGTAACGAGTAATCAAGTTTGGTGCACATTTTTATGAAGTGGAATTTACATTCACATTGGAGGTGGAAATATATGAGATTTGGTGATGACTAGAAGAAGAAGAAAACTAAAGTAAGCAAAAGGAATGGGTGTCACCCATTTCTACGAATGAATGAGAAAGGAGTGTCTAGTGTTTACAAAATTGCTTGAATGATGTTGGCATTGGTGAATGCTACAAATAAAAATTATATGGAAAGATTTTGTGGCTTCCAATCGACCATTCAAACTCTAGTCATCATGCACTAAGGCATTTTTCCTTAATCTCAGCATTAATTTATTGTGCTATGCATCTTCTCTATGCATCAAAGGGTCGCTCCATTTATTAAAATACAGGTGTGTATGTTGCATTGAACTCTACTATGTGCAAACTTTGAAATGTATGCCCTTCTTTCTTTTTTACTTTCCTTAGATAGAAGAGAATGCTTATGTTGTTTGTGTTGCGGATTGAATGATGGGAGCACCTCGACTAATACCAGAGTCTTCCAATAGAAAATGAAATGGGGGACTCGATAGCGCTGACATGGCCTTGACGCAGTCATATTGTTACCCCTCTCCGGAAAAGGGAAAGAAAATAATAAAATAAATTACAGCCAAAACTTGTTAAAAGAGCATGGAAATCTAGTAAAATGATTGGTAAATCTGAAGATTTTGTGGATATGGGTAGATATATAAGCGAATTTTGCATATGGGTTCTCACCCTCACCATTAAATTTGTGTCCCCACAAAATTACGTCAGTGAAAACTAAATTTTTGTGTGCGTGTTTTGTTTCTGAGTCGAGAGAGAAGTATGTCCAATAATGGTTAATAAGATTTAAGTATTTGGAAAACTCTTTTCCAAAACGAAAAAAATTCAATATTTAAGTATTTGGGAAAAAATCTTTTCCAAAACGACAAAAGATCATAGAGAGTAGAGGAGAATTGGAAGTGGTAGATCCATGTTCGTAGCCACTTTTTATAATAAAAAAATTTATGGGAGTAGTCTATACTGTGACTTTTTGGAGGTAGATGTGACATGTCTATTGATGGGCATGCATGCATACTATGTAATTTTTTGGTAACTTCGATTTGTTGAGATCATGTATATTAATTTGGCTACAAATCTCATGGACAATGCCAAAAATAGGATTTGTTCCAAATATGAAGGCATCAAATCCTGAAGATGAGATATCAATCCTATTTTCTTGTGATAGGATGGAATTGAATTTAATATTCAATTTTTCTTCTACATCTATAAATTGTAGATCCCATAGAGGAAAAGAGATATGAGGTATGAGGAAGAGGAAGTGTAGATGTGAGAAATTTGTTGTTGTAATCTCCTGTTGAATAATAAGAAAGCCAATACCTCTGTTTGGTGGATGTAGCCCAAATTGGTTGGGTGAACCACATTAAATTCTGTCTCTATTGTTAATGTTGTGTTTATGAATTATTTAGTTTCTTCTGTGTATACTCTAACAATTGGTATCCCAAAATTGTTATGTTATTAATGCCATTACTTCTTGTTATGATGGCTACTCGGCGTCTTCTTTTTATCCTGGGTGACAAATTATAAATTGCTTGGGGGTACATGTTTGGAAAATGACCTGTGTATAGAATATATCCAAAGAATTTTGTTGTATAAGAAAAGCCATGCTTTCCAATCTCTAAAAAAAAATGATAATATTATTAGTCCTTGCATCTGGAATTTTTTGAGAAATTTGGTGGTATTTGCAAATGGTATTTGCAATTTACAGTTTGTGGCTGCATAATTTGGTGAAATCATTAATTATTAATAATTGCATGTTTGAAAAGGGGATTTTATCAAATTGTTAATTTGATTAAAAAAGGAAATAAAGGATCCATAGAGAAGAAGTTAAGTTAAAAATGTCAAAAACTCAAAGTGCTCGGTTTGAGATCGAGAAGTTTAATGGGAGGAATAACTTCGAAATCTAGAAAGTCAAGATGCACGATTTACTCTTATAACAAGGTGTCGCGAAGGCACTTTTGGGAAAATCCAAACAACCATTCACCATGACAGATGACGAATGGAGTGACATCAATGACAGAGCACTAAGCGGCATACGATTGTGTTTGGCGGATGATGTTTTATTTAACATCGTGTCAGAGAAAACAATCGCTGGACTATGGAAAAAGCTAGAAAAACTGTACATGACTAAATCCTTAACAAACATGATTCTTCTGAAAATACAGTTGTACAGCTTGTGCATGAAGGAAGGTACAACAATAACTGATCATTTGGATACTTTTAATACTCTCTTGGTGCAGTTAGATAACATAGAAGTAAAATTTGATTCAGAAGATAAAGCTGTAACTTTATTATGCTCTTTTCCTGAGTCATGGGATCACTTTGTTACTTCTATAAGTCTCAGTTCATCAGAAACCCTTGAATCTGATGATGTTGTTGGAGCTTTGCTATCTGAAGAAACCAGAAAAATTTCAAATTTAGAAACCTCTACATCAGAAGCAATGATGGTTAGAGGTCGATCTAAAGAAAAACGCTTCAGTCAGAAAAACAACTCTCGATCAAAATCAAAAGGGAAGAAGAGTAAGCTAAAATGTCGGTTTTGCAGCAAATCGGGGCATTTGAAGGACTGTTGGAAGAGACAACAAAAATCCAAAGGAGACTCTTTGACAGAAAATAAAGAAGCAAACACGACAGATATAGGTTCGGCCATCCGGTTCAGGTATAAGTGATGAAGTTTTATCAGTTAATTTTTCAAATCATGATCAACATGGCTGTTAGATTCTGGTGCGTCCAATCACATGTGCATTCATAAAGAATTGTTTAAATCTTATAAGTCAATCAATGATGGAGTTGTTTACATGGGCAATGATGTCTCATGTAATGTTGTGGGAATTGGAAGCATCCCTATTAAAATGTTTGATGGGACAATTAAAATCTTAACTGATGTAAGACATGTGCCTAAACTAAGAAAAAATATTATTTCTCTAGGAGTGTTAGACACAAATGGATATAAAACTTTTATTCAAGGTTGAGTAATGAAAATTTACAAAGGAATCTTATTAGTAATGAAAGCAAAGAAGGTTGGAAATTTTTTCAGTTAGAAGGAAGAATAGAGTCAGATCATGCTTCAACTGTATCTGAAAACGACATTGATTCTATTCGACTATGGCATCAACAGTTGGGCCATATGAGAGAAAGTGGATTAAAAATCTTATCTGATCGTATGTTACTTCCTAGTTTAAAATCTTCTAAGTTAGATTTATGCAAACATTGTATTTATGGGAAACAAAGCAAGCAGAAACTTAAAACTGGAAAACATACTAGTAAAGGAATCCTTGATTATATCCATTCTGATGTATAGGGTGCATCTGCTACAACCTCATATGGAGGATCATCATATTTGTATCTTTTGTAGATGATTTATCTAGGAAAGTATGGGTCTATATGTTAAAAACAAAGTCTGATATACTCACAGTTTTCGAGCAATTTAGAGCATTAGTAAAAAATATCACTGGAAGAACCATTAAATGTTTAAGAACTGACAATGGTGGTGAATTTCATTCAAAGGAATTTTATAATTATTGCAAGGAAGCTGGGATCGAAAGACATAAAACTTCTGCTTATACTCCTCAGCAAAATGGAGTTGCTGAACGCATGAATAGGGCTCTCTTAGAAAGAGAAAGAAGTATGCTAAGTAATGCAATTTTGCAGAAGGAATTATGGACAGAAGTAGTATCTAAGGCTTTTTATTTGATAAATCGATCACCATCAACTGCAATAGGATGCAAAATTCCTCAAGAGGTATGGAAGGGTCATCCTTGTGATTATTCTAAACTGAAAATTTTTTGTTGTGATGCATATGCTCTAATTTTGAAACATCAGCGTTCTAAATTAGATCCTAAATCAAAAAGATATATCTTTGTTGGATATGGTGATGGGATTAACGGATACAGGTTGTGGGATCCTACTACTCACAAGATCATCATGAACAGAGATGTTAGATTCAATGAATCTTCACTTGATAATCCAGATGTAGATATTAAATTGAAACAGGAAAATGTACCTAAGTTTCAAAATATTCAGTTTGAAACCAATTCAAATACTAACGATAGTAAAGATGAACAAGTTTTAGATGAAGATTATGAAGAATTTCCTATAGATAATAATCAGCAAATTGTGGAAGAACCAGAAACATCTTTAAGAATGTCTACGAGAATTATATATCCTCCTAAAAGGTATGATGATTATGTTACTTCAGTTGATTTAATCGCTAATGATGATGAACCTTTATGCTATCAGGAAGTTGTACAAGGCTCTAACAGTGGTAAGTGGAAAGAAGCTATGAAGGATGAAATGAAGGCATTATACAAGAATGCCACATGGGACCTGGTAGAACTTCATATTGACAGAAAAATTGTAGGATGTAAATGGGGTTTCAAATTGAAAAGGGGTGTTGATGATAAAGAAGACAAGTACAAAGCAAGGCTGGTTGCGAAAGGTTTTTCTCAGAGAGAAGGAATTGACTTTCATGAGATATTTTCACCAGTTGTTAAAATTGTTTCAATTCGGGTCGTGTTAGCATTAGTTGCATTACTTGATTTAGAATTACAGCAACTAGATGTTAAGACTTCATTCTTACATGGAGATTTAGATGAAGAGATTTATATGGAACAACATGAAGGGTTTGTTCAAAATCACAACAAGAAATTTGTCTGCAGGCTCAAGAAATCATTGTATGGTCTGAAGCAGTCGCCTAGACAATGGTACAAGAAATTTGATTCTTTCATGATGAGCCAAAATTATATAAGAAGTGAATATTATCATTGTGTTTACTCTAAGAAATTCAGTAATGACATATTCATTATCTTGGTATTATATGTTGACGATATGCTTTTAGCAAGCAAAAGCATAAGTGAGATCAATAGGTTAAAGGCTCAGATGGCTAGGATGTTTCATATGAAAGATCTAGGAGCAGCAAGACAGATTTTGGGCATGGATATTTTCAGAGACAGGAGCAATGGTAAGTTGTGGTTATCACAACAGAAGTATATTGAGAAAATACTCTTAAGGTTTGGTATGAACAATGTGAAGCCAGTTTCAGTCCCTTTAGCTTCCCATTTTAAGCTTTCTTCAAGTTTATGTCCTAATACAAATGAAGAAAAGGAATATATGTCTCGAATACCATATGCCAATGTAGTAGGAAGTTTTATGTATGCGATGGTTTGTACACAACCAAATATTTCACATGCAGTTGGGGTTGTTAGTAGGTATATGGAAAATCCAGGGAAAGAACACTATGCAACAGTGAAATGGGTGCTTCAGTATTTGAGAGGCACAAGTGATTATTGTATCACTTATAACAGAAGTAGTGAATTTGTTTGTAGATATGTTGTTTTTGATTTTGCAGGTGATTTGGATAAGAGAAGGTCAACTTCAGGATATGTCTTTACTCTTGCAGGTGGAGCTATTAGCTGGATGTCAAAGCTACAAAACATTGTTACTTTATCCATTACAAAAGAAGAATACATAGCTGCTTCACATGCTTGCAAAGAACCAGTTTGGTTGAAAGGTTTGTATGGTGAGTTTGGTAGGTTACAAGACAACATAAAGTTATTTTGTGATAGTCAAAGTGCAATTCATTTGGCTAAAAATCTAGCCTATCATAGTAAATCAAAGCATATACCTATAAAGTACCATTTTGTAAGACAGGTTATCACTGAAGGGGGAGTCTGTCTTGAAAAAGTGCATACAAAGGAAAACTGTGCAGAGATGTTCACAAAACCAGTTTTATTAGAGAAGCTACGATGGTGTCTGGCTTCTCTTGGCTTGCAGAAAAAATGAATATAATAGAGAAACAAGGTATCAGGTTAATTGTTGTCAAGGTTGAGATTGTTGAGATTGTGTATATTAATTTGGCTACAAATCTCATGGATAATGCCAACAATAGGATTTGCTCCAAATCTTAAGGAATCAAATCCTAAAGATGAGATATCAATCCTATTTTCTTGTGATAGGATGGAATTGAATTTAATATTTAGTTTTTCTTCTACATCTATAAATTGTAAAGCCCATAGAGGCAAAGAGATATGAGGGATGAGGAAGAGGAAGTGCAGATGTGAGAAATCTGTTGTTGTAATCTCCTGTTGAATAATTAGAAAGCCGATACCTCTGTTTGGTGGATGTAGCCCAGATTGGTTGGGTGAACCATGTTAAATTCTGTCTGTATTGTTAATGATGTGTTTGTGAATTATTTAGTTTCTGTTGCGTATACTCTAACACGATTAACTCGACAATATCATTTTCCGGCAAGTGTACCATTCTTCTGTGGTCTTTCGACATGCGTTGATTTGAATTTTAAAATTGTTATCTCCACGCGTGCCGATTTGAATTTTAAATTTTCTCCTCTGCGCTTAGAGTTGAATTTTTTTTGTATAATGTAAAAGTGAATGGCTACCATCTATAAGCATTGGATCTCCGGTATTTGTAGACTTTTTTTTCCTTTCAGAGAAGTAAATAGTTGTGGAGCATCAAGTCAGATTCCTCAATCGGTGCCAATCTCATGTCACCGAACGCGAGGGTCAATCCTCTAAAACCGCCATTGACACAATGTTCTTCCAAGGTAATTTTGCAGAATGCCCTTTTATCTAGTAGCAGGACTCCATTCTTTAGCGGGAGAGAAATAATCCCATAGAAGAAATCTCGTTCAATGTTGAAACCTCAACCGGTGCACCGTGCTATAACAATGCTATTGTTTATTTTCAAGACGAGGGAAAAAAGTATTTCTTTTTGTGGAGAAAAGCATTGTTGGGTATGAAAAGAAGAATCTGACTGGTGTTTTTTCCACACCAGAATCAATCATTTCAAATCACTGCAAGAGGTTAGAGTTTTTCTTTGGCCAGTTCACGATGTAATCTATATGAATGGAAATTACTAATACCAGTTCATGATTTAATCAAGTTGCATTGACCGCTTGATTTTGCAGTGCTAAGTAGCATTTGCGAGCCCAAAAAGTGGAGAAAGAATGCATGTTTGAAATATTTTATGAATGGAGTTTCCACACAGTTACTAGTAAGTGTGTCCATTGTATTCCAAGGTTACACCATTTTATCCAGGGTTGTTCAAATTGAGAGCTGTCAATTAGAAATTTCTTGGTGATATTAAATATAAGTCCTAGGCTATATTGATCCACATTATGTGAGGCATCCTCTAGAGTAATTTAAGTTTGAAAAATAGAACTATATTCCACTTAACTTGTTGGTATTTACAAGGAAAAATAGTTTAAATGATTTTAGATTTGTAATATAAACAAATAAGGTATTAGTTGTATTAAAAGAAAGAAGATTTTCATTTTAGCAAATAACGTATTAGTTGTAAAAAAATATGACTCATGTGGTGTCATATGGATAAACTTATACAAAATTTGTTTATATTTAATTTTGTATGTTATTTGGTGAAGTTAATTGCTATGTTTTGTTGATCTGTTTAAAGTTTTATAAAAATGTTTATTAATTTAGTATAATAATCTTAGTAATATGAAGTTTTGATATTGAAAAATAGTGAGTAATGTAGAAATGAAGATATATTTAAACATTTTTTTAGAATAAATTTGTGTTGTAAAATTACTATCAAATAAAATTTTGAGTTTTAAAATCTAATTAATATATTTTGTGTTTTATTGAAATTTGAATTTGTTTTGAAATAATGAAGTATTATTAAGTTATTGGAAAAAGAAATAAATAAATAAATTCACAAAGTATTTAATTTTTTTTTGAATATATATATTTATATTGTGTTTATTTTGGTGGTAATAAGAATTTTTTGTGTTAATACATATTTTTTTATGAAAATCTTAAAAAATAATAATATTTCAAATTAAAAGGATGTTGGGAGACACTTGTTTAAAAAAAATTTGCAATAAATTTGAAAATAATACTAGCACAATCATATAAATTATATGGATGATAAATGCTAGCACAACCATATAAATAAAATTGATGGTAAATGTTGATAAACATCAATCTATAATAAACATCAAAACACTTATTTCATTATATATCTCATGTTGCTAAAATTTAAAAAAAAATCATAAAATTTATAAATTCTAACTTACTTTTAAATTATTATTATTATTAATTATTAATAAAAAATTCAATATACAAGTTAATCATATATACATTTGAAAAATCTTGGAACATGATTTTTAACCATAGGATTTATCTCCACTTTACCATGGAGATTCTGACTCTGTATGTAAATAGGCGTTCTTACAATACCATGGCTTATGAATACTACATGCCCAAAAAATTGTAAATTACTCTCTATGACACTTGTTCATATGTCATTTTTTCTAATCAATCAATTTAATTAAAAGGGTATAAAGAGCATAACTGCTTTGGAGATAAACCCCTGATGGGGGGGTTAGTTCAAGTATTAATGAGTCCTCCTTGTAAGGATAGATCTTCCTTTGGGTGTCATTTTCTTTATCATGGCTTGGCGAACAAACACAAAATGGTGTTGGGGGTGTACTACAATGTCAGGTGTTTTAAATGCAGACTTAATTCATTGGGGTGAAAAATGTATGTAGCTCATTAGAAGGAGGCCGAGGTGATATCCTCATCTTCATTTTCCTGGTATGTTTTGTTTGTGTCAATTTCTGTGGGTTATTTTCATGTTAAGGAGACTACTTTTCTTCTCGTTTCGTTGTTCTCTCGGTGTGGACTAGAGGCATTGTTTAGTTGTAGAAAGGTATTTTGTCCTGCACTTCAGTCTCCCATTTTTATTAGTTGTTACTTGGGCTCCGATTTTGTTCATCCCTTTCTCTCGCAAGGTTAGGGCTTGGTATGTCAATTTTCTGCATTTCCATTGTGTGTTTTGGGATATTAGTTGGTGTATACTCTTTCTTCCTCTGGGTTGAATGTAATTTTTGCTTAAATTTTGGGACGGTGGTGTTCTGTTTGTATTTATTTAGGTTCTCCTTCGAGTATATTTTGTGAATCCCTTGCATCACACTCAAAATTTGGGAACATATCTTTTACAGATTTACATAACTTGAAAGCTTGTCATTCTCATTGTCAAGGAGAGTCATTTTTGGTCAAAAGATTCCTCCCTGTCAAACACTTCCGAGAGCGATCACCTCTCTATCACTTTTGTGCATGTCATGGATCTAATCATCATTTTCTCATAATATCTCTTCTTAAGTGATGGTAAATTATTGAGTCATTCAATGAATCAAGACCCTTATGTTGATACGAATACTTGGTTTGATTTAACACATGTTTCCAATCTTTCGTCAGCCTAGTATTCTAATTGGTGTCCTAAATTTACAACGTCAGTGATTGTTTTAAATGAATTGAGCTTCCATATTGTTCGCATGGTATCTAATCAGATATAAATGGAACCAATGGAGAATCGAGGATCTTAAATTACCAATATGATCATGATATTGGTTCTAACAACTATCGCTCAATCAATCATTGTCCCATTATCATATCTGATGGTAGTTATCTTACATTGATTGATTTTGTTGAAAAAAGTGATATTCATGGTTCATCATCTCAATATTCATTTGCTTGTAGGATAGTTGAGGCACTTTAGTGTGAGTTGATGGTTATGTCGGGTTCTCACCATATAGACAAAAAATTTGGACGAGATCGATTGAATTCCCCTAAGAAGATTCTCTTTGTGATTCAAATGTGTTAATTGGAGATTCATGATTTCAAGAGTCACAAGGTTTTCAAATTGGTTTTTTTGAATATTAAGGTCCAATCATCAAATAGTTAAAGAAATCTTACTTGGAAAGCTCCATTGCAAATAATAAGTTTCAAGCTTTCTTAATGTTTCCAAAATCTGAAAACACAAATGAATGTACTTCCATAAGAAACCTTCAAGATTTGTATGATTGTCATTTCAAGCAACAAGGTAAAGCTCGAAACTAGTTAAAGCTAGTAACTATGGTACATATTTCTCTGGAACTGTGCAATGTGTAATCTCTTAGTCCAACACCCAGTTCCAGCTCAGTCAGTGATTATCATGAATCATGTTAGACTCTGAGGTTTCTCAAATGATGTTGTCTTTTCATGATTGGATTTCACTTACAGGTATCATATCTTAACCTAACAGGATGATGCTTGGAGAGGAAGAGAAGCAGACTATGATGAAGGAAACTTGTGAAACTATAACCATAAATAAGTCATCAAGTAAGAAGATGATGAGACATGAGCTTCTGATAGAAGATCAAAGATCAAGATTGCATGAAGACACCATATCAATCACCCCCTTAGAGGATGAATACAAATAACAAGAAAGATCCATCATGAAGATGCAACGAAAGCAATAAAAGGAGCAGCTTGGAAATGCCACATCATCGTGAAGTTCCATGTCATCATTTTCAAGAGTCACATGGGTCATAGTGTCATTCCACATCATTTATGGAATTTAGTCTCAAGTGTTAATCATCTTAAGCATTATATGCGGTATGGATTATAATGATAATATCATATATAGATTTTTTATTATGGTTCTATATTAATCAATTAAACCATAAACCCAAGGCATATTTTCAATTAGGATACAAGATTAGGATAAGAGGGTTAACAAAATTATTGTTGTTAAATCTCATCATAGATATTTAATTCCTCTTCAATCTTGTGTTAGTGTTTTGTTATTATGAGAATGGAGAAATTTAATATTTGAGGCAACGATGTGATGATTATTGATATGCTTTTTCTTCTAGTAGTTGCTAGGTTTGTTGCTTCTATCATCAAATCTTGCAACCCACATAATTTTGACATCTCCTCGACATTTATGTTAAAATTTTGTCGAACTCCTTGTGTGAGTCACATTTGAGTCTTAGAAACCTCCTATACCATCAACACATGCATATACTATAACCATGTCAAGTTCCTAACGTACAAGCACAAACTGAAATCATTGGACAATGTTCCCATTCACAAACCCCTTTATGTGGGGTTAATTAATTAAAGCGTAATTTCAACCTTGCGGGACACATTTCTTGTTTCTTGATCATTCGATATCTACTAATTTGACAGTTTGGGCATTTTTCTTTCAACACATGTTGTTCATAATACAAAATATGATCATTAGGACATGCATGAATAACTTGATACTCCATTCAAATATCTTTCATAATGGCATGTAAATGCGGTTTTCTTTCACAGGAAAAGAACAATAAAATGAAAGTAATTAAATATTAATAAAGAGAAACATATTTTGTGAAATGTTATTAGAGTGAAATATATTGTATTTTACATTTTTATTGAATTAAATGTAGTTTATAATATTTTATATAAAATTTATATAATATTATTATAAAATTTGATTTTACAATAGATATATAATATTTTCATGAATAAAAATCATATATTTTCAAAATCTTAAGGTTTCAATAATTTAACTTAATTATCAATAATTATTAGGTGGATGGTAGGGATTTAACCTTTATAGAATATTCTATAATATTAAGAATAATACACACAAATCAATGATTAATATTTAGCTATAAATTAGTTAATTTTGTAAAATGATATTGCATTTCCATTACCCATAAAATAGAATTACACGATCATCCACCATTCCATATAATATTACAGATCAAACCAAGGTGGTGTGAGGGTCATCCCCAAAATGATTGCTAACAACAATACAAGTATAACATATCAACTTCCACATTTGGAAAATATTCCACCCCTTGAGAAAGAGGCATACAGCTATGAGTCACTAAAATAATAATGAGGAAACTACAAGTCAATATAACTAAATCCAAGAACAAAATTAGAACCAAAACCAAAAGCATGGTGTTGAAAATTTCCAGGAACGTGCACAATAATCCAAAACAATGATAAGCCCAAAAAATGGCAACAAGGTGGCTTTCCTCCAGCATAATGTAAACACTTCATAGAACGAGGATGTGCACCTCTAACTAGCACGACCCATTGTGACCAAATAAACCTTTACTGGCCTGAATAGACCCCAACAACTCTTAATGCCATCTGAGACTTGTAATCACAAGAGAGTGAACACTGCAAAGAGCCGACAAAGATGATATCTAAGGCTAAAGATACTCCCAACCCAAGAATAGGTGCACTAGAAGACGAATTGAGACTCCATTCACCATGCAACATTAAAAACCTGAAAATATCAATAAAAATTGTTGCAGCCTTGGCACAAAATTAGCAAAATATCGGTCAAAAACATATCAACTCGAAAAACTAGTATTGGTAAGAGGACATGATGGTTAGGTCTTGAGCATTGTCCATAGGAGGATTAATGGGATCCCTAATAAAGTCGGTATGGTCAAATAGCCTTCTCAAGGGGTCAAATTCCCTCTAGGCCGAATTGATGTTCCCATGGCCAACTTGTACTTTGGAGCTACAAGGACTCTCTAGACTAAAAAATAATTCTTTTTACAAATGTGTTTTTACAGGAAGGGTCTTATAAACATGATATTGACTCATTTGACTCAAGAAAATAAATATTAAGAACTAACAAACCCTATAAACACAAAGAATGTGCTTTTACGTAGAATGCCATCAATAATGAGAATGAAATCCAGCTTCAATAATAATAACTTTTTATTTTTATTTTCTTGTTTATTACATAGGATAGATATTGAAATAAGTACAACAATTATGAAGACCAGAAATAGTTATATTTCTCAACAATGCTTAATACCTGAAACAAAACATTATATCCCTTAACATTTATATGTCTAATATTTTCCCCCCTTGAGCAAGAGGCATACAACTATGAGTTACTGAAACAACAAAGAGGCAACTACAAATCAATATGGCTAAAGACAAGAATGAGATCAGAACTGAAACCAAAGGCATGATAAAAAACCAGAAATGCCTCCACCCTTGAAAAACGAGAATCCATATCATTGAGATAAAAGCAAATACTATGCAACATACACTTAACGTCTTAAAATCCTAAAAATAAATTGTATTTCTCAACCTATTTTTATTTGAATATCGGACGAAGAAATGTATCCATTCGTTTATGAAAATCCAACGAGTACAAGAAATGCAACCTATTCTTTAGAAATATACCAGGATTTGGAATCATTTGCAATTTTATTACTGACATCAGAAGATCATAATTAGAATGGTAGGGATGGTCCTTTGTTTCTCTAGATTCTAGAAAAATAATCTCCTCCCAGACCTCAAGAGGAATGGAGTCAAAGGAAGTGCCCACACAGTAAAAAAAAAATGTGTGGTTCACTCAACACACACATTTGCAAAGGCACCCTTCTGACTCATCATACATTGATAAGGAGCCATAATGACAGTCACTTAAGAACAAACAAGACAGGGAAAAGAACCATGACCAATGAAAGAAGTGGGGCACACAATTGACCCTTGTAATCTAAACTTAGAGCCAATAAGTCGTTCCCCCAACCCCACATCAGGGGATGAAATTCTACTAAATTACCCAACTTAGGGTAGACCAAAGGCATAGATAAATAAAACCCCTAGGAAAAAATTGAATATATAAGAGCCCCCGAACCCAAAGACATGATAAGAATAGTCACAACCTTATGTCACACACTCAATTCCACTGTTGTCATTTAGCAGACCAAGGATTCCCTAATGCTAATAGAGAGACAAAAGATTCACTAATTATCATTTTATGAAAGAAGTAATAAAACCTGGATAGATGAATATTAATTATCATTTAATAAGAAATAAAACTATAAAAGAATTTAACTATATAAATATTACATTAATTATCATTTAATAAAGAAAAAAATATAACATGGATATATGAATATGTGAATTTAATTTATAAATATTAATTTAGTTTTATTTTAAATTTAGATATGATATATTAAAAATAAAGAAATTAAAATTTTTAGGTATGATATTTTTATTATTCCATAAATTTAAAATGATTATATTTTAATTTAATTTTACAAAATTAGATATTTATTGACTATAATGATATTTAATGACTTTATATTTTAATTATAAGTTTGATCATTGATTAGATATTTATATTTATATGATATTTTGAATTATATCACATTTATATATTTTTATATAATTTAAGCTTAATATATTTTTTTTTCTTTTTTTTCATGACAATTTTTGTATCATATGCAATAGTACCTAAGGCCATATTAAACTATTTGGAGCTTTTTAGAAACACTTTTTTTTGTTTAGAGCCTTTTTGAAAGCTTGAAAAACTTCTAAAATTTTTTTGGGACCTTGATTTGGTAGCTTTTTTTTAAAAGCTTGTATAAACTCATAGGCATGCAAGGAACCTTATAAACACTCTCAGCCACCATGTGTGGTCCCAAATCATATAAAAAAAATCAAAAAATCAATTGAATCATTATTTTTTTTCATTCCAAAAAAATTGTAAAAGATATTTAAAAAAATCAATCAATCTATCAAGATCATGACATGTTTAAATTTTTTGAAGTTAGATGAATTAAAAGGACTCATCCCTCTTATTTATTTAGCTTTGCTTGCACTCAAAATGAGTTATCAATGTGCTTAAGGCATAAACATTATTGAATACCTTTAATTTCATATCTTAAATGCTTATAGTTGCTAACATTATTCCTATTAACTGATATAGTGATTTAGGATCATAAAGAACATCAACCTCAATATTAAAAAATTTAAAAGTTTGAACTTAATTGAAACAACCTAATTCAGTCATATGAAAAGTATGAAGTGATCACTACCTAAAAAATATGCAAAGAAACTAAGTAATAATAGCACTATATCAACCTAGAATTTAAAAAAAAAATGAATTTCATAATATATGAAACTATGGGTGATTCATGCATTTATAGATGTGCATTTGGCTTTAACAAGTTGATACTTCTTTCTCCACTTTGTGGGCTCGCAAATGCTACTTAGCATTACAAAATCAAGCGGCCAATGCAACTTGATTAAACCATGAACTAATATTAGTAATTTACATTCATATAAATTACATCGTGAACTGGCCAAAGCAAAACGCTAACCTATTGTAGTGATTTGAAATGATTGATTTTGGTGTGGAAAAAACACTAGTCAGATTCCTCTTTTCATACCCAGCAACGCTTTGCTCCACAAAAGCATTGCTTTCTGCCCTCGTCTTGCTCTGAAAATAAACAATAGCGCTATCATAGCCCGGTTGAAGTTTCAACATTGATCGAGATTTCTTCTATGGCATTATTTCTCTCCCGCTGAAGAATGGAGTCCTGCTAGATAAAAGTGCATTCTACAAACTTACCATGGAAGAACATTGTGTCAATGGCAGTCTTAGAGGATTGGCCCTTGCGTTCGCTGACATGAGATTGGCACCGATTGAGGAATCTGACTTGATACTCCAAGAGTATTTATTTCTTTGAAAGGCGAAAAATTCTGCAAATACAAGAGATCTAGTGCTTATAGATGGTAGCCATTCGCTTTTACATTATACAACAAAAATTCAACTCTACTGGCGGAGGAGCAAATTTAAAGAGATAATAATAATCGACATTTTTTATTGTTTGATTATTATTAAGAGCTAATAATAATCTACATGCATCTATTTTTAGATCGACGATCTATAAGTAGACTTCGCCCAATATTCTAAAAATAGAATTTCATCTATTTTTCCAACTTGACCAACCATCCACAAATATCATCCTGCAAATATGATCACCATGTCTAAAAATAGACTTGCACCTAAAACTAGCCTGCGGGCCCACTTAGTGAAGGTGACTGTTTTTCACTAAGCTCATCATCTTGTTGAATCTCAACACACCGTCAAATGTTTTACCTCGCACGTACCGAGATTTACATGCCATTATAAAATATATTGGAATGAAGTATAAGTTATTCATGCATGTCCTAATGATGATATTCTCTATTATAAAGAACATGCGTACATGTGTCAAAAGAAAAATGCCCAAAATGTGATGAGAGTAGACATAAAACTGATGAAGTAACAAAAAAGGTGCCTCACAAGGTTCTTCGTTATATTCCCATAAGTCCATGTTTGTGACAATTGTTCAGGTGTAAAAGCATAGCACTATTTATGGATTACCATGCAACAAAAAGAAGTCAATATGGTGTTCTTCGAATGCCTCCAGATGGATCTTCATTTACAAATATAGAGGAAAGATGGCCAGATTTTAAAGAAGAACCTCGTAATCTTAAGCTTTCATTAGTAGCTAACGAAGTCAATCCACTTGGAGAGCTAAGATTTATTTACTCGGCGTGGCTCATTTTTGTTATCAACAATAACTTTCCTCCTTAGATGTCAATAAAGAGGGAGCACATAATGTTGAAAATGATTGTTCGAGGTATTATTTTGTTTACAATAAATATATATTCATTTACACAATAACATATTATGATTTGTCTTGTTTATTTCATACTTATGTCTTATATTTTTGTGTTTACTCATATATGTTCAATCATGTCTTATAATTATGTCCTAATTTTTTTTTGTTACTCATATAATTGGGAATTATGTACTGTATGTTCAATCAATTAGGTAAGTACCAGGTCAAAAATATGAATGTATATGTCGAGCCTCTTATTGATGAGTTACTGGACTTATGGAAGGGCATCACTATGTATGATATCTCCAAGCCAACATCACTACGTATGATATCTCCATGAATGGTACTAGTAAGAGTTACAACCAAGAAAGAGTATAACCAATTCAAATAAAGTACTGTGAGGAATACCTGTAGTGGTGTAACTCCATTCTGAGGTGAGTTCTCAGCTGGCAGGAGACAGAAGAGCCATTTTTGAAGGGCGGAACCGTAGAAGAAAGTAGGAACAAATGAGCTCATCGACAAGGGTTTGAGGGAGGGGTATTACCCTAACCACCACTCAACCATTCTAAGCCATCGATTCAAGGAGGGAATCAATCTGAACCATTGAATCCACCTCGATAATCTTGACCATTTATTTTCCACTTGCACTAATCTCCATACAGTGTGGGATAGCTGGACTCCAAATAAAATTCGAGATAATCCTCTAGATGTCGACTTAGGTTAGTCAGTTTAGCCTTAGTATGTTCGCCTAGGCTACCAACAACTAGTCTTGTAACATATGAGTATAGAGAAAACATAACATTATATAATGCCAAGCCAAAGTTGACTATAGTATCTAGGCATCACATTGAAGTACTTGGTTTAACTCATATTCTGTTTTGATTTAATCGAGGTAAAGGTAGATTCTAAAGTTATTGTATCCATGTTATAAGGTTTAATAAGGTTAGTAATAAGAAAACAATTTACTGTGTACTCTGTGTTACTAGAATATGTGTCAAGTAAAAGGTATACATGTTAAATAAATACACTTTAACACTATAAATATATGTGCTTAATCACATTTTTAAAACAAATTATATTTAAATTTTAAATTATGAAAAAAAACATAATTAAAAATCATTTAGAAAATGTATTAAAATAAAGTAAATAAAAATAAAACACTGACGTTCAACCCTTAGACCTTACAATTATTCTAAATATCTCTTAAAAATAATAATACATAACCAAATTTACTAATAAAAACATTATCTTAAAAATGTTTTAAATCTTTTCAAATTTAAGAAAAAGAAAAAACATAATTAATAAACCATTGAAATTTTATTTAAAAAACAAAATACTAACTTTTAACCTTATAATCATCCTAAATGTCTAAAAATAAAATAACAATATGTAATCAAATCAATTAATAAAAAAATTATATCCCAAATATCTCAAAATAACAATATGTAATCAAATCAACTAATAAAAAAAATTATATCCCAAATATCTCAACAGAAATAATAATGAATCAAACAATAAAAAAATTATATCCTAAATATCTAAAAATAATAATAACAATATATAATCAAATCAACTAATAAAAAATTACCAATGTTGACTTTAAATATACACAACTAATAAAGTTGAGGTGCTTTCATGTAAACTATCTCTTACAACTCTATAACGTTTAACATTATAATCATCCTAAATGTCTTAAAAACAGTAACAATATATAATCAAATCAAAAATATCCTAAATATCTAAAAAAAAATATAACAATATATAATCAAATCAACTAAAATAAATAAATAAATAAATTGCCATGAAAAATTTTCTAAATCGTTCTAGAGGATGTTGACTTTAAATAAACTGGAGTGCTATCGTGTAAAGTATCTATTTTTTTCTGAAAACAAATAAATAAAACTATCTATTACAACTCGTGTGAAGAAGTTGGTTATAAGTGAACAATTACTTTTAAGCTAGAAGTTTCTAAGAAGGTAAATACGTTTAAAAATGAAGAAGTTGGATATAAGTGAACAATTACCTTTAAGGTAGAAGTTTCCAAGGTAAATACATTTATATTCTAATAGTTCTCCAAATTTAGGTACTTTGAAAGTGGTCTGCATTAGCAACACCAGTTAGATATATGATCTAGTTAAATCGAGGAAGAGATGTTTATATTTTCTTTACTCAATTTCAATTCATAGGTAGATATAGGAAGATAGTGAATCTTCTTGACATGGTACTGTTAGATAAATCTGTGGACAACTATAAGTTATTTGATGTTTATGAAGTAAAAAGGATCTTATTCGACATTCGCTGATATGATATGGATGAAATAGTGGTTCGTTTGAACAAAATGATACATTACATAATTTCAAAATTCTGACACTACCTCAGAATGAGGAGGCGGTCATTAATGCTACTCCACTCAACATGGCTATTGCACCTCTTTCTCTAGATCTCCGGGTGATTATCTTAGATGACTCAATCCATAACTATTTCTTTTTATTGTCTAATGTTTGGACTCTCGTCCTTATGGAATCATAGTCAACTACGTTTATATATATGTTTTGTAATTTTTTTCTATGACACTCAGACCTCTATTCTCAATGTGTCATGTGTTGTTTACTAGCAATCTCCAAACTGTGTGATGTTGTTAAAATATGTGATCCTTATTTCGTAAGGAAGTTACTTGTATTTTAAAGTCAAATACGATGTAATGTTGTTAAAATATGTGATCATTATTTTGTAAGAAAGTTAATCATCTTGTGATTAGGTCAAAATGGTTTTCAAAAAACATCAATTGTAATCACGCTCTATTTTTTACTATGAATAAAAAATCGCTAGACAAAAATTTACCCAAAACAAAACAAAAATAAGATATTTTACAATGTAATTCCAGTAGTTTCCTCATGGTATCCTTTCTCTTTCTTTGATAAATTTCAATATCATAAACGTTTGAAAGTGACTCTTTGTATTCCATGTAGTTTCCTCATGGTATCCTTTCTCTTTCCTTCATAAATTTCAATATCATAAACATTTCAAAGGGAATTTGAAAGTGACTCTTTGTATGGGAAAACCTTATGTACTAATGATAGCAGGCTAGGTGCAACTTATCTTCTCTTATAGAATCACAATCTTCAATAATCCACTTTCACATGCTATCAGTGTACGATATATATAAATATATAAAATTCCCAATTATATAATTTATATAAATGTAAATAATTTATTTATGGTATTTTACTCTATATTATAATTTATTTAAAATAATAATATCTATATGAGTTTTATAATAATAATATTTATGTGAACTTTGATTAAATTATTGGAAAACAAAAAATATTATATTGTAAAATAAAGATAATATTGATACAAAACATATTGCTAATTATCACCACAAAACCTTACCAAAGGGACTTAAGCTTCATTGGAAAAGATTGTCGTGACAAAAAGCAAAGTGATAGCGGGCAACCCCGCTTTTACCCACAAACACACCCAATGTTATGCATATAAAAATGCAATTCCAATTTCATGCCAAGTAATTCCATTCACTAGGCAATTTCAACACATATACATGCGGAAGCTTCAGAACATAATTAAAAACCAAACACACCAATTCATTTGGTATATGGAAGCTTTACTTTCTCCTTCAAACTTATGGTTAAAACCATATTTAAAACTTCTTCTCATAACAAGTCGAATTAATATTCAGACATAAAAGTGAAACCATATTAAATTTCGACCTTCAATCTTCATTCAATGCAAGTCTCGGCCTATGATAATGTTTTACCAACATCCATAAAATTATTTCTTACAACCCTGATTTCAAATAGGACCAAGGCGCCAACGGCCAAATATGCCTTTAAATGGAATCACGTTTATTCAATTCTCATTTAATCAAAACTTAAATGGGCCACCATTCACTTCAACAAGCAATTGAACCATTCGACTCATGGTATTTATCTTGTTTCAAAAGACCACTTTTATTCCATTGAAATAAAACATACCTGTGTCATCATCTGTGTAACTTCCCTGTGCGAGACCTTGGATCTTTCATATTCCAGAGCCAAGTTTTGTTCTTGCTCAATGCCGCAATCAAACTTACCATTACTCTGCCACGGTCTCGGTTATGAATTGAACAATCTTCAACCCATCTTCTCTACTTGATGCTGCAAATCGACCTTACTGATACCGGTTCAAACAACGTATGGATCAAACTCGACCTTTTCTTGTTGTTAATAACCCAGCAATTATGGATTAATTCAGTCGATTTCAACAAAACTTTAGTTTGATTCAACTCAGAGTCAAATCGTTCCTCTCTAGCACGTCTTTTTCTGCATAAAAGCTTGGGATCGACCTCAATACCATCAATCAGCCAACGCTATGGTTTGAACCTGCATAAACAGACTTTGATTTCTGCTAAACGAATCCAATGATCCTTTCAAAACACGTCTTACGGCTACAGATACTTCAAGTGATATCACTGGATAACAGAATTTCATCAAATCGATGCCGCTTTAAGCAATCAGTGTTCAATGCTAATTCATTACTGTTGTAATGAATCTCACTTGAATGGAATTCATTTCTAGCAACAGGATCGATTCATTTAAATCTTCTAACAATTTAGCAAAAGAATATCAAACGTTGATATTGGTATCTTACCAGAATTGGTATCGATTCACATCTGATACAAAAACCAATTACTATGTCTTTCTAAAAGGCTGAGAATGCTTTTAATTTATGGAGCTCCTCTCACAACAATTTATTACTTGTATTGGAAATGCGTTCATTGCAGTGCTTCTCTTATAAGTAGCAATCATACACTAATTCAATCAATATTGAGTCCCAATTCATTCATACAACACATCACTCAGGAATAAGATGTAATCTTCAAAAAATTAAATTATGTATTAAGACACACAGTACTTACATAAAAAAATCTCCTTCCTTGGTCTGATTTTCAAATCATTGGCCTTTTTACAGTAGCCCGCAGGCTTACTAGCAAAAGCCCTGCTCCTAATTTTACTTCCACTCTTCTCACCTCTCTTTGATTCT
This sequence comes from Pinus albicaulis, assembly GCA_034641835.2. Lineage (NCBI taxonomy): Eukaryota > Viridiplantae > Streptophyta > Pinopsida > Pinales > Pinaceae > Pinus > Pinus albicaulis. The sequence goes on from CM076571.1 coordinate 327,178,384, forward strand.
ATTTTTCCTTTTAAGCTTATTAATTTATACAAATTTAATTGAACCAATTTAGGTTCAATATCCCTTCAATAACTCAACAAAGTCCTCAAATATCTCCAAACCCCTACATTCTAGATTTTATCCCTAAAATCTTGAAACCAAATCTATCTTAGGCTTTCATAATCAATTCTTAAATATCTAAAATCTAATTTCCCTCATGTTCTCCATTCATATGGGAACATTAACAAATCCTCACAATAATTAACTAAAATCACTCAAAAAGCCTATTAATATTTACATAAATTCAATATTTTCTCTCAAACATAAGACCCCCTATGTTTAATAAAATACAAAGTATTTTCGAATCTAATGCCCCTGCATCAGACTCCCAAGGTTGAAAATGATTCATGATCTCCTGATCATGTGCCTTTAATCTCTGCCTCCTGGATCCCATTTTTAGTTTTGCAAGTTATCATTTGCTGTTGCTTGCTGCTTTTCTCTAGGTCTCCATAGTTTATGTTGCCTTGCTCCACTGGCTGCACTTTCACAATCCTTGTTTGTCTTTTTCTTGCTGCAATTCTTCTGCTTTCTTGCTATTGTCTGCTGCTTCTGAGACACCTTCATCATCAGTCTTCTGATGCTTTCAATCTCTATGTCCAACTTATCTTCTATCTGGAAATTCCTCTACCTCTTGTTGCTGCTTTCACTTCTTGTTGTTGTCAATACTGCTGCTATTCATTAGGGGAATTTTGAGGTCTAAAATGGGCCTCCTAAGGAAATTATAAAATAATAGTGGAAAAAATCAAATAAGATTTGATGACATCATCAAATTTTAGAGGGAAAAATGGAAAAACTACTTTTTCAACTCATATTTTCAACTTATCTCCCAAATTTTTTACTCAAATTTCAAGAGGGAGTACTCGTTGGATGCGAAATTTAATTCCCCACCCAAGGATTACCCATGTTGCATACTTTCGATGGGTCCTACTACACGAAAAATGAGAAATATATAAAAAAACGTGATTACAATCACGTTTTTTATGTATTTCTCATTTTTGGTGTAGTAGAGTTCATCGAAAGTATGCAACATGGGTACTCCTTGGATGAGGAATTAAATTTCGCATCCAACGAGAACTCCCGCTCGAAATTTGAGTACAAATTTTGGGAGATAAGATGAAAATACGAGTTGAAAAAGTAGTTTTATTATTTTATTATTTTTTAATATGTTTACCCTTTTATTTAAAAAATGGTGAATCATCCCCCATGGTTGACATCATCATCTTGAATCCTATTGGTTGTTATAAAGTTTATTTTTGTTGTACATTTTTCTTATGAGACCCATTTTAGACCTCAAAATTCCCCTAATGGTCTCCCTGATTGTTGCTAACATTATTTTTACTCCTGCAGATGTCACTTCCCTGATTGTTTCTGCCTCCCAAACTTCCTATCCCTCTGCAACAATTTTATTTTGCACATCACCTGCAAATTTACATTGAAAAAATAAATTATCATTTAACTTTCTTCCTATAGTAATATACTCATTTGTCTCTATTTGTATACTAGTAAGCAAAATTAAATTCTGCAAACTAATATCTGCTCCTATTCTTTTCACAGCTTCAAGCATTTTCATTTCAGTGCCTGCAACTTCTTTCTCTGGTTCAAATGTCTTCAGCAAACATTTCAGCCATCTCAATTGTACTTGTTTCACATCATCAGTATGCTACAATTCAAATCCAGCATCTTCTTCTTCCTCCTTAACAATCTTTAGTAATTGTCCTTCACCTTCTTGATTGATTCTGGAAATCAAATCAAGTTCTTTAAGAACTGTATCCTCATCCTGTATCACTATAGCAGTTCCAAAATTCTGCCCCACACTTCTCTCTTGGCTATTCAAACAAGCCAACTCCTCCTTGTCACGCATGGTAACAAGTCTCTGCATATGAGACATGACTGTCTCACTTCCTTTCTGCAACAGTTCTTCTTCTCTCAAGACAATTCCAAGTAATGGATTGTCTTCTGCATCACCTGTAAACACAATCAAATTGTCAACTTCAAAATCACAAGACCTAATGGTCTCAATTGATGATCTAGTCACCAATTCTTCTTTCTGTAGTTCCAAGTCTCTTTCAAGACTTAGGAAATCTTTACTGGCTTTTTCCTCAGCTTTCTCTGGCAACACTTCAGTATGCTGCTCTGAGTTTTCTTCCAAATCCTTTGTCAGCACATTAGTATGTTGATTTGCATTCACCATGAGATTGTTAGCTAGTCTCTCCTTCTTTCCATCCTCTACTTCATGACTGTCATTCATGAAAACTTTCTTATCTTGCTTCTTTAGCAAATTATCCTGTGTGTAAGTTCTCTGCCTCTCCAATTCTCTTCTCTGAAGATCTAGTTTCCTATACAATTCAATAATTTCATTAGGAGTAGAACTTGGAAACTTCACACAATTTTCCATACCTTCACCAGCTTTTGACCCATAATCAGATGGTATTTCTTCTTCTGCTCCAACATTCTGCTGAATATTCTCATGAGACCCTTCTGTCTTCATGCCTTCTTGAGATCTTACCATATCAACATTGATTTGAATAGATTTTAGATTCAAATCTCTTTCCTTCTCTTTAACAAACTCTAAATCTTGTTCATCTCCCTGTGATGTACCTGCAAACATACACAACTTATTAGTTTTAAAACCACAAGACTTTTCAGTCTTGATTACTTCCTCCAGCACTTCCTTTTGAATAGATCTGCATGTGGAATCTTCAAATTCCATCTCTGGCTCAAGAACTCTAAGTTCTTCTTCCAATAAGGCAATCTCACTTTGCCTCAACCTCATCTGCAATGGTGTCCAAATCACTCTCTTTCTCTTTAGTGGAAAGATCCATCCTCCTTTCTAGTTTTCCTACTCTTGTAGCCATTCCTGTAGTACCTGCAATTGTACCTTCAGCACTGCAATTTCTCTTTCTCTGACTTTATCAATCATCTTACCTCTATGGCATTCTTCTAAACCTCTTCTATGATCCTCCATGATCATCTTCTCCATGGGTTTTGATCCTAGCATAGTAGTGCACGATATTCCTACCTATCCTTTCCCTAAAGACAACTCCTTGTGAAAAACTATAAAAACACCCCTTTTTGCATTGGCGCGGGAAGCCAATTCAGTACCCGTGCCAATGGGGGAAATCATTCAAAGAGGGCGCGCCAATTGGCGCTCTGTCTCAGAGTCGCACTCGTGCTAGCCATTTTAAGGAGTGTTTTTTAAAAATAAATGGCAGAAGTTTCGTCCTAACCAATCCATAAACTGGTATCTAATTTGAGTTGGGAGGTTTGGCTCCGGATCTCCATGTAGAGGAAGTGGTTTTCCACCTCTCATGGAAGCTTCCTTGAGGATAGGGCCAATCCCATGATTATAGGGATCCCAACTCCCCTTCCTCCCTCTATAAAAGCTTGCTCATCTCCTTTGCAAGCTAATCTCCAAGTTCCCAAGAGCCATCAGAGCCTTATGCTGCAAAAGCATTGATTCATTCCCTTAAGGCCAAATCCAAGCAAGGAGATTATTGTCAAGACATCCAGAGAGAGAGGTTTGTCCCATCCTCGACAGGCTTTTTCGAGACGTGTTCCGCTAGCGACCCTCTGAAGGAGAATTCAGCGTCAGGGCTATGGTTGTATTCTTCTTTGATTGATTAATGATAAGCGACTATTGGTTATGGTTCCACTCCTGTTGTTGATTATGATGATGAGTTATGTCTTCTATGACTGACATATAGTTGCATATACTAGATTTTACACTTGCGTTTGTTTTGTTTCTTGCGTGTGCAGGTGTCCGATCACAGAGATTGTGAGGATTGTGATCTATCGGAGCTAAGGAACGGGAGCGCTACTTTCTCTACAAGCGACAACGTTGGATTCCAGGTAAGCCTTCATCGCTAGTTAGTTTATTTTCAATTAGGAACCTGCACTATAGTGTGAATGATTGTTGCTAGACCTGATCTGGGCTAGTAGGGATCGCCTCTGTCCGCAGAGGGGATTTACCTCCACAACACCAACTTATCTCGCTTTATCTCACTTTATCTCACTTCCATATTTCTTTTTTATTCACCTCGATCCTCTCACGATCTCCAACAACCTCATTACCACACAGGCAGGAAACTTCTCCCTTTAGTAGCTCTTCAATTGTAGCAACTTGTGGTGCAAATGGTGGCTTCTATGCCACAACCAAATTTGAAGCAAAGTCACCAATGCAACTAAAAGAATAACAGAGAAATTTGTTGGATCATTACAAAATGAATTCGACCTTTTCAAACAAAATTTTTATCAGCAGGGCCAAACACACTTGTCGTAGCAGAAGCAATATCCATGGTCATGCAAAATAAGTATGCGCAAGCCTCACGACCACATCCAATATCTGAGCTGCAAGTCTTCTTCGCAGACCTCCTGTGATCTACTTTTTCACAGTATGCCACCTACTTTAATGTCAAGTAATATCAAGTAGGAGGAGGAGGAAGGGAACTTAGACACAATTTAATGGATGCAATGATTCGCTTTTGGTTGATCATGGAAAGATCATATCAACAGCGCACCAGGAGAGTCAGCGTTACTTTGCAGCATGGGTTTTTGGTTCCTTTTACACTCGTCTCTTTCCGAGAAATTTTCTACACTTCATCTATTCCTCTTACCATTTACATTAGCTATCACGAGCAATGGTTCCACCAGAAAACCCTTGATTTGTGCGGTATCTTCTTCTTGTTCGGCTCCGGTAAGGCGGGCCATAATACCACGAGCCACTGTGGTCACTATAGGTCCACACAAGCTCCTCCAAGATCAATGTAGAATGACGCACCCTCAAAATGAATCGGGAGCCTTTAGATATTGTGGATTCACAACAAGAATTTGCAGTCGAGCCAACAACACCAGCTCACACAACGGCCAACATCGCCTTACGTTGGTTTTAACACGACTCTCACAAAAAATCCTCTACTCTCCTTTTAAAAAATAGCACTAACCTTCAACCGTAGAATCAATTAATCATATCGCATGATAAAAACTGATTCTAGCACCTAGATCTGTAGTAACCATATCAACCTCGTGTCTTCGAACTATCAATCATCCCGGCGTAGGCAGAAAACATATCCTCTATACTATCGATCTTTGGACGCAATCACTACTCCATCAATCTACGAGTAGCCATCGATGTGAGGCATCCTGATTTATCTGATCCACTCTCATAGGAGGTCTTCTCCATTCACACAACACAACTCCTACTTAGCTTCAACCTGACGCTCTGATACCATGTTAAAATAGAAAATATATTAACTAAATGGGTTCTCCAGGTATGATACCTGGAGAGTGACCAAGCACTCCACACAATGCACTGACTATTGATCAGATGAGCCTCAAACATATAGGCTTTCACACTAACGAGGTGGTTCCAACCACTCCCTAGATATAAGGATCTAAGAGCTAATTTAGAGTCTCAATCCTATCCAAACAGTTAGCTTTCTCCATTATCTTTTAACAATAAGTTGTTTCCAAGGTCAATATAAATAGTCTCTGAACGTCGTCCCTTGGATAATATTAATCATCATCGTCGTTATTTTTATAGAAACAGTCTCATTTTGTTATAACATGTTCGACGGACAAATCATTGATGCATTCCACTAAAATTTTGAATCAATCTATCTGCAAACACAAATTATATGTTGACTTTGGAGTTTTCTATGTAGTTTTCACACTACCATTCTATCTTTTCTTTTTTTCTCCATAAATTTCAATATTATAAGTATGTGAATGACTTTTTTATATGGGTAAGTATGTATTTCCCGCAGTTTTACCTTGTAGTTTTTCTTAAGAGCATGTGTTTTCTCCTAAAAAAACACAAGTTCAAAAACAGATGGGTAGAGTTTTAGATCACAAATTCAAAATCACATGGGTAGAGTGTGTATGTCTTTTTAGACTTAACAGTCAAATCACTTCGCAAAGATGAGTCTTGTATCCCACAAACAAGGGGATCTCATACACCAATTTAGTGTCTCGCTTAATTGTGACCTTAAAATTGGATAATAATAATCATAATAATAAAAGCACACATCAATAATCCACTTTCACATGCTACAACAGTAACCATTATATAAGATATATATATATATATATATATATATATATATATATATATATATATATATATATATATATATATATATAATTTCCAAATTATATGATTTATATAGATCTTAAAATATTTATTTATAGTATTTTAGTACATAATATAATTTATTTAAAATAATAATATTTAAATATATTTTTAGAAAATATTATAAAATTATAAACTTTAAATTTAAAAATGAATTACGTTGTCCTTAAAGCTTAGTATTAAAAAGAAATTGAAATATGAGTTTATTAATGAGAATATAAAAAAATATTTTTGTGCAAGGAAATTAACATTGTTAAATTAATAATAAAATTTTACCAGTTTTATGGGCAAACTATCTCTTGGAAAATTCCCAAAACATTTTAAGATGAAAGAATTTGTTGTGTGTGGCACTAAGAGGATTGAAGAAGAAAAACATTTCCTCTTAAAATATCCAACATACATCTAAATTAAATCTTAATTTCAAAAAATATTTTAGACTATCAACCTTCTTAACTCTCTAAAAAAGCAAAACTATGGACATTTTGAAAACACTCTCTTAACACTTTTCAAGCACAAAAATATTTTTTTAAAGAAATTTAAGTAATTCCTTACCTTTTTAAGGTTCAACAGACAAAATTTGATAGCAATGCAAATTAATCATCATGTCATCATCATATTAATTATGATTGTGTTGAAGGGAAAAAATGTCCAACCAATAGCAGGGGATCTCCCCGGTAAAAAGTCCCAACTAGACTCTAAACCATTTGGAATAGGGATCCCATCTGGGCTGTGGGTTTGGCTACCGCTTGATACTTCTTTTCTTTGGTCTCAATTGGACTTTGAAAAACCTAAGGACGCACGCTTATTCAGATGACACAAAACACATGACTAATGAATTATAATGGTCAAACAACACTATGCATAGCAAGATGAGTTGTAAAGCATGGAGCCAAAGGAGATGCTGTTAGCAGCACGTCGTCTGGGTCATGCTTGTAAAAGTTGTTCTAACCATAAAATAAATAATTCATTATGGAAGAATGCCCTTCACTTCCTTGAATGATCACAGAGATGATGTAAATGTTAACAAACAAAGTTATTAGCATTCATTAAAGCAGAAACATAGATTTAACACCATTAACACACTTCTAGAAAACTATAATGCATAATGATGTAAACAGAGAGACAGTTTCATTAATCAAAAGATGTTAGAAACTGAAAATGTAATACTCATAGTGTTCATGCATTAATCAACATCAGATCCAACAATGGAGTTTAAAAGTGCTTGTATTCATATGCAACATTATGCGGTCCTTCTATATAATAATCAATCCTTTTTAGTCCAAAAGAAAAGTCCATTACAAGTTCCTGAAGGAAGTATTTATAGAGCAAAGCTTACCCTTTGGGCTCCCTGACTTTTCGCTTTCCCAACTGTTGGGCTGCCTTGCGACCCAGTCTATTCTGTGACTTGCGACTTGAGCCACTGTTGCGACCTGCGACTTGAGCCACTGTTGCGACTTGTGACCTAACTGGATTTTGCGACTTGCGACCTCACTGGATTTTGTGACTTGTGACCCCCAGCAATCCGCGACCTGCGACCTGAGGAAATCTGTGACCTGCGACCTACCCAGATTCTGCGACCTCTCGACCCAGTCGTTGGGTCACTGGGTCATGCCATTGAGCTATTAACAGGGAGTGTGACTATGAGAGACGACGACCTAAGGAAATATGTGACCTGCAAGTTATTCATCTGATCTTCTTGTGGAGGGTTCAGACTTTGCAGAACTTGATGTTTTCCCTGGTACTATTATTTGGATTTCTGGGCTGCAATTCTTTCCTAGATCATCGTTCCGTGCAAATGACCGGGTGCCTTTGAGCTTGCTGGGAAAGACTCTCTGTGCAATCCAAAGACTTCCACCTGCAATCACATCACATGGGTCACATGTTTTCATGATCTAACATTTATACTAGGAGCATGTTTAATTAATTACAAGAATGAAAATAATAAACTTAGACCCCTGCATGGTGAGGTGTTGTGCCACATCGTGGACTCCACTAAGTTCTCCCGGGATCTGAATGTTCACAGCGAAAACCCTTTGATAAGATAAAAGACCTTCTGCTTGTGCCATCTCCCACTGAATGTGATGGGCTTCTAGTTCCCATTTTGTGTTTTGGTAGAAGGCTAGAACTATACCATATATAGGTATTATGAGAGAGGTATGCGTAGACCTCAGAAAAACCAAATAAATCATGCGCATCCCATAACAACAAGTTTTTAGGGAAGCTCATGGTTTTCATGTGGTGCTACACTGGGAAATGTTTTGGTGCAGCCAAGAGTTTCACACATGAATGGGCAGACAACATCATTGCCGCATGCATAAACCATAAATAACCTGAAACGACAAGTCCATAACTTGACTGTACGTTTACATCAACCCATCTTGTAGTTACAATCATCAAAATGCAAAAAGAAAAAGGATACCAGTAGTTTTTTAAGGCGTCAAAGGCTGGGGAGCCTCTATTGACAGGCCTGCGAGAGCGTGTGCATTTAGTTCATGATGCAGAAGACGTTGATACCGATGAGCTTCCTTTCGGCTACCAAGACTCATAGGCTTTCCATACGTAGCCCACAAGGCTTTTCTATCTTGTATTAAAGTATCGACCACATCCCTGTAGTATCGGTGTGTGAGTGCCCACCCAATTTAAGAGCGTGGCTTTGAGTTTGGATGGGCGTGGGTGTTTCCTTTGATAAGGGTTGCATTCACTGATTGAAGATCGTGTAGTCAGGGAATTGGAATGGTCGTAGCTTCCCTTAGACACATCCTTTAGCGACCTTGCAACCTCAGAGAAGTCGCACAGTCGCATGGTCGCATTTCCTGGCTGGAAGCATGTATTGCGACTTGATGACCTTAAGCTCGTGCAGTGGGGATTTGAACGGTCGCGACCTTGTGACCTCGAAGAGGTCGCATAGTCGCATGGTCGCATCTTCTAACTGGAAGCACGTATGCGACTGGGTGACCTTAATCTCGTGAGGCGCTCTTTCGTTACCGTGAGTCACTCACATCCTCGTGATGCAGGGCCTTCTTTTCATGCGATTTCCTGTAATGGTTAACTCTCAATTCGCACTTGCTCGGTCCATAAATTGTGCCCATTTTAACAATAGGGTGAGTGGCAAGAAACTATCACTGCTATCCCAGCATTGATGGAGTTTTACAAGGGTCTCCAGCTTTCCTCCATCTGAGCACTTAATAGAACGAAATCCCTTGGTATGGGAGGCTTCCCATTTGTGCGAAAGCCATAATTAATAAGTGGCTTACGAAAGCTTTTGTTTACCCATACTGGTCACTTGCTCCTCCTCCTCCCTTGTTTCACAACTGTGGCCTTGTTGTTGAGCTTAATTTTATTTCCCTCGGTGTCGTGACAACATTGATGAGTTTATCACCCGTGGGATTGACCTGTATGAAACATTATAACGTCAATTAGTTCATAGTTACTCTTTGAGAATGGTGCCCCTAGATAAATTATATGAGACCAACGAGCTTAAGAGAAGTACTCAAACAACATTCTTAATGACCCATGGCGAGAGGGCTGCTAATGTACATCCTCAATGCACAGAAAAGTTCATATTCAAGCATTTGTTGGATGATCCCTCCCACACATGGCGTGATTGTAGCAACAGCATCTGATCATGATGGTGAGAAATATCATGAGGGGTTGGGGATAGGTCACTGGGATGTTACTGACTACAGGTTGGGTGAAAGACCTTAATGGCTAAGTGAGCAGAGGGGGACCCGAAATTTTGAATATACCCAAAATTTTGGGTGGTGTTGTAGCAGCTACAACAAATGGCGAACCATTGGTAGAATCTAGCATCTCTGCCAACACAACAACAATATTCTGAGTCCAGATAGTGATGCAAGGGAATATTGAACAAGTTCTGCATGTACCTTTTATATTACTTTAGCCTTTACATATATGCCCAATCCTTATGCCTTAGCTAGGTCTCGCTAATCAAAACACATCAAAGCAGAAGCTCATGGATGCCAGTAGCTTGTTGATGATGTGAAGAGCAAGGAAGCAGGTTTATTATTTTCAGGATATTTAAAGTAAGATTCCGGCGTTGCCCTGCTGCCATTAGGCCTAGACAGTACCCCGATGGAGTCACTTCAAGAAATCACAAGCATTGCTCCGCTTCCAGCGAGCCTGGTCAGTACCCCAATGGAGTCGTTGCATTACCTCTCTGTGCAGGAAGCCTTTCTTGATCCTTTACCCTTATTTGTTTCATGTGCTTGTGGAAATTATTTTCATGGGCGAATGAGGGATCCCAACTTATCTTACGAGCAAGAGAGGTTGTTTCTTGTTTTACAGAAACTGAAAGATATCTTGATTTGGGTTTTCCCTTGTGCCAAACCTTCACATCCCATCTGTTATCTCCCTGTAATTATAGCAGATTGGTGAGACTAAAGCTGTAGGGAGGAAATTGGACCCACTTTGGGATTCTAGGATCTAGCCCTCCTGAATCTAGAGAGGGATCTCTCTATAAATGCAAAGATTGATTTATCTTTAAGGTTTTTATGTGTGATATTAGGCTAGTTATTAAGAATATGGGTTTTTTGTTTGGTTTTGGATGGTTGAGCATGATTTTTAATTGAGTGGAAAGTCATAAAATGAAAGATTTCCAAAGGGGTGAAGGTATAAGAAATCAAAACAAGCTTTGGCTGATAGGATAGATATGACGCTGGTTTTTAGTCCATTGGGCTATGGAGTCATAAAAGGGTTTAATTGTGCAACAATTTCAAGAGTGGTCCAAGGGGAAAGTCATCTATATCACAAGATCTCTTAGATAAAATGATGGAATGGAATAATAAAAGTGTTGAAGGGGTGGAAAAAGACAATAATTTCAACTAGGATTTATCAGTCTTTCCAAACAAGAAAAGACTTTTTAAGTAACTGTTTTAAACCAACCAAAGGATAGGGCTAACCATAGACTTCTTTGGACAAGCTTGTATTAAAGCTAACTTATCAGACAAACAATCCAGTAATCCACGTAATTACTTTCAAAAAAGATGAAAACAGATAGTAAAACAAAGTGCAGCCTAAGATCAGATAAGATACTTTTAATTCTAAACTGCTTTCAGCATAATCTTAGGGAAACTTTCATAATTACCTTTGGAGAAAGAAACTAGAAGATAGGGCAAACCATAAACTTTTCTAGTCAAACTCTACTAAGCATATAATGAAAATATCATTTAAGAACTTCCTTTCAAGCTTTGCACATCAAGATAGGGACAAACCAACATTCCTTGATAATGTTTACACTTAAGTCATTATTAAACACACAATTTGGAGGAAAACATTGAGATAAAGCTTATCAGTCATAGAAGGGTACTGTAAACAGTAAATCCTAACTCTATGCTTGTTGTTCTTTATCAGATAATATGTGGAAAAAATGGCATACATGAAAGGAAAAAAATAACACAGAAAGAAGCACTTCACCAGTGATATAGACCAGGATCCAAAGAATCAGCTTGTATATTGATGTCAATCCAGTTACATTCTTCAAGTCCAATGTTTCAGTTCAGCAATCATCTTATCTTTTTAGCCTAACTTATTTGATCACAAACAGAGCTTCAAGAGCCTATGAACACTATTTACATGCAGAAGTTTTGAGCACAGGTATTATATCAAATTTCAGCAACCAACCCTTTACAATGTGCTCCTTAAGAAGATTTTATAGGAAAATGAGGAGGTGGATGAGAGAAAAGATCTATATGCTTAATTAATACAGTTTAATGCTTCTCAGCCTTTAAGGGGCTCAATGGAGAAGAATTCAGATATTTTCTCTGTATTAATTGTTTTCATTAAGTTTCGATCCTCTTAGCAGAGTTTGTTGACCTTTAGAATTATTTCTTATCTTTGTAATAACTCTGCTGACAGTTTGTAATAAGTTCTTTGATATGAAATAACTATTCGGTTGCCTTAAGGAAAATATCTTTTGTTCTGGTAATAACTATGCCTCTTTTGAATGCTTTGAGGCTACAGGTGGATTTTGGTAGCTAGAGAGGATTCAATTAGCCTCTGATGTGGCAGTGGAGGATTTTTCAGATTGATAGATATTTTTGACCTAAAACACGACTAATTTGCTTCTGATATGTGTGTTAGGCATAATTAGGCCTAATTTTTGTCTTTTGTTCTTCAAAATGCATTTAATTTGAGTGGATTAGGCTTTAGATAGTCGATTTATGCCATAATCCCTAAAAAATGTGTAAAAAATATTCAACTCTTCATCTCTACTGTGACTGGATCGTTTGACACTGATACTCTCTATTTGATTAAGCTTTGTTGTGTCATGTTGATGTGCAGGCATTTATAGAGGTTTTATAATGGCGTCAGTGCTCATGAGGCACTGATGAAAACATGGTGTTGAACCCTATAGAATGAAATTATGGATGAATAAAGGCCAGGGGGATCGTCATCACCGGCCTTTGATTTTATTTTAAAATAGTTGAGAAACCTTGAAAACCTGCAAAAGACAAGAAAAAGTTAAGAAAATCTTGCATATTTGGGTTTAGACTACTTTGGAGGCTGAGGTTAGATTGCAGCTGTTGGATCAAAGCATCCAACGGCTAGGATTTCTCGCTGAGGTCAAAAGGGAGGCAGTTGGATAAATGGTGGGGAGATTAAAACGGGGTTGTCAATCTGCAAAGATCAATGGTTGAGATCGATCGGGAAAATATAATGTAGAAGGGCCACATTATCATGAAATGGAAGAAATAACCAAGGAAATGGGCAAAAAACCTTAGGCGGAAGGAAAATGCAGTTAAATGAATTTTGGGGTTTCAGAAATAACCTAGTCCGTCAGATGAGATCAGCCACAAGGATCAACAGCTGAGAATGACTTAAGAAGCCCTTTGCAGGATGGGTGGAGGGCGATGAACAGAGGGTGAGATTAAACTTGAGCCGTTAGATCTCAAAGATCAACGGTGGAGATCTATTTTGGGAAAATGAAATGGGAATGGGAATGGTGGTTTTGGCTAGAAAAACTGGCGGTTTCATGCAATGAAAAGGGAGAAAGGCAGTATTTCCTTTTTGAACACGATATGCATTTTTGGCCAACACGTGGCTTTTTAAAACCACCTACATCGTGTAATTTTTAAAAATTAACCTTCGGGCTTAAAATCATGCGAAACCGCGCGCTGGCCGTCATATCTGGGGCCTTAGATTGGATGGTCGTGAGGAGAGTGCAATGGAGAATAGATGCATGGGCGATAAGATGTGGGGCAGAGTCAAAGCGGTTTTAATCTGTACCATCAGATCAGGGAATGGACAGTGGAGATTTGATCTGGGGAAAGGTAGGACCCAAAGGAGTTGGGCTTATTCGGTTTATTTTAGACCATTGGATGAAAGGAATGAACAGTCCAGATTAAATCTCGGGGTTAATGGAATAAAATATGAGGCGAGGGTCGGGCGGAGAATAGGTCATTGTGGGCCGTTGATATGTAAATATCAACGACTGGTATTCACCAAAAAATTTATACAGCGGGGTTTACGAAAATAAGAAAGGGTGAGGGTATGAATCTGGACCGTCGGATCTATGAAATGGATGGCCCAGATTCAATCGCAATTTGAGGAGGCAGGGGCCAAAACTCCGATGGGTTCATGTAGCGATTGAGCATGGATCGTCGGATCGGCGGAAGATCGACGGTCGCGATTGGATCGGGGATGGAAAATCGAGGTCACAGGGGTGGAGTGAGGAGAAATCTGGACCATGGGATCATGCGGGATGGACAGCTCAGATTAAATCGGGACTCGCCAATCGGCGGAGGTAAAATGCGATGGGATTGGGCATTGCGATGGTGCAATTAAGCGACCACTGTCCAATCTGGAGACAGATCGACGGCTCATGTGTGATTGGATGGGTAAATGGAGAGGGGATGGGTGCACCGTGGGATAAATGCTGGCCATTAGAGCTTAGAAGATCAACGATCGAGAACGCGGCGGGAGTCTATAGACTAAAATTTCTCGCATCGGAACTTTTTCGCTTTGCAAAGAAATGCGCTCACCATGAAACCTCCGATTGCGATAAGCACCTATGGGCTTAGTGCCTAGTCTCGGTGCCTAGTTGTATGGTGGGGAAGTGGTTTAGGGCTTAGCCAAAAGGGGCTTAGGCCTATAATGTGAAAGTGGGTTTTTTATGATTTTTCAGGGATTTTCAAAGGATTTTGGGGGTTTCGGTAAGGTTTAAAAAGGAGTTTTAAACCTGATCAAAGGGGTTTTTATGAAGGGAAGAAGGGAAATGAGGAAAAATAGAGGAATTTTATGAGGTAAAAGGGGATAAAATTGAAGGGTAATAATGAGTGAAAAGAGGGGTAAAATGAAAGGGAAAATGGGTTTTTAGCAGACTTTTCTTCAAGAAAACAGCAGATTTTCAGAATTGAGAGGGAAATAGCAATGAAGATTAACTCAAGGATAAGTCATCTTCACAAGACTTCAAGAACTAACAATTTGGAAATAAAATTGTTTCTTGAAGGCTTAAAACATGATTTAGTCACCATTTGATATGACAAATTTTATAGGTGGCTAACACCATCTACCACAATAGGTAAAGCATGCAGAATAGATCATTAAGATGTCTAAGACTATGTTGGGCACGAGGCTTAGGCTGCAGGTATTGGGCCATTCAAACTCATTAGGTCTCCCAAAAACAACTGGCTCGTATCTCCCCGGCTAATAAGTTTAGACATAGAGGCATCTTGTTGAGAATGCAACTTTGATGACCTGTCCTGAGAGAAAGCTGCCTCTTGAGATAGCCACCGCAACCTCACACAAACAATGGGGTTACTATTTCAGCAATTGGGGCAAAACAAGTCCGCAAGGTGGTAGGGTTTCAATGATGGCTCATGCAGTGATAGGCGATATGTCGAAAATTTTCAAAGCTATATCAACAACCTGTGGAAATGATGTGAGGAAGAAAGTGTACGATGCAATGTAATAAACGAGGCTCAAGATGCAATGCAATGCCATGATCAACCAGTTGTAGGTGGAAAAGGGGCGCAATACAAGCAGTGATTATTTATGCAGCAACAAGCAAACTAAAAAAGAAATGAGTGCAAAACAATTGTAACATGATGATGCCTAAGATCTTTAATCATAAGCAAAATAGCAGACACACTTTTAAATTATAAAGTAAAAATTTGTGAGTAAACCTAATTAAACTTTGAACTAAAAATTTTATTAACAGGTCCTAGCTAGCCTACACCTAAAACCCTAGTTTAACCAATGAGGCGGTCGGGTTATGTGAAATCAGCTTTCCAGTGTAGCCACCATATTAGTTCCCATCCTGCAACAACAACAATGCTCGGGATCAGAGCTAGCATCCAAAAATGTGCATCAAAAACAAAACTTACCTGAAGAGCATGTGCAATGGCAAGAAGATCATGGATAATTAGCAGAGAACATGCCAGAATGGATTGTGCAAGCTGAATTCCACTCTCATCTTGATACATAAAAAAATGTTCTTGAAACTTGACATTTTTTATGAATGACACACACCCATTCATGCACAACCTTAGGTCCGACGAGACAGGGGTAAGAAATTGCCTATTTGCGAGTATATTCATCGGATAGGATCTGTCGAACCAAACAAAAACCTCATCATGGTGTTGAGGATGATCAATTTTATGGAATGGAAACAATAAGCATGTGCCAGGCGAATTATAGATGCTTGCGCATCCAAGTGCAGAAACCCTAATCTTGAAAACCCTAGTTTGGGGTTGCTCTTGGGTTTTGTCAAGGGTATGAGGATCCGAATCCATGTTTAGTGGAGGCTCAAATTCCTCACCATCTTGAACAAACTCCAAACCTTCGAGCGGGGGGCTTCCCAACTTTGATTGTTTGGTGAGATAAACAGGTGAATTATTGTGATTTGAAAAATGTCAGTGGGCTTTGTATCAATTTGGCCAAATGTTTGCGCACTAACAGATTGATAATCCAATGTATCAGATTTTTTAGATTTGCCAGGATGGGTGAATTTACCGGAATATTTTAAGGCAGTATAGAGGTTTTCCAAGCATGACACGCTTGTGCCTGCATGAAACTGGTACTCGTTGGGAAACAACTTAAAATATTAGAGACAATATTAGGGCAAATCGGTTGTTGCATACCAGCTGTCAGGGGGCAGAAAGAAGTGCTCAGAGAAGCATCACTTGAATGGTAGGCTTGTCCGGATGAGCTGATATCTGACGCGGTTATGCTGAGAGGAGTGTGATAAGTGGGAATCGTTATTTCAGGAACCCTAAATCGAGAAACCTTAGTTGGACTTGTTTGAGGAATCTGATCAGGGTCGGAAGAACTTGAGGTAACAGCTAGCAGAAGCTGAATTGCTTTGATTTCTTGCTGGGTCTTTGAGTCTTCACAAAGTGGATCATCAAATTTCGGTGGCTTCATATGGTCGACAGATAGATACGAGTGACAGACCTCAGAGGGGTGAGAGAATATGTTTTCAGATAAGTAACTGTTATGGAAGCCAACAATTTGATCAGGTTGGGTACCTAGCACGTTAGGCTCCTTGGGAGTTAGCAATTGGGATGGATCCATAAAAGCATCATCTTAAGGTTGCCAAGACAGGGAGTCACTCCTATGGTTTTTTAAAGATTTCAGATGAAAAAGATCAGTTCTAAGATATTCATCAATTTTGTGACGTGATTGTGAAACACCCCCCCCCCCCCGGTGCTTTTGATTATCGCCAATACCAGTACAAGAAAATTTTGAATGACTTGAAGAAATTATTGGTGCGGCAGGCTCATGAAATAAATCGGAGAATAATGGATGAAATGGTTCAGATGCGGGGGTATCGACCATGCAAGGAATTTCATCTCGCACATTGGTGTCACCCAGAGTGAACAATGGTCCTGCATGCCTAGGACGGTCCATTGATTTTGTAAAGTCAACTTTATCTGGGACAAGAGTCAATTTATTATTAGCATGTGAATAAGATTTAGGACTGTGTCCAGGGAAACATTCAGTGGACTCGAGATAGGTTTCATCAACCAGGAGAGATAATAGGCCACTAAGGTTTTCAAGCCCTGATTTGATACGGTGCATGAAAGATTCAGAGGTGGCACAATAGGTTTTATCTTCTTGCACACGTCTATCATTGCTCAGAACTTTCGAGGTCACAAATCCACTACATGATAATTCAGGAGGATGAACGGGAATATCACAAATATTAATACTCTCCTTGGAGGCCTCAATGTGGTTTGGACTCAGGGAGATGGACAAGGAAACATTAGGGAAAAAGTCTGAACAACTGGCAACTTGCGGGTCATCATAGGGAACACTAGGATCAAGCTCGGTTGCTAATTGAAATTGTTCAAGGGAAACAAGAATCGCATACTTGAACTGTTTACTTAGAAATTTCCAATCAACATCCTTTTCAGGGATCTCAAGACAATAATGAAAAAATATGATAGAGAATTCATCTAGCTGTTCCTGGGGTTCCATTCTGATGTCTTTTAATTTTAATAATACATTTTGAAGATCATACCTATGAAAAGCTTGTTGTATTTCACCGGTGAGCTGTTTGTATGAATGGACCGAAGCTTCTGGCAATGTGCGGCACCATTGCTTAGCGCGACCTTTGAGAATGAGGGAGAAAAGAAAATAAGTCAACCCTTCATCGTCAATTTCGTAACACTCACAAAAATCACAGAAATCTAAAAGGTGTTCAGTTATGGAAACTCTGCTTTCACCATTGAATTTTAATTGGGACAAGTGATACATAAGTTCATCGGGGATGGAGCATCGTGGCTCATAAAACTCCGATAAACATCTCGGGAGAATGATTTGGGGATGAGCCATTACAAATATGAGATTAACTGCAGGCTCTAAGGGCTCAGGTTGTCATCTAGCCCTCCTTATAGCGCCAATTTTGTTGACGGGAAAAAATGTTCGGCCAACGGCAGGGGATCTCCCTGGTAAAAAGTCCCAACTAGACTCTAAAAAATTTGGAATAGGGATCCCATCCCGGGTGTGGGTCCAACTACCGCTTGATACTTCTTTTCTTTGGTCTCAATCGGACTTTGCAAACCTAAGGATGCACGCTTATTCAAATGACTCAAAACACATGACTGATGAATTATAATGGTCAAACAACACTATGCGTAGCAAGACGAGTTGTAAAGCATGGAGCCGAAGGAGATGCTGTTAGCAGCACGTCATTTGGGTCATGCTTGTAAAAGCTATTCTAACTACAAAAGAAATAATTCCTTATGGCAGAATACCCTTCACTTCCTTGAATGATCACAAAGATGATGTAAGTGTTAACAAACAAAGTCATTAGCATTCATTAAATCAGAAACATAGATTTAACACCATTAACACACTTCTAGAAAACTATAATGCATAATGATGTAAACAGAGAGACAATTTAATTAATCAAAAGATGTTAGAAACTGAAAATTTAATACTCATAGTGTTCATGCATTAATCAACATCAGATCCAACAATGAAGTTTACAAGTGCTTGTATTCATATGCAACATTATTTGGTCCTTCTATACAATATTCAATCCTTTTCAGTCCAAAAGAAAAGTCCATTACAAGTTCCCGAAGGAAGTATTTATAGAGCAAAGCTTTCCCTTTGGGCTCCCTGACTTTTCGCTTCCCTGACTGTTGGGCTGCCTTGTGACCCAGTTTGTACTGCGACTAGCGACCGGAGCCACTATTGCGACCTTCGACCTGACTGGATTTTGCGACTTGCGACCTCAATGGATTTTGTGACTTACGACCCCCAGCAATCCACGACCTGTGACCTGAGGAAATCTGTGACCTGCGACCTACCCAGATTCTGCGACCTCGCAACCCAGTCGTTAGGTCGCCCCGTCAAGCTTTTAACAGGGAGTGCAACTATGCGACCTGGCGACCTGAGGAAATCTGCGACCTGCGAGTTATTCATCTGATCTTCTTGTGGAGAGTTTAGACTTTGCAGAACTTGATGTTTTCCCTGGTACTAGTATTTGGATTTCTTGCCCAGAATTCTTTCCTAGATCATTGTTTCATGCAAATGACCGGGTGCCTTTGAGCTTGCTGGGAAAGACTCTCTGTGCAACCCAAAGACTTCCACCTGCAATCACATCACATGCGTCACATGTTTTCATGATCTAACATTTATACTAGGAGCATGTTTAATTAATTGTAAGAATGAAAATAATGAACTTAGACCCCTCCGTGGTCAGGTGTTGTGCCATGGCATGGACTCCACTAAGTTCTCCCAGGATCTAAATGTTCGCAACGAAAACCCATTGATAAGATAAAAGACTTTATGCTTGTGCCATCTCTCACTGAATGTGATGGGCTTCTAGTTCCCATTTTGTGTTTTGGTAGAAGGTTAGAACTATACCATATATAGGTATTATGAGAGAGGTATGCACAGACCTCAGAAACCCCAGATAAATCATGCGCATCCCATAACAACAAGTTTTTAGGGAATCTCATGGTGTCCATGTGGTGTTGCCCTGGGCAATGTTTTGGTGCAGCCAAGAGTTTCCTGCATGAATGGGAGGACAACATCATTGCTGCATGCATAAACCATAAATAACCCTGAAATGATGAGTCCATAACCTGGCCGTACGTTTACATCAACCCGTCTTGTAGTTGCAATCATCGAAATGCAAAAGGAAAACAGATACTAGCAGCTGTTTAAGGCGTCAAAGGCTGGGGAGCCTCTATTGACAGGCCTGCGAGAGCCCGTGCATTTAGTTCATGATGCAGAAGACGTTGATACCAATGAGCTTCCTTTCGGCTACCAAGACTCATAGGCTTTCCATACGTAGCCCACAAGGATTTTCTATCTTGTATTAAAGTATCGACCACATCCCTGTAGTATCGGTGTGTGAGTGCCCACCCAATTTAAGAGCGTGGCTTTGAGTTTGGATGGGCGTGGGTGTTGCCTTTGAGAAGGGTCGCATTCACTGATTGAAGGTCGCGTAGTCGGGGAATTGGAATGGTCGCAGCTTCCCTTAGACACATCCTTTCGTGACCTTGCGACCTCGAAGAAGTCGCACAATCACATGGTCATATTTCCTAGCCGGAAGCACGTATTGCGACTCGGTGACCTTAAGCTCATGCAGTGGGGATTTGAATGGTCACGACCTCCCTTGGACACCCATTTCGTGACCTTGCGACCTCAGAGAGGTCGCACAGTCGCATGGTCGCATCTTCTGACTAGAAGCACGTATGTGACTTGGCGACCTTAATCTCGTGAGGCACTCTTTCGTTACTGTGAGTCACTCACATCCTCATGATGCGGGGCCTTCTTTTCATGCTATTTCCTATAATGGTTAACTCTCGATTCGCACCTGCTCGATCCATAAATTGTGCCCATTTTAATGATAGGGCGAGTGGCAAGAAACTATCACTGCTATCCCAGCATTGATGGAGTTTTACAAGGGTCTTCGGCTTTCCTCCATCCGAGCACTTAATAGAATGAAATCCCCTGGTATGGGAGGCTTCCCATTTGTGTGAAAGCCATAATTAACAAGTGGCTTACGAAAGCTTTGTTTACCCATACTGGTCACTTGCTCCTCCTCCTCCCCTGTTTTGCAACTGTGGCCTTGTTGTTGAGCTTAATTTTATTTCCCTCGGTGTCATGACAACATTGATGAGTTTATCACCCGTGGGATTGACCTGTATGAAACATTATAACATCAATTAGTTCACAGTTACTCTTTGACAATGGTGCCCCTAGATAAATTATATGAGACCAACGAGCTTAAGAGAAGTACTCAAACAACATGCTTAATGACCCATGGCGAGAGGGCTGCTAATGTACATCCTCAATGCACAGAAAAGTTCCTATTCGAGCATGTGCTGGACGATCTCTCCCACACATGGCATGATTGCAGCAATAAAATCTAATCATGATGGTGAGAAAGCTCATGAGGGGTTGGGGATAGGATACTGGGATGTTACTGACTACAGGTCGGGTGAAAGACCTTAATGGCTAAGTGAACAGAGGGGGACTCGAAATTTTGAATATACCCAAAATTTTGGGTGGTGTTGTAGCGGCTACAATAGATTGTTTATTTTGGAATAAGAATTCCAAAATTTTAATTTAATTATCAATAATTATTAGGTGGATGGTAGGGATTTAAAACTCCATGAAATATTCTAGAATATTCATAATAGTATACAGAAATCAATGCTTGGGATTTATCTCCATAGTTATTATTCTCTTTTAATTATACTGATCAACTAAAAAAATGCCATATGAACAAGTGTCATATGGAGAGGGTTATGATTTTTTGTGCTTAAGAATCTCCATGATAAAGTGGAGGCTAATTTCCATGACTAAGAATCTTGTTCCATATATATATATATATATATATATATATATATATAAATTTTATAGTTAATAATAATAATAATAATTTATAATAAATTTACGGGGTTATCTGGAAAATAGGAGAAGTGGCATATGAGCTAGAGCTTCCCGCAGAGAGCAGAATTCATAACATCTTTCATGTCTCCTGTTTGAAGAAAGCATTAGGAGAAAACATAAAATCATCACTAGAATTACCACCACTAGATGAGGAGGGCCATCTTCAACTGGTCTGCGAGGATGTGTTGGAGGTTCGAGAAAGAAAGCTTCGAAGCAGAATCATCCGTGAATATTTGGTACGATGGAAAGATTTTCCCATCGAGGATGCCACCTGAGAAGGAGAACACATATTGCAGCATCCAACAATGAAATTGCTTAAGGGAAAGCAATTTCGGGTAGGGGGAACTATAATATCCCCAACCGTTTAATCGGTTGGACCAAATCATAATAGTAGTAGACTAATAAATAAATTAATAAATAAGCGGCATTGGCCCATGGTTTTTCTTTTTGGTCATGAAATTTGGTCTTTTATTTGCTGATATTTTGAGAGCTCAAGCGAGTTTTCAAGTAAGATCCACAACTTTTCTTCGATGGGATTTGGTCTCACCTTAATGGACAAACCCAAATTCGGTAGGATTCGGTCTCACCCTAGTGGAAAAACCTAACTTCGGTGGCTTCTTCGATCACCCTAGCTGGTCCAGTTTATTTTATTTCTTCAAGTAAAGAGAGAGTTGTGCATCATTTATCTGCTAGATCGAGGATACAAGTTTGAAGTTTTCTTTGTAGGGTTTCCTGGACGCATCTACGAGAAGATATTTGGCCTTGTATGCACGTGATGAAAGTAGCGTTTAAAATCGGGCTTGGTTGGGTGAGCGATCGTTGCATTCTGTCTTAGCTCACCGCTTGAGGTCGTTGGTGGCAGCAAGATCAACTGCTACATTCTGTCTGAGCAACACTTTGTCCAATCGAAGGGATCACATACCATTGGTGGCAGCAAATTGATCCACCAAAATGTCATCCTCACTATCCAACAATGTAGGAGCAAGTGGGCAGAGAGGTAGACCCGAAATCACGCTTGGAACATAGACCTGAATGTTGATCCATCTGCTTCACTGGATGCATATCGACTTGGACGTAGTCTTTTCTGGTGGTTGAAATTAAATCATTTAGAAACCATTGGAAAGGTGCAGCCTCCACGACTGCAACACAATTCTCTGGTTGTGCGGCCTCCACGACTGCAACATAATTTTCTGTGTTAATATTGTGCTCGCAGTTGTATCAAGCCAAGTTCATGATTCCACTTTCACTGTGTGATTGCCCACCCTTAACGCATGGTCAAACTGCCTTGGGCTGAATAATAATAAAGCACTCTCTTGAAGTCCATTTGTGTGTATTTAAATGGAGATTCATAACACATCTTATGCACCTTTATGCTTATGGAGTTTATGGGTATTTTAATCATGCACATTTATGGAGTTTATGGATATGGCTATTTTAATCAAGTTTGTGCTCACATTATTTTATGGCATTCCTCAAATATACTAAGAAGTATGTTACTCTAGTTTTTCCATTTTATCAAGCATAATTGCAGAAGGGTGTCATTTCTTTATTGAAGCATATTACAAATTGAAACGATGATTTTGTAGGATGCATTTAATGTCTTCAATGCCAGAGAACACATTATAGTTATTGACTTGTTTATCCTTAAAAACCAGCCTAACCAAAGTGTCAAATTGTTGACGCAAAGATAGGGAGTATATGAAGTTGAGTCGCCTCTTCCGAGACTAGCCCAAATTTGGGAGCCATTTAAGCTCACCAACAACAATTTCAAAATCGGAAAAATACACCCTCTCCATTTCTTTTTAAGGCATTAAATTAAGTGCTTCCTTACGAACTTCCAGAGGGATACAGTAAAAAAGAGTGGCCACAGAATCATAGGAAAAAGGTTGTGTCCGTTTCACACCAACTTGCCCCAAACCACCACAATGAGGCACAATAGGCTATCTAGGAGCCATAATATGCACTGCAACCCGACAAGACAAATAGTCCAAAGCAAACCCATGACACAAATAGCAATTTAAAGGATGGATTATCACCCGCTTTAGGGCAGACCTTAAAACTACCAAGTGGTCACTCTACCTCTCACACAATGGCCCAAATTCAAGGACATTATTCAACTCAGGTCAATGGAGAGATATGCAAGAACACGAAATGAACCACCACCCCAGTGCACAGATGGTGAAAAGAGAATTCTAAACAAACAACGTAGAAAGCCAAACCCTACGCCCAATTGACAGACCAAAAAATTTAAACTAAGCCAACCACCACCATATAAATCTTCAAAACACCAGAAATAATGTTGACGAATAGAAAGAGAATATTCACCAATACCTAAAACCAGAAACAACAATCAAGAGCCCGATGATAGAGCCACTATAACACTAAGCAAACCACAACCCCACCAAGCTAAAACCCTAGAGCGATAGATACCAACAACCTAATACCAAGACATGACAAGGATATAAAATACCTTAATTCACTCTCCGAATGAAATAGTTGCAAGAAGATGATCACCAATTCAAACATTGACCTAGAATCATAATTAGAGATAAAAATGCATAGAGATAAAACACAAAAAAACATCAGCATAGAGATAAAAATGCACTATTGAGCATAAATAACCAAGAGACCAATAAATTAGATCTAATGGTGACAAAACAAATCCCATCAAAAGAACAACTCACGACAAGTGAAAAGAAGTTGATAGAGGTGAAGGTATGAGCCTCACCTCTCTTCGTCCAGCTCACATATGTGTGTAAATCCATTACAAACAAGTGAATTTAAGATGATGAGACGAGAGGAGGTGCTCGAACCTTCTTCTCCGAGATATTTCCACGCAACCCAAGTCATGGTACAAATGTGAAACTCACACATCGTAGACAATTGGCTCCTAGACCTTATGCCCACCCCATCACAGATTTTTTTAATCTTTGTTTTTACCGTGAAAACATCAAATTTCCTCTTACTATAATTTATATATCTTCTTATTTCTTAATCTAGTTGTTTTTAGTGTTATTTTTTTGAAGTTTTTTTAGTAGATTTTTCAAGTCTAATTTCTCTAAAATTTTGCAGGAATTTATTGAAATTATAAGCTTGATGAGTAACCCCTTCACAATTAAAATGTCTTGTAAATTTTTCAGGGTGCCAAATTCATATATATAATCAAAAAAACAAATTTAAATAACACAAATTAATATTTCACCTCAAATTTCTCTACCAGATACCGAAAAAATCCAAATATCACACAAAATACCACTCCTTTCTTAACCATAACACCGAAATTCCCGTTACATGCAAATATAAGGGTATAATATGTTTCCTTAACAAAGTAGGCTCTTCACTTCTCCTTCCAAGAGTCTTCAACGCTAAATAACCCGCACGATATTCTTCAATGGACGAAAGGAAAGGGAGTTGTGTCGGATTTAATGTCTTTTTTAAAATCAAATAGTGCGATAAAAACAGGCGAAGCCACCTGGCTGGTTCGTGGAATTCAAAGTCACGGTATTCCAAGTTGGGAGCATAGTAAGTCAACCGAAGTCTCATTGGCGTGTTGACGAGGCTGTCCTCTATACCGCAATCTATATCATTTATTCCAATGTCTAATTTGCGTGTTGACTATACCGTCTTTAGCACTGCAATTCCATGTCATTTATTCCAACGCCATTCTCTCTAATGCCATCTTCTAACATTTTCTTTGACGAACAGAGCAGAGCAGAGCATTATGGGACGCCGTCGTCTTTTCACCAATTCGATGTCTTTCACTGTTTATCAAGTTTGCTCTCTTCTTGCATCTGCCCTTCTCCTCCTCCTCCTCTGCTTTACAACATCATGTAGCGGCGGGAGCTACAATGATTGTGATTGGGGTACATGTGGGAGCACTGAATTCAGCTACCCTTTTGGGAAAATTAACAGCGGCTGTGGTGATCCTCTGTTTCAGCTAAACTGTAGTTTGGAAAGCTATCCTTTGCTTAATTTCAATGGAGATAAGTATGTCATCTTGCAGCCGACAGTATTGGATACTAATAGACTTTATAATAACAGCATGACAATTGTTAACTACAATCTATGGAAGAGTATGCCCGGGGGCAATTGCAATCCTTTGGGTAACTACTCTCAATTTTGGTGGCCCGACTCTCAATTTCGTATAGCCCATGGATACAGCAATCTCACGCTTTGGGGGCAATGCAATGAAAGTATTAAAGGGCATAAGAGCCGTTTATGTGGCGTTGATTGGTACGTCATTCCCAATCCAGAATCTGGGAGACGATTTTGCCAAAGCAACGTTCAACTGCCAGTTAGTAACAGCTTCTCATTCCAACGGAATGAAGATCTGAGAACACGACTCTCGTCAGGTTTTGAAATAACATGGTATGGCGACACGAAGAGATACAGAAGCTGTGGCGCTTGTAAGAACAGTGGTGGGAGTTGTGGTTATAACATTTCAGAACCAGCTAAAATATTTATTTGCTATTGTCGGGATGGCACCTTGCATCCAGAGATATGCCCCACCTATCGTATTGGTACTTTTCCTGATCGCCTTCTACCAATTCAATTACTAACCCCAATGCTTAAATTATCAGAATCTGGAAAAATGTATTAAATGTTCCCTCCATTCCCCACTCTTTGAAGCCAGGAATATATGTGGTCGTGTTTCCCGATATTGTTGATTCTGATTGCAGAAACTATGGGTTGTTGCTTTTACTTGTAATAGTTGTTATGGTCCGTTGCAGGTCATAAAAACAGGCTTGCCATTATAATAGGTAGCTATGATTTCTTCCAATTGAAAATCCTAGTGAACTTGTATCCTCTTTACACGATATATGTGCTAATTGTGTTTCTCAATATAGGTAGCTATGATTTCTTCCAATTGAAAATCCTTGTGAACTTGTATCCTCTTTACAAGATATATGTGCTAATTGTGTTTCCCAATATTGTTGATTCTGTTTGCAAAAACTATGGATCGTTGTTTTACTCATAATAGTTGTCGTGCAGGCCGCGTTGCAGGTCATAAAAGCAGGCTTCATGCCATTGTAATAGGTAGCTATGATTTCTTCCCATTGAAAATCATTGTGAACTTGTATCTTGTAATAATTTCCGTTTTTCTCACCCAGATTAATCAATAACACATGATTCATATCGATCTCTGCAGGTTGCGTCATTGGAGGAGTTGTGCTGACAGCAATAGCAGTGTTCATGTTCTTAATGTTTTATGCCAAGAAGAGAACAGGTACATCTCCTTCAAGGGTCGAGAAATTCCTAAAGGAAAATGCTTATGAAATGCCAATGCCAACCAGATATTCACACTCTCACCTCAAGAAGATCACAAACAACTTTGCTGAAAAGTTGGGAGAAGGAGGGTTTGGTGTGGTGTATAAAGGAAAGCTTCGGAACGGCTCTCTAGTGGCTGTAAAGCTTCTTGATAGGCACAGGCATACCGAGACCCAATTCATGAATGAGGTTGCTACCATTGGACGGGTTCATCACGTCAATCTGGTTCGTCTCTTGGGTTACTGTTTTGAAAACCCTATAAGCGCACTGGTGTATGAATACATGCCTAATGGATCTCTCGATAAATTTTTATTTGCCCAGGTTGAGCCCGAGGGACAAGTCTTAAGGTGGGAACAATTGTATTCGATTGCTTTGGGTGCGGCCCGTGGAATTTCATATTTACACCATGACTGCGAGAAGCGCATCGTACACTTCGACATCAAACCTCACAATATATTGCTGGACGCCGATTTCACACCTAAAATTGCTGATTTTGGTCTGGCAAAACTTTGTGGGAAGGGAGACGACCATATTTCCATCACAGCAACGAGAGGGACGCCGGGATATGTTGCGCCGGAGTTGTGCCATAGTGATGCAGGTCCTGTTACAGATAAATCAGATGTCTATAGTTTCGGAATGCTGTTGCTAGAGATTGTTGGTGGCAGAAAGAATATTGATGTTCAGGTGAGCCGGTCCAGTCAATTTTACTTTCCTGAGTGGGCTTTCAAGCTAATTGAGAGTGGTGATCAGTTGGGGATGAGATTGAGAGGAAGAGAAATGGAATGTGCAGATCATGAGGAGAAGGCGAGGAGACTCACAAAAGTTGGATTGTGGTGCATTCAATATAACTCTGCAGATCGTCCTTGCATGACGAGGGTTGTGCAAATGTTAGAAGCAAATGGAGATGACGTCTCCAATCCTCCGCTGCCCTTCAATTCCTCGCCCACACCTCAAAATGCTCAACTGCCTTCCACGGAAAATTCTTCTTCAATTGAGATTACATTAATCTAGATTTCTATCTTTGATAATCTTATTCAAACAAGTTTCTGGAGTTTACGCGGACTCCATACAATACGCAGACTACCATGGAGACCCTGACTGGGCGCAGTGATTCCAGTTAAGTTTAGCCTATTAGAATAAGAGTATGTTCGTTTCCTGAACATTTACAGGTAGTTACTTTTTCGAAATCAGAATATTAGAATGATCTACTATTCATAGGAGGAATTAAAATTCAAGAAACCCTACATAATTAAATTTAAAAAATATGTTTTTGCACATCTTGATCTTGCGTCAGTTGCTCTCATCGAGGTGAATTTACATTCCATTATGATAAAGATGTTTTCACTTTAAAGTTACCATTACCATTTTGTTAATTGTACTTGGTGTATCTGTGTATTTTTATTTAAGTTTAGATTAGTTTAAATGATAAATATTATTTACATTTTAAAAGATTTTTTTTTTTTTTAATAAAATTTTAAAAAGACATAATTACAAATTTGTTTGGGTGGTAGATTTTTTATTAAGATTGAATAAAAAATTTCAAAAAATTAGAATATAGTAGTGTTTGAATTTTTTTTATGGTGAAAATGGATTCAGTACCATCAAAAATCTATGGTACACCTAAAATCATGAAATTTGACAACTGTAATCCAGATTTAAAAAAAAAAAAAAAACTGTAAAATTTTATCATAATCTTGAACTAATTTTCATTATTTTTGAACTAATTTATGAAATCTTTAAACTATGCATTTTAAAATTAGTATAAATTTACCATATCCATATCATTAAAACATGTATGAAAAAAAATAATATTATTTAAATTTATAAAAAAATTGATATAATCAGTGTATGTACAAGTGATATTCTGGAAATTGAGTGAGTGCTCAAAATTGTGTTGTGCTCTCTTTCCTCATGTACGAGTGATATTTTGGAAATTGAGTGAGTGCTCAAAATTGTGTTGTGCTCTCTTTCCTCGTGATTTTTTCAGAGGTTTTCTTAAAAATTTATCTACCTGGATGGTGAATTTATGTCTTATGGGTGCCTTCCTTGGTCATTGCTTAGTGACTCCCCATGGGAGATGTTATTCATTCCATAGATGTTACTAACTTGTACAAAACCATGTGTTCAAGCTTAGTTGAATGTGGATTTAATTTGCACCTTCTATGGGCTCTTTAATATTGCCTTTAACGGCACTGTGGGGTTAAAGTAGGTGCCCTCTAACGGCACTTTGGGGTTAAAAGTAGGATTTTTCAAATCTAAATTACTTTAGGGTTTTTATATCTGAAGTATTAGTTTTCAAATTTGAAGTATTAGTCAAATCTAAACATCAGTTAGATTTGATGGTTTCTGTAATTTTAATGCTAGTTTCTAAAAATTTTAACACACAAAATGTTAATAGGCAGAATTTTTTTACTGATCAAACATAGATGTCAGTCCTTGACTTCCCCATCTCAACTACATGAATTTGTTCTTCAATTCCCCATGACTTCTTGTTATAGTGAGAAATTCCTTTTTAGGAGAAGTTGTTTCCAAGGTCAATATAAATAGTCTTTAAAAGTCGTTCCGTGGATAATACTAATCATCATTGTGCTTTTTCATAGAAACAATCTCATTTCGATATAACAAGTTTTGATGCCTTCCACTAAAATTCAATTTTGAATTAATCTATCTGCAAACACTAATTATAAGTTGACTTTGGAGTCTTTTATGTAGTTTCCCCACTACCACTCTATCCTTTCTCTTTTATCCATAAATTTCAATATTATAAGCATATGAAAAAACACTAATTATATGTTGATTTTGAAGTCTTCTATGTAGTTTCCTCACTATCACTCTATCTTTTCTCTTTCTTCCATAAATTTCAATATTATAAGTATATGAATGATTTTCATATGAATAAATCTTTTTTCTAGCAGTTTTACCTTGTAGCTTTTTTTAAGAGCATGTGTTTTCTCCTAAGAGGTTACATGTTCAAAACCAGAGGGGTAGAGGGTGTATGTCTTCATAGACTTAAAAGTTAAATCACTACGGGGAGTTGGGTCCCTTGTCCCACAAACAAGGGGGTCCCATACACCAATTTGGTGTCTCTCTTGGCCTTAACCTTAAAATTAGATAATAATATAATAATAATTATAAAAGTGACATACTTTAATAATCCACTTTCACATGCTATGGTTGTAATATAATTATATAAATTTTACAAAGTATATAATTTATATAGATTATAAAATATTTATTATAGTGTTTTAATGCATAATATAATTCATTTAAAATAATAATATTTAAATATATTTTTAGAAAATTAGAAATTAAAAATTAAAAATAAATTACACTGTACTAAAAGCTTAGGATTAAAAAGAAATTGAAATATGAGTTGATTAATTGGAATATAAAAATTATCATTAATGTAAAGAAAAAAATTAACATTGCTAAATTAAGAATAAAATTTCACCAGTTCTATTGTCAAACTATGTGTTGGACAACTCCCAAAACATTCTAGGATGAAAGAGTTTTTTCTTTGTGTGACACTAAAAAGGATTGAAGAATAAAAACACTTCCTTTTAGAATAACCAACATACATCCAAATTAAATCTCAATTTCAAAAAATATTAGCCTTCTTAACTCTCTAACAAAGCAAAATTATGGACATTTTGAAAACCTCCTCTTAACACTTTTCAATCACAAAAATAGTTTTTTTAAGAAATTTAAGTAATTCCTTAGACAAAATTTGATAGCAATATAAATTAAATCCAATCATCATATTTTTTGGATTAGGGGTTATGGTGTGGGAGTTGGACAGTCAAAGGTAGTCCAAGAGAAATTGGAAGATGAATCCAATAGTCACAAGAATGTATTATAAATGTACATCTATGTTAATAGGAAAGGAAAATCATTTTTTTTATCATTCATGTTTGTTTACCTTCCATATGTTTCTAACATGTTATCAGAGCTAGTCCAGGCTCTTTGAAGGATAGTCAAAGAAGTTGAAGGAAGGATTTGTTGCAGCAGTTCTCCAGCAGAGTGAAGGCTTAGCAACAGTTTAGGTATTTCTCAAAAACAAAGTTTTGTTTTGTTTAAAAGAGTTCAGTCCTCAGAGACAGAGTTTGTCTTTTAAAGAAGGAAACACAATTTATTTAAAAGAAAACATAGTCAAGTTATTTGAACATAGTTCAGAGTGCTAGCCATAGCAGGAGCCAGCAAAAGCATGAGTATTGGAAATACTCAGCTCCCACATTTCAATGGGAAGAGCTATGATTATGGGAAGTTACCATGAGAGCCCTGTTTTCCTCTCAAGACTTATGGGAGCTTGTTGAAGATGGTTTTCAAGAACCAACAGATGAAAATGCCTTTAATGCCTTAACACATGCAGAGAAGGATTTGTTGAAGAGAAATAGAAAGAAGGACTCAAAAGCCCTCTTTTATCTCTATCAAGTAGTACATAAGAGTGTGTTTCCAAGGATAGCAGTAGATAAGAGATCCAAGGATGCATGGGATACCCTCCAGATTTCCTATCAAGGTATGGAGAAGGTGAAGACAAAAAAGCTACAGTTGCTGAGGAGAGATTTTGAAACTCTATGTATGAAAGAGTCTGATAACATAGACTCATTCTTCACACATGTGATTGGGTTGGTTACCCAAATAAGGTCTCATGGAGAGACACTTGAAGAAAGAAGGATTGTGGAGAAAATATTGAGGAGCTTACCCTCAAGGTTTGATGTTATAGTCACAACCATTGAAGAGACAAAGGATCTCACAAAGTTCACAGTTGATGAACTTCATGCATCACTGATGACTCATGAACAAAGATTGGGAAGAACAGTAAACTCATCTTTGGAGCATGCCTTCAAGACCCATATGCCTTTTGGAAGAGGAAGAGGTCAAGGCAGAGGAAGAGGAAGAGGCAGAAGCCAAAATAGAGGAGGAAGAAACAACCCTTCACATACTCATGGAAGGAGCAACAATCATAATCAAAGCTAAGGCCAAAGCAATAGCTAACAAGGTGGACAAAATCATGCGCATGGACAAAGGTATGATAAATCCCAAGTCCAGTGTCATTATTGCAAAAAATATGAACATTATGCAAATGAGTGTAGGAAAAAGAAATATGACATGAATAATAGGCAGAATGCTAATGTTACAAGAGAAGAAAACAACCCAAAGAATGTGTTGTTAACATGTAATGTAGCACAAGATAGACAAGATGATGTATGATTCTTAGACTCAGGTTACAGTAATCACATGAATGGAAACATACCAATGTTTACCAATCTTGATGAAGATGTTAAATGTGAAGTAACAACAGGAACATATACTAAGATCTTTATCAAGGGAAAAGGCAAAGTAAGTATCCTTGCAAGAAATGGAGAGCAGAAATTTGTGCCAGATGTATATTATGTTCCTGGCTTGAAATGTAATCTTTTGAGTTTTGAGCAGCTCATTGACAAAGGTTACAATGTATTTTTCAAAAATGATGTGTGCACAATTATGGACATACCTCCAAGTAAGAAAGTCATTGCAGAGGTGCAGATGACCAACAATAAGATGTTTCCTCTCAAGCTCAATGCAGATTTGAAGGGAAGAAGAAACAATGTAGCAGCTGTAACACAAGAGGTCTTTCAAAAGGAAGTGAAAGATGAGAATTCGTTATGGAATTGAGATTTGGACATCTCAATTTTGGAGGACTAAATTTTTTGCATAGGAAAGGAATGGTAAAGGGATTATCATTGATTGAGAAATCAGAGAGCCTTTGTGAAGGTTGTATCTTGGGAAAACAACACAGAGAAAACTTTCCATCAGGAAAGAGCATAAGGGCAAAGGCACCCTTAGAAATTGTCCATTCAGATTTGTGTGGACCAATGCAAACACCATCAATATCAGGCAGCCATTATATGTTGACCTTCATTGATGATTTCACAAGAAAAACATGGGTTTATTTCTTGAAATATAAAAGTGAAGTGTTTGAGAAATTTTGCCACTTTAAAGCTCTTGTAGAAAAACAAAGTGGGCAGCATATCAAAGCCTTAAGGACGTATAGAGGAGGCGAGTATATCTCAAAAGAATTTCTGCGTTTTTTCAGAGAAAATGGCATACACAAGCAATTTAAAGTAAGGTACACACTGTAGCAAAATGGAGTTGCTGAAAGGAAAAATTGAACCATCATGGATATGGTAAGAAGTATGCTAAAGGCAAAACATTTTCCAAATGAATATTGGGCAGAAGCTACAAATTATGCGGCATACATCTTGAATAGATGCCCAACCAAAGCAGTAATGAACATAGTTTTGGAAGAAACATGGAGTGGGATAAAACAAGGTGTCACCCACATGAAAGTTTTTGGTTGTGTGGCTTATGCACACATTCTAGATCAACTAAGAAAGAAGTTGGATAGTAAGGGGGAGAAGTGTATTTTTATTGGATACAGTGAGGAATCCAAAGCTTATAGGTTGTATAACCCATCCACCAAGAAGTTTTTTATAAGCAGAGATGTGCAATTCATTGAAGAAGAAGCATGGGATGGAAGCATTGAGAAAACAATCAATGTAAAGAGTTGTTTGTCTCATGATGAAAATGAGGATGAGATGGATGAAATACATCCATCATTAGCACCACTACCTCCACCAACACAAGTACAGCAAGTGACACCACAAGCTGGAGTAAGAACACCCTTGAGAATAAATGAAAGTGCTTCTCCAAGCACAACACAAGGAGTAGATTTGACTACTTCAAGCACATGTACACCAAATGAAATAGGAACAAAATTCAGAAATCTAAATGAGATTTATGAGCAAGAGGCAGCAAATGAAGGTATTAACTCTTTATTTGCATTATATTGTCATGTTGATGATCCTATTCATTTTGAAGAAGATATAAAAGATAAAAAATGGATAGATGCTATGGATGAAGAAATGAATGCAATAGAGAAAAATAAAACATGGGAATTGGTTGATCTCCCAAAAGGTAAGGAAGTCATTGGAGTGAAATGGGTCTACAATACCAAAAGAAATGCTGAAGGTAAGATTGAAAGACACAAGGCCATACTTGTTGTCAAAGGCTATAAGCAGCAACATGGAAGAGATTATGAAGAAAATTTTGAATCGGTTGCAAGAATGGAAACAATGAGAGCAGTGTTGTCCATAGCAGCACAACACAAGTCGAAGGTTTACCAAATGGATGTAAAATCAACATTC
Organism: Pinus albicaulis; assembly: GCA_034641835.2. Taxonomy (NCBI): domain Eukaryota; kingdom Viridiplantae; phylum Streptophyta; class Pinopsida; order Pinales; family Pinaceae; genus Pinus; species Pinus albicaulis. The sequence goes on from CM076571.1 coordinate 327,212,380, forward strand.
CTAAATGGAGTATTAATGGAAGAGGTTTATGTTGAACAACCTCTAGGCTATGAGAAAAAGGGCCAAGAACATAAAGTATGCAGATTGAAGAAAGCTCTTTATGGGCTAAAACAAGCACCAAGAGCATGGTACAGTAGGATAGATTCCTATCTACTGGAGAATGGATTTGAAAAATGTGAAGGAGAACCCACATTATACATCAAGGAGAAAGATGGTAAGATGCTCATTGTTGTTTTGTATGTTGATGATGTGATATTCACAGGTAATGATGATTACCTCATTGAGAATGTTAAAATAGTCATGAAGGATGAATTTGAAATGAAGGATATGGGATTGCTGAGATACTTCTTAGGAATAGAAGTAGAGAAAAATGAAAATAATATTTTTATTTCTCAAGCTAAATATGTAAATAAAGTTTTGGAGAGTTTTAACATGCAAAATTGTAAGACAACAATTACTCCCACAGTAATGGGATTGAAACTCAGCAAAGATGACAACAACAAGGATTTTGATCCTAGTTTGTACATGAGCATAGTTGGCAGCATCATGTATTTGACTGCAACTAAACCTAATATTATGCATGTTGTGAGCTTAATTTCCAGATTTATGGAAAGGCCAAAGGAGGCACATTAGCAAGCAACAAAAATAATTCTGAGGTATGTGAAAGGAACAAAGAGGTATGGAGTTTTATATAGCACTTCAAAAAATTCTGAATTGATTGGATATACTGATAGTGATTGGGTTATAAGTATAGATGACCGGAAAAGTACATCTGGTTATGTTTTTCATATGGGTTCAAGAGCCATTTCATGGGCTTCTAAGAAACAACCAATTGTGGCATTGTCTACAGCAGAAGCAGAGTATGTGGCAGCTACAACAACAACATGTCAAGCAATGTGGATGAGAATAATGTTGAGGAATTTATGCCAAGAACAGGTAAAAGGCACAGTGATTTATTGTGACAATAGCTCAGCTATAACATTGTCAAATAATTTTGTGTTTCATAAAAGAACGAAACACATTGATGCCAAGTTTCACTACATCAGAGAATTGGTGAATAATGGAGAAATTGTTTTACAACATTGTAGAATAGAGGAGCAATTTGCAGACATTCTGATAAAGCCATTGGGTCAAAAAAGTTTTGAATATTTGAGAAAATGCTTGGGTATGACTGATAACCCAATAGATGAATTTAAGGGGGAGCGTTGAAAATATTAAATTCACCTGCAAGTACTCTGTGCAGGGGAAAAGAGTACAAACAGGGGCAGCTTAGGTTGAGTGCACATTTTTGTGCATTTAACAGAGGCATGGAGAAATTGTAAGGATGATTTTTGGTATGGGCGCAACCACCATTGCAGAGAAATTGAATTTTTCGTGGTTCAAACCATGCAATAGTAGGTTCTATTAAAAACAATCTTATCGGGCATAAAAGCCCTCACCAACCAACAAACATGAATTTTGTTTACGCGCCAAGTTTTTTGAAAGAGCCACGTCATGGTGGTCCCCACAACATCGCACATTTGCCCAATCACAAGGTTCATTGTTCGAGCTGCGATGTGATATTGCGATATCGCAACATTGCTCATCGCAGTTCCCCGTGTTGGGGTTCCCATGTTTTAGCCAGATTGGCAAGACCAAAAGATGAGACAACATCAGAACCACTTTGGGGCCCTAGGATCTAGCCCTCCTGGACCCGGAGAGGGATCTCTCCAATAGAGCAAAGAATGGTATGTCTTTAAAGCTCGAATTGAGATATTAAGCTAGTTATAAAGCACAGAGGGGGGTTTTAAATGGTTTGGTTGAAGGGTTGTTGGGTTGGTCAGGAGACCATAGACTGGGAAAGTAATGAGAGAAAGGAAACAAAACAGCAGGAGGCTTCAGCAAAGAGGATAGGCCAAGACAGTGCCATCCATTGGGCTATGGAGTCATGAAAGGAAATTACATGCAACAACTAGCCAAGGCTTTCAAAGGGCAAGTCATCTATACTAAATGATCTTTTTAGATAGATGATGGGATGGAACATTAAGGAAGGAAAGTGAAAGAAGGAGAACAACCAGCTTTCTGTCTATAGATCAGGTCAGAGGTCATTTAACTCCAGACCTTCTTGGACATACTCAAAGGTAGCTCTCAAAGAGACAAAGGGGCTGCTTATAGATCAGACCAGAGGTCATTTAACTCCAGATCTGCTTTAGCAACTCCAAGGGAAAAACAATGATTAGATTACAAAGAAACATCTAAGAAGCAGACCCCCAAGTTCATACATCAGCCAGCAGGCAATAACATCCACTGCACTGGTTAAACCCGTGAACCCACTCTTAGATAGCACATAGGGCGGAAAACATAAAGGTAGGGAGAGCAGACAGCATAGGGCACCTAACAAGGGTGAATCCTATACCATTATTCTGATGCCTACCAGAAGAACATGAAACAATAGGGAAATGTAATAAACAGAGTAAGAAAACATCACCTATAGTAATAGACCAGGATCCTGTGAAAAGTGCTTTGATTAATTTATGCAAAACCAGTCATGTACAATAAGCTTAATGGCTGTTACAGTCCAAACTTCTCCTCCCATCCTACTACATACAACTACTCTGCTACTCCCTCCCACGACTGTTCTAACAGTCAAATGAATCCCTCTAACAGCAAATGCCCAGCAAGGCAACAACAACCTTTACAATTCGTTCTCAGGGATTTTTATAGGAGAAGAGGAAGACACAGAAGTAGGTAAACAAATAAATGAGACTCATTAAGATGGTAAGGCGGAAGTGTTCACGCCCATACTGCTTAATGGCTCTCTGCGGTGCTGTAGGTACTCTGTAATCTGGTTCGGAGATCTCTGTCAGGTCGAAATCGACCTCTGATATTTCTTTGGGATCCTTTCTGGTGCTTGGAGCTCTGTGCTAGCCTTCTGAATAAATGAACTGGGTGAAAGATCTGCGAGGCTCTCCATACCTCATAACTGCTGCCTGACTGTCCTAAATGGATTTCGGACAACGCAATTAATCTTCTCAGGGCTCGAGGAGATATGGAGGCGCTGTGGGAAGGTGTACCTCAGGAGGAAAATGTCCTGTTGTTAGGTAGCGCAGTAATGGCTTACTGGTGCGCTCATTGGTCTTCAAAAAGTGCCTTAAGCCTTTGACCGCAAGATTAACACGGTAATCTTCAATTACAGGCTCGAATCCTCCTCAAATCCTGCTCTGCTGTCTCGTTTGGCCGCTGAATTGGCCTCTCTGTACTATCTGCACACTTTAAAATATACCTGTTTAAAGCCCGGGCAGTGGTGGCAGAATGCTATGGAGGCGGAGGAATGGTGGCAGAATAGTGGAGAATCAATGAAAAGTATGCAAAGTGGCGGAGAAATGATTAACACTGCGAAAACCCAAAGATTGTTGTTTGGGCGAATTACACAGGGAGACACGAAAAACAATAGATGGAGGCGTGAATGTGGGACCCGGCAAAGGCGGAGGGTGATTGAATTCGAGCCGTCAGATCTGGGAGGAACGGACGGCTATGATCAAATCGCACAATCACAATCGGAGGGAAAATGGAAGAACCTGCGATCAGCGATCGGGAGAGGACTTGCGATTGTGCGATAGTCGTTGATCTGCGGAAGAATGGACGGTCAGGATGCAATCGGGAGACAGCGGGGGAGACTTGCGATGGCCGTTGGATCATGCAACAAACGGATGGACGAGATCCAATCGGGGGGAAGGCAGAAAGACTTGAGATCGGAGGAAAAGGGAAGAGCGATGGCCGTTGGATCAGCAGGGGAGTGGACGGCCCAGATTGAATCGGGAGATTGCAATCGGGGGTCGGACGAAACGGTTTGCGATTGCGATCGGAAGGGGACTTGCGATTGAGCGCTGACCGTAGATCTGGGGGAGGGATGAACGGCCGGGATTAAATCGGAGGGAGAGAAGAGGGGCGGCGAAATGACGATGCGATTGTGTGATAGCCGTTGGATCGCGCCAGAGATGGACGGCTGCGATTTAATCGGGGCGGAGACAGAAAGACCTGCGATCAACGATCGGAAGGAGACTTGTGATTGAGCGCTGACCGTCGATCTGGAGGAGGAACGGACGGCGCAGATGCAATCGGGGGACGGGAGGAAATACTTGCGATTGCGATCGGAGGGGAACTTGCGATGGAGCACTGGCTGTTGGATCGGCTGGGAGATGGACGGCCAGGATATGATCGGAGGATCGCAATCGGAGCGCGATGCGATCAATCGGGGGGTGCACAATGCATGTTACGATTGCGATTGACGGGGGGCAAGCGATTAGCGCTCCGCCGTTGATTGGAACGGCAAATCAACGGCCGAAAATAGGTCGCGGGACTTTGTTTAATAGTCAATCGCATCGGGACTTTTGTGATGTAACAAAGGAAATGGACCCTCGCCCGACTTCCGATTGCGATTGGCGCTCGGGACTTAAGCACTTGGTCCCAGCGCCGGGTCATGTGTGGGGAAGTGGTTAAGGGGAAGGGCAGAAAGGGGCTAGGCCTTATAATAAGGTCGGAAGTGGGTTTTAGCCCATTTTAATGGATTTTAGGGCTGGGGAAGGGGAACGATAGAGGAAGAAAAGGGGAAAAAGGGAAAACCAAGGGTAGGGGAAGAAGTTAAATGGGATCTTGGGGGGATTTGAGGGGTAAAAGGGGAATAGAAGGGGAAGACAAGGGGGATAAAATAAAAGGGAAAAAGGGGGCCTTTGGGCATTTCTTCATCAGCAGAGAGGCTTTAAAAGGGGAATCAGCAGAGGGGAAACTATCAAAGGATAAAAGACACATGGAGGCTTCAAGGAGACTGTGTTTTTAGAGGAAATGCAATCCTTGAAGACTCAAAAATGATTTAGCCCCCTATTTGCTTGTCAAAAAATTTATAGGGGGGCTAACACCCCGCACCACCAAAAGTTCCATCGCCGAACTTGCGATGCGATGTGGTCCCTACCACCATCGCACATCGCAATCGCTCATCGCCAAGTCTTCCATTCATCCGTCCGCGGCTCCGAATCGCTAATGCGATATCGCCGATGTCGCAACATCGCATATCGCTCCGCCAAGGTCCAAGCCATTCACACCGCTCGTCTGCCGATCGCTAATGTGAAGCCGGTCCCACATGCCAACTCACCACAGTTGACCAATCGTGTTGCTTCGCGTTCATTTTTTCCATGATGTCACATATCACTTTAGTTATGCGAACATTTTATAAAAGACAGTTCAATTTTGGTTTAAATTCTGATGGGGCCCAGCACCAGCCAATAGGAAAGCGTTCGCGTTGGTTTGAGACCTGCTGACGTAGGGCTCATTTGTTACGCGAAAATTTTGTAATACAGTTTAACTTTTTTCTGAGTTACAGGTTCATTGGTTTATTAAAATTTGGTTATAAAGTTTTATTTTGAGCGGATAGTCTTAAGATTGGAAACCTTATTGAAATACTATGATATTTTTTATTATAAACGTCGCGGTGACAAAGTTTTTGACTTTGGTCATGCATATAATATATATATTCAATAGTTTTATTTTATTTTTATTTGCTGCCATATAAATGAAAAAGCTCGTAGGCTTATTGTAATAGAAGACAGAGTGTTAAAAACACAGAGTGAGCTGTGTGTGTGTAAGCCCGAAGGCAAAACAGGAAAGACAGAGAAGTGTTTAAGCATTGTGTGTTGAAGTAGTCTTAGACATATTTTGTAAATCCCTCCAGAAGAGGAAGAACTACATTTTGTAATACTGTTTTATGTTTTTGGAATAGAAAGTATTTTGTGTGCCATCTCTGTGACTATCAGAAGAATTTTTTTTTTGCATTTCTCTGTGTTAAAAGAGGAGAATTTCTATTCTCCAGTGTGTTCGGAATATTTAGAAATTCCAACAGTATCAAAGTTGCAGGCTTATTCATGCCCTACCTAATTTTATATCTCTGTTGATCTGCCATTTTCCAACCCGCCAGACTTGTCTTTTTCAAGTAATGTATTCTTGTTGTTGTAACTCCTATGCCTTAGCCCCACGCTTTGGGTTTCTCCTACCAACACTGGTATCTTTGCCAACACACTTTGTCCATTTTAGCGCTCCCTCTTGGTATCAAAGTTGTAAGCCTCACAATCCTTAATTCCCTCGTCAGAGAAACTCTTCCTCTATAAATGATTTCTTAGCATTTCAGTTGAAAAAGTAAATTCAAGAGATTGTGGCAGGACAGCTAAGCCAACCCAACTTGATGGAAATGACTCTTTTGCAGCTCGAAATGCATTTATCCATGCTTTTGTTATATTCTCTTGTCTCTCCATGAAGATGTAATGTATTTATTCTTGCAAAAATGTAAAACCACTTTTCATCGGAATGACTTTCTTTGATGGAAGAAACCTTGATGTGAACCTTTCCATAAAATTTAGGATATCTATTTTCCATGACGAAGTGCTAATTTCTCTAATTTCTTATCATCTTTTGTGATTCTTCTCCAATAATGTGAACCCCTCTCTATGTATCTTCATTGACATTTTTGTTCATGTTTTTGGGTGTGTAGGTGTAACGAGTAATCAATTTTGGTGCACATTTTTCTGAAGTGGAATTTACATTCACATTGGAGGTGGAAATATATGAGATTTGGTGATGACTGGAAGAAGAAGAAAACTAAAGTAAGCAAAAGGAACGAGTGTCACCCATTTCTACGAATGAATGAGAAAGGAGTGTCTAGTGTTTACAAAATCGCTTGAATGATGTTTGCATTGGTGAATGCTACAACTACAAATTCTATGGACAGATTTTGTGGCTTCCAATCGACCATTCAAACTCTAGTCATCATGTACTAAGGCGTTTTTCCATAATCTCAGCATTAATTTATTGTGCTATTCATCTTCTCTATGCATCAAAGGGTTGCTCCATTTATTAAAATAAGGGTGTGTATGTTGCATTGAACTCTACTATGTGCAAACTTTGAAATGTATGCCCTTCTTTCTTTTTTACTTTCTTTAGATAGAAGAGAAGGCTTATGTTGTTTGTGTTGCGGATTGAATGGTGGGAGCACCTCGACTACTACCAGAGTCTTCCAATAGAAAATGAAATGGGGGACTTGATAGCGCCGACAAGACGTTGACGCAGTCATATTGTTACCCCTCCCCGAAAAAGGGAAAGAAAAGAATAAAATAAACTACAGCCAAAACTTGTTAAAAGAGCATGGAAATCTAGAAAATGATTGGTAAATCTGAAGATTTTGTGGAGATGGGTAGATATATAAACGACTTTTGCATATGGGTTCTCATCCTCACCGTTAAATTTGTGTCCCCACAAAAGTACGTCGGTGAAAGCTAAATTTTTGTGTGTGTGTTTTGTTTATGAGGCGAGAGAGAAGTATGTCCAAGAATGGTTAATGAGATTTAAGTATTTGGAAAACTATTTTCCAAAATGAAAAAAAAATCATATTGAGTGGAGGAGAATTGGAAGGCGAGCCTTATTTCAGCTGCCATAGGCCCATTAATGCGGCCAGGCAGCTGAAATTACCGACAGCGGGCATCAGCTGCCTGGCCGCATTAATGGGCCTATGGCAGCTGAAATAAGGCTCGCCGAATTGGAAGGGGTAGATCCATGTCCGTAGCCACTTTTTATAAATTCTTTCTATGGGAGTAGTCTATACTGTGACTTTTTGGAGGTAGATGTGACATGTTTATTGATGGGCATGCATACATACTATGCAATTTTTGGCAACCTCGATTAACCCGACAGTCTCATTTTCTGGCAGGTGTACCATTCTTCCGTGGTCTTGCAGCCTGTGTTGATTTGAATTTTAAAATTGTTATCTCCACGCATGCCGATTTGAATTTTAAATTTGCTCCTTCGCACTTGGAGTTGAATTTTTGTTTTATAATGTAAAAGTGAATGGCTACCATCTATAAACATTGGATCTCTGGTATTTGTAGAATTTTTTTTCCTTTAAGAAAATTAAATAGTCGTGGAGTATCAGGTCAGATTCCTCAATCGGTGCCAATCTCATGTCAGCGAACGCGAGGGTCAATCCTCTAAGACAGCCATTGACACAATGTTCTTCCAAAGTAATTTTGCAGAATGCCCTTTTATCCAGCAGCAGGACTCCATTCTTCAGTGGGAGAGAAATAATCCCATAGAAGAAATCTCGGTCAATGTTGAAACCTCAACCGTTGCACCATGCTATAACAATGCTATTGTTTATTTTCATGACGAGGGCAAAAAGCACTGTTTTTTGTGGAGAAAAGCATTGTTGGGTATGAAAAGAAGAATATGACTGGTGTTTTTTCCACACCAGAATCAATCATTTCAAATCACTGCAAGAGGTTAGCGTTTTTCTCTAGCCAGTTCAAGATGTAATTTATATGAATGGAAATTACTAATACCAGTTCATGACTTAATCAAGTTGCATTGACCGCTTGATTTTGCAGTGCTAAGTAGCATTTGCGAGCCCACAAAGTGGAGAAAGAATGCATGTTTGAAATATGTTATGAATGGAGTTTCCACACACTTACTAGTAAGTGTGTCCATTGTATTCCAAATTTACACCATTTTATCCAGGGTCATTCAAACTGAGAGCTGTCAATTAGAAATTTCTTGGTGATATTAAATATAAGTCCTCGGCTATATTGATTCACGTTATGTGACGCGTCTTCCAGAGTAATTTAAGTTTGAAAAATAGAACTATAATCCACTTAAGTTGCTGGTATTTACAAGGAAAAATAGTTTAAATGATTTTAGATTTGTAATATAAACAAATAAGCTATTAGTTATATTAAAAGAAAGAAGATTTTCATTTCAGAAAATAACGTATTAGTTGTAAAAAATATGACTCATGTGGTGTTATATGGATAAACTTATATAAAATTTGTTTATATTAAATTTTGTATGTTATTTGGTGAAGTTAATGGCTATGTTTTGTTGATCCGTTTAACTTTTTATAAAAAGTATTTATTAATTTAGTATAATAATTTTAGTAATACAAAGTTTTGATATTGAAAAATAGTGAGTAATGTAGAAATGAAGATAAATTTAAACATTTTTTAGAATAAATTTGTGTTGTAAAATTACTATCAAATAAAATTTTAAGTTTTAAAATATAATTATTTTATTTTGTGTTTTATTGAAATTTAAATTTGTTTTGAAATAATGAAGTATTATTAAGTTATTGGGAAAAAAAAAAATTACAAAGTATTTAATTTTTGTTTTGAATATACATATATTTATATTGTGTTTAACTTGGTGGTAATAAGAATTTTTTGTGTTAATACATAACTTGTTATGAAAATCTTAAAAAATAATAATATTTCAAATTAAAAGGATGTTGGGAGACACTTGTTTAAAATATTTTTGCAATAAATTTGAAAATAATACTAGCACAATCATATAAATTATATGGATGATAAATGCTAGCACAACCATATGAATAAAATGGATGGTAAATTTTGATAAACATCAATCTATAATAAACATTAAAACACTTATTTCATTATATATCTCATGTTGCTAAAATTTAAAAAAAAAAAAATCATAAAACTTATAAATTCTAACTTACTTTTAAATTATCATTATTATTAATTATTAATAAAAAAATTAATATACAAATTAAAAATATATACATTTGGAAAAGCATGGAACATGATTCTTAACCATAGGATTTATCTCCACTTTACCATGGAGATTCTAACTCTGTAAATAGGTGTTGTTACAATACCATGGCTTATGAATAGTACATGCCCAAAAAATTGTAAATTACTCTCTATGACACTTGTTCATATGTCATTTTTTCTAATCAATCAATTTAATTAAAAGGGTATAAAGAGCATAACTACTTTGGAGATAAACCCTTGGTGGGGGGGTTAGTTCAAGTATTAATGAGTCCTTGTAAGGATAGCTCTTCCTTTGGGTGTCATTTTCTTTATCATGGCTTGGCGCACAAACACAAAATGGTGCTGGGGGTGTACTACAACGTCGGGTGTTTTAAATACAAGCTAAATTCATTGGGGTGAAAAATGTATGTAGCTCATTGGAAGGAGGCCGAGGTGATATCCTCATCTTCCTTTTCCTGGTATGTTTTGTTTGTGTCAATTTTTGTGGGTTATTTGCATGTTAAGGAGACTACTTTTATTCTCGTTTCGTTGTTCTCTCAGTGTGGACTAGAGGCATTGTTTAGTTGTAGAAAGGTATTTTGTCCTGCACTTCAGTCTCCCATTTTTATTAGTTATTACATGGGCTCTGATTTTTTTCGTCCCTTTCTCTCGCAAGGTTAGGGCTTGGTATGTCAATTTTCTGCATTTCCATTGTGTGTTCTAGGATATTAGCTGGTGTATACTCTTTCTTCCTCTGGGTTGAATTCAATTTCTAATTAAATTTTGGGACAGTGGTGTTCTGTTTGTAGATATTTAGGTTCTCCTTCGAGTATCTTTTTTGAATCCCTTGCATCACACTCAAAATTTGGGAACATATCTTTTACATATATACACAACTTGAAAGCTTGTCATTCTCATTGTCAAGGAGAAAGTCATTTTCAGTCAGAAGATTCCTCCCTGTCAAACACTTCCGAGAGCGATCACCTCCCTATCACTTTTGTGCATGTCATGGATCTGTTGAAGCCCCGAAAATTGGGTCTACAACAAGGGGGATACCCACCCCGTTTGGACCTTGGTTGGCAGCTCCTTTTCCGTTTGGTATAGTGGGTCCGACTGGGGATAATGGGACTAGTTTCCTAATATGTGTGTGTGTGTTGAGAATTGATATTTCTTTTCTAAAAGTTCCTAAGTGAAATGCTTTTATTCTAATTCTAATCTATAACATGCAATTGTATTCTAATTAAACAGAAACATCTAATTCTAAACTAACCTGAGATGTAATCTTTCCGTTATGTGATCTAAAATGATTTCAAATAACAATTGGTAATAAAGATCATTCAACTATTATAAGAAAAGAATTCAATAAAGATAAACCACTTCATATAAAAAGTTAGACGAAACAGTTGTGAAAAACATATCACATAATAAGCTACTCATATATTAAGCATAAATAAATAGCTATCATCGTACAAAAGTGCCAAATGATAACTCAAGTATTCAAGCATTAATATATAAACAACTGAACATAAATATCACTTTAACAAAAAAGAAGAAATAGTTAAGAGATAAAAGTACCATTTATAACTAGTTCTACTCATGAGCTTCAAGCAATAATGACTTATCTCTTCTTAATCCAACATCCACTAAGAGTACAAAAGTGCAACATCAGTAGTAGATATTAAATGCAGACATCAATAAATCCCATTCCATTCATTCATCAAAACCTCCTCGGAGGGCGCAAAAGTGCATGTTTTGAGGACAAGCTTTTGACAAATTTTAGGACCCTTCTATAAATGCATGAGAAGGGTTTAAATACTACTAACGAAATCTAAAAATAATTTATTACAAAAATGTAGAATACGATTTAAATGACCGTCCTCTTTTTAGGCAAAAATAAAGAAAAACTAATACTAAATCTAAAATTAAAACTTAACGACTAACTACTTGTGAATCTGTTCTTTGAAATTGCAAGTGTTCAGCATTGATTTGAGAAGAGTAGGTTGGCCGACTTCAGACTTTAACTTTCCCGTGAAAACGGAATTGGAAAGAGCTGGTGCCATCTTCTCGGCAGAATTGATGATACACTTGAGAGTCATGCACTGGCTGTGTGGTTTTACCAAACACGCCCAGTAAGAATCCCAATTTAAATTTGTTAATCTTTTAATCGATTCTGCCTTTTCTTGAGCCTTCTGTCTCCAGTCTGTCTGCAGTTGTTGTGCTTTCGGTAGATACCCTGGAGTAGTTTCAGAGGTCACATTTTCCTCGTGAAAATTTTCATTTATACAATCAATAATATTGCTTGCTGGTGTGACTGCTTCTTTCGCTGCTTGCTCTACTTTCTTCTCTGAGAAACAGTTCATGTTTATCTTTTTTTAGTGGTTCGTCTCTCCTTGACCAGTCCTTGGTGCATTCTGCCAAGTTTTCATTTTCTTTAGAAAACTTCTCCATGAACTGTTTGTTATAAGTCGCCTGTGGCTCCGGAAAATGATACATGAGTCTCAAATCTTGTGGAGTGAATGAACCAATGAGTTCTTGACCCGGAGTCTTAAACTGTCTGTTTGTAATATCCATGCTGTCTAGTACCCATTTAACCATATCCGTGTATGGAATAATTTTAGGCCTCGCTTCTATTCAGTGTAAGAATGAACAAGCTAGCTCTGTAATGGATGCATCAGAAGACCCATGTGAGCCTGCAGTAGCTGTAACCTCCATTACTCTGGGGTTCTCTTTCCTCAAGTAGATTATACATGCCCTTCCAAGTAGTAATACCATCGTCTTTGTTACAGGCGGTTTTTTCATACAAGGGCGTCATTTCTTTATCTTCATAACTTAGGGCATTATCTTTCTTTCCCATAATACTCTGAATACCTCTTTGTATAATCCTCTATTCTTCGCTCCTGCAGTTTACGAATGAAGTGAGAACAATGATAGGAAAAAGGTGACGGGAAAGTTTTAAATGCCGAAAACATATAAAATATACCATCTTACGTGAAACGGCTCTTCGATCACAACAAAACCAAATTTCATTAATGATTGACAACAAATTCATTGATTAACATTAAAGCGCATAACGGAGTCTCGATTTATGGAGAAATATTCTTCGTACAATGAGCCTTAAGGACCTGCGATAAGGCGATCTGTGATTTTCTTCGCAATATCGCAGATCACAGTATCGCAGATCGCAACATCGCAGATCACAGTATCGCAGATCGCAACATCGCAATATCGCAAAATCGCAAAATCGCTGGAGCGGAACATGTGAAAATCATTCGTTAACATATTTTTTTGCGACATGCAATTTGCGATATGTGCCATCGCATATTGGTGATTTTGAGGTTTTTAGCGTAAGTCATATTTGAGACATGCGATGTGATGAATATTTTTCATGCATAGTTTCGCATCGCGATATCGTAATTTTAGAATTTTGCTTGTAAAGAGATATCCATTTATTTTTTGCGATGTGATATTCCTTTAAGGAATGATTTTATTCTATCTTATCATAAAACTTAAGCTTTTTAGATTTTTCAAGAGGTATTTTCCTAAGTTTATGATATTAAATTTTATTGAACAAAGAATACAAGCACTAATTGATTTTTAGATTTTTTGACTAAGGGACCCCACTTATTTAGTATTATCACTAATATTAAATAAGAAGGGGGGTTGTTGTTGGCCACAACAATTGGCGATTCACTCGGAAGAACCAGTTATCTCTGCTTTTCTTTTGAATTTTCTAAACTTTCAAAATAGAAAATTTTCCAGAAAATCAAACTTTATAATAAAAAGACAAAGTACATTATGCTTTTTTCTATCAATGATATTTCGTTTCTTCTATATTCAACTTTAACTATTTACTTCCTCAAGCTAGTCCTTGTATTTATATCAGTCACTACTTGGTTTGTAGAGATAAAAACAAAGACTTCTCTGTAAATCAGTTTTAAATATGCTCATTTGTCGTAGGTAGAGCCTCTGCTTCCAGCAAGCGTTTATAGCCTTGACAGGGTTACCTATTACCCAGCAATGATCCTGTATCCTACTTAGAGAAATATACAATTTTCAAAGAGAAATCCATATCTACACTTATTGCTTTCATTTTCTTTTTATTCTTAAAGAACAATATCTTGGTTTGGTAGCCAATTTATGACAGTGCCATTCACTTGATTTATAACTTTGTTGAACAAGTTGGCTCGTGATGAGACCCCTCGTCTTTTGATTGCAATAATCTTGAGTCATTGCCCTGTTGTGGTATGCAGTATTGGCAAAGTCAGCAAGCTATAATATCTATGATCATGATAAGTCGGCTCGTGATGAGACCTCTTACTCTTTAAGTTAAAAGTGTATCATTGGATTATTCCCTGAATATTATAATTTTCTAGGTGGGGAGGAAGTCATTGTTTCCTTAAGATAGCTATGGACGACAATGGTAGAGTTTTTGGAAAGAAATTTTCTACAGAGAATCTTTGTTTTGTTATTGATACCTTTTATTGAATTGATATAAAACAATTTCCCACTAAAGGTCGTTTTTTATCAAAATTTACATAGTTGAAACTAGTATCATTTCTAGGCTTAAAGCTTTTAACTGTATCTTTCAATAATAATGATCAATTTCCTAGAAGAATTCTATTTATACAAGTGAAAAAACAAAATCTAAAAGAGAATTTGTGTCTTTTTCGTGAATTTTCAAATGTAACCATTTACAACTGGTTTTATTATGAAAATAAAGAAAACTAATATACAAAATAGAAGAATGATCTCCTATGGAAAATATTTTTTGAGGATCTGTCCATTAACAGGTAAAGACTCTCTTTTTCCTGTTAAATCATGTAACATAAAATTAGATGGACCTATGACTTCTGCGATTTGGAAAGGACCAAGCCACATTCGTTGAAATTTTGTATGTTTTCCTTTTTCCTCATGAGCCTTGTGCCATTTTAAAACTAGATCTCCAATCTAAAAGTCCTTTTTGGATATCATGTTTGAATCAAAAGAAGCTTTTACTAATGCTTGGCGATGAGCATGAGTTATTTTGGCCTGTTCTCGTTGTTCTTCTAGCTTAATTATTTCCAGCTGCCTGAATTGTAAGGAAGAAGTTGGTACTTCATCAATATATTGAACTAAGGCCAAAGAAGGAATTGCTAGATGAGTTGGGAGAACCACTTCTTTCCCATAAACTAAATTAAAGGGAGAAGTGCCAATGGAGGCTTTCTGCATTATTCGATTTTCCCATAAAGCATATATTAAATACTTATGCCAATTTTTACGATTTTGATCAATGGTTCGCTTAATGATTATGATTTAGTTTTTATTTGTAGATTCAGCTAACCCATTTCCCTGTGGATAATAATTGGCAGAGTATTTAAGTTTGAAACCTCTTTTAAGTGCAAATTCAGTCATAGCATTACCAGAAAAATACGATGCATTATCAAACATTAAAGCAGAAGGTAAACCAAACCTAGTGATTATGAACTGATCTATGAACTCGATGATATGCTTGGCATTGGTAGTCTTAAGAGGAACTGATTCTACCCATTTAGTAAAATTATCAGTTGCTGTAATGATATACCTATGTTGCTTAGAAGAGTGAGGAACGATCTCACCTATTATGTCCAATCCCCATTGATCAAAAGGTTGTTCAATGTTGACTGGTTGTAATGGAAATGATGGTTTCTTTTGTCTTCCAGCAGTGGTTTGACAAACTTGACATTTCCTTACGTAGCTATGTGAGTCTTTGAATAGTGTGGGCCAGTAATAGCCTGTGCGGAGAATTTTATGTGCAGTAGTATTTCCAGCATAATGTCTGCCTGCTGGCCCATCGTGGAGTTCCTGCAAGACTGTTTCAGCTTCAGATTTCTCCAGACATCTAAGGAGAACAGAATCATAATTCATTCTAAAAATAACATCATTCACAAGTTGATATTGTTTAGCCTTCAGTATAATTTCGCCTATTGGCCCATCGTGGAGTTCCTGCAAGACTGTTTCAGCTTCAGATTTCTCCAGACATCTAAGGAGAACAGAATCATAATTCATTCTAAAAATAACATCATTCACAAGCTGATATTTTTTATCCTTCAACCTTAGAGCTCTTTTCTTGGTATAATCGAGATTTGGAGGAGCATATCCATTCTTTAGATAATATATGATATTAGCATATAATGATTCAACATCGTTTAGGCTTACCTCATACATTTGTATCTCTGCAGATCGTTTTTCAGAAATAAGCGATGCTCCAGCTAGTATTTTGCAGAAGCCTTGACCTCTTACAATACTTGCTGGTCTGATTTCCACATCATATTCTTGTAAGGCAGTAACCCAATTGGCTCTTTTCTCACCCACATCTTTATGTACTAAGAGATTTCTTACCGCTGGAAACGGTACTATGATTTTTGTATGGGTTTTAAGTAGAAAGGGTCTAAAATATTTAATTTCTTTGAAAACAACATAAGCTTGTTTCTCTACATCTGAATAATTCAATTCAGCCCCCTGTAAATTTGAACTGAAAAAATCAATTGGGGCTTCTGCCTTGTCTAGATTGCTTGAGTGAGTATCGCAGCATATGATTTATCAGAGGCAAATGTATACAAAATAAAAGGATCGGAAAAATTTGGAGTTGCTAAAGATGGAGCATTAACAATTTCTTGTTTGATCAGATTGAATGCCTCATATTCGTTTTGGCCCCATTTGAAGTTTGAATTCTTTTTAATCATTGCTTGTAAAGGAGATAAAATTCTTGAAAAATCTGGCACAAATCTCTTTACAAAATTAATCTGACCAGGGAACGATTGCATAGATTTCTTGTTGTGAGGTAAGGGTATTTCAGAAATCTCCTTGATTCTATCAGGATCAATATGAATTCCAGATTTTGATACTATGAATCCAAGAAGTTTTCCTTCACTTAATGAAAAAAATGATTTTTTTTGGGTTAAGTGAAATTCCATACCTTTGACAATGTTGGAAGATCTATTTTAAATCTCTAAGATGATTGCTTCGTTTCTCGGAATATATAGTTATATCATCCAAGTAGATTACCACTGATTTGTTAACTAATCCCTTGAAGGCGATGTCCATGGCTCTTTGAAATGTGGCACCAGCGTTGATCAGACCAAAAGGCATATTTTGATATGCATAAGTGCCCCATTTGGTTTTGAACGTGGTTTTCAATTGATCATCGGGATGGAAAAACACTTAGTTGTAGCTAGAGAAACCATCTAAGAAAGACATTAATTATGATCCTGCAACTACCTGCAATATTTGCTCCATAGGAGGTAAAGGAAAATTATCTTTTTAGCAAGCTTTGTTAAGATTTCGAAAGTCAATGCAAATTCTAATGTCTCCATTCTTCTTTCTAACGAGAACCATATTTGAAACCCATTTAGAATGTCGAACGGGAAAAATAATCTTGGCTTTCAATAACTTATTGAGTTCAGATTTGATCTGATTTTCTAGATTGGGATGGATCTTTCTCAGCTTTTGTTGGACAGGTTTTTCATCGTTTATCATTGGGATAGTATGTTGGATGATAGAAGTGTCATAAGTTTTAACTTCATCGTAGTTCCAAGCAAAGACACTTTTGTATTGTTTCAAGAGACAAACATATGCTAATTTTTCTTCAGGAGCTAGGCCGAGGCCTAGGTTTATATTCTGTGGTTTGGTATCATTTCCTAGATTTACTAATTCATATTTCAAAGTTGAACTTTGCAGTTTTGAATTGGTAGATCTTTTGAATCGATCTTTCAAATCATAAAGGTCTTCTAACTTGATTACTGACTTTGGCATAGCATTATTAGTGCTATCTTGTTGTAATTGTCTGTCATGTTGGTCCTCATCAATTATCTGATTAGTGTAAGATCCTTCAGATGTGAGGAAGCTTACAATATCAGGATCATCGTTGAAAATCCTCCAATTGGTAATATTATCAGGAATCGAGGTTCTAAAGATTAATTCGATTGAAAATCGGTCAGGGCTAAAGTCTTCTGAAGGAATGAGCTTGGAAGCTACATTAGCTAGGAGGTCTGCACTAGCATTCTGGAGTCTGGGAATTGATGAAATATTAAATGCTATAAAGTGTTCAGTCAGATCTTGAACTAAAGATTGATAATGCTTTAAATGACCTGATAAACAATGTATAGTATTGCGTACTTGTCTGATTACAATTTCAGAATCTTCGAAAACTTGTAGATATTTGATATCTAATCCAATTGCTTTGTATAATCCTTGGACTAAAGCCTCGTATTCTACGGTATTATTGGTGCAATCGAACTCAAGTCTGCAAGTTAGCATAATTTTGTTTCCCTCTGGACTAATCAACACGCATCCTGCTCCTGCTCCTTCATTAGACTTAGAACCATCAAAAAATAACTTCCAAAATAAAGATTTATTTACAGGAGAATCTATAAAATTAATACACCTAGAATTATCTGTTTGAGAAAAATTTTCTATTTGAGATAAAATAGAATGTTCTAAGTAAGGTTAAGTATGAGCATTGAAATTTCCTAAGAAAGAATCAACTGAATAATTGCCAATGATATTATTGCTGTGTGCAACTGGTTCATTTTCTCCTTCCAGTTCTGTTACTATGTATTTCTGATGTTTTTCTCGCTCAACCTTTATCTGATTTGGTTTACCATTGTAAGGAAGCCACATGTGCGACCAATCAGTTGCAAAGTATCCATGAAGTTTTTCTAACCAATCTCTGCTAAGAATTAAGCCATAAAATTCTGGAATATCTGCGACTAAAATTTCGATAACTTGACATACCTTTGGATTAGATGACAGCCTTATGGTAA